>JAJJWW010012736.1:410769-1154111 GCA_023531295.1 Papaver armeniacum
AAGATGGTCGTCCTGTTGGGGGCAGTTGTTTCCCCCTTGGCCCCTTAGAATCTCCTGAATGACGATACCAGCCTTTAAATACTGAACTATCGCTACAGTTTTCTTTTACAGGTGACCCAACAACAATCATATCTTCAATCTTCGATGAATGATAACAACTCACAATTGTTGTATGATGAACCAACACCTTTGAATCATTATTTTCGTGACCATGAAATGTTTTGTGAAGAACCAACTCAAGAAAGTAAACATGTTCAGTATACAAGCAACCCCAACACACAGGTAATGCTTCAAAGAGGTCGAAAATTTGATATTTTTTTTTGAAACCGCCATTTCTGTCTGAAAAAAGCTTAATCTTAGGCATGCTCGTTGTATGAATTCTACGCCAGGTATCATTTAACCTAAGCATTGTATTCATAGATATCTCATATGTAGGGACAAAATATCCCCCAATGTTCAAAAACATACCGGTGTGGTGTTCAAACCAAGATTGTATGCCGGTACACATTTATACTTTTACCTACCAGCGAATATTCTATGGAATATTCAAACCTGATGTGAGTACATGACATAGAATCTCTTAGGTTTTATATACCGGCATAGCAACTTAAATGTCGAGGATGCCGGTTTTACATGAAAAACATACGAAGCTAATGATATTTTGAACTTAAATACCGGCATTTGTTCTTTTTTAACTTCGTATCCGGAACCTAATACCGGTATAGAGAGTCAATTACCATTTATGCCTAGGTTCTTAATCCCTGATGTACTTTACTTATCGACAATGCCGGTTTTGAACTAATCCAATTTTCTTTTCATTCATTCCTTAGATTGTTACCTACAACGATCAACCAAACTCCAAACCGCTCCATCGGGATACGTCGAGTACTATAAAATGCATGGGTATGTCACCAAACAATACTTTCACCTAGTTTTTACAATTTTATGTTGGGATTTGCTTGTAATCTCCATAATGTTGTCCTTATGTAGGGAATAAAATATAAAAAGGAAGCAATTGCTTGGGCAAAAGCGACGGCTCTTAATAACATGTGTGTCTTAGTGAGGAATTCCCAACGTTCAGATGTTCGTTTTGAGATGGTTTGCGAGAGAAGTGGAAAATACAATGAGAAAAATAGCCATAAGAGAAAGGGTTATGTATATGAAAAGAAGACTAAGAGGGTATACAAGAACGATTACGAGGAAGGATGACTGCCCTTTTAAGCTTGTATTCTATCTAAGAGGTTCAATAGTAGAAGAAAAAGAATGGGAATGTAAGGTGTGGTTTGGCCGTCACAACCACCCCGATCCGAAAGATTTTGAAGGTCACTCCCTAGTTGCAAAGCTAAAACCTGATCAATTCGAGGATGTAAAGATGATGACCAAAGCATGTATCAAACCAAGAGTGATTCTTTAACCTTCAAGGAAAAGGATAAGACCAACGTTTCTTCACTCAGTAGAATTTATAGCGCACAAGCAACCATTAAAAGGTTGGAATGGGAAGGTAGGAGTGTTATGTAAGAATTTGAGAAGATAGTTTGGGATCACAATTACACGCGTATCATTAAAAGAGGTCCGGACAACAAGCCGCTTCAAATATTCATTTCGCATCCTTTGCTTTCACAATTGGCTCATACGTGTTGTGATGTTCTTATGATGGACTGCACCTACAAGACAAACAAATACAACATGCCGTTGTTCAATATCGTGTGGCAAACATCGGACAAGGTAACATTCACATTGGCTTGGTGTTTAATGGAAAACGAGAGGGATTACAATTATCATTGGCATTGCGGCAATTGAAATTATTGTTCCCGGAAAATCGTTTTCCGAAGGTCATCATAACCGATCAATTTGACGCACTAATGAATGCCATATCCGACGTATATCCGGATGCACATAATTTCCTATGTACATATCAATGTAGTTAATATCGGATACCGGTTTGTCTCGGCGAGAGACCGGTACACCGATACAACATTGTACCGGGGAGATCTCGGTTTCAAATATCGGTACAATTTCGGTTCTAAATTCATATCGATAATTTTTATAGTTAATATTTGTTTCACTTAAGATAAAAATACCATCAATTTTAGAATAACAAAATAAATTTATTCAAAACATAAGAGCCGTCATACGCAGTTCATATCTATGTAGAGTTTGTGGTATTTGAATTTGATGCATTACAAGAACCCATAATAAGAACCTATATAAGAGAAATAAATCAAACTAGATGACTGCTACAGTAATGGAAAGTCGACAAAGACCCGAAATCTGACAAATGATCAATCAACCGAAATTTGCAATACAAATAAAGGGATATCCCAAAATTTCAGAAAATGAAGATTTTTTTTTTTTTTTGATCGGTCAGAAAATGAAGATACTTAATGCGTAAGATGAGAAATAATTTTTTAGTATAAATGGCTTTTGCACGCTTCATGAGACTAACACCTGCCATACCATGTGGCGAGGACCCCCTGTATGCACGATGAACAGGTGGTAACAATAAAAAATCTAAAAGAAAAACCAATTCCTTTTTACTTCCCTGCCTCCTCTCTCTTTACTTACCAGCTTCTCAATTCCCATCTCTCTACAACAAATGGAAATCACCATAGTCAACGTCTCTGATGTTCTGAGAATTAGTAAAATTTAGTGATCGACCTTACGTTCTTCCATGTTTTAGAAAATCAAGCCTAGAGTTTAGAAATTGTCTCCCGCTCACATAAACCAAATCAACCAGTCAATCTCTTTTATACCTAAAGTTGTTTCCTTATATCTCTCAATTTTTGAAACTGTTGTTTAATCTTTTTCCAATTTTTCTTTATGGATTCAATTGCTTCAAATCGAAAGGAGTAAAATCTTTAATTAGAATGAGACTTAGGTCTCTTGCCTTCGCCTAAAATTCTGGAAGTACCCTGATGTTCACAGCAGATTCCGGAGATATCCAATACCGGGCAAACCGGTTGTATCGTTTCCGCCCGTCTAGCCGATATTATCGGCAAAATACCGTATCGCGATATTGTTGTTTCCGTTTCGCTCTACCACCGATACCGGTAATATCGCCGATATATCGGCCGGTACGGGCGATATTGACTACACTGGTACATATCATATAGGTGAAAATGTGAAAAAACATTGTCATGCTTTGTTTGAACCCTCTAAGGCTGATATTAAGAAGAGAAAACATATCATATCGGAGTCAAACGATGCCATTTGTTGTATGTGGGATTAGGTTCTATAATAAGCTATTTATAGATGACTATTCTAGGGTTTAGGGTTTCATAAGTTAAGATTCCCAAGGAGATATATAAGAACACACGAGTTTTGGTCATTTGGGTCCAAGTATTAGCTCTCTTTATATAGAGAAAAACCTCAACGGCTAGTTTTTTTGAAATCACCCAAACTTCCGGCATTGAAGTTAATGTGTCATAGGACGCCGGTACAAGTAAATTTCTTATCAGAGATTATCCCAAATATGTAACTACTACCGGCATGGTATAACAACATGGTGCCACGCCGGCACATAATACCGGCGTTACATGTATAATTGCGAACATGCCGGTACTTGTTAATTTCAAATAAAACGGCTAGTTTTTTGAAAAATATGACCGTTAGTGCTTAATTTCTATATAATACCACCAAATCCTTTGCTAAATTCTAAGCAAAGCAACCACCAAATAACGAATATCCCTCTCTCAAGCTCTATTTGCGAAGTAAGTAGATTTCCTAACAACATGCTCTTCAATACTATGACGGAAAACTAACACAATTTTTTCTTACAGAATCATCATTGCAAGTGTCAAATTTGCAAGTCACCTTCTCACCTAGCCATGGACTGTCCATTTATTTATTCAAAGTGTAGAAGCTGTGATGGGACACGCCGGTTTTGGATTGCAAAAGCGATGATCTTTGAAAATGGAAGAATGTTTCTAAGGTGTTTGAATCACCCAAAGTGCGATGAGTTTCAATGGTTTGACAAAGCGGTTGAACTAGCAGAGTCAAGAGAAAACCACAAGGGCCATTGTAAGCCTATCGATGGGTGGGATGGGTGTTATATGCAGGGAAAGGAATATGTTGAAAAAGAAGAAGAGCCAATGAGGATGATCCTTGACACCCCCTTAGGACGATGTCTTTGAGCAGTTAAGGAAATGCTCAAAGGCTCCGCAATTTTTGAAAAGGGATGGAAATAGATTATCTCTAACTAAGTGCAATCCATTCTTGTTTTTTTTAATTTAAAATTTCTAATCCAATGTAGTCGATTACTTCAGACCGAAATAAAAGAGAATTTGAAATGAATTAATCAAAGTGCCGGCATTGCGGAAATCAAAACAACGATGCCGGTTTTATGTCAACTCTGCAAGAGTATTTGGAAACTTTAGATACCGGCATTGTCAAAACGAATCTTACTATGCCGGTTTTCTATCACATATTTAAGAGTATTTGGACATTTTCAATACCGGCATTTACCTTAGCAAACGCAACAATGCGGTACATGTCAGTTTCTATACAGGAACCAAATAATTTAACCTGATTGTTCCGGCATAAAAATTTCCATGCCGGGACTAGGTTCCTTGATGTTTTGAGCATTCTGTATATCCGATATGTGTACATGTATTTCTAAACTCGACCTCTACTATGCCGAAACATTTTAACTTTCAAACTAGAAATCTTAACATGTTCAACATAAACCAAAGAACTAAAGAGTTAACCCACAGTACAAACCAAAACAAGTTTGAAATTGTTTTTGACATAACCAAAGACTTAAAGAGTTAACCATCACTAATTGAAATCAATTCTCTTCCACAAAATTAGTCTTTTGTTTCTTTTGGGTCGGCGCCTTCCTTGTTTCCCCATACATAGCTTTGACAGTAGGTGGGTTTCTTCAATTCTATGAAGCTTTTCCTCGAGTTCCTTGATTTCTTGAAGAGATAGCACCACCCCGTCCTTATGCTTGCAACCTAACATCTTCGTAACCTTGCCAAGCCGACGTCGCTAGATTAATACATCAAACACATAATCAGTATATATGTTAATATATGATTATGTTTACATTTAATGACTATAAGCAATTAAGAAAACTTACCACCATACCTAAAGTCCTAAGAAGGTGGGCCATCGTAGGTTGTGGAGGTGGAGGAATTTCAACAGGAGGGTTTTCTTGGTGTGGAGCTTCGATGGAGGGAGGGCGTACGGCATAAGGATGTGACCATTCCAGGTAATCCCTCATGTAGCTGTCATCAACTTCATAACCATTTTCCGCAATCTCCCACTTACTAATATCAACCAAACGACGTGGCTCTCTTTCGCTCCAATGTGTTGGTTCCGGTTGGATCATACACTACATGCAACTTGTTGGGAGCTGAATTGCACCGAGAAAAGTAAAGAAGATAATTATCATCAGAGGTCGACCAAAGACGGGATAATTGCTTAAATCCATGTTGGCGCATCACACGGCATGGATCGGCCATGATGTATCCTTTTGGGTGGTACAACGGCCCATGGTAAAATGCAACATCTCTTGGAATTTGACGGTATCCTCTAATCTTCTTATAAGTGTCGAACACAACGTCTTCCTTCCTCATAGCATCCAGAGCCAATCTCATATCGATGACTCGACCTTTGTTACCGGGCTTGATTCTTTGTTAAACTCAAACCTCTCGAGCTCTAGGGGTATCGGGTTCGGGAAGGTCTTTGATCTTCAAGAATTGGAGTCCTTGAATAAGGTTGGGAAGTGTTCATAACACCACACCTAATCCAATGTGAACAATATACATGTGAACATAAGTAAAAAAAATACATGTCAACAATAGATTAAAGAAATTTGTACAGGTAGAGTGAAATTCCCGACAAATTGGTTTGTTTTATCCAATGAAGCCCTTCTCATCTCCGCCATCAAATGTGCCATGATCATGTGCCCCAAGAATAGCCATAAACACCTTCCAACGGGTCAAGGTACTGGAGAAAGTTTGCACTTACCCCTGTTGCCATTAGTGTCGGGGAATGCCCTAGTGCCCAAGATGTATAACAGTGCACGGCGGTACCATATACCGAATGCGTGGTGGTCCCATCCATCCACCAAGCTTCTAGCCTTTGTTTTTTCAAACATCTTCTTAAGCATCGTCAGCTTGAATGTCTTCGTCTTACTTCCGTTCGATGCTACATAAAAGCTATCCGAAGAAGTTTTGAAGTTCCAACCAAAACGACTTTTGTTCAAATCGTGCAACTTCGACCATTCTAGGTCCCAAGACTCAACTCCTTCTGAAATTGATTTGCCGATAACATTCAAGCCTAGAATGTTATGAGCATCTTCAGGAATCAAGGTCATCTCACCAAATGGGAAGTGCATTGTATCAGTTTCACCATGGTACCTTTCGACGAAGCAATTGACGGTCACAGAGATCGGATTCACGTAATTTTCAACCAAAGAATACGAGACCGAGTTCTTTACTAATGTTTGGACATCTTCATGCTCCGACGACAATTTCCACTCAGCAGCGGCTTGGTTTCGGCAAACACGCACAGCCTTAGTATGATCCTACAAATATGAGATAATACGATTAAGAGATGATGTAAAAGATAAAACAATGCACATGCACAAAATAAAAAATGCTTACATAAGTTTGAAAGATAGTACGAGCCCAAGAGTGCTTGTATCAAAAGAGTACTTTCGGTTCCGGTGCTTGACCCCAAATTTTACCATCATCGCGGTCAGGTATCATGTCATCAAGGTGAGGAAGGTGACAACCTTTAACTTTGTGTTTTCCCTTGCCCTTGTCCTTGCCTTGTGTTGGTTGTTGACTAGTCCCACCAACTTTTCTTTGGCTTGCTAATTGACTTGGGGGAACCTCATCATCTTCCTCCTCACTTTCCACTCCATCATGCTCATCGTCCTCAAGTGTTCCAGTACCTTCACGGATTGCAAGTGCACTACGTTCACCACCACTCTCCCAAATTGACCCTCTTGTTTGAAACCCCCAAACGTTTCTTGCGACCCGCGTCTTTCCCCGGTGGAGGCAGGGACTGAGGAGTATCAAGACCGTCCTTCCTCCTTCTCTTAGTGAGAATAGGACCTTTATTTTTCTTCGCTTCTTTGGCTCTTGACCTATAACATAAGCAAACAAAACAAACATTAGAAAAGGCATGGCAGTTTAGGAACCAAGCATAGCAATTCCTAAACAAACCAATGCAGTAACATGGACCTAAGCATAAGACCTTAAATATCGAGCATCCAGGTATAGTAGTACCTAGGCATTTTCTAGAAACTAAATTATGTGCCGGTATTGAGCACCATTTCGGTGATGTTCTGTATGTTTTAAGTGTAATACCAAGCATTTCCGAATTGAACTAACGGATCTTGGTTTTAAATACTAGCATTCACGAAACCTAGATAGAATGCCGGTACACACAATTAAGTTCCTGTGTGTTTTTAGATGACTACCGGCATGGTATTCAACCCTAATTGTATGCCGGTATAAAGAATTCGATTTCAGGAATGCAAACCGGTATGGTATTCGACCCAAATTCTATGCCGGTACCTAAACCGGCTTGGTATTCAAACCAAGATCCAATGCCGGTACTCTCGTAACTCGACAGGTTTCAGCTATTGTTGGCGATTCTAACCTAAACCCATGGCTACAAATCGATTAAAACAATCATAAATGAGTTCAAAAATCACTTACCTTCTCAGAGAAGCCATGAGTGTTTGATCATCTGGGTAAGCTGCTGCGTCCTCTTCTAGTTGTTGAGCAATGTTCTCGATTCTTTGTTCATGTGTCGGTTTTGCTTTCGATTTGGTTCTTGGAGGCATGGTTATGTTATGTTAATCGACAAAGAAATTTTTGATTCAACGATTAATCGTCGATGAAGAATGAACGATGAGGAAGAAGATGAAAGAAGATGAAGAAAAAAAAAAATTCAAAAACTAACCTATGCCGGTACAAATTTGAATTGGGGGATATATGATTTTGGTTATTTGATGTTTATGTTTTAAGGAAAGGGTGTTTTGGTATTTTCATAATGTTTTTTAATTAAGGAAAGGGTGTTTTGGTATTTTTGCACTCAAAACACACCCCTTAACAGCCACCTTTGGTTGGGGGAAGTAATTCATATCCCCCAATTAGTTTCCATATCCCCCAATTAAGCATTCAACAAGAAGTCAGACCAAGGTTTTGAACATTTCATGAAAACACATAATAGCTTCGAAATGAGTGCTATGACCGCCATCCACCTTGTCTATGCATCAATAGGCAAGCCAATATATTGTTTATCAGGGTACATTCTAGAGATACTGTATTGATACATTAATGTTTCCGAAAAAATTCATCAGAAAAAATTCATCAGAAAAATATATTTCAAACTACCTGAAAAAGGTCGCGATATTGTTTTACTTTTAAATGCTAAAAGAGTAAAAAAAATAAAATTAAAAAGATACCCGATGAAAGAATGCTGTAACTCCTGCCGAACAAAATACTACTACTTCTTCTTCTTTCCTTTATTCTTTCCAGCCTGCTTCGTGGACTTTTGTCTTTCTTCATTCTTGATTTTCTTGCTATAAGGAGTATATTTAATAATCAACCCAAAGAAACCCTCGATTATGAATCGTCTCAATTTTGGAGGTGCAGACAACTTCTTAAAGCAGGCACCAATTTTTGAGTATTGAATATCGGGATCCTCATCACTGAAATAAATTAGAAATGGTGATGAAGTCATGTATGCTCAAAAACAACAAACTGATCCGAAGAGAACTATGATGGCACATGTTTCTATGAACTAAACAGTAAAAATGTTCTAAATACAGTGGTCGGGAGATGTCTGCAATGTAGAGAGAGACTTGATTCATATGGTATTCCACGCTAGAGCTTACCTCTGCTTAGAAATGGAGTACTGAATAAGCTCATAAGAATGCAAGCTGAATTGTAGAACAGTACTGCAATATATTAATTTAACTTTAACTAAACCCCAAGATATACTTGGAATAACTAACCTGCCGCTTAATGTAGACGAGAGCTGCTTTAGTTCCTTCACCCATTTTGCATCTTTAAGAAATCCACGATTACCTTCTATAAAACAAATGCAAATATCCAACTGAAAAGAAAGAAAAAAATGTTCAAAGTTCTGATATTGGAAAAAGGAAAATAAAGAGAAAAAGAGCCATGAAACAAACCTTCATCTGTGGTTTGCAATCATGAAAGTTGATGTCCTCAAAGATTCCTTTCGAAAACATGTAGACACGAGATGTATTCATAAATAATTGCATCAAACGAGCAACACTGAATTCTCCGGTTTCCTCCAAATATTCTATCCTTTCTATATCGTAATCAGGAATATCATCAACAGAATCAGCTGCACATTCGGTATAACTTGTATGATCAAAACTGGAGGAACAAACATTTCCATCACTTGGACTTCCATACTCCATTCCATACTTCCATATTTCCAATATGTCTTCTCTGGAGTGAATCATATCCACATCTATCACAAAGACATTGTGGCTAAAAAATTCTCTCTGAATATTTCCTGTCTTCAGAAAGACCAAAGGATCCCCAATTTCTTTTAGGACATCAGCAAGCAACTTATGATAAGGCATTGTGCCTCTTTTCTCAAGGATCTTAGCAAACTCAGGCGGCAGTACGGTTATTATATCGTATCTGCCTAGTAAACAGTACAACAAATCAAAGTGACGTCCAGAATTCAAACAAATTAAAGTAACCAAGAGAACCAACTTCCAGACCAGAAAAGGGTAGTAAGCCACACTGTCAAAATCACGTCCCCAAAGGCAATCTAACTTATTTGAAAGAATTTCTTTGATCTTGGATGCTATAAAATCGAAAGACCTCCTCGAGAAAACTTTTGAGTCAGCTTCTGATAAAGAGCTAGAGTTGCATCTGAGTTTCCCCCAGGGAATTGTTTCGCGGACAGAAGACTTTATTGTGAAAAAGGAACCATGCCAAGATGAAACCAAGAAAAGAAGACGGTCAAGAAAATAAACAACCCAGGAAGGTAGCATGTAAAGATAGTCTTTCTTCCAGTTGTAGTTGATTGTTTCTTGTATTAATTTTTCAAAATTGCTGACCAAAGATACTGAGACCAAACCCGATATCTTGTTCTCTTTCAACTGCTTAAAGAATACTTCATAGGCTGGAGGCAGATCCGGATGTTGTAGTATAAGTTGATACAGTTCTTCGTCTAGAGTACCGAACATGAAAATCAGCAAAACCACAGTCCACACCTGCATATAAGTTAACCTGCCTTTTTTGCTCATGATCTCAATGGTGGCTCCTTTGATTAAATCCTGAGCGAGATCAGTTAGTCTCAGATCTATCATATGTTTGTACATCATATGCTTTGCGTCCCTCTGACAAAACATCGCGAAAAAACGTTGCTTGGAATTTTCCAAGTATTTGAGCAGTTCTCCAGGAAGCCTCTTGCCCAGTATCTTGGACTCTACTATAGATTTTGAAACTTCATAACTGTTAAGAGTGGCTATTCCTTGTCGAAAAGGACCAGTATACTTCATGTAAGAATCCTTACCAACTTTGCGCACACCAGATATTTTATGAAGGCTTTCCAGCTTCTCCAGTACTTGCAAACAGAGATTCATCAATGTAGAGAACCAATAGTTTCGAGCAGAAGATGCGAATTGTTGATCATTCATGCCAAGTAAGTCTCTGGTCTTTCGAAGAAATCGATCCTCAATTTCTTTTCTCCAACATGCATCACTGTTCAGCAAAATGTATATGGAGCTTTGATCATGTTCCTGCTTATACACACCTAAGTAACCCAAACAGAAATTCTCATAGCTTTTGTAGTCTTGTTTATCTTGAGTTCCAAGAGAATTAAGATAATTCAGTATGTTGACTATCTTTTCCTTGCATAAATTCCAGAAGTAAGTTAATGTATGAATGGAGACCATGTTCATGGATATTATGTTCTCTACATGTTCTACTGTGTTCAAGACCACGTCATCTACCCAAATGTACTTAGAGGGTGCTAAATCCAGATGGTAATCGATGATTTTCCTCAAAGAAATAATTTCACCACGCAGACTCTTGACACTTTGTGAAGCAATTAAACAGTCATTCATCTCTGTCAATCTACTATTGGTGTCTGATAATATGCTTGCCTCTGTACAAACGGATTCATAAAAAAGATGACCTTTGCCTTTTGCCATCAACTTAACTTTTGCCAAAAGTTTTTCTTTGTTCAGAAATTTTCTCAATGGCCAACCTTCGTTTCCATTTGCCCAAACAGAACTGCTAAGAACATAAAACAGGATTACCTCTACCGCGTCTACTATGTGCCCTGCCTTCTCTAACATATCTGCCTCAAGCAGACGATCCCCTTTCAATCGCGCAACCGTGGCAGCTTCCATAAAATTTTCAGACTCCGCTTCGAAGAGGGCGAGCTCATCAAGATAATCATGCGACCTTAAAAATGTTCTAGTCATGTCCAACGAATTAAAGACTCTGATAAACTTCATCATATTATTAGTATCATTCTGTTGATGATAATGAAGGGCACATCTCTTAAGAAAACTCTGTTCTATATTGATCAGATCTTGACTTTTGGCTGTATCAGGGTTTAGCCTTGAACTTTCTTTCCAATATTCTATGAACTGAAGACCGCTTTCAAAGAGATTACCATTTGTGCAAACTAGCAAGCACTTGGAAAAGCAGTTACACCTAAAATACAAGTCAGCTGCAGTAGACCAGCATCCATCAAGACTAAAACAGTCACCAGCATCTTCTAGCCTGGATTCCCCACAGTTTTCCAAATAAATCGTACCTGTTGCATAAAAAAAAGCTAAAAATATAAGTAAGCTGAATATAACCTGAATGGGAGGATGATTTCAGATCCATAAACAGGCAATCACCTAACCATTGATCAGTAATCAAAATTCAGGGAACATGAGTGGAAAAGGCTTGATCTTACTGGCTTTCCAATTAGTTTTGAATTGTTCACTACAAAAATTTCAAAGAAGACAGTACACTTAAAGATTCCTAAAACCACTTCTATCTTAATAACTGCTAATAAGTCGAAGTCTGACGGATCAGTCCTCTTGAGGTTCGACAAAGACAGGTTTGATAGTTCAGGGAATGCAGCATCTATTACTTAATTAAAAATTCAACTGATCCAATAGTATACGTGTTCAAACAATCAACACTTCTACAAATATAATTGCCAAGTGAAAAAATAACAAAGCTCAAGTAAATTAATATGCATAATGTACAACGGAAAAATAGTCGATACCTGCTCTTTTGAAATCCTTCAACTCCATGAAACATTTGGCAGCAAAATCAGCCCTGCCTATTGATTCGTAAATCTCAGCTGCTTCTACAAGAGCAACGCGAGCTAGTTCAGTATTAGAACCAAGCATGTTTACACCAGCAGCTCTAAGACCAGAAGCTTTAGCGAGTTTCTCCAAGAATGAATCACCAGCTCTTTCAAAACACATTGTTGCCATCTCAAAATTACCTTCATTCAGTAACTGCACAAAAATTAAGCACGTAAAAATAGTGTCTTGAGAATAGGATATACTAGTGTGATTCCATCTATAAACGAATCTATATCTAATCACTTTTCACCTAACTATCTCATTTATGAATTTGTATAAGTGTTTAAAGTCTAAGTTCAAACTTCAACCTTGATACCACGTGAACTCCATTCCTCTTTACTGCTTATAACCTGCATTGCCTGTACAAGTGATTCATCAAGTTCTCTCACTTGAACGAGACATAACTTCTTCCAGTAATCAAACATAGCCTTCGAAAAGTCATCTATATTCTCACAGATCCACAATCTCTGCCTAGTACGAGTGATAGCAACATACAATAGCTTCAGTTCAGAGCAGAGAATTTGGTGTTTCGCCTTGCTAAATTTTGGAAATTTCACATCATTGGAGTCGAGAAGATTTTGTTCTTTCATATACCCATAAACAACTCTCCATTGACTCTTTAAAGGTGACGTTCCAAAAAAGTTGTAAAGCAAAACATCCTACATAAACAGCAAATTCAATGTCAGGCTGAAACATGCACTGTGGTGTACACTCATGAAACATAATGAGTAATACTAAGATAAAATCTAACTGAATAGCATAAGCCACTATCAAGAACAACAACAATTAGCATAAGACACTATAATATACCTGAAATTCTAAGCCTTTGCATTCTGCTATGGTCAGAACAAGAGCTTGTTTTCCAATATGTTCAGCAATTTCATTCCTCACAGAATCATCACGCACTAAAATGACTTGTTCTGCACCAAATCCACTTGTAGTCCTACCGACATTTTCACCGTTTTTTCCAAAAATAGTTATAATGGCATTATCATCATTTGCAGATTCAAGCCAAATTGGTGCTTCTCCATAAATAAGGCTTGTTTCAGGACTTAAATTGTCAATATGGTGTGGGAAGAATATGTGCAGAAGTTCAATTACACTCTGTGACAAGTTGAGAACACCTGCATGAGTACGGAAGTTCTGGTTCAAATGATAGATGTCTGAGATACGAGATTGATCCATGCCTTTCGCATTTCCCACGCCATCACTTTCTGAATCCAAAATAAACTCATTGTAGAACAAAGATCTTGCATCTTGAAATCTGAAATCAACCCCACCAGCAATGGTTTGCGCAGTATCACCAGAAAAAACGAATCCTTCCACAAAATTTCTACAAATATATTTAAAGAGACCAATCTGTCTCATGGTGAGATCCTGTACTTCATCAATATACACGAAATCCATTTCCTCACCCTCGTAATACCCAGTTTTCAATCGACGGTGAAGGTCGATGACAAAATCAGCCAAATCAAACTCATCATTCAGTATTTTCTTCTTCTCGTATTCAAGAAAAATATCATAAATCATCTCCCTTCTTTCCCTGCTTATGGAGGATGTCCGTCCCTCGGATAGTAATATATAATCCTCCCGACTAAGTTTATCATCAGGTAGCCTTCCAGCAAATAACCCACCTTTTATGTGTGAAATTATCTCGATAAAAACCATTGATGAATCAAGCTTCTTGGTCATCTGACAATTAAAATGAGGCCAATAAAATGACTTAAATCTTTCATAACTGACCTCTTTCGTTCTTATAAGAGCACGCAAAACAAATGACCTAGATGTTGCAATTTTAGATTGCGAAAGTTCCCTTATATCACCAAATCTATCAAAATACGAATTTCCCATACTTCCATCAAGCATCATTAAGAATTTCTGAAATGTTATGACAAGTGGATAACTTTCAGGTGGAATGTCTTTAAGAGAATCTGGTATATCTCGCCATTGAAATGCATCATCGACACCAGGCAACTCAACGGAATTGTGTTCTGCTGAGGCCCTGCCACTGGTGATAAAGCTGTATTAAAAGTACAAGAAATTAGTTAGAGTAAACAAAGTACTCAAATTTGAAGAGAAGATGTATAATTTTCAATATCATCTAAACCCACAAAGGCACCACAATTTACAAAACCAACATACAAACAAAGTAGTAGAGAAATTTTAAAGCTGACACTACAAAAGAAATCTGATACCTTTTCAAGTTAGAAATTTGGTTTTTGACGGCAGAGCATAGTTTTGGGCTGACTGTTACGAACAATTGCCGTAAGACAGAACCGTTTGTCTCATTCCCAACCACTCTGTACACACTCCCAAATGGAGCACTCAAAGAAATATCTCCCATGGCTTCCACAAATCCTTTAGAAGAAAAGTTGTGTTGTTGCTCCTTTTGAAATAATTTCATTGTCAAAACAGTGGTCTTCCCTGTTCCAGACCTGCCAAGAACGAAAGTACTTCTAGGGAAAAGAATGATATCTAATTCTTTATCTGTTACTTCAAAAGGAAGATCGAGCTCTTTTCCATCACTTCCTGATAGCAAATGGTTCACCAAACCAGCTGATAAGGAGTAGAACTTCATGAGCAATAGACTATCTCTCACTTTAGAGTTTTCAATGTAACATCTCCCATCTGATACCACGTCAGTTGAACTATCTACTAACTCAGTATTGTTAGTATTTTTATATCTAACAACCTCATCATCTATTCTCCAGGTAATTGGCACAACTAAATCCCTGCAAAAATAGATAACGAAAACATAAGTGCATATATTACTAAAATCTATAGTAAAATATTATTCGCATTTGCTACATTGATATTATGTATTGATTATTAATTTTTTTATTCACCATCTAGAGTTGAATGCAGAATTCAAGAGACGTTACAACAACAACAAAAAAAACACTAGTGTTTTGTGAGATCAAAGATAGCATACATACCCCTTAATATGTTCCAGCTTACAGCGGTTGAGGTAATCGTCAGTGTATATTGAGAATATGCTGTCCAGACTCTTCACTAGCTTAGGTATTTCCTCAAGAGGTAATATATCCCATATCTTTAGAATTTGAGTGTAGCATGAATATTTTGCAACATCCACGCTAGAAATAACATAAACCTTTCCAACCTTATACTGTTTCACAAGCTGGATAGAGTTACCGCATAAAGTTTCAACCTCAAACTTCTTCGGACGCCAACCATTGGAAAGTTTAACCAATAGATTAACTACAGACTTTTGTGTTTGTGATGACTTCAACTTCCCAAATGACTTCCTGAAGTTATTGCTGAACAGGACCTGTAAAGTTGTGGCAAGAAACAATGAATAATGAGTAGATACTAACAAAATAGTGGATATTCGATTTAACCTTTGAATAGTTTACCTTCCACAATGCATTCTTGAAAAGCATACTATCTTCATTAAGTAAATTATCTAACTGATCAAGCTCTTTGTTGGCCTTGATCATTGCTTTCACTAGCTCTTCATCTTCATCAGCATTGAAAAAACATTGCCGCTGCTTCGCATCACGAATTAAATCTTCCCAGAAAGATCCAATTTTACACAACTTTTTGTCATTCCCCAAAATCCAAAGGCAGTGCCTGAAAGGTTAACACACAACAAGTTAACGAAGACTAAAATATGTGCATCAAAATTACCATATATTCAAATCTTCTATAATATATTTTTTTAACCAAAAAACACACTAGTTGTACCTTGCCCGTGTCAGAGCAACATTAGTACGTTGCGGATTAGAAAGGAACCCATCTGACACCCCACTATGATTAGACCCGACAGTAGATATTATAATGACATCTTCCTCGCCACCAAAGAATCCATCAGCAGACATCAACCTCACTTTAAAGTCCTTTAGCTTCCCATATCTCTGACCAACTTTATTCTCTATTTCAGCAATTTGGGCAGCGTATGGAGATATAATACCAATGGTTAAGCTACGCACTGAGCCTTCCCATGCTATTAAACGCAAAAAATCCTCTATAAGTAAAATAAATGGACTAATCATGATTTAACTATTCAACAATTTTGTTGACAGGCTTAATAAAAAATGTGAAATAAAAACAGCATCAACAGTATCCTCACTAATACTTAGATTAATTCTGAGGCATGAGAATGGAAGAACAATAAAAATGTAAAATCACATTGAATTTTCTAGTTAATTGTATCATAACAAATACGCTATTGCGATCAATTTTCTAACACTGATCATACCTTTATAAAGATTTCGCAATATTGCCACTACAACTGCCACTTCAACCATATTTTTTATACCATGCCCAGCTTCATCTGCCTCCTCCCTTCCATTAGAAATATTTATGAATGAGTAGGGACCAAACATAGGTCCTGGTCGATGATTAAGTGGAGAATTTTCACAAAGAACACTTGGAGCATCTATAATCTGGTCTTTATAAAATTTGCGATTTGGGAAAGAGCTTATTTCAGGATGCATTCTGTACTGCATGTTGAGAAGGTCCTCCGAATGCCCAAACAAACCCAACCTTTCAAATAGACTTCTTCCAAAGCCAGCTTCATCAGACACCTAAGATTACAATGCATTGGAAAATATTAAGAACGAAAACATGATTTTAAAGCGAAAAAATTGACGCTGTACAACTTATACTTACCCTGCTTTTGACCCTAGCTTGTGGATGGCACTCATCGCCAATTAGGACAGCGTGTTGTATAGCTTTAAGCTGCATGGGAATCACAGATTCACACTCTTTCAACTGAGCAGCTTCATCAATTACCAACAAATCCAGTGGTTCCAGGTCCACCTCGTGCAGATAATATGAACTTGACACCGTGGAAAAAATGAGGGATGAATTTTTCAAACAGAACTCTGCTAAGAAACTTCTGTTGGTGGAAGTTGGAAGGCGATCACCAAGCGAATGACCGACAGATCTTAGAGCCTGGACAATTTCAATCCTCATCTTATGTAATGTGGCTGAAATATAATTAAAAGCTCGACTTCCTTGTGCCTCCATGAAACAATTTTCTTGTTGTGCAAAGAGTTCCTCTAATTCCTTGTCAGCCACCTGACTTTGAGAGAGCAAAATTTCGAAAGATTCAAGCATGCCACAGAGAGTAACCATCTTTTCGAAATCGTCCGGCAAAATAATTCTTTTAGGGAGATGGGTGCATAATAGTCTGATGCTTCTTTTGAGTGGTACCACTAACGCTCTGAATCGGTCTTTTGCAAACTTGAGAAATGGCATGTGGACTTCAGAATTAGTTCCAATTTTCTCCATTACATGAACCTCTGTAACTATTTCATTCTCCAAAAGCAAACGATACTGAGATGCACAATCTTCAAGAAAATCCATCATGGAATCGAAATGTTTCTTCCAACCAGTTGATGGATCAAAAGACTCCACAAGACTGTCCACACGATGATCCACATAAATCTTTCCAAGATCATCACATAACTCCAATCTATTCACATTCCCAAACAAGAGAAAGTCCCCTAATGAACAACCTGACTTGTTCTTTCCCAAGTTTGATTCGCTCGCATCTTTGTGAAGGTTTAAGATACATAATGCTAGTTCAGCAACTGCAATGTAATCCGGGGCACAAGCAAGTGCTCTACAATTCATACTTAGCAAGCTATATAGCAACATACTGATGGTTTTGGTTTTTCCTGTCCCAGGCGGACCCCAAACAAGTTTCACAGAAGACCTGTGTTTACATTGCACTGCAGATATAGTACCCAATACCGCTGCTCTTTGAGATTCATTAAGAGCCAGTAATAATTGTGAATCAACTTTTCCGGTCCAAATCATGTCAACTTGTGCAGAACAGAGACAACAATTTTCCTTTACCTGCATCATCATAAAGCCGATATAAAAAAAATATGTTACTATCTTGTTTCTCATATCTATGTAAGTAAAAGAAAGAGAAACCAAAACTAACACAAAAACCAACTCCAAAATTGGAAAAGAAATGCCTTAGGTCAAAAAGTGAAGCCAAATCGTGTAGATTGCATCATTTATGGTTCGCATTATGAGAAGTGTTTAAAGGCTTGAATAAGTGGTAGATATATCTTACCATGGAATTGGCACACAGAACTTCCTTGATAACATTCAAGTTTCGAAACATATGTAACGCCTTCCATGTTCTAGTTTTCGTTGCCAAGTTTACCAGAAACACCACAAAAAGTGATTTCCTCCTGCCCTCTTTCATCTCTATCGTTAAGGGCTTCGAGGTCTTAACCTGAAAGCATATGAGTGTATCTTCGTGTCCTACAGAATCGGACTCTTTCACATCTTCTACAACTGAAGCCAAAGACCAACTGCTTCCAAACCGCTGCAAGTCTGAAGCAACTTCAGGTACAGTACTGCCCATAATAAACAGATCCGAAGGTTTCGGACTGTAAGGTTCTTTGCCATATACACCATGCCGGTTTCTCCAGTTCTCAACCTTGATGCAATACAGGAATGACCCCTCATGCAGCTTCGACTTCTCTACCGAGGTTACTTCAGCGTGAGGTGCACCTGACATAAACTCTATTTGTGAACATATCTCCATGCGAGTTTCTTCCAGCAACGGCGTAGTATAAGAGCCAAGATAGTGTTGTACGGACTCAAAACGGTTAGGTATCATTTCCACCTAAAAAAACAAACACAATTTCTAAGTTTAAATAGAGCATACAAAATTCAACTAATCATACTCAAAATCCACGTATGACTACCGCACCTTAGTTAAATCCAGCAATGAGAAGTTACAAATCAAGTATCATTGAAAGACGTAAACATAAGATAGATCTTAAAATTGGAAGTAATAACGGCCAATAGAGTGGATTGACCTAATCAGTTGAGGTAAAAGAAAATGAGAATTCATATCAACCTCAAAGGCTTACTGATTTATCAATCTCTTTGAGATGCTCACGAGTACTTAGATCCGTGCAGATCCTTATAGTAATTGCCACTAAGGTTTACAGTTGAGTAATTGAGTTCGTAGTTCGTACTGTAGAACTTCCACAACATTTGATAGACCACCACTACTACCATGGTGGTAGTGGGCGTTCATAGCAATTGTCTATGCAGACCCAATTGTAAAACTTCCATACTAATTAAGCCTGTAGTGACCACCAACACCACCAGAACACCCATCACCACCCATCACCACTGTAAAACATCCATAATTGGATAATATCCATAGTGATTATTAATGCAGGTTCATGATGCAGTGCAGGATAGGAGGTGGTGATAGTGGTGTAGGTTAAGAAATACTAAAATTGGGGCTAAAATTCTCTAATTAAGCATAAAAATCAAACATAATCGACATCATCTAAGTAAACTATTCAAGAATCAAGACTAGCAATTAAAAAAATTTAGGTCAAATTTCAGCAAACTTGAAAAGGCTATAAAATTACAAAGTGAGTAAATGAGAGATTACCTTGTGTTTGTAGAGATCATCGTTGAGTATATCATCAATACTCCAACAAAAGACATGTTCTATCAAATCCTTTACAGCAGCAGTACCAGAAGAAGAAGATGATGAAGGTTCATCATGAATTTCTTTAGTACCAGAAGTTGATGCCATCCTTTACTGCTGCTACTGCTGCTGTATTTACTAGTATGTCACACTAAAACTCTTCTTCTTCTTCTTCGTCTACTACTACTTCAGATTTCTACTTCTGCGAGCGAGAGGGGAAAGGGGAAAAAAAAACCCTAGAAAAAATATGTGAGAAAAAGAAAAAAAGGTGAAATGAAATTTTTTATTGGGAAAAGAGGAGAAAGTTATAGACGGAGAACTTTTGGGCGCGTACGGAGCGAGCTTTCTTGAAAAAATATTCGTGCGAGTGACAAGTGTTAACGTTCGGTCAGGCGAGGATGGTGTCTTCGGGTCCCGTTTGAGTATCTCCGACGGTAATGTTGTGTGCATCCTTTGTGTCTATTTTTTTTTCACGGGGTGTGAGTGAGACCAGGATATCCTTAATTCAAGTGGTGTAAAAGAACATTTCATATTTTTTTACTTGAGTGCCGTAGATGGAGATTGATGATTCTAGCGGCTGCATCTGTCGGTAGTCGGGCTAATTGAGCAGGATCCCATGTATTTGTGATCGGATCAATGAGCTCCGAAACTTTCTCCATGCCCGTTGCATTGTGATCTAGTGAGTGGTAGGTAGTGGGGGATCCAGTTTGATGTAATTTTAAGTTGTGGTACCATTTCGGATCTAGTGTTGACAATGGGACTTTAGGGTGGGTATTAGAGAACTTACCTGCTTCCACGTCGGGCTGACAGTGTCAGGGATATTGTCGTGATCTCCCAAGATATCCTTTTCCTTTAGGTATTTCGCTCGACTTAAAATGGTGTAGACTGAGTCTAGTTGGTCGTGGAGAGTCCATATTTGTTTCATCAGCAACACTTGGTTGTGAATTTCACTTTTCCTGATGCCCAGTCCTCCTTGGCTTTTTTGCTTTGTTAGTTTGTCTCCCTTTATGGAATGCAGTTTCTTTGTTGTAGAATCACGGCCCTAGAAGAAGTTCCGGGTGATCTGATCTATCTTGTTGTGAACATGTTTGGGCAGTAGTTGCGTATGCATTATATAGTTGGCGGTGGGAGTCAAGGACGTTTTGATTAGTACCATTCTTCCTGCTGGGTTGAGACATTTGGTTTTCCACCATTTTGATTTTCGTGCCATTCTTTGTAGCAGAGGCGTGTAAATGTGAGCTGTGGATCTACCTTGCTTATACCGAACTCCCAGGTACATTGGTGGGGTTGTCGTAGTAGTTATAGAGAACTATTGTTGTAACGCAGGTATATTCTGGGGGATAGGTGGGGATGATGGATGATGATGGATTTGGACTTGTTAATGGTTTGACCAGCAGAGCAGGAGTAAGATTGCAATAAAGTTTTGATATTATGACAGTTCTGAGGTGAAGCTTTGCATGTGATGAGTAAGTCATAAACATACATAAGGTGTAGAATTGGGTGGGGGCATGCCTAGAGATTTTAAGGCCTTGGAGTTTATTTTGGTGCTCGAGGTTGGCTAGGTTTGTTGAAATATCTAAGCACACAAGATAAAAATGTAAGGAGAAAGGGGGTCGCCTTACCTAATCCCTCTGGTAGGAGTGATGAAACTCGTAGGGCTTCTATTAATATTTATTGAGTAGGTGACAGTTGAGATACAAAGCATAATGTATCGGATGAAAGTATCATGGAACCCTAGTTTAGACAAAGCACAACGGATAAAACCCCAATCAAGGCTGTCATAGGCTTTCTGTATGTCTAACTTCAAGGAAATTTTAGGATCTTTGGTGTTGGCCGAAGTTCTGATATGATGGAAAAGTTGCCTGCAATGGCAATGTTATCATGGATTGATCGTTGGGGGACAAAGGCGCTCTGGTACGGACTGATCAGAAAGGGGAGGATAGGTCTTAACCGATTGACTAAGATTTTGGCGATGATTTTGTATGTCACGTTACATAGTCCTATAGGACGGAAATGTGAGGGTGATGAAGGATGGTAAGTCTTAGCGATGAGTGTGATATTTGTATGGTTCATTTTTGGGTGAAGGACTTCCCTTTCAAAAAAATCTTGAACCATGGCTATTACGTGCACATGAGTGGTATCACAAAAGAATTGAAAGAACTTACTTGTAAATCCGTCGGGACCAGGAGCTCGTTCCGAGCCAATATCGAATAATGCCTTTTTAATCTCCATCGGGGTCACTGATGCTGTCAGAGCAGAACATTGCCTGGATGTTAGACGAGGTGAGGCGGAATTAAAGAGATGTTCATCAATGGAAGTGATTTTCTTAGCCACTGATAGTTTTTACTCCTCCGTTTCAAAAAGATTGTCCTCTATTTCATTTTCGTCCGTTTTAAAATTGTGTCCAGCATCTGTTTATAGTCATATATTTCAAATGAACTCTTTAACATCTTTTCCAGTGGATTGTATGCGAAAGAAAATGTCTAAATCCATATAGGATATATATTCATATTTTCTCCAACTCTAATTTCTTAATCCAGTTCCATAAAATCAATGCAACAATAAATATAGAAATATTCTTAATCAATCATTAAATGACACATACATAATGGAAAAGATTAATAATTTATGGGTTGGAGATGTTTATTTTTTACTCCTCATATATAGGAAATTATAACCTTATTTAGAAATTTTATTTCAAGAGGATGCCGAAAGTAAGGTGCCACATATGAAACACACACATCAACCATTGAAGTAAATTTTTTTATTTTTTTATATTAATGGGACCTAATCTAAAATAATAAAGAAATTTGTATCCTTCATTCCTTATAAGAGAATATATATTTGGCTCTAAAAATCAAATTCCTTGTAAAGTTTATACTCCATAAATTTTATATTTTTTTAATTTTTCTTTTATATTTTTTATTTATAATCCTCCTAACAATTTTAGATAGTTTTTATTGCTAGATTTTCATTAAAATAAAATAGGTAAACAGCTAAAGGTAGTCAAGTAAAATACTATGGCCTCATTAATATTTTGACAAAGTCAAAGCGGACAATCTTTTTGAAACGAAGGGAGTAATAAGAATGGAGACTTTATTGAATAAACCAGAATCAATCTACGCTGTGTTCCCCAATTGAGGATGATAAACCCAATGGAAAACCTTGAAACCCAAATAATTTAGAATTGGAATCATATGCCTCTTTCGTTATTCAGTCTGCAGTGTTATTTGCTTTTTTAACAATGCGAGAAATTTAAACAGTCTAAAATAATTGAACTTGTAGTCCATTTTACTGCTGCGATATTCTCTTTATGGCAGCCATAACATTATGATTGTCTCCTTGTAAATGTAAATGACTTATGCACCTTTCATTAGCCTAGACAATAGCCTCCAGAGCTCCAATTGTCTCCACATGTTTCTCATTAAATGCTAGTAAAGGTATTCCTCTCGTTTTATTGCCTTCACCGTTCAAGATGTGAATAATTAGTCCAATCCCAGCTTTAGTGTTGTTTAACAAAGCTAGCATCAAAGTTTATCTTAATATAAAAGGGAAACTAGGCTTTGCCCAACCAACATTTCTGCTCATCCGATTTTTTACAATAGTTGATATGTTATGTTGGAACAATTTCCGAATTATGCCTGCATAACAAATAAAATCAAACACGAAACAAACAACGTTATGGCTGAGTCGCGGACTAGGTCGCTATCTTTAAGACGTTTCGCGGCTCTGCCCAAGATTGTGCAAGCAGTTCTTCAATGGAGCGTCGTCCCCAGGATAAAACAACCGAGATTAATCTCTTACACAATCTCTCTTGCACAGTGAGAGGATGTGAAACTTCTACACTTCATTCTTGCTCAGAATCATTTAGAAAAATAAGAGATGTTCACACACTTATTTTTATTTCTCTAAAAATCTTTTCTTTTGTAAATTAAACTCAAGTCATAAAAGAAAACCTCTCTCACAACAAAAAGGATTTCAACAACTCTCCAAGTTCTTTTTAACACCAAAACATAGAAGAAAAACTCTCTCTTATTATTTTTCCAACCAAAATTCTGATTTATAGTCAAGAGTTTCAAAACAATTAAATGTTCATGAAAATGTTATTATGGTTGAGTTAACACCATTAAAAACCACAAAATGAAACTCCCAAAGTTATAATGGTGTAGTTAACACCATCAAAACTAAAAATATGAAACGGTCAAATTAATTATAACAAAAATTAATTTCTTTCAATAAAGGCTATAAAAAACATATTGATTGGGAATAAATTTATGTTTTGAAAATATATTCCCAACATGTTACCATTACACGATCTAGTCCATTCATTCCTGGATTGGTTTATCTGATAAGCCAATTAACTAGGCTAAATATCACAGTTCTTAAAGACTTTTGAGCATCTGCTCTTCCGGATAAACCACATGGTTATACCTACAAAAACAATAATACTACTTCTTTGTTCTACTGTATCTAGAGAGTTGTTGAACCATTCTCCAAACCAATCATTTAGGTTAAAATGAGAAATTCTCAAAGCAATAACATGGTCTAGAGAAGACCCTATACTCTTAGCATAAACACATCAATAAAAAAATGTTGTAAACTCTCCGGATGTGATCTCCATGAAGGATAACTCGAATCCACATTAACATGTCTAGATATTCTTTTATTAACATCTAAGAAATTATGTATGCATATTTGGAGAAACAAAAGAATTTTATGCGGGAGATTAGCTTTCCAGAATTTCTTCTACGGGAATTGATGGTTCGGTATAGAGTTTAAGTCAATCTTACTGTTTAATATTGCTTTATAAGCACTTTTCATAGAAAACAGACCATTATACTATGAATACCATTCATGGAATTCTACTAAGATTAATATGATTTATTGTTTCGTCATTAAAAAGAGCATGGAAAGTACTAATTTTCAAGTCCTAGTCTACTATCAATTAATTGACTGACATGTTTCATACTAGTTGAAGTCATTATAGAATTAGGAGGTTTTCCTAGTTTCAGAATCCGGTTATGTTTCCAGATTTGAATCCTTGAGCCATTACCTATTTTATAGCAATAGTTATGTTTAATATCCCTTCCCTAATACCTTTCCACCTCCAAGAACCTCCAAAAGGGATATGATCAACTAGAATATCAATATCATCAAAATATTTATGCTTAAGGACTTTAGCAAACAAAGCATCTTCTTGTTCCCGCAATCACCAAGCTAACCCGACCAACAAAGCAAGATTCATTAGATCCAATTTTTTAATATTGAGACCACCCAACTATTTTTGGAAAGGCTACATGGTCCCATTCTTAAGAGAAATGTCTTTTGTTTCTTGTTCCTTATTCCACCAAAACCTCATTTGAATGTTGTCCAATTTTCTTAATTAACTCCTTCGGCATGTGAAAGACTGTCATGTGATGAGAAACAACAGATCCTTAAGCATTTTGCGTAAGAACACTTTTAGCAGTCGTATTAAGATGCTTAGACTAATAGTTTACAAGTATATCCTTGAAATTTACAAGTAGGGGTCCAAATGACTGAAACTTGTTACTTTACAACAACAAAGGAACCCCTAGTTATTTGTCTTACAGCCCATAGCCTTAATACCTAATTAAGATATTAACAATACTATCCCTGGCTCTATGGTCAACTTTCAAATAGAAAGCAAGTCCAAACTTTTCAAAGTTTATGGATTTCCTAGACAAGCACTAAACTTATACTAATAATGTCGTGCAACACGCTAGTTTCACTAGGTCTGGCTTTCAGAAAAATTAGACAATCGTCAGCGGAGAACAAATGGTTAATCGTTAGACTATTTACTGATCTATTTAATGTACATGTCATAATAATCATTTATAATGGTGATAAGAAGTTTACATTCTCTAAAGGAACCTATGAAACCACATGATCATTTTGAGGATACCTAGCTAACTATCATTTACATCATTTTTCAATTTCCCTGGAGACTATTTTTTTGTTTTTGTTAAAATGTTAAAAATCTTATGCGGCCTTATATTTATGACATTTTCAATGTCTCGTTGGAGATGCGGACAAATAGGAATATGGAGACCTATGCTTTTTCCTATTTTTTTGGAAAATTGATAGGAAGAAAAACGTCTAGTTTGTGTTGCCACATAGGAGACACAGACAACTACCATCGGAGAAGCTGTAATGAATAAAAGTTATCCTTATCTTTCCTATCTATTGTTCTTCCATATTCTGGTAATGCATATGCTAAATTGACATAATCTTACTTTTTGTAAAAATTATGTTCATTTCATATTTCAAACTTGATTAATAAAAACTAAAAAAGAAAATAGAATGTAGACTAACATTATTTTGATAAAACTACATATATAGTTATCAATCAATAAAATAGAAGAAAGAAGAATTGATATAAAAATCATATTCTTACTTGACTACTACCTATATATGTAGTTATCAATAAAATTAAATCAACGGAACACAAACTTGTGATGAACTTAATTGCTGATAACTTTAATTATACTGCAATGTTATTTTTATTTTAATAAAAGGAATTGTTTTAGTAAACATTATCCAAACTTTTATATAATTACCAATTCACGCTTGCCAGAAGATATAAGAGAATATATATATCAAGTACACCAGTATACTAAGGGTGGTACTGTAGTTGTATACCAACTAAGTATTCTAATTATGTACGACTTAATACAAAGTGAATAAGTGGGAGAAATGGAACTGTTTTTGTTTCATTTCATTACCATTACTCAAAGTCGTAACATGAGTATATATACACAGGTGAATTACAAGGAGGGATGGGCTTTGCCGACAAACCAAAGGGATAATTAACTCTGTACATGAGACACGTAAATGCAAATGTGTCTTTCACTTGGTAACTTAGTGGGTCCCATAAAAAATGTGGTCATCCACAATTACCGACCTTATGTAACATTCCCCCTTGGATGACCATCATTCTAACTATTCTTGTCACGCTACAAACCTTGCCAGAAAAATCCGATGGATAAAAACTGGTCGAAGGAAAAAGAAGACAATGTCTGGAGCTTTAAGTTGATGTTGGCCGTCATGAATTATCTCCCTTGATGAAGCTATGTCAGGAAAACCATTTAGGACAAAACCTGAAATGTTTGTGCTAGGAAAAACCGCGTGTTATAAAAGCCTTCATAGAGTTATACCAACAATTCCTTGATAACTGTACTTTAAGAAACTCTATGGATATGTACATTTCTATAGATGAGGATCATCGTTCTAAGTTGATATCTCATTAAAAACCTCGCCAGGAAACCCAGAGGGACAAAACCTGAGCGTAGGAAAACATGAGTACTCAGAACAATGATAAATCCGCATATGTTGCCTCGTTAAAACCTTGCCCGGAAAAACCCAGAGGGACAAAAACCAGGATGAAGGAAAAAGAGTACAAAGTTTCGAACTGCAGATAATAGTGGAATCGCATACCTCATTAAAACCTTGATAAGGAAAACCCAGTGGGACAAAAACCTTGACTAAGGAAAAAGTGTACACGGCGTAATGTCCAACACTCCCGATATCCATAGTCTTCTGTGGTTTTACTCCCCCTGATGAGTAGCCATCTCAGTTGATCATTATGTTCTACACAATTGCATAGAGATCACGAGCCATATTCTGATGTCTTCAGCGGCTTCCTTTGTTTGAGAAACTTGGTCAGATTTTACTCTGTGCAATTTCTTAATGATCATCTGGTTGTATCAGCTTTTTATTCTCCTCTATCTTTGTTTGAACAATCTTAATCGATCGGAGGATAAACAAGTATCCTCTACAACCAGACTTTAGCTAGGAAAATGTTTTAGTTGCTTTAACAAACCTGCCAAAAATCAAAACTTAAACAATTTGATTATCTTTTCTCCGTAGGAGACATCTAGCGATCTTTTATGCAAAAGATCCAGCTTAATGGTACCACGAAGATGAGGGGGACTTTCTTCGGACCAATGTCTCGATATTGGCGCCGGGTAGAACCAGACTTACATGTTTACTACAGACCCAATATCAGGTACCTATAACATATCTCAGTTAATGTACCATTAGTTTACACATCTTTTGTGTAATACAAACCACATAGTGATACATCTCCTTGGTTGAGATGTAAGCCGATCAATCTTAAAAAATAAGAGATCGAATGATTAGCTTATCCATTTAAACATGTCTAAATCTTTATGGTTGACGAAATTAAAGGACTTCTAGCTACACTGCTCAATCAAATTGAGCCCTTTTTTTACCGAGATTTTCATCTCGAATGCTTTAAGCATTATTTTTTTATTTTTTTTTGTGCTTTGGAGAATTCTTCAGGAGTTCCAATCAAATAGATGTTGTATATTTCAAATCTAGTAAATGCACAACTTATGAGCATATAAAATGGTTCACATATCCCTGGGTAATATAAGCATTCACTTAGACGATTGATCACTTTCGTCCTTATTGAGTAAATGCTATGACATGGTAATTCTACTGAAAAACTTCAGGAATATACATGTAGTTTTCTGTATCTAGTCTTTCATACAGATCTGCAGTAACCACATCAACTAGATGCACATAGAGTCCTTAAAGACTGCCAGACAAAAACCATAAAGGTAGCTGCATCCATAATATGGAATATGTTACAAAGAAATCCATCTCAGGTTCCTGTAAAAGACTTTGTGCCATTAGTTGACTTTACTTTTCTCACTATGCACATACACCCACCTGTAGCCACTAGGGGTTACATTATCGGATGTCGGAACTGCAAACACCCGTTTGTGGCCAAGAGTAGCTCACATTATCGAGTGTTCGAGGCTGCAATACTAAATTTATACATTTTGCGAAATGTTATTACGCTTTGATTTCTCTTGGTTTAACCAATCATACCTTTGATGACATTCCCATAGAGAGTGGTTTAAACCAACAACACCTAAGGTAGTATCAGTGGATACTTTGACTATGTCATTAACAATCATTGGATTACGATCGCAAATTTCTATTTTGCATGCATGCCTTATAGAAATCCTCTCATTTTGAGGTTTCACAGCCTTTGCAGAGACATTCTCTTATTAGGAAAACTATACTCAAAGAAATTAGATCTTCCACTGATAGTCTCTTTGTGAGCACTATCTTTCAATGATTGTGACTGGCTCTTTCTTTTAAGAGGTGCAGAATATTTCAAGTCAACTATTCATCCACGCTCAAGGTGTGTTCTAAGTTATACACTTGCTACTACATTTAAAGCTTCTCAAGAAAGTAATTTGATTTGGAATCTCTGAAGATGTCAAATCTTCGACTTGTCTTTCAGTGATGAAAACATCAAGATGAGATACATACTGGTTTATCTTTGTGGTAACCAGGATACTTCACGCCGTTTTTCAGGAGATAGCCTTTCCTCCCCCTAACGGTGGGAAGACTTTCTCATCAAATTTGAAAATCTTGTAATAGAGTAATAACAGCAGTGGAATATAGCACGTCTCAAACATAAAAACATGACAATGGTTAAATAAGTTCAAAGTGCACAAGAACATCAAATGTGCTCACCATCAATGCCCAAAGCATTACTAGGATGATACAACATCAACGGATGACAAACAAGAGTTTCATTTAAAATCTATATGAGTATAGATACACAGTTACCACTAGGTGAGATGTCGAGTCATTTATGACTACCAGACCATACTTCCATCAACCTGGTTAGTGTCTGAGGAAACTCACTTTGAAGAGGTGGCTGCATAACAAGCAACCTCAATTAGTTTTCTCACAACGCTTTCATATAAGCATCACATTTTCGACAGATGCTAAGACGAAGGTCCCAAAAGAGTATACAAGGGAGAAAACACCTCAATATGAACAAAGGTCCATATCTGCCAATCATGTAAACTTTTTCGATAATTCCTTTGCAAAGGGGATATCTATCACAACGATTTCAAAGAGCTACTCTCAACATTATCGACAACTTGGTTTATAATCAGATAGTTAACGATCTTACATCATTCTCAAGAGCATGAGGATATTTTAATCCATTGGTACCAGATTTCAGTATGCGAATATTCTTCAGCATAGGATATCAACGCAACTTTTATGGATGTGATCCTCTTCAGGAGATATATCAACTCATAACTCAAAGAGAATATGGACGTCATCCGATTAGATTGGCATACCTCATACAAGAGGTTTTCGTCTATGCTTCTAAGCATTTATGCCGAATCTAGCTAGCGTACTCTTGCTAAATATAGCAACAGAGTAATCTCCAACACCTCAGGCATTTCTCGGTGTGAGAATCTGGATGAGACACAATTGGAGTTAACCAATATCGTCGATGATTCTCCCCCTGATCCTTAGGCGGGAATGTCTCATCAACAAAACATTCAGTTTTGCATGACTCAACCTATCAAGCGAGCAACTGGGTGCAGAAAACAATAATAACACGCAACCCAGGAGAGGTAACTGATCAGGTTTCCTCTCTCGTTTACTACCCAGCTGGAATATTTTAAAGAATTTACATTGTCATGTAAACTTAACAGTAAACTGTAAACGAATTTTGTGACCCTAGACACTATCTCAATATCAATACCAGTCCTACCAAGACGACCGATATAGATCAATAATAATGAACGGCATTTCAGATGCGTGTATCGTGTCTTTTATGTCACAACGATAGCAGAGCTCTTCCAGGCTCAAATATGGTTATTCACCCAATCATTATGCTACCGTCCCGTATTATTCCACTTATGGTGGTACGATGCTCATCAGGTTCTTAAACCCGAGAACTATTGTGGTTCCCATATTCAAATATGCCTACCACAATTGTATTTTCCTTCTTCGCCAAAGATAAAGTTATTTGCATAGGTACTAGTGCAAATTTAATTCACCAAATTCAAGATTTTAGGTAATAGCTCAGGCGACGAGAAGACATGATATTAACTCTAAATATCATTTACAAAAATGCAACACTCATTATCGCTTGATGTATTTACGAGGCGCAATTAACATTTGCAGCACTCGGTGTTGTTGACACAACATATACAAAGTGCAAATTAAGCACTAGCTCCTTAAAGCTCGTCGATGCATATAATTGGCATATATAATGCACGTCGTAAAGCTAGCGAGAACACATAAGGGAGCAAAAGCAACTCTCCTTATTGCTCACCACAACATTTTATATGGTGCATATATCTTCTCCAGAAATTGAGCCGAACTATTTAACACAAAACCCAATGGTGAAACGGTTCTAACATATTACCGACAGAACTCCAATTTCGTAAGTTACGGTCGACGAAATACTAGTTTATCAAAGTTGAAATATGGACATGTTCTTTGTATCTTAAAAGAAATCGTCTCGATATCAATTGCAGCTCATTTCATGACCGCTGATAGAGACTGGCTAACCATTTTAACCTGTTGTCCATTTTTCATCGCATTCCGACCTTAGGTGGAACGACTTTGAATTCCGGAGATTACTATAGCAAAGGAATATCAAAATTTTGCTATCCCTCAATATGCAAAAAATTCCCCGCTCTGCCGGTATTAAAACCGTTAACATCACCAAAATCATTGGTGTACCAACAACGGTAATTTTATTCTCTACACTATCCAAAAGGATGCGGAAAAACCTTCCGTTGGCCGGCTAAAGAGGAAAATAGTAAAACCACTAGTGGAAATCACCTCTTTCGCGACCGACAAAGCAAGTCATTTAACTCGTATCTATGACTTGCTTTGTCGGTCGAAGAAAGGGTCGCTGTTTGAGCGTCTTTTTCAACTATGACGTGTCTCTGGGGGTCGTTGATAATCTTATATCAACGACCGATTATAACTGTCAAAACTTTATGACTGTCTTCAATCAGTCATGGATATAAATCTTAATATAAAAAAAAATAGATTCAGATAGGCTGTCTGGCCTGACTGAATCTGACTAAATCTGAAATCAACACAAATGTAACTCAAATGAGAATCAAATGAAACTCGAATTAGAATTCAAATGAAACTCAAATGAAAACCAAATTCAAATCAAATAAAAATGAGAATCAAATTAAACCTGCACACAAATAATCATTCAACTTAACATTCACTAATTAATTGATTTTTCAAATTACACAAAAAGGATTAAAATATGGAGTTCTGACCAATGTAATCTTACAAGAGAAGTAACTAAGTTCAAGGATTCGGTTACAAAATGAACTAAAAAACTATTGATTAAACAACAAAATGATAAACTCTCGATGATGATAATGAACTTAGCTCATACTTCATAATGGCATACCTGCACAACAAAAATAAGTTCATCCATCAGCTGATTAATGTTGGGAGGTCACAATACTCAAGAAAATGATTATAAAAACAATAACCATGGCATGCACATTATCAAAGCTTGAAATAGACATTTCGCCAACTTTATTAATCATCAACTAATAATCTGAAACATCAATGACTCATATCTATGGGAATAGATAGAAATACATACTTGTGAAGTAATCTTCATGTGTAAATGAAACCTGTACTAGGCTTTAAAATTAGAAGAAAAAGAAATCTTGAATTTGCACCAGTACAAGTCCTAGCTAATAAGTTCTTAAAGACAAGTATAAATCTGAATACCCTTGTTTACTATGTGCTTCCAAATCAACTTTCTTCACTGGAGCCGCCTCACAAATAGCAGAGTGAGGCATTTGTTTCCCTGCTTTGTTTGGCTAAACTACCTGAAAAAGAAACAAGAAAAACCCATTAAGAAATGGAACCATAAGCATCGGAAATTACAAAAATTGAACAACTCAATCAACGAGCATCACAGATAATAGAATTAACTTCACAACAGAGAAGTCTAATAGATTACTTTATAGATTATACAAAGGTAATGTTTGAAAAGCAGACATTTGACTAGTACACAAATGAGCATAAGGAAGCATTATATCATTTCAGAGCAAACCCACTACTGAAGCAATTAACACCATCTGTGTATGAGAGAAAAACAGACGGATATTTTCTGCAACTCTAACTAACATGATACTGTGAGTCTGTGAAGGTGTGATGACACCAAGGAGGTCTTCAAAACTGAGCCAAGTGCATAATAGGCGTGACACGCGTCATCTACAATAATCAGAAAGGATGCGAAAATGGAAGTTTCATCATGCAATAATCACCACCCAGCAGTTATACAAAAGAAACCAATAGTAAGAATCTAATCAGTTAACGCATTCAAGCAAAGTCTAACGGCCTTCATGCACCAGTGACAATTAGTTACCAGACATAACCACTAAAGTATCTTGCAAGGCATGAATATGATGCTTAAGTATTCTTCAAGGCATGCATATTTTCAAGTATAAAATCTTCAACATAGTGCAATAAGGACAAATTAACATCTCAGGAACTAAAAAGAATTTAAAGCTAAGCACTCACTTTACTTTGCTGCGAACCCTGTCTATGTCAAGTATAATTACAGCCCTGAGCACGATGCTGGATTCCAGTAGGACTTATCTGCAAGATTTGAGATGAGACTAATCACAATGGTGAACTGAGAATGGAAAAATGGTTGCAGATAGCTTAGCTATGAAAGGGTAACTTCCAAGAACCACAATAGATAAAGCCTTCAAACAAAAACACAGTCACAAAGTAAATGAAACCAATTACCACAATTGAACAAATGAACTTCAAATCTTATACAAAGAGTGCTACTTGAAAGATGGACAAAAACAGGAAACATGAAATATGCCATTTTAAGAAGAAAATAAAGAATAATATTCAATTTCAATATCGATGAGCTAAGATGTAAACAAGGACCAGGAAGGTTACCACTCTAATTATGAAGAAGTGTGTGAAGTGTGCAAGAAAAGCTTTCCAGCTAGTAAGATATGGAGAGAGTGCTACTCTATCGAGTACTGCTCTCACCTTTAGGCTCTTTGTATATCTGCCCAGCTCCTAACTAATCTCACCCAACCATAGAACAAATTATTTAGTTTCTCCAGCAGATGCAGAACATGCAAAATGAACAAACACAAACCAGTTCAATTTTTCGAGCTATTTAATCAAGTATTTTAGTAGAAAACTATGCCGGCAGCCAGATTAGAATGACCCTTAAATGAAAAACATGCCCTATAACTTCATCTATTGTTATAGTTACAATTAAAGGTTCTCCCTTTATTAGAGTTCAAACTGTGATTGCAGAAACAAAGAGTAAACTATGAAGATTTCACCTACCCGTTCTACTTCGACGTTGTTAATGCCAAAATGGAAAGTGTATCGGCTAGATATTTCTGCATTTAAAAAGAATAAGTGAAACAAATAAGTTGTCAAATAATCCAGATAAGTCAGTCTAAAAAGGATAAAAGGACAAATTGCACCTTTAACTATGAATCTTCCAAAACGGAAAATCTGTCGGCTAGGTATTTCTGCACTTAAAAAGAATAAGTGAAACAGATAAGTTATATCAAATAATCCGGATAAGTCAACCTAAAAGGATAAAACGAAAAACTGAACCTTCAACTCTGAATATTCCATTGTTCGAAAGTCTCTAATGTTCCATAATGTGAGCGGAGAAACTTAAGTGGTTTTGTAACAGAACTCATTGAGCTAGTCGAGGTACGAATTTCCTGCCTACAAGATACAAGTACAATTGAATTCAAAATTGGACAACTGGACATGATAGTTAAATGTTATAATTTGAAAACAACTATACCTGATGAGTGAATGGCTTGCGAACTAGTCAGGCACCCTGCTGTAGATGAGAAATCAACAACCATTAACAACTTATTCACAATAACAACTTGTTTTCTAATAAAAAAAGAGCTCATTCAAAACTGTTAAGCACTTAAGTTACTTTCACAAAACTACACGCTACTCAAACTCCATTGAGTACTTCATAGCAAACCACAGGGAAAACAAACGATAATGGACCTCACATTGTAACTCTGGCTTGTTTTACAGACTTCAGACATGCAATCCTAGATATAGTCCAACTATTGTTTCACATTGACGTCCATCATAACCAAAACCCATTCATAACACTGCTACTAAGCTAACAACCATTTACATAGTACAAAGAGAAAGAGTGACCTCAACTGTAAAGAATCATCTCCATCGCCAACGAAATTGACATCATAAGCAGGTCCATCATGCTCTTGTATTAAAATTGGTTTATCGACCGAAGAAAATCCATACAAATTCCTTCACACAAAAATAAAATAAAAATACTTACCAATTCCACTAATTTCATTATCAAAAATCTGAACTTTGAGAAAACCCAATACTTACTTTTGATTTGTATTCTTGCTAAACCAAAGATTACAAAATAACAAAAAAAAACAATAATTTTTAAAATAACATATAATCCATTAAAATCCAATCTAGAATATGTAAAGAAACTGGAAATTTCAATAAATATATAGGAATCAAAATTGAACTCAACCCACCAATGATACCCATTTCATAAAATACTTCAAAATCACCACCCAAACTGAAACAATGAAATTCCTTCTCAACCACCACCCAAACTGAAGCTAGGTAACTTTTCATCAAAAAATACATTCTCAACCACCACCCAAACTGAAACAATATCAACTCATGATATTAGAAAATCCCTGAAAGCCAAATTGAAGAAACAAAAAATAAACAACACAGACAAGCAGTGTAACGAGCAATCTTCTAGTAAATCATTCCATTAAAAAAAAAATTTACCTGACCTCATAAAATAGACAACAGTGTAACGAGAAATTTTCTTAGCAAACTGACCATCTTCTGCTTCATCACAACCACCACACCATCATCATCATGAATCACAATAATAACCAGATGAAGCAATCCGCACCCTAATCAAGAAAAATAATACTTCAATCGAAGAAAAAGCAAGAGATTGAAAATTAACCCTAACCCTAATATTAAAATTAAATTTCTGTAATTGAAGATGATAAAGAAGAATGAGCATTAGATAATTACCCGGTTGATAACTAGAAGAATTTTACAATTGAAAGCACAGACTACCATTGAAATCAATTATTTTTTGAGGGTATTGACTTGTACTCCACCTTATGGATCTGGAGACTTTGTAGAAGAAGAAGATGGAGGCCGACTGAGAACAAATAACGAAAGAGATGAGAGAGGAAGGCAATGAGCAGACTCGATCTCCATTAAACTTACAGAGAAGGAATAAGAGAGAGATAGAGGTGAGGAATTCGGCTATGAAACAGGTGAGAAAGAGATAAGGTTCTCTAGGTTTTAACGTGGAGAGATGATATTTAATCACAGCCGTAGATCAGTGATTAGGTTCAATCTCGAGAATATAACCACAGAATCATCTAGGCTCAGCCGTCGCGACATCGGTAGTTGAAGAGGGTTAATACGGTAATTATTCAACGACCGTGTTTAGCCATTAAAGAATTTTTTTTATTTATTTATTAAATCTATGACTGTCTTGACCGGTTCACGGTCAATTGACCGCCATTGAGGGTCGGGGCTGTGGGTCAATAAAACCCCATTTCCCACTAGTGAACTCTACAAAACCCAAATATTTGGATAAATTCGGAAATCGAATAACATCACAAATATGAGTCGTTGGTAATACGTACCTATTTTGGATATCTCTTCGTATACCGTACAATTGTATGTGCCCCAAATAACACATACAAGGAACGACGAGATGCCTAACTTCCTTTTTAACAAGTCCTAATCAAAATAGGAAACAAAGTTAGACGTTACGAAAACTTATGCATAAAACTATCCAAAAAATAGTTAAACAAAATATGCAAGAATTGAAGAGAATTATCCTTTTCCGTATCGTCAGTCCCCACTCCGATTACCGCAGAGCAATTCGTGCTGATAACGTTTTATATAATTACCAATTCACGCTTGCCAGAAGATATAAGAGAATATATATATCAAGTACACCAGTATACTAAGGGTGGTACTGTAGTTGTATACCAACTAAGTATTCTAATTATGTACGGCTTAATACAAAGTGAATAAGTGGGAGAAATGGAACTGTTTCTGTTTCATTTCATTACCATTACTCAAAGTCGTAACATGAGTATATATACACAGGTGAATTACAAGGAGGGATGGGCTTTGCCGACAAACCAAAGGGATAATTAACCCTGTACATGAGACACGTAAATGCAAATGTGTCTTTCACAAACTTATTTTTTTGAAAGTTGTTACTACTAGTTATCTCAAAACTTTTTTTTTTTTTGTTTTGAGGTAATGAATCGATATTGATATATTTTCCTTACGTTTTTTAAGGAAAAAATACAGGTAAAATTAAAAAACAAATAAATTATTTTTGCACCTTTACAAGTTTGCACATTGTACTTGAAAGTTTTTTTTTAACATGTGAACATGTTTACTAGTAATATTTACGTGTTAATACATAAATATTACAAAAGATAGCTAAGATAAAATTAAACAAGACAAAATCACATTAGCTCAATTAACGTATATATTATGAACGCGAAATTGGGGATAAAAAAAGGAATTGGGGATATAGGAAAAGGACAAAAACCGGATCCAAATATAAAATCAAAGTCACCCCTTATCTCAGTATTTTAATAATGCCTAATCTACCCCTCACTAATCAGGATTAGTGATTAATAATCATTAGTAAAATCATAAGATTTTTGATAAATGATTAGTGTGTGTTTTTATTTGATTTTGGGTGAGTGAGGTGAGGGTAGAAGGAGAGAAAAAGTATTTGAGAGGGAACTTTTTTGGGGGAAAATGGAGGATGATTGTGAAGAGAGAATTGCTGCTGAGAGGTTGAAAATTTGATTTTTTTCTTTGAATCTACCATTTTTGTAGCTGATAAACCTAGGTACCGGCATGGACGTGGTATGAATACAATGCCGGAACCATTCATACCGGCATGGCATTCATACCATGTACCATTCCGGCACCGAGCTTATCCCCCATTTTGATTCAAGCCGGCATAGTATTCAACCCAAAACCTATGCCGGTACAGAAGTTATTTTTTTCAGAACGCTATGCAGGGGGTCTGGGGGGGTCCGGGGGGCGTAGCCCCTCCCGGCTGTGTTCGACCTGAATTTCTTTGCTTGAATTCCTTTGCCGGCACATGGTGTAAAGTATATATCCAGAAACTTAAATATTTTTTCCACTTGACTACCGGCATTGATAGATTTCTATCGAGCATGCCGATATTTAGTTACGACATTGAATGTTAGTTACCAAGCATGCCGGCACCAGTTTCTGGCATGGTCTTCATCAATTCCGACATGGTCTTCATCACTTCCGGCGATGTTAAAAAATATTCCGTTTTGAATTTTTTCTGGTTTTAATCAGCCCACTTCCGACACAATTAGTTAATTCCCGAGCATGCCGCACCGGTTTCCGGAATAGTATGTTGCTTTAATTTTTATGCCGGCACATGATGTAAAGTATCCAGAAAGTTGAATTTTTTTTTTTCACTTGACTACCGGCATTGATAGATTTCTATTGAGCATGCCGGTACTTAGTTACGGCATTGAATGTTAATTACCAAGCATGCCGGCACCAGTTTCCGGCATGGTCTTCATCAATTCCGGCATGGTCTTCATCACTTGCAGCATGATCTTCATCACTTCCGAATTAAAATAATAATAATTCGTTTCCAAAGTGAGGAGCCGGCAGAGAAGGAGAAGAGAATTTGAAAGAGAGTGAGGAGAGTTTAGAATTTGAAAGGGAATGGGGAATATTTGGGTTTCAAAGCTCTAACCCTGAAAGAGATTAATAAGAAGTGGAGATGGAAATGGGGGATATGATTTTGTTTATTGATTTTAAGTTTTTGATTTTTATTTTGAAGGGAGGATATTTTAGTATTTTTGCACCCCAAAACCACCCCTTAGCAGACACTATTGGTTGGGGGAAGTAATTCATATCCCCTAATTAGCTTTTGTATCCCCCAATTTCGTGTTCTATATTATGTGGTTTAATACTAGATTAATTGTCTGAAAATGTTTCATATGTTAAACAAAAAGTTATCATGATAAATTTTTTTTTTATTACGTATGAATATCTTTTTACATATAATTTTTTCGAGTGATATGATTTGCTGATTTCGTTCAAAAATCAGCAAATCATATGAGTTGGACATTTTGGTAAACATTTTTAAGAAACAAATTATATAATTCCAAATAATCCATAGACATATGAAGTATAAGCTTGTGTGGGAAAACAGTGATTACTAATTTCAATATGCATGTAAACAATATTTCTAAAACATAAGTTTTTAATGTATATGTGACACATAAAAGACGCAATTTTAAGTTCGCCTAGAGGCTCCAGAAACTCTAAGACGTCTCTGATACGATGAGCACAAAGCCAAGGTTCTGGGTTGGAGAATACCGACTTTTGGAGATACCAAGATCAATATGGACGCATCACGAAAACAACTTTGTAAAATGATTGAAGGTACCAAAATTCATTGGGTAATATATGAAGCTGTTTTTTTTTCAGATCAATGCCAATGGGATCAAGAGACGTTGTCTTAGATTTAGTTTTTCACAAATATGTTTTGTTCGGGACCGAAGAGGGAAACCTTCAGTTCTATTGCATGAGTTGGATTCCCTTTTCATGGGCTTAGAGATTGCTACTAAAGAAGAAAAAAATCCCATAACAACCTCTTCCTTGAAATAAAATTATCAACAGACACTCCAGGTTCTGTGCTCTCAGTGAATTCTAATTTCGAGCCACTTAATCAAGAAGAGGATTAACAGATTAACATGATTATGAAACATTAGAGAAAAAAACATGAGGATTCTATTTATGTTGTTGTAGAAGAGATTGCATCCAAGATAAAAAAATATTAGAACGCAAATCGAAAAAATCATCGAAAGTACATCAAAATTTGTGTTAGGGAGGCGAATTTCAGTGCGGATTATTGCATTAACTTCTTGGAAAATCTCGAGATGCAAAATAAAATTAATCTAACATTGGTTGATCCAGAATAGTTCATCGAATTGAACTTGTGAGCAGATGCCTTCGCTTGATTCTTAATCACGCCTATCATGACCTTATTTTCGTAGGAGACTAGCTGTGGTTCCCTCATTCATTTTACACATGATATACTTGAAATTGTAGAACGGTATTGCCAGACTTGGACTTCCATTTCACACATGATATATGTAGATATAGAAAATCCTACCACTACATCCAAAGGATCACAAACATAACAATGAAGTAAACAAGCAAGGAAAATAGAAGAACATAAGATGTACGTGGTTCGGTATGATTACCTACGTCCACGGGGGTAAAGGGATGATCTTATTGCTTGATTCAAGGTTACAATATAGTCGCTTTTCTCTCAATGCTCTATGTGTACTCTCTTTCCTCACTCCTTACTTGCCTTTTACCTCTCTACATAGTCTCTATTTATAGCCACAGGTGATGATACATCCGGTACTACGATGTTGGGCCTGGTGTAGCTTCCTTAATGTTCTTCTCGGGCGACCAGCTGATGCTCCAACCGATATTCTTATTTGCTCAGGTCGAGATATCTATCCGAGCCGGGTGATGTCCTCTTCCGATATCCCACTACCCGATATCGCTTGTTTAGTGGAGATGACCGATGTCGCCCTTTAGGTCCCTGGCCAAGTCTCACTTTGACCGAGCTCTTCTTATCTCTTCACCAACTCTGTCAGTGCATTTATTGTCCTCGTACCCGATGAGCATCACATCAGAACTTTCTCTTCCTTTATGTCGCCCTCACGGGCTGCTTCAATTCCTCTTTTCTCGCGCCCAGATCTGGTGAGATGATTTAGTACTTCTAGTGCTTGTTTCCCTTGGTACGCCATCGTCTAGGATTATTCCACCTGTCCCTGTGGATTATTTACACCTACATTTATGCCCCTTCTTCCACTCGTGTGATAGGCACAAGGGGAAAAAACCGCCTCGTCTTCCCACGTCCTTGACCATGCCGGGTTTCGCGCCATGCTGTTCCCCACTCTCTTCAGTTATTTCAACCTGTTTACCTTCTTCTCCGGTTACAGTAGATGGGGTTTATAAGTCCGACCCTTAAACCTTGGTTTTTCTTTCATTCTTTCCTTAGCAGTTTCTTTTCTCTCCTTCTCTGTTTTCTCCGCTTCTCCTTCATCGTCATCGGTTATACTTTCCCACAGGTTTTCTTCCTTCTCTTTTCAATATCTCAAGTCTTATCTGTCATTTTTCGTTTTCGTTTCCGCTGTAACTTCTGATTTCGGTTGTATCTTCACTTTTCCCGTTGTTTCTTCAACTAATTTCCATAAGACTATTCTTGAAGGTGTCAAGAAGCTTTTGTTGGACGAAGATCCCAAGGTGAAGAGTTCTAATAAACATGCCCGTCATACTAGTGACGCGTCTTGGGCCCGAGTTCCTTTAGCTATTTCTGGTCCTCTTCTGAGCGGCAGGTTTCCTTCTCCGGCCGAGTCTTATCCCTTATGGGTGGTCAATGTTGATCGAGTAAGTGTGTTTCCCAGTATTTGATTTAACTGATCGGCTCGGGTGACTAGTAGGGTGGTGTTTAATTTTTGTGTTTTACAGCCTAAGTCCCAGAGCGTTCCTTCTGAGTCTCCCAGTCTTCGGAAGAGGGATAGGGGTTCTAGCACAGGAGCCGAGGAGGAGACATGAAAGGTAACAAATATACTGCTTTCTCATTGCAGTACATGTACTTGCCCCTATTTTTTGCCTTGAATGGTTCTGACGTCGGCTCATGTGCAGAAGCTGAGAGTTGACAGAGCTGGAGGTGTTTCGGCGAGAGATGGTGAGGATCTCGAGGACCGACTGCCTTTATCGCATTTCCTGAGGAAGTCGCCTCAGAAAACTTCTGATGTTTCGTCTACCCTTTTAGGTGGGAAGACTAGTGGGAAGGTCAAGGAGACCAAGGGCGACTTATCTGCCCCAGAAAAAACTGTGCCCCAGCAGCCAGCTGGTAAATGGATTATTCTTGCTGACGGTATATTGAATCTGATGGTGATGATAATGAGGATCTTTTTGATGAAGATGACGAGGTCGATGGTGGTGAAGAGGAGCAGACGCAAATGGAGAAGTCTGGTAGTTGTGGAAATGATGTGGTTACTCAGGACAGAGAGAATGTCACTGGGAACGAGTTGCTGGAGCCTATTTATCCTGTGGTTCCTAACTCGGGCAGTACCACCTCTTTTACTATCTCGGGCCCTATGTGCAACTCCCTAGGAGCTCTTATTTCTCCCGAATTTTCCTCTCTTTCGGATGAAAATAAGATCAAGGCCGCCTCGTTGTATGATGCTGGTCTAAAAAGAACTTTCGATCTGCTGGTGAGTTGTGTTGATCAGGTTATGCGTTCACGCCATGGGGTAGGTGCTAATGTTTTTGATGCTTGTAGGATATCAATCGCTCATTGTTAAACGCCGCCATTCAGCGCAAGGAGATCGCTGAGAAAGAGGGCCTTCGTCTCTTATTATAGCAAGAGTGCGAGCGATCCCGAGAGCTGGAGAAGCAACTGGCCGAGACTCAAGGTACTTATTTAGATTTCAAGTGTTTATGATTGATTCTATAGTGCCAATATCCTGAGTTTAGTACTGCCTTCCTAGCCAAAATTTCTAGTATGGAGGCCGATGCTGCCATGAGGTATCGCTTGTTGAAGAGGGAGATTGATATAGAACGGGGTTATGTTTCGAATTTACAACAAAGGATTGTCAATAAGGATGACAAAATTGATCGCCTGGAAACCGTGATCGAAAGCCTTCAAAACCAGCTGCATCGTTATGTGGCTTTTGAGTACGTCCCCGGGGAGATGGATAATCTTAGGGCGAGCTTGTCTCGATTCCGTGGTATCATTTGTCGACAAGACGTTGTTGGCCGATAACTTAGAAAGACAAAGTGTGGACGGTTAAGGCTTCAAGTCCGGATTTGCACGCAGATCTCCTTCGGATTCAGGGGAGAAGAGTGCTTTGAAAAGTGTAGTCAAGAATCTCTTGAGAAGCTTAGAGAGTTTAAGACAGTCTCTGAGGAGTTGGAGTGGGTTCAAGCTCAGTTATCAGGTTTGCAGATAGCACACTCTCGGCAGAGAGCCGAATGGACTGATCATAAGAAATATTGCCCCTCCAATGAATTTAACGAACAACACTATCTAGAACTGTCCTCTAAGATATCTTCCCTTGAGTGTAGCTTGTCTTAGTCCGAAGAGACCGTTAGAGTAGTCACCCATTTACTTGAAGGTGGTGTCCCTTGTATTGCGTTTTCATTGTTGTTGTCCTGATGTTGTTGTTATGTTCGATTGCTCCGTGTTTCGACAAATGAGCAAAGGAAGGTGACATCATTTGGAAGAGGAGAATGCCCGATTGAAGGGAAAAGAGACGCAGATCTTTGGCGAGGGAAGCTCAATTACTCGGGCAGGTGGCCACTGCTGAGGCGGCATCGATGCAGCTGACACACGACCTTGCTGTTGAAAAGGCGAAGTTCAATGATGAGCTCGTTGCGAGGGTCAAATCCGGTGCAAAGAAGGTTCTTGATAAGAAGCGAGCCGACGCTGCTGCCAAGAAGGCGGTTCCGGGATCGGCTCCTCCCAAAGAGTAGGCTCATCTTTTGTAGCGCTGCGTCGCTATTTCTCCCTTTGCATTGGGTTGTAATTCGCTCGAACACCTTTATTTTCTCATACATTTTCTTTTAAGGGGGTTCTGCGTCGCCAATTCGGTTATTTTTCTTGCTTTCTGACAATGCTTTTCATGTTAATGTTCTTGCCTGTGTTGTGCCGACGATATGTGGTTTTATTTTTATGGCTAATTTGTGTGTATCTGTATAAAAATGAGTAGATCAGTTAGCGTAAATGCCGTTTCTGTCGAACACACTCAACATGGAGGGTCATTGGGCCCAATGCCATGTCCCGATTAAGGTATCTTATCACCGTCTTTCAATATCTAGTGGCAAGGTATTTGGTCCATCCTAAGTTCTATGGGATCGATATCCTAAGAAGTTATCAATTAACTTTCTCGGGCAAGTGATTAGGCCACTTGTGAGGGGAGCAATGTTGCATGCTCGACTGTCGAGTACTCATGCCTCGACAATCAGCCACTGGTTTCCAACCACCAGGGCCCTAGAGCTACCTCAGCACTTGCACACTGCCTTCGCCGAGTTCGAATAGCCCGTCTTAATGTAAGTCGCCCCGACACTTGCACAATACCGTCGCCCCGGGTTCGAAACGACCATTCGAGTATAAGCCGCCCCGACACTTGCACAATGGCATCGCCTCGGGTTCGAAACGGCCATTTAGACACAATTGTCACATTTCCAACCCCACGTGGCATTTTAAGGAAATAGATGACAATATATCATACCTGCTCTAATGGGTGATATAGCTTTAGTCGCTTAGCATTCCACGGTCGTGGCTCGGGTGTTCCGTCCGGTTTTAGTATCTTTTATGCTCCTTCACCGACCTTCTCGACAATAGTATATGGTCCTCCCCATCGGGCTGCTAGTTTGCCGCCTTTTTTTATCACGTTCATAACTGGGTAGATCCTTCAACACCAATTGTCCCGGCTGGAACTCTCTTGGTCGGACCCGCTTGTTATACTCTCGTTGTATTCTTCGTTGGTAATTTTCCATCTTTTGTAGGGCCATCTCCCTTGTTTCTTCTAGGTCGTCGAGCTTAGCCAGGATAAGATCTGCCGAGATGTTTCGTCTCCACGCCTCGGTCCTTGTTGTAGGTATCATCGCCTCCGTTGGAAGGATAGCTTCGGTCCCATATGTTAACATGAAAGACGATAATCCGGTTGCCTCTTTACGAGTTGTCCTGTATGCCCACAAAACGTTGTAAAGCTCTTCACACCATTCCCCGTATTTTCCATCAAGCTTCTTCTTTAGGTTGTTGGCGGTGGTTTTGTTTGTGATCTCAGCTTGTCCATTAATCTAAGGGTAAAGGGGTGTGGACTTGCTCTTTCAGATGTTTTAGGTATTGAATAGCAAGTCGATATTCTTGCCCTGTAGCTGTTTTCCATTGTCCGAGACGATTGCCGCTGGTACTCCAAAGCGACAGATAATGTGCTCCCAAATGAATCGAAAAACATCTCTATCCCGAATATACTTTAATGGAGCGGCCTCTACCTATTTAGTAAAGTAGTCGGTAGCCACAATTAAGTATTTTCTCTGCCCCGATCCGATATGCAATGGTCCCACGATGTCGATCCCCCATTTGGCGAAAGGCCAATTACCGAGTTTAACGTCACTGATGGTGCGTGTATCTTTTTTCCGAACTTCTGGCATTCGTCGCAGATGAGTGCCACATGCTTTGCATCTTCATTCATGTAAGGCCAGAAATACCCCATAGTCTTGGCTCGTGCTTTAGGCTACGGCCCGAGCTGTGGTTTCCCGCGGCCCTATAATGCAATTCTTTCATAATTGTGTGCCCCTCTTCTTTGCTTAGGCATCTTAATAATGGTCCTAGGTATGATTTCCTGTAAAGAATGCCATCTCGGAGCTCATATGCAGCTGTTTTGCTTTTGATTTTGTTGATCTCGGGTCGCCCCTTGGGCAGTTCTCCTGTCTCTAGATATTCGTGGATAGGTTTTCGCCAATCATCGGCCTTATACTGATCGACCGTAGTTACTGCCACATACGCGCTAATGCCCGCTGTCTCAGGTACCGATGGCATTAAGATTCTCATAACTCTAATTCCTTCAATATTTGTATCCGTTAGCATGGAGGCGATGTATGCTAGAGCGTCCGAGTGGCGATTATCTTTCCTACAGATATGCCGAAACTTGATGTTTGGTATCTGGCCGATGTAGAATTGGGCAAGCTCCCAATAGTTTTGTAACAAGGGGTCATGTATAGCGTACTGCCCACTGATCAGTCTGATGACTAGCTGGGAGTCACTTCTTAATCTTACATCTTGAATTCCCATCTCCACTATCATTCGCAGAGCATGTATCACATCTTCGTATTCCGTGATGTTATTGGTTGCCTTAAATTCGAGTCTAAACGAGTGGAACATCTTTTTTCCCTTTGGCGTTAAAGACCAATCCAAGGCCTGACCCGTCTTTATTGGATGATCCATCCACAAAAACTTCCCATCGTGTCGGGTTACAGGTCTCGAGTAAGTCGGACGGATCCTCTTGGTCTTCCTCCATTCCGGGGATGTATTATACTTCATCTTCGTCGCTCAAGGGGAAGTCTGCCACTACCTGTGCTTTTACTGCTGTTCTCGTCTCGTAAAAAATATCGAACCGTTTGATCTGTGCACTCCACTTGGAGATCCGCCCCGACCTGGCTGCATTGTTGAGTACTGATTCTATGGAGGATTTTGTGAGTACCCGAATTTTGTGAGTTTGGAAATACGTTCGGAGTTTTTGTGTTGCAAATACCAATGCTAATATCAGTTGCTCGATTCTGGTGTAGTTCTTCCCCGCTGGGTTCATGGTTTTGCTTATGAAATATACCGGCTTTTCTTCTCCTCCTACGTTCTTGACTAGGACGACACTAATGGCATAACTGGTCGCCCCAAGATATAGGGTCAGTACTTCCTCGGGATCGGGCCTTTGTAATACTGGCAGGCTCGCGAGATGTTGCTTAATCTTCTGAAAAGCTTCTTCGCATTCCTCGGTCCATTTGAACTTCTCTCCTTTCCTTAATGTCCCGAAGAAGTCCTTGCACTTTTCAGATGATCGAGAGATGAATCGCCCCAAGGCTTCCAAGTTCCCGTTTAGCCGTTGTACGTCTTTAATCGTCACAGGTGATGACATTTCTACGATTTCTCTGATCTTATCTGGGTCGGCTTCGATACCTTTGTCGGTAATTATGTACCCTAGAAACTTGCTCGAGGTAACCCAGAAAGTGCATTTAGCAGGATTCACCCTCATCTTGTATCTTCTCATGGTTTGAAATATGTCTCGGAGGTCATCGATGTGGTTGGTGGCCACGCCTTTCTCTTGACCAGCATGTCGTCCACATATACCTCAATGGTGTTGTGTATTTTGTCTTCAAACATGTCTTCTACTAACCTTTGTGTATTGTTGGTGTAACAATATAACCCTCTGGGTGTGAAGAAAGATGTGTACTCTTGGTCCTCAGAGGCCAGGGGGATCTGGTTGTACCCCTAGTACTCGTCCATGAGTGTTATTGCCTTATATTCAACTATGGATTCTACTAGATGATCGATGCTGGGGAGGGGGAAGCTATCTTTCGGGCAAGCTTTGTTCAAGTCGCTAAAGTCGATGCAGACCCGAACACCTTCATTCCTTTTAGGGACTATCACCATGTTAGATATCTATTGTGGATATTGAGCATTTAGAATAATTCCTGCTACTTGCAGCTTCTTTAGTTCGGCCTCCACCGCTACTTGTAGCTCGGGTGCAATTCTCCTCATCTTCGGCTTGAACTTGGGATTTATTTTCAAGTGATGTGAGCAGATTTATGGGTCAATTCCTTCCATATCGTGCATTTTCCAGTCGAATACGTCCATGTGTTCTTTTAAAAGAGTTATCAACTGCTGTGTTTGTTCATCCGTCAATAGAGTCCCTATTCTCACCATTTTAGGCTCTTCCTCGGTGCCTAAATTAATCTGTCGGGTAGATTCTAAGGCCAAGAAATTGGACTTTGGTTCATCGACTATTGTCGGCTCCTTTGATTACTATAAGATATCCTTCTCGCCTGATTCATAGGTGGTGATGGCTTGTGATATCGCCTTTTCTAGTTCCTATCCCGCCTTTATCTCCTTAGCCTTTTTCTTTTCTTGGCGCTTTCTCGATCGCCTTTCTTCATTCTGCTGGATATCTATCTGTACACATTGTCTCGCCGCCTGGGGATCGCCCAACACCTCCACTACTCCTCGGTAGGATGGAAACCGCAGTCTTTGGTGATACGCCGATGCTACTCCTTTGATTCATGCGAGCCAGGGTCTACCAAGGATTGCTTCGTAAGGCGACACGACGTCGACCACACAGAAGGTGGTGAGTGTATCTAAAAACCCATCCCCGTCCGCGACTCTGAGGGTGACTTCTCCCTTTGATACTGTCACTGTACCGTTTAAGACGTAGATTCTATAGGTCGAAGGGATTAAGATGTCATCAGATAACTCCATTCTTTTGAAGGTATCGTAAAAAAGGACCTCGATGAACTCCGTTGTCCATTGGTATCCTTCGGACACCACATTCTTCGATAAGTAAGGTTATCACCGGGGATCCCCATAGGCTTGACCATATGACGGACGTCTTTTGCTGAGAAAGTGATCGGTTGCATCATCCAAAGTGATCGATCTCTTTTATGAATCCTTGAAGTAATACCGGCACCCAAGTCAACCCCTTGAGTTGCCGAGTGCGAGATAGTGTTACAGGCGAACTTGGTACCACGATTGATTCTTATTTGATGCACCGGAACGTCGGGCCGAATCGGTGTCGGCGATGTCTTGACAAAATGTCGCAAGTATCTATCTCGGATCGAGATCTTTCGGACGATATCTTTTACCTCCCGAAAATCATTGGTAGAATGGCCATGATACTCGGTCGTAATGAAAAAACTCGGGATGGTTCCTTGTTCCATCATACTTGGATTCCCTCGTCTTCGGGTATACGATGTCGTTCCTCTTTTCTACTTCCTTGAATATTTCTTCCAATGGTGCGTTTAGTGGAGTGTAAGTTCTGGGTTCGTGGCGAGGCTTCTTTCCTCTCTCGACCCAACTTTTCCTGTTCGACCCTTGATGTGGTGTGCTCAGCCATTTCTCTGATCGCTTTGGATCTTCTCGTGGGATCGCCTCTACTGTAGTGCTTGCTTCTTGTATTCCCCTATCCTGTGCTCCTTCCTGTATTTCTTCTAGAGAGATGTAGTGTTATTACATCTTCCTGATTTCCCTTAACGTTTTGGGTTTCTCGGTGTACATTGCTATCCAAATAGGGTCTGATTTTCCCAATGAATTTTCGAACCCGAAGATCTCATTGATCGTGGGGTACCTTCCCGATGTTAGTACACAGCTTTCTCCATCTGTCCGTTAGAGACCGCAATGGTTCCCTAAATCTTCGTGGTAACGAAAAGAGCTTGTTGACTCTGGGCCGAGCTATACTGTTGTGCATGTAAGTTTCCAGGAAGGTTTCCACCAAGACAGCATAATTGTCAACGGACTCATCGTGCAGGGTGTAAAACCAGTTCTTTGCCTCACCTTCGAGACTCCCTTGAAAGAATTTGCACATGACCACATCGTAATTCGTCCATTGTAACAAAGACATGTTGTACATTTTGATATGTTCCCCTGCGTCACCTGTGCCGTCAAACCTGGATGGGAAGATCGGCAACGTACACTTTGGCGGGAAGGGAGTCCGATCCAGTTCCTTAGTAAATGGTGTCTTCTGTGCTTCACTGATCACTTCCGCCAACTTATCGTCCTCGCCATTTCTTGTCATCTTCTTGACCATCTGCTCCAGTTGCTCGATCTTTTGCTTGGTCGTCGCATCCGTTCCCTCTTGTATCGCCTCTTCCTCGGTCGAAGAATCCTCGGGTGGACCATACCCTCCCCTTGAGCGATTAGGGTCGGGCATGCGCTCTCGGTTCGGGGGTGGGGTCGGAGTGTCTCTCGGCTGGGTGTGACTACTAGAAGCGCCTCGAATCGACGATCCTCTCGACCCGGCTCTCCGGTTGCGGAGCTGGTAGTTTTCATGCTCCAAGGCTAGATTCCTTCTCCGCAGCTCTCTCGTAAGGTCTTCCTGCCTTATTTGGATCGCCAAGATAACAAGTAACATTGGGTCAGTGCTCTCATGGATAGAGTGGCCATTCACTTGGTTTCCTGCTACATTGGGGGGCGCAGTGGGTGGTCCTGCCGGGGGGATAACGGGGGGAATGGTTGGAGCTGCGGGAGGATCAGATGCTACCGGTGGGATGTCTCGGTTGAGGTCGCCCATTCCTAAGCGCACTTGTCTAAGCCTTTCTCCTTCCCGTTCTAGTGCACGCTGATACTCCATCAGTTGCCTTTCTCGCCTCCGTTCCTCCTGCATCATTTGCACTTCCTCTTCTTCCTCAGTATCCGATGCAGTTCTCCCGTCTTCCATGTCCCCCTGCATCATCTGGCTCGGGTTGATCCTCGCATCAAGGCTCACTAATTAAGCTTTTGGTGGCCAGGAAACTGGAAAATAGCCCCAATGTAAGCATGTTACCAGCTGAACTATTAAGATAAAAAAACAACTACAGAAATGGGAGAGTAATATATAAGAAAGATGAGAAACATGGCTTGATCAGAGCTGTTTGCAGAAAGGCAGGTGGGAATTCTCCCTGCATTCCTGAGATATAGACCTACCAACCATGCAAGAGGTGAGACACTAAAGTCTAAACCAAGGAATAAAATATAAGGGCAGCAAAACTACTCCCAGGCCAGATACTGTATCTTGCCACATCCATGTTAGAGACCATTTTCACAGCATAAATGCTACAAAAATATCTTGCTATGATATGAGAAACAAAACCCAGATTGAAATAACTCTGACAACCAAAACTTTTGAGTACCAATAAAACTACATGATCCAAAATATACCAACTAGATTTTAGTCAATAGGTTGATAGAGCTTAACATCTGTTTTTCAGTGGTTTAAAATGTAAAAACTCTCATAGCCTACTGATCCATTCCAAGAACAATAAAAGAAAACTAACAAGCTCTTGGTGGTGTTCTTCTAAGTGTTGGTGGCTCTGGTGTAAATCTGCTGGCTGGAATGAGCTGAAACCATCCTGATCAAACCCTTTGCTACCAAATCCCTGATTGCCCTACGAGCTAGGGATCCATTAATCTGAGAGCAAACAGAGAAAAGAAAATAAGTTAAAATGAGTTACTTTCCAGTGTGGATTCCACAGATACTAGAAAACCAGATAAAAAAGATATCCATTGCATCTGTTCTGACATTTAAACATCCACTTTTTATGCCGGCATCCATTTTGCATATTGCGTTAATAAAAACGTTCGTGTTCCAATTTCAGTAAAATTGGAGAAAAAAAAGGGACCAACAACATGACTGTCGGTGAATTCAGATTAAAAAACAGTTGGAAAATCATAACTATTTGTGAAAAGAGAAAGACGATGTTGAAGAGCAACAATCAGATCGTCAATCAATTAATGGACGCCTGAAACGATATTCTCACCAAGTTTTTCTTCCTCCGTATCACACAGGGAGAGATTTATAGCTCTGACTGTATAAAGAAACAGAGGTTTTGAACTGGCAATAGACACACACATACAAAAAGAGAGGAAAATCAGAACTATTTGTGAAAAGAAAAAGAAGATGTTGAAGAGCAACAATCAGATCGTCAATCAATTAATGGACGCCTGAAACGATATTCTCACCAAGTTTTTCTTCCTCCGTATCACACAGGGAGAGATTTATAGCTCTGACTGTATAAAGAAACAGAGGTTTTGAACTGGCGATAGACACACACACATACAAAAAGAGAGGAAAATCAGAACTATTTGTGAAAAGAGAAAGAAGATGTTGAAGAGCAACAATCAGATCGTCAATCAATTAATGGACGCCTGAAACGATATTCTCACCAAGTTTTTCTTCCTCCGTATCACACAGGGAGAGATTTATAGCTCTGACTGTATAAAGAAACAGAGGTTTTGAACTGGCGATAGACACACACACACAAATACAAAAAGAGAGGAAAAGCTTAAAAACGGAAGAGTGAATGGCAGAGGCAGGTGAAATTATTGGAAAATCAGAACCAAGGCACTGTAAGTATCCACACAAACACAGTTAGAAGCTTTGCACTATCTGGAATATGATGAAAACAAAAGAACAACTTATGGGAAAGTAATGACAAAAAGGAAAAAAGTTTGATCTAGCAGCGCTAAGATAAATAAGAACTAAGATAAATATAGCTAGAAATTCAGCACTAGCCAGAGAAAATCATGAAAACAAAAGGACAAACATAAGAAACCAACACATGAGGAGACAAAAAGACTGAATCATGGATTAGGTATCACAGAATCCCCAATTGCAGTTTGAAAATAAGTTTCCAAGTTCCAAATGACAAAAGTTCTAGATATCATAGCCGGAAGCAAACACAAGAACATTTATTCTTCCCTTTCCTTCTATCCCAATATTAACAGAAGAAATAGATCCATCATTTGACCCTTTTCAAAGTATAAATAGTTTCCTTCTACCTTAATTCTACATTATAAACATAAATTTATTATACTACCATACCATTAGCAAAATCAGCAACATACATCTAACTAAGATAATCAACAAAACCATGAATTCGGAATTGAAGTACTGTAAAACAAGCCAAATCTACGCATACATATCATTTTTCTACTCTGAAACGTCTAGGGTAAACGATTTACGAAGATAAGAGATGAACAGGAGTTGAGAAGAATAGTACCCTAAGTCTGTCAGACAAGACTGAAGGAGTAATAAGCTTGTACTTGGGTGCTTCTGAAATAAGCTTATCATAACTTGCTTGATCAAACAAAACCATGTTGTTCACCTTCTCCTTTTGCTTTCCTTTGCTCCATTTCTACAGATTTGCAACTTTGTTTATCAGTAATCAACAAAACAAAACACGAAATCCCTAAAAAGAAAACCTAGAACGAAGATCTGAAATGAAAACAGAACAAAACCCTGATTTGATTACCTTCTTCTTCTGCTTGCCTCCGCCAGATTTGGCTGGTTTGGAAGACGGTGGTGGAGCTTTCTCTTTCTTTGGTGCCATTTTCGATTGATTTCTCTAGGGTTTGCTTCCGACCTCCAACGAGATGTAGAGAGAGTGTTTTCTTCTTATTTGGAGGGTAGAGGCGAGAAGCTGTGATAAAACTAGGGTTTTGTAGTGGAGAAACGAAGTTAAGAAGATGGACTGGGCCTGGGTGGGCTCAAGCAAATGCCCGTTTCTACCGTCTTTCTTGTACCGGTTATAGTATTATGGGTGGGAGATTGTCGTCTCGGCCTAGATCGACTTCTTCGTCGACAGTTGTCATGCCTCTGCCTGGTGCCTGAGTTTCGCCTTGATGGTTTTGTCGAATATCCTCTTGTCGGGAATCCGTCAGCCTTTCTTGTGCACTAGATCCCGCTATAGCCCGGTTCCTGAGAGTCCTACCCGTCCTGGAAGTGCTCGCCATCTCCTCTAGTGTTGCTCTTGTGCCTCGGCTCGCCCGTCCCTACCTACGTCAGCAAAGTACACATCACTTACTTTGAACTGTTTTCGAAAAGGTTAAGGATGAAGTACAGCAGTTCTGCTGTGTAGAGTGGAAAAAGTTTTTATAGTACAGTTCTATTTATGCTAGCGTGTTGATCTCAGCAATCAGGTGGTTTTGACCTTAAAGGACAATCTTTGAAAAGCTGTCTCGACACATCGCTTTCGGTACTTTCTCTATGCATTAATTATTATTTGTCCTAACATTCCTAGTGCCATAAGTCATTAATCATCCGTATATTAGATCAGAAGGTTTATTTCTTGGCTATGGTTGACAATAACGACAACCTTCACCAGCTGTTGCGCTGACGGTTTACCTATATGGATTACCGGAAATCCCCGAGGACAGTTGTACCATAGGATTCCTTTAGTTTTCTACTGATGTTGTAAGGCTCTTACTGTAGGATCAAGATGAGACTTATCAACAAAGCACTCACTATACTCCTTCCAGCCGTAGTTTTCGGAAAACTAAACTCGATGACTTCGAGTTAGTCTTGCCTCCACCACCATTGTACTTTATTTAACTCACTAAGAAGGTTTAAACGGCGAAATAACGTTTCAATCTAGCTTCTACCGATCATCAAAGATGATCCATTCGGGAGCTTTAAGGTGTTATAACAGTTAACTTAGATAAAAGATGAGACGATCTTTAATCAAGAGTCTTAACTCAACAGAAAACACTTAACTCGACGTAAGAAGATTAATCAAACTTTTCCGACCGAAATCACTCACTCATAAGGTAAGAAACCTTATGGTACTTACTCGACAAAATTAGGACGGTGAAGATAACTAAACAAGTTTTTCCTTTTAAACTAAAATTTCGTGAGCTTTTCAACGATTAAGTAAGTGAAAACAGATGTAACGAAATCGAGCTTTTAATCACAAAGTTAAACTTTAAACGATGAATCTAGCAACTTATGCGCTTCAACCATTAGAGTCTTTCACTTAGCATCGACTATCATCAATAGATGTTTATAGGAGCTGTTGAATCTCTCTTTTAACGGTGTTGATGCTATTTTGACAGTTAAACAACCATAGAGTCTTGAGACGAAAAGGAGGCCAGCGAGATGGAATTTCACTTTAGCTTCTACCAAACATCAAAAGATGTTATTTCAAGAGCTTGCGGATCTTCTAATAACTCGCTTTGACAACTCAACCAGACAACCTAGTTTAATGATTTAATCTTGACAACTCGACTTAACCGAAAGCTAAAAAGATTGATGCTATTAAGGACAGTTCAATACCCAAAACATAACAAGGTTCTACTAAGAAAATCGTTTTTATAAAACAAAAACACGTTGCAAGCTTCGTCTACTAACACATTTAACCAAAAGAGTTTCTTCCCTTAGCTTCAACTAACACGCAAGGTGACTTAGGATCTTGGATTTTTCTCTTTTGGCAACTGATTTCAAGGTATCCGAAGATGTTACACGGTCCCCTTAGTCGGCGCCAGAATGTAGATGTAGAAAATCTTACCACTACATCCAAAGGATCACAAACATAACAATGAAGTAAACAAGCAAGGTAAATAGAAGAACATAAGATGTACGTGGTTCGGTATGATTACCTACGTCCATGGGGGTAAAGGGATGATTTTATTGCTTGATTCAAGGTTACAATATAATCGCTTTTCTCTCAATGCTCTATGTGTACTCTCTTTCCTCACTCCTTACTTGCCTTTTACTTCTCTACATAGTCTCTATTTATACTCACAGGTGATGATACATCCGGTACTACGATGTTGGGTCTGGTATAGCTTCCTTGATGTTCTTCTAAGGCGACTAGCTGATGCTCCAACCAATATTCTTATTTGCTCAATCGAGATATCTAGCCGAGCCGGGTGATGTCCTCTTCCGATATCCCACTACCCGATGTCGCTTGTGTGGTGGAGATGACCGATGTCGCCCTTTAGGTCCCTGGCAGAGTCTCACTTTGACCGAGCTCTTCTTATCTCTTCACCAACTCTGTCAGTGCATTTATTGTTCTCGTACCCGATGAGCATCACATCAGAACTTTCTCTTCCTTTATGTCGACCTCACGGGCTGCTTCAGTTCCTCTTTTCTTGCGCCCAGATCTGGTGAGATGATTCAGTACTTCTAGTGCTTGTTTCCCTTGGTACGCCATCGTCTAGGATTGTTCCACCTGTCTCTGTGGATTATTTACACCTACAATATACTTTAAATTCCATCATCAGGTGCAGTTGGACATTCAACAAAATTCGTATGGTCAAAATTGGAGAAGCTAACATTTCCATCACTTGGACTTCCATCCTCCATTTCATCTTTTCCGAAACATTTTGAGTTTTTTGGGTATAGTATTCCCACTATGTCTTCTCTGGAATGAAACAAATCCACATCTATCACTAAGACTTTGGGGCTCAAAAATTGTCTCTGACAATTTCCTGACCTCAAAAAGACCAAAGAAACCCCAATTTCAGAAACTCTAAGTGTTCAACTTCAATTGATAACTCAAATATGGTTTTATCATCTTCTTGTGACTAATCAATCATTTTTTAGACTTTAAACATCTAATTATGATAATCCACAATTGACGATGGAAATTAAACTAATTTCATCTTAAACCTAAATTTTTGAATCGGTGAAATTAAAACATTTACTTGCAGTTCTACATGATTAATGAGTACCCTGTTAGAATACGGGAATCCAACTCAAAACCAATTGGCAATGAGTGGAGAGGCCCTAAGGGATTATAAACCGCAGGATCTTAGATTGCCCAGACAATGTGGGACTAATAATCTCAACACGCCCCCTCACGTGTAACCTCGTTGGGTCTAACATGTGGACAAATTAATCGGGTGACGCGGAGTCAAGGCGCGGTCAAATGACTCGTCGCAAATAGCCTGCTCTGATACCATGTTAGAATACGGGCATCCAACTCAAAACCAATTGGCAATGAGTGGAGAGACCCTAAGGGATTATAAACCGCATGATCTTAGATAGATGATGGTAAAAGGATCAAAAGACCTCAAAGAAGCACGATGGTTTTAATTTGCTTGGTTTGTAAATGACTGACCAAGGAAAGACATGGACAAAATGCTAACAACTTGGAACACATGATAGATGATGCTAAAAAAGTTAGCACAGAGAAAAATACAATGCAAAGATTTTATTTCAATGCAAAGAAAAAGAAAATAGAGAATAACAGTATCCTTCGATACTGAAGCTTAATTGTAAATTAAAAAACTGATTTGGGATCATTGGTGGTGAACAAAACAACCACTGTCAGATTTTCATTATGCCATAAACTGATGGCACAAAAAAAAAAGAAATACAAAACATAACAAAATCTCTTTACATAGATGATTAAAAAGGAAGAAATCATATCTTCTATCACCATACTTTTTATGAGCATGAGTGTATAGTTGTAGTCATAAACCACAAATCAATTAAAGGAGTCAAGAGACCCTTGAAAAGTAAAATCTAAGAACAAGTCAAGAACTTGTGAAAGAAGCATTCAGGATAAAAACTTCTCATGATAACACATCAATGATCATTGATATCATATGTGTATATATAGCTCCGTAATAATGGATGGAGATGTACAGTATTAAACTTAGTATGACTACTGGTTAAAGTTTACCCGTCACACTTCAGAGAAAAAAAAATATTGTTGCAAGAAATAAAGAACTCGAACGCTCCATGTAACACCATGGTACCCTTCCAAATCCCTATAAAAAACAAACAAAATTCTTGAAAAACGAAGTGAATGATTTGTTGTAAATCAAACATTTGATGCAGTTAACTGGAGACTCGCTATATTTTTCACTCCACTGTATAAAAAGACCACACAAAGAACACAAGAAAACACCATATGTAGAGTCCAAACTTTGGAAGAAATAGCAAAAACAATTAGATAAAACAATCTAATCTTTGCGAATGAGTCAACTCAATTAGTGTTGATGTCCGAAACATAAGTGAATCAAATACATCATTGTTCAGTGATAACAAAGAATGAATAATGTAATCTTGGATAAAAATCCAAAATGAGATATATCTGGAAGTCGGGAAGGGATACTCATATCATCAAAATGGTATTCCTTGAAAGTCAAGACTAAACCATTATTATTACTGACATAAATATAATTGGATCTTCTTGGAAAACATGAACCAAGAATAAAAAAATTGCAGTGAATGTATATTTAACCATCCACAAGTTCGTTGAACCAATTGCTAAAATAGCAACGAAGAAGAAAGAAAACAAGGAGAATAATTGTTAACTGATTGTGAAACAAGAAAATCCCTTCGTTGGTGTTAAATGATTGAAAAATGGAAGCTCCAAAACAACATCAATGCATGGTTTTCCATTGTAAACACCAAAGGGATTTGTATAGTACTGTAAAAAGAATCACAACAGAAACTTTGATCAGCAAATAGAAGGAAAAAAAATACTGATTGAGAAACAAAAAAGAGATATCGATCTCTGATGACGAGATTTAAGGAAACAAAACTTCAAAGCATCTTTAAAAAAAAAAAGATGCAGAAGGAAAATTGATTAGCAAAGAAAAAAAATGTTGGTGATGCTAATCAGATAAGAGAAACAATGAGACTCGAATAGACTCTGATTAATAAAGCGAAAGCAACGGATCTTTTCCTGTTCTGATACCATCATAAAATATGAATGTAAGAGGTCAGCAGGAAGAAAACACAAAGATTAGAGTGGTTCGGTCACTTGACCTACGTCCACTATGAAACCCCATAGGGGTGAATTATATTGATCATCAGACTATGCTGAGATAATTACATTTACATTAGAGGATTCATATTTATAGTGAGGATAAACCAATAACCTAAGAAGATAACTAACTTGACTAGATAATACTTGTTTAGCTATATTACAGGATCGTGTAAACTGACTATCCTCTTTTCTAGCATCTTCCTTGACCGCATGGTGGCCTCGGTCCATTGCACCATTACCTCGGCTACTTATATAGGGTAATATATTCTAACATACCCATTTATCGATTTATTAATAAAATCATCATTAATTAAGATAATTGAACAAAATATAAATAATTCATACACCTCCCCTCCGTGACCATCTTCACAGCATATACCTGATGATGCAATTATGGCAATCCAAAATCTTTGTCTGTCATTTGGATTTGTTGCACATCTTTGGATGCCAAGCTTACAAAGATATCCTTCGCTGATGTCTAATGTTCAACCGGGTGAATACTCAGAACTATAGCTTCATTAACACAACTATCCTCTTTTCTCCACTCTTTAATCAATGGCCGTGTAAAAATTAAATACATCCATCGTTAAAATATATGGTAGATAGGATGATACATCCATCGTTAAAATGTATTAGATACATCCGTAGGTAAGGAAAAATTGGGGAGAGTTACTTAGATCAGGGAGACGGAGATGACAAAGAGACGAAAGGATGTGCAGTTCGATCTTTAGAAGATACGGAATAGAGGGTTTAATAGTCTTTTAGTCTCACGTGAGCAATCGCATGTGTGCCATAAAAACTACCTAATGGAATATTTGGATGGGTGGGATAGATTTCTTAATTTTTTCCGTCATGGGATAGATCCCCAAACGAATTAGTGAAAACGGGACATATTCCCAATTTTCCTTTAATTAATAATAATAATAATCTTAGACTAGAGAGATTTTGATCTTTGACTCCTTGATCTTTTACGCCTTAGAGAAAGAAAGATTCACCAAATTTTGTATTCCCGTAAGGGATTAAGGCTTTATGTTTAATCGCAGAGGAGAAAAAAAAAAAGAAAAAAAACCTAGCTAACAAATAGGTTCGTTGATTAATCCTGCTGCCCATACTCTGTAGACGACGACGTGGAGAAACCCTTTAAAACCCTTTGAATTGGGAGGTTTCAGAAGAGATTTTGCACAAATATGTCTTGTATAAAACACGTCCTTGGATTATGTTGCATCACTCCTGTGACGTATTCCTTCCAGCACACAACACTTTTGAAACTGAGAGGTTTCAATGCAATACGAATAATTAATGCATTGCAGGCTCATGAGAATTGCATCCAATTCACGCAACATAATCGTAGGTTTCCGACTTGTTTGATATAGGGCATATTTGTGTAAAATCTCTTCTAAAACCAGCGATCTAAAAACTGCAGCTTCATATGGGACCCAATAAATTTGAGATCCATCGATTACTTTCTGAAAGCTCTTCTTGCTGCATCAGCATTGATTTTGGTGTCTCCCAAAGCCGGTAGATACCACCTTGAAATTGGTATCCACGAGGACAGCCAGAACAGAGCCAGGCTACATTGGGAAGCATGGAGTAACCGGTCACAACCTATAAAAGAAGATATTGATAAAGCTCATTGATATGTCTTGAATAATTGTGTTGAAGTTCGGCCTTACTTCGTGTACGTGACACCTTATGGATCTTGCTTTTATTACATTTCTTTTTTTATCAACTATTCTTATTCTTTTCATTGAAATTTTAATTATGTATGCAGCAAATACCGGGAAGAGCTGCAAGTTGGAATTGGTGATAACTTATCTGGGAATGCGCGCAACAAAAAAAACTTTGCGGAATGGTAATCTTGTAAGTATACAAGATTAAATCTGTTAGGACAATACTGAATTTAAATTTAACCTCAGATTCCCAAGCATCCCAAGAAAGTAGCCTCATTAGTCCTACGCCATTACTCTAGTAAGAGAGCAGCCGACCGGCAGGGAATTCAACTGCATCTTACTATTCTTCTTTGAATTGTCTAGGTTGACATCTATCGTCAGATGGCCTCTCTTTATTATTTCTTTATGCTGGGTGCTGGTGTCGTCTTACCACCCCCTTTGTCTACTGCTCCAGCAGGCAGAGATGCTGGCTGTGCTGTATTTCCAGTTATTCTCTGGCCGCCCAGACCTATTATAAACGCTATGAACTATAGGAGTCTTGGTTTCTGGCGGAAAAGATTTACATCCCCAAATATTATATCAAATTAGCATAAGCTCAACAGTTCCAAATGGTAGTTAAGGGTCAAAAACTTTCTTGCTTACTGTTACCTCTAGTTTTGATTCTCAACTACCCGTTGTAGACTAGAGATAGGATTGATATCCATTAAATATCTCTCACCAGGCAAATACTTTTGACAGAAGAATTTCTAGTTTTCAGAACATCTTTGTAATTAAAAAGGGCATAACGGTAAAAATAACAAAAGCTTGATGTACTCAGAAATTATTAAAAACTAAAAAAGATATAATGGGGTTCGTTGGCATCATAGATAAAATGGAGAATTAATGAACAAGAATGAATAAAATCGTAAACTGGAAACAGTAATTTGAATGTAATACTGTTGGGAGTTTAAGAACCGAGCCCTCTTTTTTCCCAATCAGCTCGTATTTCTCTAGAACGCCTAATACTTTGAAAAAGCATTGGCGCGCTCAGTGTATTATTAATGGCGCCAGGCACCTTCGCCTCTATAATTTCCTGACCATAATATCTATATCCCTTGAAACATTCGTCATAGAGAATGTCTTCTAGTTCCTTGGGAAATTTATCCGGCTTAATCACCATCTCATAAAGTTGCTGTTCACCATCTAACAATCGAAATAACTTCAATTCCTCAGTTGTTGGAGTACCATAACACTTGCCCAGATAAATGGAAGCTTGAGAAAGATTTTGAACAACATTTACATAACGGTCAAACTTATTGCGCAACTCTAGGATTTCCTTGATGACTGTGTACAAAAGATGAAAATCCTCCGCCTCTGTGATGATGTAATGCTTAAATAGATGCAACCCTAGACATGCTAAACAAACACTACTAGAGTTAAACTCACAATTCTCAAAGTAGTTGTATTCCTTGAAATCCGAAATCCGATCAAATAAATCCTTAACTTTATCCGAACGGGTAGTTAATTGGATGTTAGCACAAAACCCACAATCTAAAGCCAGCTGCAATGCAGCTCTAATGCCTTGTAACTGAAAAAGGAAAAGTGGATATCCTTTTGGAGAATACCCAACAGCAGCCACTTTTGGCCTGGCATAATTGTCGATGAAGGTAACTGCATAACCCCTTTTCCTGCCTCCTCATCTAGAAAGGCATCTATTATTGCAGTGTTACACAACTTACAATCATCCGCCCTAGTATAGACAGTTCCTAACCAGTTAGGCTTTCCCTCTTGACACCAAGAAGCTTTCCACTCATTCATATCTGGTACTGGTGCTGGTTTATAAAATACACCAAGATCCTTGAGCCTTTGATCAGTTGTCAACAACTTCCAAACCATAGCATCAAAATATAAGGTATCCATCCCAATATGATTATCAACGTAATCACTGTAAAGATAACAAAGACAATGAGAAATGCCAATAATACAACTATTGATAAATAAGTCATGAAGGTTGTAAGTATCATCCCATACATAGTAACAAAAATGGGTACTATTCAATAGGTATTATGTTGGCTCTCTAGGACACAAAAACTATCCGAAATGATGAAGATTTTTAACCGTAAGATATGTAGTCAATAGTCTAGATTTTAACCCTGTTATAGTTGGTGCTATCCGATTTCTGATGGCTCCTTCACTTAAACTCTATGAATTCAAAGATTACTGTTAACTTAAAAGGCTGTTTAGAAGAATATTCCATTTCAAAAATCAAATTACGTTAACTCTTAAACACAACATAGAGATTCTGAATATGAGGAAATAAAACAAACGATGTTGGTGTTGTTTCGGTTATCTCACTATAAATGTATGGCATAACAAGAAATCTTAACTAAATTATGATTTTGTCTCTTCTTAGAAGTATGTGTGTCAAGGAGAAGTAACAACAACAGTAGATTTATCAAAGAAGGATACCATACCTTAATATATTAAAGGCCAAGTCCCACATCTTATCTACCTTCTTAAGTGACCAATCCCGACCAACATTGACTTGCTGCAAAATCAAAATAAAAAAAGTGGTACGGATCATTCAACATTTTACATTTATGAACAACAACCAATGCGAATATATATACTTATACACGGAGGACTTTTACTACTCACATGTCCTGGTGCAGGTTGATAAAGTGATGCTAATAAAACGCTGTCTGGTGGACGTGGTTCGTTATCTACTGTATATTTAAGTTGAGTTGTAGCACGAAACCATAATTTCTTCTCAGGAGATGATACCAGGAAACCACTTACAGCTTGGGGTACTGTAAATGCTGTTGATAATATTCTTCGAGAAGAGGAGGAGGCAAGTTTGTTGAAAATTGAATACCTTTTTTTTTTTTTTTTTTTGCAATGAAAACAAAATCAAAATTAAAACTTAAAATATAATAATTAGAAGAAAAATAAGTAAAAAGATCACGTGATTCTAAGTTTTACCTCATGGCTACTTGCTTTGGTAATTCGATTAGGATTTAGTCTTGCTGAAGCCCTGTAGATTTGAACAAGATTTTGAGTTAAACAGAAGAAAAAACACAGGATTTAGTTTTCGGATCATTCATACACGTCTTAACTTAGGTTATTTCCTTCGCTTGTCTATCCTTCTTCCCAGAGAGCTCCTTCAAAACTCCCACAAGTACAATCGCGACGCCTGTCTAGTTAAAAAAGAAAGATGAAGAGAAATTGACGAGGAGAGCGAGTAGATGAAGGATTAATTAGCTAGGGTTTCGTTGAGTCAGGTCAGTCTGGTCCATCTGGTCGTCTTGGACTCGGCCCGGACCACCAATAAGAGTAACGGAATTTCCAAACCTTAGCTTAGAACCAAGGTTTGAAACCAACCAAATGCAGACAACCGTAGAATATATACATGCCATTTATTTATATTGTTCATCCGGACTACTAACAATGCACCGAGTCTTTTGACAGTTTCTTATGCAAACCATCCAAACTATTAAATAGAGGTTTTTGATCTTGATAAGAAAATCTGAGATATATTGACGGGACAATTAATGTTTTCGACATACTGTACTTGGATCAAGGTTATCGAAATTAAAGCTGTCAATATTTTTCGGTGCTAAAATTAAGAGAAGAAATCAACAGTTTTCCTATTATATTGTAAGTTTATCATTGGCTTTCCTTTAATACTGCGAGAATCCGTGCAAATATTAATTTCGTTGATTTTCTGAAAATCTTTGGTTAGTTTAAGATCTGATTAGCTGTAAAATCTCTATAATATCTTTGATTGAGAGAATATATGTAAATTGCCATTAATAGCTGCAAGAAGAGAAGAGAATATACGTAGTTATTTTGGCTTTCCTTTTTTAAGGGTTGATTGCTATAAAATCTCTGCAATTGATATTTGATTGACAACTAAGTAGCTATAGAATCGGACTCTGCAATATCTTTGATTAAGAGAATATATACTCCTAATATATTCTCCATTATATTTGGGACAAAGATAACGCATTATCTCCATTTATATCAACATTAAGATGTACCATAGCTTTCATCTTTGACTTGTTAACTCTTATCTTCATATATATCGACGAGATGATGAAGATGAATGGAGGTTGAGATGATGAAGAAAAATGAAACGGAGAAAGATACCTACCCATGGCGCCTTTGGCGCTTAAGCTAGCGCCTAGCACTTCCGCAAGGCGCCAAAAGCACCAAAGTCGCTCGCCTAAGGCGCCAGCGTGCATGGAAAGCGGTGCTGAATACAGTTACTCGGACGCTAGAGCTGCGCTTATTACGCCTTTGGAGCCTAGGCGCTCTGGGCGCTCGCCTTTTACAACATAGTCTTTTCCAAAGCTATGGACATCACTCTTATTTGGTTGCTTTCAGCTGGATAAACCCGTACCATCTGCCTTGGATCCCTTCATTATCAATTCTACAGTTGGCACAAACTTGGTCAACTAATGGCATTACAGGGCCTGCTAAACTAATCTGGGACTTGGTTCGTGGCGCTGTTATCTGGGCAAGAATTTTTGAGGAAAAATCTCAGTCACATTTTCAAGTCAGCGTCGAGGTCAAAGCGTCTCTTCTTGCATGGAGTGCAGCATTCAAAAGAAACTTTAACTTCAGATTGGATTGGTGCATTTTCCACTAACCAAAGCCTGTACTCTTCTCTTTCTTTTTACTTCCAATCCATTCCGATTGGAGGGTATCCCCTTGTGATTTCTTTTTTTTCTGTAGTTTTCATATATTCTTGTAACTGCTATCTGTAATTGTTTCTCCTCTCTTCAAAAAATTCCCTCCCTTCTCGATCAAAAAAAAAAAAAGCTCATTCGTAAATCTTGAATAATCGTGTTGCAGTTCGGCCGTACTTTTCTAAGTGACTCCTTTCCGATTTCGCTTTCATTACAGATTATTTATTTATTCATGATTTGGATTTATTCTTTTGATTGAAAAACTAATTTTGATTAGCTGATTTGTGTAGTAAATACCAGGAAGAGCTGCAATTTGGAATTGGTGAATCTGGAAGGCAACGAATTTTTTTTTGCTTTGATTAAACAACATGTAAATATAGAAGCAAGATTAAACCTGTTAGGATGATTCTGAACCTCAGATTCTCAAGCATCCCATGAAATTAGGCTCATTAGTCCTAGACCACTCCTATTAGCCTTACTCTAATAAGACAGCAGCCGACAGACATGCAATTTCAATGTATCTTCTCGGAGGTGTCTAGGTTGACGTTTATTATGAGAGGGCTTCTCCTTATTATTTTTTTATGCTAAAAGCGCAACTGGGAGCTGGTGTCGGCTTACCTCGCGCTTTGTCAACTACTGCGCATCAGGCAGAGAGCATGTTGGCTGTGCTGTCTTTCCAGTCAATCTGTGAGTCGTGGTCTCCGTGGAGTTACTACATCTAGTGCTTTAGAGGCGCTATTGATGCTCTAGCCGGAAAAATACATCACTAGTATGTTGTTTCTTGCGCCCTTGTTGGCTTGGAAATGCATAAAGGCTGGGCGACATAGCTAGGAATATCTTGGAGATAACAGACTCGATTACGAAATATAATAAGACACTCCTCTTATATTCATATGAATAATGATTCTCCCATTGAATACTCCCTGATTTGGTGTTTCCTTCTTCAGCCTCTGCCTTTTACCCACAGAAGATATTCACATTCCCAAACAACGGTATCGTGTATCACTTATCCTAACGGTAGTCAAGGGTAAGAAACTATCTTGCTTACTGTTACCTCTTTATAGAATAAATTCTGTTCTTAGAAACTTCGTCCTACTTCACTTTTGATTCTCAGTTACCCGTTGTACACATTTCTAAAGTTAACATTTTCTGCCAGATCTGCATTGGCCATAGGATGTTATCCATGAGAATAACCTCTCACCAGGCAGATAATTTTGACCTCATCAGAGGGTTAGTGTATCTTCCAGTTCTTAAATCATAGGTTTGCAGCATTTTCTTTTAGATAAGTGAAACATTCAAAACACCTTATAGTCGAGGAAGTTTTAGCTGTTTATAGTACTTTGAGAATGTGATCCTGTTTTTCGACATTCAGTAGTGAGGAAAACCTATTTAGCATTTCCATTGAATATGATAGCACAAAATAAAATGAGGTATTATATACTCTAATATTTTTCAGGAGTCCTGGATTTTTGAACCTGGTGACTCAAAGCAATTGAAACTAGAGCCTCTTAATTTTAGATGTATGGCCTCTCCCTAACCTCTCATTGTTATCTTTGTTATTATTTCAACTCTTCCAATTCCGTTTAAGCCTCAAGAGTTCCTTCGGCGTCTTCTTGAGCGCTTTATGCTGGCGAGATAAGTGATGTATAGTGGCCGAAGAAGAGTTACAATGTGAGATACTAGTTATAGTACAGGTTAATATAACTAGATGATTCAATGTAGTTTTGCATTTTATTGTTCTTCCATTTTTATGCCTCGGTTTTGTTTTTTAAGTTATAGTGAGGATACCATTGTTGTTGTATTGTATTTAAGTGCCATAGATTGTAAAGTTGAATGCATTACCTTCTTGTAACCAAGTAATGCACAATTATTTTAACTTTGTCTTTCATATCCGTGAAGTTGGAATCATCAGCTGTATAAGGTTAACATAAGTTCACTAAATTGGGCATGAATTCTCAACAAAATGTGCTATAGATCACACACCAAACGTCACAGCGTATGGACACTTGTGGTCTTTTTATGGCTAAAACTTAGAGACCATTAATATTATAGTGTTTGTGATCTTTGATATAATGACCTTCCCATACATCTCATACATTTTAAGAAGTGTGATCTACAACTTAGCATCTGGCCACTTTCAAAATTACTTTGTGATTAAAAATGTGTTTGTTGATAAATTTTATAAAAAAAATTGCGTTGAGCGTGGCTTGAACACGCGACCTTCGGGTTCCATCAGGGGAAAAAAAAGCCCGGGTCCAACAGCAAAACCTCGAATTCTCAGTCCTAACTCTATTTTCATTTTCACTCGAATACTCTCTATTCTCTCTCCCTCCGTCTCTCTCGAGTTTTCTTCAACCAATTCACAGAGAACTCAAGTGTCGATCTCAATTTTTCGTCGAAATCGTCAATTCCAATTGAATTCAGGTAGGATTCAACTGGTTCCCTTTCTTGTTTAGATTATATATGATGTCTGATTCGACATTGAAGTTGAGATTTGAATTTAGGGTTTCTTTTTTAGTTTTTTGAATCTATGATTTCTAAATTGTTATTCTGCAGATGTATGCGATCTAAATCTGGGGTGAGATTTCGTTTTGAAGATTGGTGAAGTTTGATGTGGTACTCTTAAAACTCTGAATCTATCTCTGCTTTGTGTGATTTGATTTACGTTTGCTTGGATGTAAAACTCTTACTTGCATGTTCGATTCTGATTTAGGTTGGTTAGTTAGATGTTGTTTCCGACTCATTACTCAACTAGCTGGGCATAAGAATTTCCTGAAACTAGAGCACTTAGTTAGTACTAGTTGTAGATAAGAAATCAATCAGAGTGCACAGGACTACGAAACTCGATGTCGTCCAAATGATAGTAAATGACTAATGAAAGTGAAACCCGATGCTATATACTTAATAAAGCTAGTCGTATGTTTTCCAAATATCTTTGGAATTTTCAATTGCAGTTCAAATATTGGCTAAATTAAGAATTTTGAGCACACCTCACTATACTAGGATTAGTGTTGTTGTATACTATCTCTATGTTTACCTTTGTTGTTCACTAACGTAGGAATCCCAAACGTCTTAGTTTTTGCGCTTGCAGTAGAAAGGTTTAGTTAACTCTTACAGAGAATGAAACGGATAACAATTCTTTAGTAATTTGTCTTCATAACACTTATCGTATGTCTGTATAACACTTCGAAAATGTGGGCAAGTGGATTAACAGATTTTGAGGTCTAACAGTTTAACTGATTGCCTGGTTCATGTTTGATCTGTTTAATTGGCCGAAAGGTAGTACTGAGAAGTACTGGAAGAGGCAAGGTGCTGCGCAGGCCAATCAACTTGGTGGAGCCAATCAACCAGTTGCCACTTTCAAGGACACAACTAGTACAGACTAGAGACGGCTGGAACAAGTAATCATGTATTTACTTTAGCCTAATTTTCTTATCGATCAGTACCCTACTACAGCTTGTCTTTTTCCTTGCTAGTATTTCAAAAAAAATAAAGATGTGACCTGGTTTTAGTGATTTGGATACTAAAGCAACGTGTTCTATAAAACAAAACATCTTAGGTGGAAGTTATATCAGTGGTGTCATGTATCTTTAACCCTTATATTTTATAAGTTATTTAATCCAGCCATATAAGTCATTTGTGTCGAAAGTGCCTGACATCTATTGAGCTTAAGAAGTAACTTTACTACTGTTTGGTTGCAAGTAGATGGGCAAGTGTGTTGTACATGATTATTTGGAAAACTATATGCATATACTTGCGTAATTTTAGATTTAATGACATGTATTGGTATTTAATATTTTGGGTCAGTAGTGACTTGTGTAGTTATAGCTCGTTTTCTAAATGAATTGCGGTGTCATTGTTTTGTTGCGAAAACTAGCGGGTATTATTGACTCCTGTACATAACGGAAGGTGATAAGAGTATCCTTTTTTTGCACTATGGTCTGAGAGCGGTCATTATAGAGCCAACAATTGAATTCTAAAACTTAGGATATCTTTGAATCAATCTAACAAGGTATAACTCTCATTAAAATACAGGAAGTAAGAGTCCTTTAGGGGCGTGGCACTAGAAGAGCTTAATGATCTCATGACGTAGTCTATTCCTGCTAGTATTGAAATACGTATCAAATGAACATCCTTTTGTCCATTCTAACTGAAATACTTATCGAAAACTGGCTTGAGAGATAGTCTAGTTTTGATGGGTTTGTCTTTCATCTGTTGCTGTAGTTAGAAAATCTTCCTCATAAACATCCTTTTGTTTATTGTAATCTAGTTTGAATTAAATGAATTTCCTTTTGTTTCCTTTATGAAGCTAGGGGGAGGACAATATTAGGAAGGCTGTGACAGAGGTTGGTCTTGGGGAGGAACCTGTGGAACTGCGAAAGGTTGGTTCTCTAGTCTGGTATAAGTTAGTAATTATCATGGTGTTGCTTGTTTAAATATTACAACGATGTTCTGTTATTTTGTTTTATTATTGCGCTGCTAGAATCTTATGGTCTATTAGATATTTTTTATGCAATTGCGGCTTGGTTTGTTTTGCGGTTAAGGTAGAATTTGAGTGGTAGATGTACATGCATGGGAGAATTAAAAGAGAGGTAGCATAACTAATAACTAGACCCCTGTATTCTCTTTTACACTCCAATGTGAACTACTGTGAAAATGCTACTGACTTTCCTCTTTTTCCTTTTTGTATAATGCTAAAAATTATTATGATTATGATGCAGAAAATAGGGTCATCATTTTTTCAAGATTAGGATATAAAAGTATGATGTACTTGACCCCTGTATTCTCCTTACGCTTATTCAGTCTCCATGTTTTCCATCTGGCTACCCAAATATGTTTATCTTTTTTTTTCCTTTTCAATTATGGTTAATTATCAAGTTCAAGGAGGATACCGGTGTTCAAGTGTGATTGGATAGATAGTACACGTGGAATCTCAACAGATGACCTTGGCTTTAAATCTGTTGAACTTAGTAGAAGAGGACATAAAAGTGATCCATTTATCTTAGCATCTCAAGCGAAGCAAGTTTTTTATGTCGAAGACCAACTTGATTCGACGCTTTCAGTGGTATTAACAATGCCCAGTAAAGAAGATCCATGTCTTGGCACTGATGATGCTAGAGTTAGTGACCTCCCTAATGTTGATATTAGAGAGGAGGAACCTTTTATGCGTGTAAACTGTGATGGGACATGGGCTTAATATATAATACAATATATTTATTACTTTTACTTGTTAGTGTTTTTGATTGCTCGATTAGTTAAACAAATTTCTCATATATGTATATGTTTGTTATCCATATATATCTCATTGGTTTTTGGTCATTCAAAGGTGGTCAGTGACTAACTTGCTTGTGTTAAATAAAGTACAGCAAGCATGGAGTTTGAGGAACCAGTCATGCATGATGGTAGTGGAGAAGACATGGAGACAACCTTGGATTGTAAGTTATTTGCATGATATGTGTTGTAATTGCTTTCGATTTTAATGTTGTTTTATCACTGCGTAAGACTTTTTTCTGCATTTTAAATTATATAGCTGATACCACAATGGAAAGTGCTCGTCGAGGCCCTACAACTTTATCCAAGGATTTTAGAAGCAGCAGGGGATTGAAAATGGTGGTTGAGTACAACGATCTTGGCCACCCAGTAGGACTTGCCGCGGCTCAGCTGTCCAGCTATATGGGAGTCTTGGCACGACACATGGTTCCTATCATTCACGAAAAGTGGAGTAAGTTTCCAAGGAGTTTAAAAGATAAGATCTGGTGTTGCTTAGAGGTAATTGGAATATTTTGGCTACAATCTGTTATAAGAACTAGGGATTTTTGTGTCTTATGTTTAGTTGTGTATTTCAGGGGAAATCCGTTCTGCAGCCCCAAAACAAGAGAAACTTGATCCAGAATGTAGGGGCTTTGTGGAGATCTTTCAAAAGCAGGTTGACAAGGAAGTACATTATGCCATTCAAAGACCAGGAAGATCTCCTTGTTAATCCACCGGCGCTGTACAAATTTATTGACAAAAGGCATTGGGAGGAGTTTGTGAAGGTAAGATTGAGTAAAAATTTCCAGGTATACATGATATTCAAATATTTCCATAATTTGTATAATATATAAGAAGTTGTCGGACTAATCTCACATCTGTTATACTTAAAGGTTCGCCGTGAAATCCTGTCAACAAGGCGGAAGAAAAACTTATATCCTCATAGGTTAAGCCGAAAAGGATATGCAGGTCTTATGGAACAATTGGTATGTAAGATTGGGTTTCTTAAATTTTGTAGAAAGAAGAGCTTTCTTCTGATGTGTCTTTGTTGCAAGCAGAAAAAAAGGAGAGCTTTCTTCTGATGGATTGGATAGGAGCATCTTATGGAAGAAAGCTAGGGAAGATAAAAACGGGAACATTCCACATGATGCAACCAAGGAAAGAGTCGAAAAAATTGTAAGATAAAACAATGAAGTACTATTCTTTATGTCGATTCATTTACTGCCTTGTTGGTATCTTTTCTATATGGATTGTTTGCTCTCTTATATTGTAGGACAAGTTGACCGAACAGGTGAAGAAGGTTCCCTAGTCACAAGTGGCAGCAATGATATCCTAACACTTGCTTTAGGGGGACTGCCGATGCAGTCTGGAAATGTTAGAGGGATGGGAAAGTTTGTCTCACATGGATCTTACTTCCATCTCATGCGACCAAAGATGCAGGAGGAAAGAGAGGCAAGATTGAGGGTGGAAGCTGAACTTTGTCTAACGAAGCAAAGACTAGCTCGTGTAGAAGAACAGTTAGCTCTTGTTCTCCAAACAAAGGTAACTTTGGAGAGTGGGTTCATGGTAATATTGTTGATGACTTCATGTGGTTTGATATGTTTGCATATCTTTAAGTCAAACTCGTAATGATATACATATTATGTAGGTTGGAACTGCACCAAGTTGCCACAGTGCAAATACAGAATCAAGCTCAGAAAGTGAGAGGATTTCGCGCCTAGAAGCTCAACTTGCCATCTTCATGGGGATTCAAGTAAGTTGCATGTGGAACAGTAGGTTGAATTATGCTTAGATGATGAAGTAACCAAGTTCTTTATTTAATGTGTTCTTATCATGTTGTTAGCGTTATGTTAACAGGGAGCTGAAGCCTCGATATTCTCACATCAAAACCATTCAGCTGCGAGCAAACCTTCAGTAAGTATAAACTCCTTACATATGAGATATTGGCTTTAGATTTGGTTATGCATCTCTTAGAATGTTCATTATTATTGATTTTTTATCGTAGTCGTCAGCTGGTTCTTCACCAAAAGTGGTCAAGGATACTGAAGACAAGGATGTCGACGATGAAATCAACCAAACGAAACGTAATATTGGAATTGGGAAGGTTAGTATGTTCTATGAACAGTATAAATATTTATGAGCCCACCTTTGCCGTTTCTGTTATAAGCTAAATTGGGCATGAGTTATGAGTTATAGAGGAAGTTTGTATTACAAGTTTTCTTTCATAATTGGATTGAGGCTATCCAAGTTCTGATCATACCATTGTACTCTTCTTTATCACTACCTGTAGGACACTATTACGTTACAGGGTCAGGGCATTTGTTTTGATTGCCCTGTGTTTTGGAACATTGTGCTTTGTCTTTGCAGAGACTATGTAAACCAGCAGACTTTAATTTAAAAAGTTTTGGTAATCTGTAGAATTTGTTTTATTTTCAACTTCATAATTTCCAACCGCAGATGTAATCTGTAGAATTTTTTTTTTTTTTTTTTTGAGTAGTTGAATCATGATTAGTCCATTGTTTCAACCAACTATATATAATTGTTTCTGCATCTTCTGATAAGACTGCCAAAGTATGGCATTTGTATGTTATTGTTAACACTGTTGTTGTTGTTTCGCCGGATGGTTCATTATGTGCAAAGTGGTGTGAAAAAAGATAATCTTGGCGGTAAAACCTTTTTCATGGAATATGGTCTGTGTTTGATGAATAGACTTAAATTGTTTAGATCATTTCTTTTGATCTGTTGTGAATGCTCATTTTCTTACTTATTTATTTAGAGGCTTTTCTTAACTTGGAGGATGAGTTATTGATGAAATGCAAAAATGATGAAACCAATATGCAAAAATGATAAAACAAACGAAATACGAGACGGAAATAAAAACAAAATCATAATCCAACATTGTCTAACAAAAAAAAAAGAAAGAAGAAGATAATCCTAGCTACTCCATTGTCGCTGGACCACGATTGCACTTAGCACGTGCAACAAGCCGTTAAACCCCTAAGTGGCCTTAGTAGGACGAGTTGTGTCTCGTGAGGGTTTCCTGAAGATACACCCACAACTTGCAAGAAATACAAGATAGAAATAAAAAAAAAATTATAAAAAAAATAAAAAAAAAAAAAAAAAGAGGGTTTACAGAGGATGTGCCCACAAAATCCATGATCTTCTTAGCGTAATAAGACTACGGACGCCCGCAAACGACGGTCAGCCTTAAATGGAGAACTTGGTAACCGCTCCTTGCAAACCCAGGGTAGAGAGTCGCAGGTGAGAATGAAGCCGCGGTACTAAAACTACGGTGCGAACCCGGAAACCGTGTATATTTGCTATGAATATCTTTGTCAAGGATGGTGTGAAGAGAGCTGCTTACAAAACTAATTGGACAAACCTTGTTGGAACCAGCCAAGGTCAATTTGATCTCGTTGTCCATCTCTGGATCTTTCAGAAAGTTGGTGCAGCAATCAGCACTAAAATTTAGCTCCCTGTAACAGAACTTGATGTAATCCCTATGATTTTTCGCATCAGCCTGATAATGATCTCTGAGCTTTTTAGCAATCTTTTGGGCAACATGTTCTATGGACTTAGAACTCTTTTTTTTCTCATTTTCCATAAATTCCTCCAGACGTTGCCTTTCTTCTATGCTAAGTGACCCGAATTGGCCATACACTTGTAGCACCCCACCTAGGTTATCGGTACATATTTGTATCTTGTAGAAGAGAGGGTTATGGGCCATTTTTTGTTCAATGGCATGTTCCAGGCCCATTAAAATTGCATCCAATTCACGCAGCATAATGGAAGGTTTCCGACTTGTTTGATACAGGACATATTTGTGTAAAATGTCCTCTAAAACCACCCCATGTAATCTGAGCGATCTAAAAACTGCAGCTTCATATGCGACCCAATAAATTTGAGAATCATCGATTATTTCGATAAAGCTTTTCCTTGCCGCATCAGTATTGATTTTGGTGTCTCCCAAAGCCGGTAGATACCAGTCTAAGACTTCTGCCTTGTTCTCTTGTTTCAGCAAGGCCTCGTTGCATATTCTCCAGAAACTACGGTCTAAAAACCCTTCAGAAAAATAGTGCTTGTTGAGAACTATATCCTTGGGTTCTTCTGCACCAGGGGTTGGTGGAGGATCCTTTCTTACAATATCACCACCCTCATCCTCATAGATTTTTGGTCTTATTAGTGACCCAAGTCTGAAACGATTTCCTGGTATTACAAGCTTTCGTATTATCCCACGAAACATTGTCTTCTTTCTCCTACTGTTCCGTTTATTTCAGGGTGATTATGAATAATGGGTGGTGGTCTTTTTATATCAGATTGAAATGCACAATTTAGAATGTTTCCATAAAACAAAATTTCTGCAAGATAGAATGCCATTCCTAATCGGAGGATTTTGATGGGTTTCCGTTTTGCGACTAAGAAGAAGAAACCCGTGGTTTCCAAATTACGTACAGTCTAAGAAGAAGAAGCTGCTGTCTATTTTTTACTACTATTCCCGACTATTTGCTACGGGCTACCTTCTGTTTTTACGGGAGTATTCTAGTCTAGACACCTTGACGAATTATTGATACATGGGTTCCTCCGGTGGACGAGTTGCACTGTCACCATCATCGATTCATGAAAAAGTAAACTAAAGATGGAAGCTTTGTCGAATTGGAAAGCATCGCAAAAATCAAGATATTCAAGTACAAAATATCCAAGCAAAAATGGAAGATTTCGTTTTAGAATTTATTTTTGAACACCCAAAAAAATAAATAAAATAATAATAATCCAAGCAGATGGTTTTACGCTAAAAACTGCGCGGCAGCGAAGAACACGGTGGTTTAAGGACGGTTTCTGTTAATCATCCATTTTCCAACAAGTGCTTCGACTTTAATAAACCATTTCTACGCAACTGCGCCTCAAAAGTTTCTAAACCAAAATACTATATAATAAGACGTGCGCCAAAGCTCTAATGTAATGGCAGCGTTACATGCTAATTAAGCAAACTCGATCAAAACCTCATCTCCGTCATCACTTAGTAGCTGGTGCTGTAAAGACTTTTCACAGACTCTTGTTCAGTGAAACTGCTTCTTGCACTGCCTGAACCATTCTCCAATTTGGTCTGCATTTTTGGTCATGTACGTAAAACACTTGCAATGCATCATTCGCAAAGAACAAAAAGATCATCACCTTACCACCTTTAGCTCGCACATTTGTTTACTGAATTATTTCCACTGGAATAGTATTTTCATCTCTAAGACATTGTGGCTGAAAAGTTCTCTCTGAAAGTCTCCTGACCTCGAACAGACCTAAGGATCCCCATAAGTTTCAAGAATTTCTGCAAGCAACTTATTGAAGGGCCTAGTGCCTCTTTTCTCAAAGATAAGAACAAGCGCAGGCGGTTATTATGTCGTATCTACTAAGTAGACTGTACAGCAAATCAAAGTGGCGCCCAGAATTCAAAAAAACTAAAGCAACCAAGAGAACCAACTTCAAGACCAGAAAAGGGTAGTAAGCCACTCTGTCAAAATCACGTCCCCAAAGGCAATCTAACTTACTAGAAAAGAGTTCTTTGATCTTGGATGCTACAAAATCGAAAGACCCCCTGGAGAAAACTTTTGAGTCGGCTACTGATAAAGAGTTTGAGTTGCATCTTAGATTCCCCCAGGGAATTGTTTCACGGACAGAAGACTTGAGCGTGAAAAAGGAACTATGCCAAGAAAAGAAGACGCTCAAGAAAATAAACAAACCAGGAAGGTGCCATGTAATCAAAGTCTTTCTTCCGTCGTGGTTGAATGTTTCTTGTAATGATTTTTCAGAATTGCTGACCAAAGAAACCGAGACCAATCCTGAGATCTTGCTCTCTTTCAACTGCTTAATGAAATCTTTATAGGCTGGAGACAGATCTGAACGTTGCAATATAACTTGATACAGTTCTTCGCTTAGTTAGATTACCAAACACAAAACTCTGCAAAACCACACTCCACATCATCACATATGTTAACCTGCCTTTCTGCTCATGATACCAATGGTGACTTCTTTGATTCAATCCTAATACAGCTGCTCTTTGAGATTCATTAAGAGCCAGTAATAATTGTGAATCAACTTTTCCGTCCCAAATCCTGTCAACTTGTGCAGAACACAGACAACAAGTTTCCTTTACCTGAAACACCATAAAGCGAACATAAAAAGAAAAAATGTTACCATCTTGTTTCTCATATCTATGTAACGTGAAAGAACGAGAAACCAAAACTAACACAAAAATCAACTCCAGAATTGGAAGAAGAAAAAAATGCCTAAGGTTAAAAAGTGAAGCCAAATCATGCAATTGCAGCGTTTATTGTTAGCATTATGAGAAGTGTTTAAAGGCTTGCACAAGTGGTAGATATATCTTACCATGGAATCGGCACACAGAACTTCCTTGATAACATTCAAGTTTCGAAACATATGTAACGCCTTCCATGGGGACGTTCTAGTGTTTGTTGCCAAGTTTACCAGAAACACCACAAAAAGTGATTTCCTCCTGCCCTCTTTCATCTTTATCTTTATGGGCTGTGAGGTCTTTACCTGATAGTGTAAAAGTCTGTCTTCATGCCCTACAGAATCAGACTCTTCCAAATCTTCTACAGCTGAAGCAAAAGACCAACTGCTTCCAAACCGCTGCAAGTCCGAAGCAACTTCATGTACAGTATTGCCCAAAATAAATAGATCCAAAGGTTCCGGACTGTATGGTTCTTTGCCATATACACCATAGCGGTTTCTCCAGTACTCGACCTTGATGCAATACAAGAATGACCCATCATGCATCTCAGACTCCTCTATTGATGTTACTTCAGCAGGAGGTACACCTGACATGAACTCCATTTGTGAACATATCTCCATGCGAGTTTCTTCCAGCAACGGCGTAGTATATGAACCAAGATAATGTTGTACCGACTCAAACCGCTTTGGTATGGTTTCCACCTAAAAAGACATACACAAATTCCAAGTTTAAACATGACATATAAATTCAACTGATCATACTACAAAATCCATGTATAATTACCATACCTTATCTAAACCCAGCAATGAGAAGTCATAAATGAACACAGAATAACATTCAAAAATGTACACATAAATGAACATAAATATAAAATAGATAATAAAATTGGAAATAACAACATCCAATAAAGTAGATCGTCCTAATCAGGTCAGGAATAAGAAAATGATCAGTTACAGAAGAACTGTACTGGAAAACACTATAGCCATAGTGATTACTAAAATTGAGGCTAAAATGTCATAATTAAGCATACTTTGTTCCCTGCAGATTCATATAATTGCTACTAAGGTTTATAATTCATACAGTAAAACTTCCATAATGCTTGATGCAGGAATCAAAATGCAATTCATGCATTAAATCCTAATTTACACATTTTATTAAACTTCCATTTGTGGCCAACCTGTGAGAACTACTTATAGCAATGCAACTCTACGGTTTGACCCACGACGAGCCTTGACTTTTGACTCATTGACTAGTTCTAGCTGACATCTTGATTATGTTGCACTTGTTTGAGTGAACATCGAAATTACAAAGGGAAAATAATATCTAAACATTTATAATTACATTGCCTTAATCAACAGTTTGTTCATATTACTACATGAGAATAACCATGTAGCAAATATAAACCATGAGAATAATACTACATGTATAAATAAAAATTGTATGGCAAATATAAACCATTAGGCACGAGGGGTCATGATTAAACCCAAAAATCAAACAAGCCAAACCCCAAATTGTTCAAATTGAATATCCTACTTGTCTCTAATCAAAGGAGTATTATCACCTAGATAAATACGCTTCTACTACCACCATACCCATCACCACCACCATGGCGGTGGTACACTCGGAGGCCCAACTGCAGGACATCCATAATATCTTTTGGAAAACAGCTGTAGTGATTATTAGTGCAGATTCATGATGCAGTGTAAACACATTTCTTAACCTACACCACTAGCTATCACAAGCCTATCCTCCACTACATCATAAAACCTACACAATTGTTGATAACTAAAATTGGGGCTAAAATGCTCTAAATTAAGCATAATCGATATCATCTACCTGAACTAATCAAGAATCAAGACTAGAAATTACAAAAATTTAGGGCAAAATTGTCAGTATAAATATGATAAAATGAGTGAGAGAGAGAGAGAGAATGAAAGATAACCTTGTGTTTGTAGAGAACATCGTCGAGTATATCATCAATGCTCCAAGAAAACACATATTCCATCAAATCCTTAACAACAGCAGTACCAGAAGAAGAAGAAGGTTCATCATGAATTTCTTTGGTACCAGAAGTTGATGCAATCCTTTACTGCCACTAACTATTTACAACTATTTGACACTGTTAACCTTTCTTCTTCTTCGTCTACTACTACTTCTACGAGAACGAGAAAAAGGGGGAACTGAAAACCCTAGAAAAAAATTATGTTAAGAGAAAAAAGGAAAAAATGAAATGAGATATTTTTGGGGAAAGGGTTTAAGAACTTCTAAGGCGCGTTTGGCGTGACACTCGAGGGAGACACAAGAGTAACCGTAATAATTCCACGACGATATTCTGTGTACAACCAACCACCCCTTAGTACGAAACAAGATGGCCACTAAAAATTTTAGAACTCTATTATTGGGGCTTAAAAAGAACCCATAGGACCCCTTATCTATCCTTTTTCAAAGGCTTCTCTTAAATATAGCCCACGTTTTTATTAACCATAGCCCATTTTAACCGTAACCCACAATATTTTTCATTTTATTAATCATAGCCCATCTCATAGCCCATACCGAGTTATCAGAAAACGGTAATTAGTTAGAGGCGAGTCGAGTTGAGTTATTATATTACCGATCCCACTAAGCAGATTCAGTCATTACATCCATTGCCTTTTTATTCTCGGCCTTACTGTTGTCTTCTCTATTTCAAGTCCAACTCCTCGGAGCACTCAATACAACCACAACAACACCGATCATCAATGGCAGCATCTTCTTGCGAGTTTGTGGATATAACGTTTGCTCCTTATGGTGAGTACAGGAGAGAGGTTTGGAAAATAACAATGGCGGAACTGTTGAGTGTGAAGAGGTACAATCATTTCACGCTCTCAGGGTAGAAGAGGTGGTTACACTGATTGAACTCATTCATCGATCTTCTTCTTCTTCTTTGTTTTGTTAACAACGTCATATGTCGAGTTGCTTTTGGAAGGAAATACGAAGAAGAAATTGATACCAACGGCAAGAGTAAGTTTCACAGACTTATTATTTTCCTAACGTACATCAACTTGTTTTCTTCCTATCTACTTTTAAGTACTACGGTATCAAAAATTATTGAAGAATCGTGACTGAGACTTGGAATAGTATTGGTGGTTGGGATGCTTCATTCTGAACAACTGCTTCTTTCTTTTTTCTTTTTGTTACTTTTGTATTATTGGGTTTGGGGGATGAGAACCGACTGTACATCAAGCTAACGACTTACATAGTCTCGTAAAGAAAGCAATATTCAATCTGGAAATAAGCATAAATATTGAGAGGGAACAACAGAAACCCTAGAACGTTTTTTTTTACAGACGTTTCTTAATGATTCACTGACTCACTAACTCACTCTCTCACTTGTTCACTGATTTGCTAGCCTAGTTTGTGGGCTATGAATAATAAAAAAAAAGGTCAAACTTTAAGTTTTAGTAAAAATATATTGACCAAAGTCAAATGGGTTATGGTTAATAAAAGCGTGGGATATGTTTAAGAGAAGCATGTCTAATCAACCCTTAATTTGATTAGTGCTAATTAAATTGATTAAGCTAACTAATCAGTCTTAGTGAATCGATTAGACTAATCAAAACATTAATCTTTTGAAAATCAAAACTTGATTTTATTGAGTTTTGAAGAAGAAAAATGGTGATTTAGGTGAATTTTTTTTAACAAATTTTGAAGAAAAATGATGGAACCCTTCATCAGAAAACTCAAGATAACCTTATAATCAAATCCTAACATCAATTTTATCAATTCAAATTCGTCGAAAATCTGAAGAAAAAATCTGGAATTTTCTTCTGTTACGGCTGGGAAAATGTGTCAACCCGGCCGAAAATCTATAAAACGGTTGGGATTTTAGGAACTCCCAGCCGTGAAAACAAAAAAACGGTTGTGATATCAGGAAGTCCCAGCCGTGATAACAAAAAACGGATGGGAATTTACGAACTTCTCGCCGTTATTCTTCCCAAAATAACCTGAGTCTGCAACATGGCTGGGTTTACATAAATTTCCCGTCCGTAATTAGATTTGAAAGTTGAGAAATTTTTTGATTCAACATGAATTCTTAATACGATTGAAAATTACTAATACTTTCATTAACTAGACCACAATAAAACTCATTACATGCTTAATATATCCCCATTACAAAGTTGGTTTTAATAACATCCCTTCCGATGTATCAAGAAATCTTTGATGATCATTTGAGCTTCGAAGTTGAAATTATAACCTTTCCATTTTCTCCATTTCTTGTTAGCTTGAGCTACGACTTCTTCATCGGTCTCACCTCTAAGTCGAAGTTGCTTGCACATACGAAGTAAAGCCATATACTCCAAGAAAACACATGTTCTATCAAATCCTTTACAGCAGCAGTACCAGAATAAGAAGAATGAGGTTCATCATGAGTTTCTTTCATACCAGAAGTTGATGCCATCCTTTACTGCTACTATTTACAACTATTTCACACTGTTAACTCTTCTTCTTTCTTCGTCCACTACTACTTCAGTCTTCAGATTTCAGATTTCTAGTTCTATGAGAAAGGGGACATAAAAACCCTAGAAAATTATGTTAGGGATAAAAGAAAAAGTGAAATGAATTTATTTTTTTTGGGAGAATTGGAGTTCGGTCAGGCGAGATGTTGTCCGTTAGATCATCGCCGACAGTTTTGCGGTGTACTTGTACATCCTATGGGAGTCTCTTTTTTTTTACGGGGTGTGAGATGCATATTTTCTTAATTTTTCTTTTTTTTATAAGAGCTTTCATTTCCGCATGAAAAGTTGAAGAAGTTCACTCAGAACCCGCTGAAACATGCATAAAGAACTCATGATCCACAGAGTAATTATAAAAGCATAACCTATCGAGAAATCTTTTTTTATAGGAAGTATCGATAAAGATTATCCAGTCCGAGTTTAGACCAGACCATGAAGGGTTTTCTGGGCCCGCCTTTTTTGTTTATCACTTTTTTTTGAATAAAAATATTAGGAGTTGATTGCTAGATTTTTTTAATTCTAGGAGGTGAGGAAAAACTTTTACAGCTATATGATTTTTTACTTTAGTTAAGAATTTTCTTAGCCATTAATTTATTTATAATGGTGACTAAAAATTTGCATTCTGAAAAAACCACATGATAGCTTTGAGGATATCTGCTTAACTACTATATACATCATTTTTACATTTATTTTCACGTTTCCGTTGGAGACTATACTTTTTGTTAAGACGTTAAAAATCTTGTATGACCTTAGATTTAGGATATTTCCAATGTCTCACTAGAGATGTGGGTACAACTAAAATATTATATACATACTCGTTAGTATTAGTAAATGTGTACAAAATCGGACTTAAAAGTGCAAATGAACAATTGAACAAACAATTTGATTAATTTTATTTTTTATTTTTTGGTTGCTAAAAGATCTCAAATCTTTTTCATTTGTAACAAAGAGAAAATAACGAGGGATTAGCCCTAGTATCAGTGAACAAATAATGCCAACCAAATAAACCGAGAAGCGAAAGAACGGAGAATAGTTCTCCAGCAATGGCAATGTTATCATGGATTGATCGTTTGGGGACAAAGGCGCTCTGGTACGGACTGATCAGAAAGGGGAGGATAAGTCTTAACCGATTGACCAAGTTTTTGGCGATGATTTTGTATGTCATGTTACATAGTCCTATAGGACGGAAATGTAAGGGTGATGAAGGATGGTCAGTCTTAGCGATGAGTGTGATGTTTGTATGGTTCATATTGGGGTGAAGGACTTTCCTTTCAAACAAATCTTGAACCATGGCTATTATGTGCACATGAGTGGTATCACAAAAGAATTGAAAGAATTTACTTGTAAATCCGTCGGGACCAGGAGCTCGTTCCGAGCCAATATCGAACAATGCCTTTTTAATCTCCATCGGGGTCACTGAAGCTGTCACAACAGAACATTGCCTGGATGTTAGACGAGATGAGACGGAATCAAAGAGATGTTCATCAATGGAAGTGATTTTCTTAGCCATTGATAGTTTTTACTCATCCGTTTGAAAAAGATTGTCCTTTATTTCATTTTCGTCCGTTTTAAAATTGTGTCCAGCATCTGTTTATAGTCATATATTTCAAATGAACTCTTTAACAGCTTTTCCAGTGGAGTATATGCGAAAGAAAATGTCTAAATCCATATAGGATTGTTTGTACCATAAGTAAAAATACCACTTAATGGGCCAAATTGATACTTGAATCATCTTTTGGGTCCTCATCCAAGCCCGCTACCTGACCAACCAAGGAAGTCAACCGGTGCCGCATGCACCAGGTCAATGGTCGAGAATCGATCAATGGTCAAAGTCGGTCAACATCCGGTCAATGGTCAAAGTCAACAGTCGGTTAACTATCAAAGTCAACTTCCGGTCAAGGTCAATGGTAGAAGTCGGTCAACTATCAAAGTCAACTTCCGGTCAAGGTCAATGGTCAAAGTCGGTCAACTATCAAAGTCAACTTCCGGTCAAGGTCAACGGTCAACGGTCGGTCAGCGGTCAAAGTCAACCGACGGTCAACTATCGAAGTCGATCGCGCCTTCTAGCCAATTTTCGGTCTTGTAGCGCAATGCCGCTAACCAATTCACCAAAAACTCTTCCGCGCCGCCAACCCGGTCTCAACCAACTCGCAAACCGGCCTCCATCCACACCGCCCGACCATACTGTCAACCATCAAAGGCCAGCTTTTACGCCCATGCGGCCCGATCCATCCAAATCATCCCGGCCTAACTATGCGATCGGCCTAACCCATTCTGCGCCGTACCAAGATCCACTGTCCGGCCGGCCCGGTCTCCACTAATCTCGTCGGCCATTAACCGGCGAGTTTCATACGTAAATTATGGTGAAGACATAAAGGAGCGATTTTCATGCGAGAATTCAATATAGGACCATAAATGGACAGTTTCATACAGAAATTATGGTGAAGACATAAAGGAGCAGTTTTCATGCAGAATTCAATATAGGACCATAAAGGGGCAGTTACATTGAGAATTCATTATAGGAACATAAATGGGCAGTTAATGGAATTTATGTAGACATTGGAATTATATTTTTCATTGTATAAATAGGGAGAGGAGAAATCAGTCAGAGGGGGCGAAGGGGAGAGAAAAACATATTTTGTAATAGAAAAGATCAATAAAACATTTCTCCCAAGGGGATTCATCCGTGGACGTAGGCAAGCCATGCCGAACCACGTAAAACCTGCGTCAATCTTTGTCTCCTTATTTGTTCTTCAATTCATCTCCTAACCCAAAATCCATACAAACTATCCATTCATCGTGTTTCGTGCCCAAAAGTAATTTCGGGTACAAACATTGGCGCCGACTAAGGGGACTTACGAGAAAAGAAATCGTGTTTTCCCATTGAGAAAAGTTGTAAAAAATACTTCAAAATCGTGTCCGTGAGAAAGCAGTCTGAGCATCCTGAAAAGTCACTGCTGCAGACCAGTTGATCGCGGCTGCGTTGTATCAGATTTGATCATAACAAGATGTGATCCAGTGATCGCAGCTCGCTGCGACCGTATAATCCCACATACTACAGTCTAGTTCATCGCAACTGCTGCAATCAAGATTCGTCGTTTCAGATTTGCTGAAGCCATTGCCTACAGATACCGCTGAAAATCGCATCACTACAAAATCTGATGATAGTGTTGCTGGGACGCTCGGTTCGCGACAAGAGATGTGGTGAAACACCATCAAAACTGTTGTAAGATGTTCGATCCACAACATGGATGGGACCAGTTTCGATTTTTATCACTGCAGTCCAGCTGATCGCAGCTGCTGCAGTTTCAACTAATCACAATTACTGCAGCCCAGCATTGCAGTCGGAAGCCACCAAAGCTGTCTCACTGCGAAAATCGCCAAGGTTGTTGTCAGGATGTTCGATCCGCAGCATGTTCGAGTCCAAATTTCGAAATTATTCCACCTGCTCGAGTTTGCTGTATGACAAAATCGCTACTATCATGATCACAGAGATGTCAAGTTGCTTACATCTCAAAAAAAAAAAAAAAAAAAAAAAAGCATAGGCCAACCAAAAGCGGCCCAGAAAAAAAAAAAGCCGTGAGCCCCAAAAAAAAAAAAAGCACGGCCAAAAAAGGGCGACCCAAAAAAAAAAAAAAGCCGCCGGCCAAAAAAGCCGCCGGCCAACAAAAAAAGCAAAAAAAAAAAAAAAAAAAAAAAAAAAAAAAATTATTACCGGCAGCAAGACCCGGCCATTTCGTTGGTATCTTCTTCGTCTCACGTCCGAATTGGATGATTTTTGGCGCGTTGCGATCGCATTTCAATATCCTACGACATGGAGGTAAAATTTTGCATTTGGAGAATAATATTTTTTGGGGACAATCACGTCATCAACATGTTAGAGCAAGGCGCTGACCAACCAATTTTGTTTCCTCAATAACTTCTTCTTCGTGCATCCAAACTGAGTGATTGTCGGCTCGATAAGATCGTATGTCAATTACCAATATCGTGAAGGCAACATTCCAATTTTCGGAGAAAGTTAAAATTTTTAGAAATGTAAAATGACAGCACCAGAAACGGTCACATCCAATCACCAACGAAAATATTACAGTCAGTTGATCGAACTGCTGCAGTCCTTTTCCACATAACTAGTACAGTCAGTTGATCGAACTATTGAAATCCGGTTTCATTAAAGAATGTTGTCGGCTTTGTAGATCGAGCGACCGCAGTCCTTTTAATTGCTACAGTCCAGTGGGACGAACTGCTGTAGTCCGATTTTCCCCAAAAATTGTTTCAATACAGTTTTCCTTACAACCGATTGATCCGATTTTGCGCATAATCATTCAGATACATACTGATCACAGCTCTTTGAAATACGATTCCGTGGCTTGTCTTCGACCAACTTGGACTTAATGGTGCATTCCAATCCCACGACACAAATCAATTACTAAGTCGAGACGAGACGCTTTGGCAACTATACTAATCATCGCCGCTTAAAAGCACCGACATAGCCAGTGGGCATCCTAATCACTTCGAAAGCGAAGTCGCAGCAACATTTTCAATAAGGTAAGTATACAATTTACATATTTTTGCATCTTTTCATATATTCATGCATACTTTTGGTAAGACACATTTAACGTGGCAAGCATCTTCTCAACGAAGGGATGCACACATTCCAATTCTGCGCGCATCTGGAATAGTGGGATTGGCCCCCCGCGCGAATTCTAGGTAGCAGACATATTCAAAATCCCATGCGCGAGCAAAATGCAGCAAGGCGGTGCACCCTTGTGCGAGCATTGAGCAGCATGGCAATCACTACCTCTTTGGGGCGAGTTGCATATCACTTCAACGTGACCGACTATCACCGGGGGGCGAGATATGCGACACCTCATGGTTTGAAATGACTCCTTTAGGGCGGTGCGTAAACACTCTATACGATTGGGGAAAAATACATAGCACCTAAATGCAATGCGGAGTTCGACTTAGAAAATCGGAACTTGAGTAGTTCGAACTTCTTAATCCTCCAACGAATTGCGGGATTAAGAGGGGCGAGCATATACCATAATATTTTTACGCATACCATAATATTTTTACGCATAATATTTTTCGGTAATGTTAAACTTGTCATAGTTATATTGATTGAATTATTGTACTCGGTTCAAAAGCAAGCTGCACTTTCGGTTGGACGCAATCGATGCGATCCGGTTTACTGCGAATCAGACTCGATTGGACGCAACCGATGCGGTCAGTGGCACTCGGTTGGACGAATCGGTCTTTGTCTAGTTTTATTTATAGATTTTACACCTATGTTTATCAAACTTTTTAAAGTCCAGTCCCTCAAGAATTGCTGCAGATCCACTAATGGTTATTGCCATGATCCGGCTAATTATTATTTTTGCCAGTCCAGCTAATCGTTCCGCTGCGGTCCGCCTAATCACAACCGATCTGATCCAGCTATGGTCTCATTTCCTGTGATCCAGTGAATGCAGCTTGTAGAATAGCCTTGTTAAATGCGTTGTTCTTGTATTCTAGCTGATCTTGGTGATGCGGTCAGCCATGCTCACAGTTCCTGCAGTCCAGCTGAGCGCAGCTGCTGCAGAGCAACCTTGTTCGATGCTGCTGCATTCCAGCTAAACGCAGCTGATGCAGTCCAGCTATGCCCGCAGTTCCTGCAGTCCAGCTGAACGCAGCTGCTGCAGTGGAACTTTGTTCATTGCTGCTGCATTCCAGCTGATCGCAGCTGATGCAGTCCAGCCTTGCTCGAAGTTCCTGCAGTCCAGCTGAACGCAGCTGTTGTTGAGGAACTTTGTCCGTTACTACTACATTTTAGCTGATCGCAGCTGATGAAGTTCGGCTATGCTCGCAGTACCGGCAGTCTAGCTGAACGCAGCTGCTGCGGCGGAACTTTGTTCGTTGCTGCTGAACGCAGCTGATGCAGTCCAGCCTTGCTCGAAGTTCCTGCAGTCCAGCTGAACGCAGCTGCTGTTGAGAAACTTTTTCCGTTACTACTACATTCCAGCTGATCGCAGCTGATGAAGTCCAGCTATGCTCGCGGTTCCTGCATTCCAGCTAATCGCAGCTGATGCTTGTTGTTTATGCAGTCCAGCTGATTACAGCTGCTGCAAGCCAACTCCGCTCAATGATGTTACTACTCATCACTCCGCTCAAGTATCACGCTTTCATTACTTTCAGATTTCAGTTCAGATTTTGCATAACAACAATGGTTCATGCTCAACTGTTTCATGTCGATTCTCCAGCCGCAATAGCCTCACTTGGGGGCGTCCTGATTATGATTTCTGCAAACAACAAGGGAAGTTCGCCAGTCACCACAGTATCAATAATCCGCACTTGAGGGCGTATTTTATCAATGACTTAGGAAAACGGAATTTTCTTAACCCCCAACAAGTTGGAGGTTAAGAGGGGGCGATGTTTGTACCATAAGTAAAAATACCACTTAATGGGCCAAATTGATACTTGAATCATCTTTTGGGTCCTCATCCAAGCCCGCTACCCAGCCAACCAAGGCAGTCAACCGGTCTGCACAGACCGGTCAATGGTCAGAATCAGTCAATGGTCAAAGTCGGTCAACATCCGGTCAATGGTCAAAGTCAACAGTCGGTCAACTATCAAAGTCAACTTCCGGTCAAGGTCAATGGTCGAAGTCGGTCAACTATCAAAGTCAACTTCCGGTCAAGGTCAATGGTCGAAGTCGGTCAACTATCAAAGTCAACTTCCGGTCAAGGTCAATGGTCAACGGTCGGTCAACAGTCAAAGTCAACCGACGGTCAACTATCGAAGTCAGTCGCGCCCCTAGCCAATTTTCAGTCTTGTAGCCAGCAATGCTGCTAACCAATTCCCAGCCAAAAACTCTTCCGCGCTGCCAACCATGCTCGCAGCCCGGCCTCCATCCACACGCCCGGCCATACTGTCAACCATCAAAGCCGGCCAGTTTTCTGCCCATGCAGCCAGTCCATCCAGTCATCCAGCCAACTATGCAGTCAGCCAACCCATTACGCTGCCGGCCAAGATCCATTGTCCGAATTAACCGGTCTCCACTAACTGTCGGCCATTAACAGAGGCAGTTTCATACGTAAATTATGGTGAAGACATAAAGGAGCGATTTTCATGCGAGAATTCAATATAGGACCATAAATGGACAGTTTCATACGAAATTATGGTGAAGACATAAGGGAGCGTTTTTTCATACGAGAATTCAATATAGGACCATAAAGGGGCAGTTACATTGAGAATTCATTATAGGAACATAAATGGGCAGTTAATGGAATTTATGTAGACACTGGAATTATATTTTTCATTGTATAAATAGGGAGAGGAGAAATCAGTCAGAGGGGGCGAAGGGGAGAGAAAAACATATTTTGTAATAGAAAAGATCAATAAAACATTTCTCCCCAAGGGGATTCATCCGTGGACGTAGGCAAGCCATGCCGAACCACGTAAAACGTGCGTCAATCTTTGTCTCCTTATTTGTTCTTCAATTCATCTCCTAACCCAAAATCCATACCAAACTATCCATTCATCGTGTTTCGTGCCCAAAAGTAATTTCGGGTACAAACAAGGATATACACTCATATTTACTCCAATCTATCATAGGCCTTTTTGATATCCAATTTGAGCGCAATTTTTGGGTGAATGGTTGGTGCGGCAGTTATAATATGGTGAAAAAGTTCCGCCGCAATTGAAATATTATCATGTATGGCTCTATTGGGTATGAAAGCGCTTTGATATGGGCTAATGATGAATTGCAGGATGGGCCGTAATCGGTTCATTAAGATTTTCACGATGACTTTGTACGCTACATTGCAAAGCCCAATAAGACGAAAATGAGATGGTTGGGTTGGGTTTTGGATTTTTGGGATGAGGGTAATGTAAGTATGATTGAGAGGGTATTGAAGGTGGTTGTGATTGAAGAAGTGTTTTCCCATAGTGCTGCACCAGTTGTGGTGTATAGTTCCTTGTAAAATTTACATGTGAAGCCGTCTAGGCCCGGTGCTTGGTTCGATCCTATTGAATGGAGAGCTATTTCAAATTCCTCATGAGTAACCTCTATTGTCAAGCTTCCACATTGGTTTGCCGCCAGTCTTTGCTGGAACCCCTCAAACAGTGTCTCATCTATTATGGTTCTAGGAGCCCTATATTGATTATCAAAAAAAAATCCACAATCACATTTTTTAGCTCATGAGCATTTTGAGTCGATGTACCTTGAGCATTCAATAGATGATGAATGTGGTTGATCCTCCTGTGGATAGAAGCTTGGGTGTGAAAGTAAGTACTATTTAGGTCTCCTTGTTGCAACCATTGTACTCTCGATCTTTGCTTCCAGTAGGCTTCTTGACAATGTGCTAGTACCATGTGTGTGTTTCTCGCCTCTTGATCTTTCTGTAGCCATTAATGGTTAGCCCATCAGCGTTGCACACATGTGCCGAGCATGATGTATTGAATCTTCTGCAGCTTTGATTAGGGATGGTAGATGCCCAAAGGTATCTTTTTCCCTACTCTTTAGACTTTTAGATGTAGTCTGTAATTTATGAAGCAGATTGATATGAGGATTTGGTGTTGAATTTGGTTCCAAGTAGTTGCCACTATGTTGTTGAAGTGCGGGTGGAGAAACCAGAGGTGTTCTATTCTGAAAGAATGCTTTCTGAGTATGGTCATTGATTCTATGAGCAGCAGTAGAGGTGCATGATCCGAGGCAATACGAGGTAAATGTCTCACTATGGCAGTGGACTGGTTATGGAGCCACATTCGGTTACATAGCCCGCGGTCTAGCCTTTCAGTTATAAAATCTTCTCCCATCTTTCTATTGGACCATGTGAGTGGATCACTTTGGTAGCCGGGGTCGATAAGCCCATTTGAGTTGATCATGTTGACAAAGTGCCAAGTTTGGGTTGACGTGACCATGCTACCACCTTTCTTTTCTTCTTTGCATGCAACTTCGTTAAAATCTCCCAGTAAAATCCATGGTAGGTTATGGTTTAGGATGATGGTTGAGAAATTGGTCCAAAAATCTTTTCTTGCCGGCCCGTGGGGCGGTGCATATATACTAGTGAACAGCTAAGGATGGTTAGAAAAATCTGACTCAATATACGCATGGATGAGATTTTTATTAGCCACTAATACTTGGACTTTTAGGTGGATCTTCTACATCAGGCAGAGTCCACCTTGTCGACCATCACAAGGAATAGCAAAACACGCATGAAATCCAACAGAAGTACATTGTCTTTCCATAGAAGAGCTAGAAGCTAGAGTTTCAGAAAAAAACATCAAGGAGGGCTGAAAAGTACGCGAATACTCACGCACTTTTTGAATTGTTGATCGCTGTCGTATGCGTCAAAAATAATTTCACTTTCCCAAAGTATATGATAAGAAAGAGTTTGTTTCCACAGGGAGGCGATTGTAGTTATTATGTAATCAATTTCTTAAAGTAACCAATTGGGGGGATTTCTGATTTTTAAGTAAGCAATAAAAGTAAATCAAAAGCAAAATAAATTGTAGAAAGTAATCAATAGAGAAAAGATATTGGTCAAGGAATTCATCTTCAATCTTAAACATGTGCTTGCATATATGATTAGAATTACAATTTAATCTCTTATATTATCAAAAGCCTAGAAAATCAAGAGAGCAAGATAATCTATTAATTTTCTAAGTTCATCAACACACTCATTAGAGCTGCGTATGTGAATTCTACCTAAAGAATAACCTAACGCCTTGCGCTAATTAAGTTCAATTCCTAGGAGCATTAAGTTTGTAAATAGGCTAATCGATGCAATTGTCATACATTGCGCATAACAATTCGGACAATGGTCAAACTCTACATATGATTACGAGAGTGTATCACTACAAACCGTAAACATATTATGCTACTTGTATTCAGGGTTATCGCTCAATGAAAAACCCTAAAATAGCTATGGACAAGGATGCAAGTTCAATTAATTGACCACTTAACTAATCAAACATCATAGTCCTATCACAATACATCAATCATGTGATTATTAAAAACAGTAGAAGTATGAACGATAATCAAGAGAGAAAACTAATACATAAATCAAGCACAATTTTTAGAAATAGGACTACATCCTTAACCAATTATATAGAATTTAGCTACTCATAGCTATGGAATTTATCACAAAAAATATGAATTGAATAAAGAAGAAGATGAACAAAAGAAAACCCTAGTAGCGTAAACAAAAGCGGCTCTCCAAGTTCCAAGAATAAAACGTGTTTCCAAAAGTTGTAGAAGTCTTCTTTTTATAGCCTTGCTTTCCAAAATTAGGTCAAGTCTTCAAAGTCCATTAGATGAAAATCCACCAAGCCCATAAGTGAGAGAAACCGATGTAGAAAATATGCCCAAAAATATGTCGTCGGAAAACTGGTATTATGGCCGAAAATCGATCGGAGAAGTGACCGGAAAACGGCTCAGGTGACCGGCAAAATCCGCCCGGTCACCGGTGAACGAGTCAGCTCAGTCGGGTCAACTCAATAAGAACAATCGGTCGAGTCAACTCAGTAAGTACCGAGTCAGGGTCTAAGTCGCCTTGACTCAGGCCATTTGCAGTTTGCATAGGCCATGCGCCATGATTGTGCACCATTCCTTCTAAGCCTTCAGTTATGCATTTCTTCACAGCTGCAACTCCACACATCTAGCTACCACCAGTACCTTCACACCCATTCCTGCATATTTACTAACTAGTCCTTTCTCTTCTCCCAGCTAACTATAGCACCATCATCTCAATTTTATGTTCTTCATTTACCAGTCCATTGCCAATAAACAACACTGCGAGCAACTCCTCGCAACACTCAGCAACATAGCTAGACTGCAACTTCTATAGTTCCCAGTTTCATCTCATCTACCTGCAATCTATATATACCCAGCACCGGACCTCCAATTCTTAACCTGCGGCACAACCCAGTCCTTCTTTGTAACTCACTCTCATCAAGTCAAACACACATTCCTGAGCCATTCTTAGCAGCAACACCTGCTTGTTTGTGTCTTTGCAGCTACAAATCCCATCAGCTCCAATAGCTCAACAACAACCCATTCTCATCCTTGTACTTCTTCAATCCCTGCAATTCCCTGCAAGCTCCAATCCATCTCTGCTTAACCACCTGCTTGCAGTCATACTTCAACTTCATTCTGCAACTCAGGCTAGAGCTAACACCACCAGACCTGCTCATCATCACAGCTCCACAACAATACCACCAGTGACTCAAACCAAAGTATAGCAAAAATAATCCCAGTTTACACCTTCTTCAGCCATCACCAACAATTCATATTATCATTTATCACAGCAGCATCCTGCAATATTTCACTCAAGCTGCAAGACTCATGAAGCAACATCATCTCCTGTTGTACCAGCACCACACATCCAATAACAACACCTAAAAATTTACCATTTCTTTAGTAGCTCAGTACTTGAGACATTCCTTCCCAGCATCAAATTGGCCTCTCAATCCTTGGCAGATGACCACAAACAGCATCAGTTAAACACCACTTTCCCATGTACATCTCGACTGCAACTTTCCATTCTAGCACCAGAGCATTACCAGCTGAATTCTCTATAGCTCGAACACCATTTCCTTGAACTCAGTCCCATTTCACTACAACTTGAGCTACATCCGAGTCTCCAACCGCAGCTGCGATTCCACCAACACACAGTCCCATTCATCAATTCAGTTCCTGCGACTACCAATAGTCAGCTACAAGACCAGCTGCTCAAATCCAACCAGAGCTGCACCTGCAATAACCACCACTCTCTATGGCAACATTATCTCCACTCCAACAACTCCACCAAAAACTCTGATCAAAGCTACCACAGTTCAACACACAACATATTCCATCTGACATCGAGCTCAAAACTACCATTAATTCAAACCCATTTCTGCCTCAAAACACCAGAAGACTCATCATTTACCAAAACCCATTTAATTCATGGCTACATATCCCCTTTATTGCCCATCTCTCATTCATAAATTTGATCCAAAATCCATCCACTTTAACCATTTCCATCTCTTCCCTTGTTGGCTTCAGAAGAACCCCTTAATCCCTAATTCGACCCCTATCTTATCTAAATCGAACCAACTCTTCTTTTGTTCAACTGAAACTCAAACCCATCCATTCATTCCACAGCAGAATCAAATCATTTCACAAATCGAACCAGAACGTCTCCCTTAGTTACCAACCTAAAAACCCATAGCAGAAATAGATTCAAAATCCCTCTTCTCATAAATTCGATTCAAATCCTTTCTTCATTTGTTTAACAGTAATGGCTTCAATTCCTTCTCCTTTTCCCTTCTCGATTTCATTTTTCTTCTCCCAACTCTGTGAAGCTCTTAACAATGCTTGGATTCACCAGATCCATCTTCTAACTTTCTCCCTGAGTTCTTCACGAATTCACAGCAACCGCAATCATTTTTCTGTTCTCTCTCTCTCTCTCAATTTCTGGTCAGGGGAAAATAATTATCGAGATGAAGTACGATTTGGGGTAAGTGTAGGAGTGAATATTGATATAGACACCCACTGAAGGATAAGGGACACCAAAGTGATATTTGTAGCCTGTCGGTTTCAGGGAACTGACCGCCTATTCTGTTTTCTAGCTCAATTTGTCGGTTGCTTGAGCCCAGCAGTTCATTCTTCACTTCTTTTACTGTATAACCTCAACTGGCTCCAAGTATTACTCGCCTGTGAATTGGTCTTTTTGCCATTTTCGCTCAAAATGAATGATTTCTCCTTCTTTTGCTCCCAATGAATCCATTGCACCTAATAACTCAAAAGTAAACATAAGATACACAATTTACAAGAAAAGTAGCAAAGAAAGCATAAACAATAGATGTAAATATAGGTGCTTTACAACACCTATCAATTGTCAAGGTATTATTGATGCCTTGACAGTTCCATGTTAAGTCATTCATGATGAGTGCGAGTGTTGGTCGGAGCCAACAACTCGCTTGTCTTTGCCATTGCTATCTTCAGCTGCATCAATATCATTATCCACAGAAAGCTACCAAGCTGGTTTTGTTTGGTTGGGGTTATTGTCGTGGGTTGAAGGTGATGGTTTATAGGATTGAATGGTGTTATCGGGGTGGAGGTATCTAGTAGATCTGGGTTTGCGGGTTCTGGGTGTTGGTACTTCAAACTGAGGGGTTGGTCTTGAAGGTTGGGGTGCCAGAGAGGAAAGTGAGACAAATTTCCTAATTTTTGGAGGTGGAGGAGCATCTGCGAAGTCAGGGGTTGGAGGAATGTTGAGGTGGTGGGGGGTGCTTTTGCTTGGTGCTTTCTCTTTTCTTTTGTAGGTTTGGAGAGGGGTGGTGGGTGCTGATGAAGGTGTAGGTGAGGGTGCTGATAGGGGTGTGGATGTAGTAGGGGTGGGGGATAGAAAATGGTTGTGTGTAACTTTGACATGAGGCTCTCCATCTTTAATTGTCACCACAATATTAACCTATGCATCCTTGTCCTGCAGGAATGATTCAAGTAATGTGACATATTGTGCATTGAAAAAATGAGATAGAGGGTTGGGCCTGGACGAAGTAGCCGAGTAGTAACTTTGTGGAAGTGGGTTGCTTGGTATGCCTTTTTGTTGAGCTGGTGGTTGCTTATCCGGCTTAGCTGGGGTGCCAGGTTGGGCTACAGTTTTCTTGGGTAGAAATAATATCGAGCGTCCTACATCTGGTATTACAGCTGCAGGTTTTGGCACACCAAAACGGATGGATCCACCACATTGGGACCGGATTTAGAATTTATTTCTTGTTGCTTCATTCTCGTTGACATGTTGTTCTTTACCTGAGCTGGTATTCTTTGGAACTTGTTGAGTATCATTACTTTCTTCAGGTGCATGGACTGACGGTGCCGCCATATTAGAAGCTGCGGATGCAGGTTCCTTTTGCAGCCTGTTTTGTGGTGTTGGAGACTACAATAAACCGATGTTAGACATGATTTCATCCAGGAGGGTTGGAACAGTTTGAAGATCGGCTGAGTTGAGGGTTGAATCGGAGTATAGTGGATCTCTTGGTGGTGCAATGTGTTTCCCACCTTCTCCTTCCCCTTTGCTGAAGGTTCTGCATGGTGGGTCTGTGCCTTTGAGAGGTTGTGAGGATGATGAATCAGAGCTGAGCTTGCATGAGAGGTTTCCGGAGATTCTCCTGATGTTTGTTGTGATTGAAAAGAGACTGGTGAACTGTTGAATTGTCTAGGTCTAGGGTTTGTGGCCCTCATTTTTCCATTCAACTTATGGTAGGGGAACAACGGAAACCTACTATCGTGCAAAGCATGCTCATAGCTTGAAAATTTAGGGAAATCTCTCGCAACATCACCTAGAAACCCATATCTATAACAGATTATGGGAAGATATTCATAAGCATATTGAACCCAGCAAGGTCCTCGGATGTTGATAAGGATACCAGGCATGAAAGGTTTGGCTAGATCCATTTCTACCCTAGCTCTAGCAGGTCTTTCACTGAGATCTACTTCTATAACCTTACCTGTTGTCGCCATGAATTATCTGATTGCTAACTCATCCTCCAGGTAAATCTGTAAAAAAAGTAGTTGAATCCAGAATAATACCTTCTTGAAGCAAGTCTCTTGGTTATCTTGGTATTTAGCATAGTCTTCAAACATCATCACCATATTTTCAATAATCCAAGGTTGATGTTCTAGCACTTTTTGCTTATCACTTTCATGATACATGGTCACTTTGTACTCATACGTGTGAGTTTCAGTTTGAATGTGTTCAAAATGCATGGGGCTCCATCGGTTTCTGATTGCAGCTTTCAAGGATGGGTAAGGAGGGTTTGTTGCTAGAACATCAAGAGCTAGGCATCTGTTATTATGGGTTTGCATTAAATCATTCATCCTCTCAGTTAACTGGAATGTGAAGGACTCTGGAGGGTTTACTGCTAGGTGTTGGTGGATGGATTCTTTTTTGGAAAGTTTGCTGTTGTTTGTTTGTTGAAAAGGGGGTTGAGGCTTTTTTGATGGATTTTTTGAGTGAGTATTTCTTTCCTCGTTGATCCAATTAGGTGATTGAGGAACCTTTTCTTCTGTTTTTTTGTTTGTTTGTGGGAGATTATTGAAACTGGATGTAGTAGATTGAAAAGATGAAGAAACTGCTTTAGATGATACCGAAGTGGATTTCATATTAAATAATTCTTTCCTTTCAGCTTTTAGAAGCGTGTTTGCATTCTGCAAATCATTGCCTGCTTCTGATCGCATAGAAACTCTTGAAAATTGTGGAGTTGCATTAGGCGTGGTTTTTTTAGGGTTTGCTGTTTCCGATTGATTGGTTGAATTTGTTTTTCATGCATTGGTTGAGGGTGGTGGTGGATCTTCACCCATTGGTTATGACTTGAACAAAGAAATGGATAAAGAAGGAACAAACTAGCTTGGATATGGAACCTACATAATGTCGATGAACGGTTAGGGTGGTTGTTGCATTGATTGGTCTTAAGGGTGAAGGGGACTAATGATTATTTGTGTTCATTTCTTGGGTAATTCATGAACACTAACACTTCGAACCGATTCAAACTTTATGATTTCCACAGTGACTAGTTTTCGGAAAAGGGAGGTCTTTCTAGTTTGACTCATATGTTATTCATTAAGTTTCTCTTGGTTATGGTTATGATTACGATATAATTCCTTTGATAAATCTTGTCATGTATAATTTTGAATTTACCTAGAAACTAAAATTGCTCAAGAAATTTCTGAATTGATGCAATCCAAAAATTCATAAACCTCCATTAATATCTTTTGTACAATATTGATATTGCAGCATGAAACATCGTCAACAAAAAACTTAGCATAAGATTGAACATCAGGTCATTACGAGCACTGTAACAACCAAAGACATGACTAAAATTAGTCCGGAAAATTATTTACAGATTAAATATTGATCCAAATTAGTTGTATGCTTGTATGATTTTGATTTTGTAACTCTCCGGGACTCGTGAAGAAAATGGAAGAACAAAAGTTATGGTAGTTCTAATTTAAATTAGAATAGTTATTAAATAAAATATTATTTATTAAGAAAATTGCTGAGTAGGATGAGTAGACATCCCCTATGTGAACCTCTAGAACAAGATGTTGAGCAAGAGGATGTCTTCCAATAACTATGTCATGTCATCTATACATTGATCATAGAGGTTACGGTTGGAGAAAGATTTTTGGAAATTTGGATGTGTATCCTACGTGTATTAAGACTTTTTTCCCCACACATATATCCCATTGGAGAAGCTCTTAGTAATCAACTTATGCAATACGTCGATAGTATTTTGGATACATCTACTCGGTATGGCCTTTACAATGGCAGCTAAATTCACTTTGAATCATATTCTTATTTTCTACTAGTCTAAATTTTTTTACTGGATTTTATTGGTTTAAATATTTTCTGGTGAAGCTTTAAGAAAAAAGCTTTGTTCAGTTTTTAATCACAACAAAGTAAATTCACCGGAAATCATCATATTATTAATTAATTAATTATTAATAATCTTAGACCCGAGAGATTTTGGTTCCTTCAATTTAACTTCAAGCTATAGCTATTTTATTCGAAAACATAAATATATTGAAAGCTAAAAATTTAATGTCGTTATTTATGCTCGTTGCGTAGATAATTCAAAAAGATTTCTAAATATATAAAATTTACAAAAATCCGATGTGTAATTTAAAAGATACGGAATTTTGAAATATTTATCTTGATTTTTATAAAAATGGCATTTTTGTAATATATATGATTTCTAACATATTTATACTTAAGTACCTGTGAATTATATTTATATTATTCTCTAATCTCTCATTTGTGCGTTTTAGTTTGTTATATAGTCCTTATTTTGTTAGTTTAAAAGAATATTCTGTTTGGTTAACCATAAAATGAGTAAGGATATTCATTTTGGCTTGCTTGCATTAAAGAGGGGAGATTAAAAAACAAATGCAACTGACAGAGTATTAACTATACAAAGAGCATATGCTTAGGTAGATCATCGAAGTAATACATAGCGCGTGCAACTACAAAAAATAAATAAATAAACAGCCCCCAATTTCATTGAGTCAGACGTTAAGTAAGACACTGATCCCACTTTCTCAACGAAACCCTAGTTAATCCTTTATCTACTCGCTCTCCTCGTCTCTTTCTCTTAATCGTTCTGTTTTGGCAAGACAGGCGTCGCGGTTGTATTTGTGGGGAGTTTTGACTCACCGTTGTTTTCTTTTTCCTACATATAAATGAAAGGTATATATAATGGACGAGCGCAAAGAGAGTTGTAGAGTGGAGTAGTTATCTGGGAAGAAGAATACAGAAGCGGAGGAAATAACTTAAGTTAACTAAATCATAATCGACTTACCAAATTATCTAGTAGCCATGAGGTAAAACTTAAAAACACGTACAATACCTTTTTACTTATTTTTCTTCTAATTATTATATTTTAAGTGTTAATTTTGATTTTGTTTTCATGGAAAAAAAAAAATTATTCAATTTTCAACAAACTTGCCTCCTCCTCTTCTAGAAGAATATTATCAACAGCATTTACAGTACCCCAAGCTGTAAGTGGTTTCCTGGTATCATCTCCTGAGAAGAAATTATGGTTTCGTGCTACAACTCAACTTAAATACACATTAAAGAGACAACCACGTCCACCAGACAACGTTTTATTAGCATCACTTTATCAACCTGCACCAGGACATGTGAGTAGTAAAAGTCCTCCCTGTATTGGTTGTTGTTCATAAATGTAAAATGTTGAATGATCCGTACCACTTTTCTTATTTTGATTTTGCAGCAAGTCAATGTTGGTCGGGATTGGTCATTTAAGAAGGTAGGTAAGATGTGGGACTTGGCCTTTAATATATTAAGGTATGGTATCCTTCTTTGATAAATCTACTGTTGTTGTTACTTCTCCTTGACACACATAATTCTAAGAAGAGACAAAATGATGCGGATTGGACAGTAACAGACAGGCATAAACTAATAATAGACAGAAAATAGAAGAATAGAACGATAGAAATCAACAACACGATGATAAATTGAGTCTAGAACTAGAAGCCAAATTACTCATTGATAATCTAACGATTATTTTCTTAAATCAATAATAAAGTCTACCTTCTAAGAAGGGCCTAATAATCTATTTATACTAGCAAAGGTAAATCTAAACAAAGAAACCCTAAAATAAATATAGAAACAACTATCAAAATGTCCCTATTTTGTAAGACATTCCTAGATTAAAAATATTCCTAAGGAAACATAAAATGCTCCTGCATCAATCACCCCAGGTTGAAAGAAATCTCAGCTCCGATGAGATGCTATATGAATTCTGTAAATATCTTTGTTGTCACTTCGACCTTCCCACGATCGAAAACAAAACCCATAGCCATGGAGATCCTAAACGATAATGAACAAGAAATGTTATCCAATTTCGGTGCACCATGAGTTCCTTGCTGATTTTCCACGATCAAACACGAACCCGAATCACCAATGTTGATCCTAGAAACAATCATTAACTCCACTACCGTAACTTGATATTCGTCATATATTAATCTCTGGCACGAGCTAGTCGCTAAACCACGGGAAGCAAGCAATGGATTTCTTCTTGGATTTTCTTGTAACTCGTCATGCCATCGAGTAGCATTCACTATTCTTGCGTACTTCCTATTAGTAACTCCCACCTCTTGATGCATACTCCTTATATGACCAACACAAGCCTTGTTGTCATTACTGACAAGTGTATTCCAAGGAAGTGGCTCACAATCAACAATTTGTTGTGGATAAAAACCATATGCAGTTCCGGACGGTGTTTGATTAACTAAAGTGTTTAAAGCACCAATGGACGTTTCCCTTATTTTCCCACGGTCGAAAACAAAATTGATTACATTATTATTAAATACCGTAGCTCGTCCTCCTTGTAGTTTCTTATGCTTTGGTTTATCAGCATTTATATTTATATACTCCACCTTACTTTTGTAGATAATTGACTTTAAAACGGACAAATGACCTAATCTGTCAGTAAGAAGCATTAATTCCACCATCCCGTCTTTATATTCAGAACCATCTTCTCTTTTCAATCAAGTGACAACCATCTTCAGTTTCGACTTTCCTCGATCAAAAACAAAAGCCATGTGATCAGTGGTGGTGACGGTGTCAGCCATGTTAGTTACGACTAGATTATTTTCTGGGCAAAGAATGGCCATAATCATAAAGAAAATAGGGGCTACGGATAACCACTGCTGACAGTAGATTAATTTAATTATCATACTCTCTATTTTCAGCCTAGCCAGCATGTTCTTGTGATGGTTATCATATGCACTCTTGTGCGACAGACAAGAAGAAAAATGTTTCGTAAAGAATTCAGCGAGACAGTCTATATGACTAATATTCGCCAGCTTAACTATCTTCACTAATGTTTCTTCAATAGATTCACCAATCTTTAACGTGTAAACAGGACATGTGTCTTCACGAATCTAGTTAGAAACCTTCCTAGCATAATAAACACTAGTTTCTTCTTGCTCCTGGTCAACCGGTAAAACTAAGACATTTTTTATTACTCCGTTGATTCCTCTAAAGACCAACTCATGGAAGTAAGAGAACCTAAATTCCTTGACTACTGGAAGCGATCTCCGAATAATAAAATAATGGTCGCAATAATGGAAAAATCTTGAACACCACCTTGTAGAAACTTTATCACTTTCCCATTCCTTCACCAGATCCTTGAGCATAATCTCAATATGCTTCTCTATTAAAGACGACATAACAAACTCAGAATAAGTTTTGCTATAATAGCACATGTCAGAGAACAATGAAAACTTCCTTTTCTTGGTTGAGGTCTCGAATATTGGCACAAGATCTTCGGTGACAACAATCTTTCTTGCGGCAACTTCAAGGTCTTTTAAAAGTTTTACATTCCTTGTGGTTACATAACTCAGACCATAAACATCCCTGTCGATATAATACAGTCTAACAAAGTTCCTTATTATTGAAATGACAATATTCAGTATAACAAAACATCTAGTCACTCATCTCTTTCTTCGACATAAGTATGCTTTCTTGTTAGAAGAAAATACCCTGATAACCGAATTCCATTCAATCGAAAGTATACAGTCACATGTTGACCGAACCAAAATAAGCACCTTGACAACTAAGCTTACATAATAGCATATGTACCAATAAGTTGACATTGTCCAGGAGATAAATTCCTCGAGAACACTACTAAAGAAAGAGTTAGGCTCACAATTCTCAAAAGAATGCACGACTTTTGTGATAGACACATTTTTGTGTCTGAATTGTCCTCATTGTCTCTATTGTTAGTCTCAATTTTTTGTACTAATTTTGGTGTTTTTATGTGTGTAGGTGTTTTTGGAGAAATACACTTGTGTGGAAAAAAATTGCTCAAAAAGTGTTATTTGGACCCCCGGGAGAAAAGTGATAAAGGCACCCTCATTTTGGATAAGGGCACCCCCTGGGAGCCAGCTGCTATTCACACCCCCGGATTGGTTAGGGGGACACCACCTTCTTCATTCAAATATCAAAAATTGCCGGGAAAACTGTGTTCATCAATGACAGACTCTGGGTTGGATTTTTTGACGTGTTAGAAGGAGATTCAATGGCTGATATTGATTGGGATGACTTGTTAGAGCCTAACAGGGCTGGTATAGGCCTTTTGTTCAATTAGTTTTGGCTGGATAATCCTAGAGAAGAAATCAGGGCACACATACGACGGAAGGGATATTCACGGGATTACACGATTGCTGCTCGTGTTTGGATAGAGCCTGGTCGCTGAAGGAGCGTGAAATAGTTGAATAAAGAAGGTTGTATTGATACAGACGCGTGCTGCTACAAAAAAGAGAAAGAATATATCCCGAGAATAATTTTATTTATCGCGAGCTTTGGAAAGATTTTAGGAGTTATGAGGGGATATCTTTTTCTGTCGAGTATATTTAAGTTCTTTGAGGTCGAGTAGAAGGTTTATGGAGAGTTTGGGGCGAGTTTGGAACATCACGAGAGAAGAGAAAATCAAGTTGCGAGAGAGAAGTTTCTGTTCTTTGCGAGAATCGAAGAACACGAAGAACAGACGGCCAAAGACCGTCGTTCTTGATAGTGTCATCGATGAGCATTGTGGGTCGTAGTTCGGGAGGCGATCGTTTTGGAGGCGTGCAAACGACGCTTCTTATTTATCGTTCTCTGTAACATTTAGTTTTGTAACAAATATAAGTGTTACAAAATCCAGTTTTATAATTTTTCTCCCAATTCATCATTTGTAAACCATTTTTGAGCAATGAAATCAACTTTTGAGCGTGTTTCCAACATGATGAGCTAAACCCCATTCTTTGGGACGACGGAGGAAGGCAATTTCATACATGGGTAAAATTATTTAATTCTTTTTTAAGACTTTTGCATTAATTTTAATTGAAATATGATTTGAATTAATTGGTTGTCATTTAATTTGATGAGGTATGCTTAGCTTAAATGTTTTGATACATCATGCTTAGGATTTACAACCAATCTTTTGAGAATCTATCTTGGCAAAAATAAGAGTCCATGTTTTTATTTGTTGAGCGATAATTGTTAAAAGAATTAATATTTGAACCTTTTTGTTATGAGTTTGGCGAATCCGAGTCAAAGACATCTCTTCATCCTGTGACAATATTTGTATATATTTTTCTTTTATTCTCTTTTAGTAATTCTAAAAATCAATCTCATCAAGTCCGAGTGAACGACAACCCTTTTTATTACTACAACATCATTGAATATAACCATCAATTTTGGCGCCGCCGACGCGGACTTGTGTATAGATTTGTTTTTAGGTTTTTATTTTTATTTTTTATTATTTTTGTTCCTTTTTACGCGTTTTGGTATTTTCTATTTGCTTTCAGATTTGGTGTGAAGCTTATGAGAAAGAAATTTTTTTGAAAAGTAAAGCGAAGCCAAAGAAGGAAAGAAGAGAGAAAATCCAAAGGAGTAAAGAACAATATTTTTGTATATAGTGTAATTTTTTTTTTTTTTAGAAACTGTAATTAGGTAATTGTTTTTGTAATTTTTATTCTTATTTTTGGACTTTAAATTTTGGACTTTTGGACATTATTTTTTTAAAAAACCCTAAGGAAGGGTTATTTAAATATAAACTGCACAGGGAAGGACGACGATTACGATATCGTCTCGGCCCCTCGGGTTCGTACATGACATAGGAGTCGTGGCCCGAGTCGACTTCAACGGTTCATCCCCCGTATGGAACGGGAGGTAAGAATTCGAAACACCCGCGAATCCCCTGTCAGCGGGTTTACTGGATGATTTCGTGTGAATATATGTCGAGGAACTGAATCCGGCTACTTTAATTTCCTAGTAAAGGGAAAGGACTGGCCATACAAGATAAGAGTTCGGATTTCATCACCGTTCTCTTCTTGCCCGCCTTAGGAAAACGAAACCAAACACGAACCTAAGCCTAAAATTTTGACTAGAACGAGACCGATAGGGTAAGGAGCTTAATAGGAAAGTCATTCGAAAAATATTGGTTACTATTTAAGCATACTTCGAAGTTCATGATGGTTTCTGTAAGTTGAATGCGTGACTGCGCCGCCTTGTAATGCGGTGAGGCCTTGGGTATCAAAGCTCCACGCATCTTCCCTCACCTCTATTCAACTTACTTAAACTCGGATTGATTCCAGAGGGGTTTGCTCAGATTGTAACGAATTCCCTTTCGAAGGATTATAAGCCGGTCTAGAAAATAATCTAAGTGGAGCCATCATGCTTTTTGTTTGCTAGAAATCAGTAGGTTTGTTGTGGTCGAGTCAGCCTTGTTTGTGTTTGTGTAGAATTCCCTTGCAGTTAGGATGTCAAACTGGTATTATAACAGCCAATACAATGAATATCCAATTGAACAATATGGACATCACTCTTTTTATGACCATAGTGTGAATAGTGGTTGGGAGCATCCACCTTCTCAAGGTTATGGTTCATACCATGGTGAGCCCAATTACTATTCGCATACTCACCGGTCATACGAGCAAAATTCTTATGTTTCTCCTATAGAAGAGTCTCTCAGGAAATTAGAGGAGACGACACGTAAGTTAGCTAAGATGAATAACTTAGATTATTACGAAAGAAAACTTTCTTTGGAAGAGACCCTTGAGAGGATAGCTGAGTCGACACGTAGACTTGAGTTAGAGACGAACGAAAGTATTGCTCGAAATAACTGGAATTGCCAATATAGTGTATCCAATAATATACCCTTGAGAATGAAGATAGTTATTCGCATAATCAAGATGACGAGGTTAGAATTGGTAACACTACTTGTTTAGATGAGGTTCGATCATTTTCATGTTATTATAGTGATGATCATGATATGGAAAGTGTTGATGAAGAATCTGAAGTTTTTAGGCATAGTGATCAGGAAGTTTTTACTCCGATTGAACTTTATAATGATGATACTATTTCTGGTTCAAATCCCAATAATTTTAATAATTATTCACCTATTCGAAAGGACGAGGATTTGACTAGAGATGCCACCGTTTTATACGATGTAGAATATCCTTTTTACGAAGCCGATGATGGTTTAGAGGAACGAGTTTATTCTGAGAATACTGTTTTAGAGTCTAGCGATTTAGAAACAATAATCTTAGACGAAGAAGATGAACTCGTGGAGCTTTTAAATATGAGTGAGGATGCATCATCTGAGTATAACCTAGAAGAAACAATTGACCATTTTCAGGATTCCGACGATCTAGAAATTAGGGAAATTGTAGCTAGTCTATCTAGAGACACCCAAAACTCTAAGTTTGGGGGTAATTATCATTCTCCTTGTGCCTTACCTCTATCTCTTACAGAGATCCCTCACTTGGGACTTGACATATGTGCCTCAACCATTTTACAAGATTATCTTCATACACGTTTTCCGAACCTAATGATGTCCAGTAAAGAAGTTCGGTTGTTAAGAACCCATCCTCCGGTTGATGTGGTTAACCTGAGGCTATGATACCACGATTGATTTTGTTTTCCCACCAAATATTTTTCAACCAATTGTGGGAACGTATAAGTTTCAGATGTGTCAATTATTAAGTTTTAAGACTAAACCTAATTACTTTAGGAGATTAGGGTCGACACATTTGTTTAAGGAAGACCACCACTCTCTTTGTGGTCAGCTGTGTGAGTCAAATCTGATTGACTTAGAGGATCCCCAATTATTCTGGTTATTGTTATGTGCGTCTAAGTTCATACTTGAGTATTTCCAGACTCTACAACCTGATCTTAAGAATCCTTCTTTTGAGGAAGTCCATCCCATGAAAACATTTTATTTAGACCCGTTCATAGAGCCTGAACCTGAGCCACAACTAGATATAGTTGTCTTAAACAAAAAGTTAAATAAGGGTATGTTCGATATCTTCATGGTTTATTGCAATTTTCTCTTCTTTTGGGTAATACTTTTTGATCCAGATGACCCACAGTTATTCCGGTTACTGTTACATGATTCTTCGAGGTGACTAGTTCTTTCTTAGTCTGGCTGAAGACTTTAAACTTAGCACTTCTTGGGAGGTAACCCATGCTCATGCAACACGGTAATATCTTTCCTAACTCTTCTCTTCAAGTGGTAAAAGTTTCTCATTGTTCATGCTTTTAATTTCATCTTTATAACATTGAGGACAATGTTAGATTTAAGTTTGGGGGTATGGGAGAAACTTTTTAGTTGCGATAATTAAACTCCAGAGCCTAGAAATTTATGCTTATTAAGGATGGCACTAACCAATCTAAGTGGATGGAAGCATTTTGGTTGTAGGAGTTGAGGAACCAATCCGATTAGATGGCAACATCTAAAGAGTCTATTCATAAAAGCACGAGCTCAGGTGTTAGAAATAACATGATAGTTTCACCATATCTCGTTGAGTCCTTTTTCACTTCTGTTTTTATTTGTTTTGTTTTTAAACTATGTTTCTCTAAGTGATTAGGTGGGGCCAACGAATCAAGTCGTTACCAATGCTAGGGTGAATTAGAGTGATTGAGATACAAAAAAAAAAAAAAAAAAATCATGAAAAAAGAAAGCAAAAGAGAAAAAAGAGTATTATAAAAAAAAGTGAAAAAAGTGAAAAAAAAAAAGAAAAAAATTGAGACCAGACCATCAGACCAACCGGAATAAATTCAATAAAGTCGACCACTAGAACCCTTGTATATGCCAGTTGTGTTGACCTAGAGTTAGGATTATCGACCACTGGTTCCCTTGTATATGCGGTGTGTGTTGATATTAGTCGACTAGTATCTCGGTCCATTAGGATAGGTTCATTTTGGCAGAGGCCTTCAGATAGATATGGGAAACACCGTTCACTTAGTAAACATCAAAACCATCTATGTTTTTCTCTATATCCATCTTCTTTATCTATCCATGTGATTGGTTTTGACTCCGGGTATTGATGTCCATAGTGAGACTATCTGAGTAGAGCTCTGTGACTTATATATGAATTTTAGTATGCTTGAGTGCAAACTCGTGTACATCAATTGGAATTTCGCATCGGGGTACTTCCTCCTGTATTCAATAAGTATGCCAACCAAGGAGACTTTTTAGTGCCTTCCAAGGTTCTGCGTAGATAGTTAGGGTCTGGAGTAAAGGTTTTGTGGGTACACCTCTGGTAAACCCTCCCGAGACTATAACTCGGCCACTAGGGCCACCTAGGGGTTTAAAGGCTTGTTGCATACGCTAAATGCAATCGACGATGCCTGCGACAGTGAGTTAGGATTATATTTTCTAGAATAAATTTTCTCGAGGACTAGCAAATAATAAGTTTGGGGGTATTTGATAGACACATTTTTGTGTCTGAATTGTCCTCATTGTCTCTATTGTTAGTCTTAATTTTTTGTACTAATTTTGGTGTTTTTATGTGTGTAGGTGTTTTTGGAGAAATACACTTGTGTGGAAAAAAATTGCTCAAAAAGTGTTATTTGGACCCCCGGAGAAAAGTGATAAAGGCACCCTCATTTTGGATAAGGGCACCCCCAGGGAGCCAGCTGCTATTTGCACCCCGGATTGGTTAGGGGACACCACCTTCTTCATTCAAATATCAAAAATTGCTAGGGAAAACTGTGTTCATCAATGGCAGACTACAGGTTGGATTTTTGACGTGTTAGAAGGAGATTCAATGGCTGATATTGATTGGGATGACTTGTTAGAGCCTAACAGGGCTGATATAGGCCTTTTGTTCGATTAGTTTTGGCTGGATAATCCTAGAGAAGAAATCAGGGCACACATACGACGGAAGGGATATTCACGGGATTACACGATTGCTGCTCGTGTTTGGATAGAGCCTGGTCGCTGAAGGAGCATGAAATAGTTGAATAAAGAAGGTTGTATTGATACAGACGCGTGCTGCTACAAAAAAGAGAAAGAATATATCCCGAGAATAATTTTATTTACTGCCGAGCTTTGGAAAGATTTTCCGGAGTTATGAGGGGATATTTTGCCCTGTCGAGTATATATAAGTTGCTGAGGTCGAGTAGAAGGTTTATGGAGAGTTTGGGGCGAGTTTGGAACATCACAGAGAAGAGAAAATCAAGTTGCAGAGAGAAGTTTCTGCTGCAGCAGAACTGAAGAACACGAAGAACAGACGGCCAAAGACCGTCGTTCTTCAATAGTGCCATCGACAGAGCATTGTGGGTCGTAGTTCAGGAGGCAGTCGTTTTGGAACAGTGCAAACGACGCTTCTTATTTATCGTTCTCTGTAACATTTAGTTTTGTAACAAATATAAGTGTTACAAAATCCGGTTTTATAATTTTTCTCCCAATTCATCATTTGTAAACCATTTTTGAGCAATGAAATCAATTTTTGAGCGTGTTTCCAACATGATGAGCTAAACCCCATTACTGGGACGACGGAGGAAGACGAATTTCATACATGGGTAAAATTATTTAATTCTTTTTTAAGACTTTTGCATTAATTTTAATTGAAATATGATTTGAATTAATTGGTTGTCATTTAATTTGATGAGGTATGCTTAGCTTAAATGTTTTGATACATCATGCTTAGGATTTACAACCAATCTTTTGAGAATCTATCTTGGCAAAAATAAGAGTCCATGTTTTTATTTGTTGAGCGATAATTGTTAAAAGAATTAATATTTGAACCTTTTTGTTATGAGTTTGGCCGAATCCAGAGTCCCAGCACATCTCTTCATCCTGTGACAATATTTGTATATATTTTTCTTTTATTCTCTTTTAGTAATTCTAAAAATCAATCTCATTAAGTCCGAGTGAACGACAACCCTTTTTATTACTACAACATCATTGAAAATAACCATCATTTTGATGCCAGTTCTCTCAGAACCTTCTCCCAATAATTCACTTTGTTGCCCAATAATTCTTTTTCTTTTGTGCTAAGATGAAGATACACCTTCGACGAGACACATACACCGAAACACAGTAAAGACTTCACACGGGACAGTAGAGAGATGTAACTCTTCGTACTCACGATGTCGATTCTATGTGTAAAACCTCCTTGTGTTTTCGTAGTCAAATTTACTAGCGCTAAGCAGTCTCCATGTATCTCACCGTGACAACAAAAATTCTTCTTATACAAGTCTGAACTCGAAGTAATACTTTCCTCCATATACAAAACTGGAGTTTCATGAATACGAACTTTGTAACATAATGATTGACTTACACATCTTGATAAATCCTCCATCATAACGTTTCTCCTGGTGTTAAGGAAAATTCTCCCACGAATTTTACTTACATAATTTTCACCACTAGCTTCTTTACGACAAGCGTTTTCCCTTTGCTTATACGAATCTGATATCAAACTAAGATTGTCAACAATATACGAATCTTGCTTCTTATAAACAGAATGATATAGGTTTACGGGAATACTTACGATGCTTTTGTTTTCTCCCGTAAGAGGATCAATATGATCTGGTTGAAAGAAAATCTCATCTTCAGCTTCCGAATTAGTATCGTAAACTGGTGGTGAACTCCAATCCATGAAGGCTTGATATTCGTCCTCCGCATTGACTGAGAATAAAACTGCTTCATGATCGACGTGTCCATGAAACAAAGTTTCATTGAACACCTCATGTGTGCCATCTTCAGAATCTCCTCCCGGTAAATCTGAAGAGTCGCTTTCATGATCACAATCTTCTTCCGATAATTCAATAGATGTGTGATTGGTAACAAGATAATCCTCTTGATTGCCTTCCGACAATTCAATAGGTCCACGGTTGCCTTCTGGGTTCTCCATTAGGGCTTCCGTACGTCTATGTTGCTCTATCTTATCCAACCATAGCAACATGTTGTCAACTATAACTCTAATCTCTTTAAGTTCTGCTGAATAAGTTTGATTACCTCTTCCACCACGACTTCTAATTCTTCCTGCCATTATAGCCGGCTAGGGTTTGTGGGGTTTGTTTCTAGCGCCAAATAATAAAGCCCCAACTCCTAAACCTACTAACTATAGGATTATAACCTAATTGAAGCATCAAATCCATATTATCAATCTTAAGAACCATCTTCACATAAAGTGCTAACAAATAATCTCAAACTCTCTGATACAGTATGTTTGAAAGTCTCTCATGTTATATAAATACATTAATGTGTTGTTGTACAAAATAAAGAAAGAATACAGATACACGACAACACTATATTCGGTAGAGCACTAAGCTAAGAAATCGGATATCTTCGCACGCTTCAATCCTTCTGATTACTGAAATTGAAGTGGGAACAAGTGAACACATCGTCCCAAAGGGTTCCCAAAGAAACATACAACTTCCAAGTAATCACTAATATGATTCACAGTTCTGAGAACAAAAATTGAAAAGAAGAGTAATGAATCTAAGCATTCAGCAATTCATGCAATCCTAACCTCGCCAAACTCATTGGAGAAGACGACGCGAGAACAACCTAACCCATAATAATAACATCATCCACACAGAGTGCCCATACAAACTATGATTCAGAATATTACCATCAAGATCAGAAAGTTAAGACGAATAAGTATAATATGCACACGAGTGATTTCCCTCAAATAAAATAGTATATATAATATCATAACGGATGAATTACCGCCCTACTAGGTAATATTCAAACGGATGAGTTACCGCCCTACTATATTAATAAGCAATATTATTCAAACGGATGAATTACCGCCCTACTGATGAAATAGATATAATAATATTTAAACGGATGAATTACCGCCCTACTAAATAATATTGTCGACGGATGAATTACCGCCTTACTTAACTTAGCTATGAGCCGTGGGGAGCACAGACACTCCTCGCAGGGAAATCTCACAATGCATATCAAACACAACACATCATAGCAACACCGTACATACAGATACAACATATACGTCATACACAAGATACAGGAAATATAACATCACAATATACGCTAACATGCACTCAAATAGTAAAGACTCATCATGCTCGCAGATATAAGAAAGCTTAATGATTACAAGAAGGTTACAGAGTTCCCACCTATTTTGATGACAAGCCACGCCTACCTTGTATTCCTCGATCTCCTGGTTCCTCCTTTGAATCGATTGTTGTTAATATAGACTAACTGTTAATCATACAAACACTCTAAGGATTTAGCCAATAGGCTCACACAATGTTCATAACATAATTTCAAACAAAAGTGCAATAACCAATGGTTCTAGTTTTATTAATGGTCCTATAATCTGGTATTTAGTGTTCTATGTATAAATCAATATCTATTTATCCAAATGAGGTCAAATTGATATCATTGGAAAGTTTTCGAGAAACTGTACAACTTTGCAGAAGGAAGTAAAAGCTAATTCGGATCCTAAGTGGTCCAAAATATCAAAATAAGAATTATGACTTTAAGCCCAAGGCCAATGGGCCTGAACTGGTCTGGTCCGTTAACCTAATCTGTTAAACCATTAATTAACCCATCGACCCAGTACAGACCCGAACCGGTCCGACTCACGAACTAGGTCTGACTCGACTGACTCACTGAATTGACTCAGTCATTTTCACGAACACTTGACAGACTAACTACATCTTATACACAGCACAAGGGTCCATGTTCCGGGATCTTTATATTTCGAAATTTTAATCCAAAACTATCACTTAATATCTCTTTAGAGAGGTAACAGCCTCCTCTACAAGTTTATAGTTGTGACCGGAAGCCAATTCCTACTCAAACATACCTAAAAGTGCTCATTTAATCGCATTCTCATTGCAGATTTCAGAATTTCAGTCACAACGAGTAACCTTTGAAAATTCATAACTAATTATTGGAATATCCAAATTGAGAAAAGTCAGTCTTTAAAGAAATATGAGAGACTCGTCTACAAGTCTCATGTTTCACTGAAAATCTAAATAAATTCTTGACCATATTTCAACCTAAAACAGAGCAGACACACATATATCACATAAAACCATAAATTATCATTTCTTGTCTATTCTAGTATTTAAGACACACCCAATTCATTATCTATTCTAATAAATCAGTTTAAAGATTACCTCTATAATTTAGGGATGTAATATCATCAACACCATGATAGTCATCAATTCAACTTTATCTTCTCATCAAGATTACCGTCTATACTAACCCAATCATAACCTCCTACCAAAAACAGAACCACCACTTCCTCCTACTCTTTCTTCCACAACTAAATTACATACTATAAGGTCCCCCTTTCACTCTAGATCTCTCTCTATTCTTCCCTTAACACCTACGCCTCGTTCTCTCTTTTCTAACTCTCCACAAGTCTCTTTGCAAAGATCTAGTTTTCACTAGTTTATTAAACCCAAGCAACTTCCCTCTCTCTGGTCTTTGTTTTTCTCACACACTCACAGCTCCTCCTTAACTTTTTATGTTGGACTAGGTATCACCGGGGCCTTACGGCCCCGGCTCAACCTCTGTTTAGTGTCATTAATCACACAGTCTTTGGTATTCAATACAGGTGTTTAGCTTAGTATGTTTCATGAAAGTACTTTAAAATGTCAATATGCCTCTCCTTTGATATGGTCTGACTTTTCTCATCTAGGTATCGACCATGATGATTTCCTAAATTTCTTCCTTGGTGCCTTTTTTATATGTTGATTTATTGGCAATTAATTGTCGACCATTCATATTTAAACATGAATATCACCCGTGAAAGCTAATGTCAGTCAAAAATAGTGTAATTCAGTAGATGATGTTGGGTTTTTATTTAACAAATTAGAAATTTAGGCCATGCAAATACGATTTGAATATACAGTAAAAACTCCATATATCGATACTCCATATATTAATAAACTCTATTATATTAATAGAAAATCATGGTCCCAACTTCGGCCAGTTATAAATAGTAATAAACTCCACATTTTAATATTAATAGATTTTTCTAGTCCCACCATAAGAAATTAACCTCCATATATTAATATAATAGACATAATCGAAAAATTAAAGATCTTGTTACATCAAAATTTAAGATATAGAAAAATATGTATCTATACTTGTTTGAGAAAAGGTAGTAATTTTTGGATTGTTATCGCATCTTTTGATTTGCATATGCGTATGACCTCGTTACTATGTGCACCTTCTTGTTGAAGCCAAAATATTTCCAAATTGTCGAGCATGTTTAAGCTTCTTGTCGAGCAATTTTTTTTGGTATACCTCCCTATATTAATAAACTCCATATATTAATAATTTTGTGAAATCCTAAGGCTATTAATATATGGAGTTTTTACTGTATATGCAATCATTTAACCAAAGTTAACTATACAACTATACCGTAATTGTTTGCAAGTACGATCTGAAAAAAACAAACAGACAATTCCAGCAATCGTTTTAATAAAGTATTCTGTTTAATTTTTTCTAACTCACACTTCTGTTTATTTTTCCTCCATAATAATCTTCCATATAACTATTTGTTTTGAATTCATGTTCTTATTTTAAATTCAAATAACTCAAAATACTTAAGTTTTACCCAACTCTCAATAGTGTTTTGTTGCTCTAGATCTTGCAAGAAGTTCTTCCGTTCCTTTATGTCATCCGAATATATTTTCTCTTGATTAAGTACCCACAGGAATCCTGCAAGATGGGCTTGGTCTTTGTTTTTATGTATAATGTGTTCTTTCTCTTTCTCAATGTCACCGCCACTTTTACCTTCCATTATAAAAAATTTAATTACCTCGTTGTCAACATATTATTTATTTTCCTTTGTCTCCAGAGGAATTAACCATGCATCATGGTATAATGCCTTTTTTCCATGATTATCCAATATAGGTTCAAATGGATAATGCCTAAGTTAACTTTTACATCTTCAACAACAGTTTGGTCCATAATGAACATACTCAATTTAAAAGAGAATATTCGAACATGTTGTGAATTGTCATTTTAATCACCTAATTTAGTATGACTAACGAATTTGAATGCTTACAATTTTTGGACCACGTTTATACAATTATTTATAACAATAGTATTAAGTTTTTATAGCGTTATTCAAACTTAATCCAGAATGCATTCATGCACCCAATAGCTATAACAACGATATTAACATGTACTTTTGGATCATATGATCATAAAAATCCTTAAAAGAAATTTTAGACAAAAGCATCTAAATTGCCTGAGCTAAGGGACAAATCGAGCCTAATGGGATCGAGAATTCCCTTATTCTGAAGTTGTACCGACCGCAAATTTTTTGGTGATAGACACTTTGGATAGGGATCGACAATCAATTGTACGGCATATTCTTTTATTTTTTATTTAATTTAATTAAATTAAATAACATAAAAAATGTGTAAAAGTTACACAAATAAATGATATCCGAAAACAAAACAAATAGAAAAAGTATTCTTTTATATTTTTAAAAATGACATAAAAGATATGTAAAAGTTACAAAAGATACGAAAACAAAACAAATAGAAAACAAAATAAAGTATAAAAAACAATTAAAAAACTTAAACCGAAAGTTATTTCAATACCTGATCGATGGAGGGAATATCTACCTCCAAATATTGCACCGATTGGTACATGATGTAGTGACCACCATCACTTACTCTTCCCGAACATGATTTTTATTAGAAAATCTATTTACTGCATGATTATCGATCGGATTTTAACGTTTAGATCGTCAACCAGAATACTTTACTCTTCATAGGACTTGGAATTCTCATGTCGCATCAAAAACCCTTGACACATCGGATTTTAAGGGGATTTATGATTCCCTCATTGGACATGCCCTAAAGCTGATTCCATTTTGTTAACATAAAGCTCCTTCAATAATATCTAGATGGCGCGTGATTCTTTTCTATATTGGTTACGCAATTCTCCAAAATTGTAGACGTACGTCTTTCTCAGCTGGATTCTCAGCCTCTTCACGTATTTCCATTTGGTACTTCCGACGATTTATGTAGTCAAAAGGGACAGAAAATTAGGACCCAAAAATGTTCTCAAACGTTCATTCAATAATCAAAAAAGAACAAATCAAACCCAAAAAAGTTGTAACCAATAAGAGTCAAAACCAATCTAAGATGAGAGTCGCAGCATTCACTTTTGTACACGATTTTTAGAGTAGTCTCAGCAAGGAATTTTCAGATTGGATCTTTAAAATGATTTATGCAACACCCATATCGTATCCTTAAAATGCATCTTTGAGGGTTCCTACAAAGATGGATAAAATCATAAAAGCCGAAAATAAGCTTTAATAAATTGTTCATAGTTCCAAATTCCAGTACAAAATATAGATGCTATAAAGGGAGTATTAGACTATTAATCCAGTCCACCAAATGATTTTTTTTCTAAATGAGCATCCAGATTGTTTAACTCTTCTAAATGGTGCAACCTATAGTTAGGGGTAAGAACATCATGATGAACTCACAAAATTGCCTATCATTACCTCGACTTAAGACCTTCGGAATGGAAATAGAATCCTAAGAAAAGACTCACCTTACAACATATTCTTCTGACATATAATACTGGTGTTTCCATAACAAACTGCATAGAAAATAATAGTGGTGTTGTTCGATAGAAAATAATACTGATGTAGAGATGAATGATTTTCTACATGCCATCTGGGGGAGTCGAACCTACAACTACATGGGTGAAAACCATGCGCTCTGTCATTTGAGCTAAGACGACAAATATAAATATTGTTGTTTGTTATAAGAGAGTAATGCTGGTAAGGGGGATAGCAAGAGAAGAGTGTAGCTAACACCATGCTTCATATGCACAAATAACCCTAACTTCATGATCTTAAGAAGCCCAGTGAGTACTTGCCTGCCAATTGTATAAACACACTTGATATAAGAGCTGAGAGTGACATATTTTCGTTAATTGGTTATGTGGACGTGCATAGACATACTTCCTTACCAAATCTCTCGCAAAATCACTGACCATGATGCCGGTCTTGAACCTGTATATGATGAACAGAGATAGACATTAAGTAGGAACCCATAATTAATAAAGAAAACAAGCATGGAAGTGTGAGCCATAAAATATGCCTACATAAGGTGAGGTACTTGCAACCATACAACATTAAATGATACTCAAGTCTATTTGCCAATAAATTATATTTATCCCAAGAAAGGAATGAATAACCCAAAATGAAGAACATATATCTTAAACTAAACACACAAAAGAAATGGTGATTTATATTATCAGTAGCCAACAGAGAACCTTTGGATAGAACAACATCCAAATGGATAGTGTCAGATGTCATAGACTTGCACTATCATTACTAAACAGAGCTTTTTCTTGAGCCGAGAGATAAATCTTCAACAAACGATAATCTCTTTCCAAACTAATATAGGCTATTTGCTAAACAAAGCAAATATGCAGACGAATCTAAAACAACAATTCCAGTAACAGCGTTTGAATTCATTTTCCTTAACTATAAATTCTATCTACCTACTTGAAGTTTATTTAAGCCAATTTTTGGTAACTGACAGAGAGAAACAGAAAAGGAAAACATAAAAAACAACGAATTTAATCATTACACGGCTCCTAGTAAGCCTTGTCTGCTTTGCAAGCATGACCTAGTCCGAGTCATGTTGGTTTCGGAAACTCAAATATTGGAAAATTTCACATAAAGAAGACTTAAAACTAAGCGATTAGAAACAGATCGAACAAAAAAAAAAAACTACCTACCGGCACGAAAGATGTTCAAATAGCCAGGTACAGAAAATGGAAACCGCTCTCTGACAACCCTCTTCCATACCAAGAAGACTTAAAACCAAGAGATTAGAAACAGATCAAATAAAGAAAGACAACCTACGGGCACGAAAATGTTCATATAGCCAGGTACGGAGAAAGGAAACCGCTCTCTAACAACCCTCTTCCTGGCCAAGAAGACTTAAAACTAAGCGATTAGAAACAAATCAAACAAAGAAAGACAGAATGGAAATTGCTCTCTAGCAACCCTTTCCATGACCATGAAGACTTAAAACTAAGCGATTAGAAACATATCAAACAAAGAAAGGCTACCTACGGGCACGAAAAATGTTCAAATAGCCAGGTACGGAGAATGGAAACTGCTCTCTGGCAACCCTCTTTGTGACCAAGAGTTCTGTAGTGCCCGTCACTGTCGTAGTTGATAATTAATCAACAAATATTTATATATATATATATATATTGAACCTTCAACTTTCCTTCCACTGAAACTATCTTCTTCAAGTTCCTCGAATGTGCAAATATGGCATCATGCCAAAGTTCTCCCTCACTCACTTTCTACAACCCACATTCTATATAGTAAATCAGAGAAAAATTTAAGCGGCAACCATGTTCACCAATATTATCAAGATGAAAATCAAAGGGAGATGTAAACTTACTTGCTTTTGCGGTCAGCACATTCTCTATTATTTGGAAATTTAAGAAGCCCTTCCAATATCTGCTCCAAAATCCAAACATCTTAGCCTTCAATTATCCGCATGAGGTATGATTCGCAGGAGGGAGTATGCTATATATGAGACATTTTTGAATTAAGGTATGCCCCTAAATGCAGAAAATGAGAAATGTAGGCTTGATATCCAACAGACCCCATGTGTAGCCGGATTTTAGAGTTAACTAAGCCTTCGGCATCGGATCAACCTCCCACGATTGTGATTTTTCCTTTGGTGTTAATTGTCGGGGTCCGTCTTTAGCCATTATGTTCACAACTGATGTAATCACAGCGGCTTCTTAAACCAATAATCTTTGTGCTTTTGTAAGATGCATTTCATCAATCGTATGTCTTCCGTAAACTTATATCTTTGATCGTGATCTAATTCAAATCACACGTGAACCTTGAATCCACTTGAGTACTGCATTAAAACGTCATCTACCACCAAGGCATATGTTTGGTTCTTGACTCCTAAGGCATATGTTTGGTTCTTGACTCCTAATGAGTGCACATATCTGCATCAAACCAATTAGCCAAACGAAGAATAAAGTTACACAGGTAATAAAAATTCCAGGCGCAACTACGGTTATAGTGATCTTTTGGACAAAACAACCGGTTAGGGACAAGGCAGGGATGGGTTAGTTAGGGCCATGGCATAATCAAAGGAAGTTTAGTAACATATTCTAGAAGTAGTGTGAGATATCAACCTCTATCAAGAGCTGATCCTAACAAATAATGAACTACTTTCGCCTATGAATACTGTAAAAATTTATGCCATATATGAAGCAAAAAAGTAAAGAGAAAGATAACAGGAAGAATAAATCAGTACCGGTACCTCAAGTTATAACAGAAGGAGTTTATTCAACTTTTTTGATTAATTTTATTAGTTATGGATAAATTTGGGAGATGAAATATGAAGAACAAAATCCAAGAAAAGATCTAGCAGGGGATCAATTTAAGCATAGTTTCACTGAGCTAAGTAGAACACCACCACTTGAATTTCATGTAATGTATTTAATCACCGATTCACCATCACCTCCAGAAAATGCTATTTGGCTTCTAAATGGCGCGAGCTTCTCAATTCTTGTTCCCAAATGCCAGTAAAGCATATAGCTTGGCGCTACAAAAATACACAACACACAGAATAGTCTCGAAAAGACTCATTCTTCTATACTTCTTCACCGTGCTTTCTTTGATAACTGTTGATTTGTGAAATTAGAAAAACGCCAGAGATGCTAACCATGACTTTCACTATGATTATGAATGTCTTCAGGCAGGATGTTGCTTTTCATGAATGTACTTTGAGTCTTAGACGTACCTAATTGAACCGAGAAGAAGAAATATTAGCCGATACATGGTGTGTAGCGCAAAGACTCAATGAAAAAAGTGTTTTAAGTGTTTGGGTATAACACTCGGAGGTACTGGACGTTAAAATCTACTGCCACTTAATAAAATGTGACCATAAATATTCTGAGCTCGTTAAATAAGAACGAAAACAAATGTGCTCACTGCCCATAATATCCGTTCAAATTTTTAGTTCCATAAAAGTTGGAACCCTGCAAACAACAGACCACGCACAGGTGTGAGTGAATAAAGCTTGTATATGAACAAATCAAAGAAAAACCGATTCAGAAACTGTGAAAACTAAAGTAAACATTAGATATATAAAACGAATCTATGTTAACTATGCATAGAATCTGTGGTGACCTATCTTGTAAATAGCTATAACTAATCCTTGTACCTCTTCTCAACTTCTTAACCGATCTCTGTACCTCTTCTCAACTTCTTCCAGATTTTTCACATCCTTGTGGAACTTAAGAATAAGATACACACAAAATTTTAGAAAATTTTGAATGCACATCATTAGAAAATTCAATATTGCAGTGAGTATCAACATCATGACTGGGATTATCAAGATGAATGCACATCCAAAATTTTCAAGTTCAAGTGAACATCCAAACAAATTCCTTCAGTATTGTGAACATCTGTCTACACTTGAATGCACATCTAACTCTCTCAACAACATCTTCAACAGAATCATCAAGATTACCGAACCGACAAATCCAGAAAGAAAAAAAATTAGATCCTCAGATTAATAAACCCTAATTAAATCGTGAAAATCTGGAGCCAAAATTGCACACAAAAAAAAAAAAAAAAAAAAAAAAAAAAAAAAAAAAAAAAACATTCAAAGCAAAGAGGATAGAGAAATATCAAATTTATACCTGGTTCTCGTTTGTGTATCGAAAAAAATTGGGGGACAGCAAAAGTAATTGGGGATCCTTTTGCTCAAAATTGGGGGCCACAAAAAGTAATTGACGATTTATTTAGGTTAAAATGGTTGCAAATGAAGATCCTTTTGCTCAAAATGATGGAACCAATACTTAAAATGAAGAACCCAAAGCTCTAAACAATCAGGTATTCCTATACTCTTCAAATCGCATGAATGGTGCTCCAAGTTGTCGATTCATGGTCACTATGCAACAACTCAGTGTTAGAGTCGTTAGGTCGGGAGTTTATTAAACTGACGACCCTTAAGAGTCGTTAGTTATTTGTCACAGAAATAAACGACTCTAATCTGCAGTATGAAAAATCGTCATTTAGTTTTGAATAAATGGACGACTCTAATGTGCAGTTATGAAAAATCGTCATTCATTTAACATTTTTTATAAGAGTCGTTAACATTAGTTTTGAATAAGAGTCGTTAACATTTTTTATAAGTCGTTAACATTAGTTTTGAATAAGAGTCGTTAACATTTTGAATAATAGTCGTTAACATTAGTTTTGAATGAGAGTCGTTAACATTTTTCTTTATATACCTGAACGACTCGTTATCATTTTTGTCATTTAGTGGACGAATAATAAGAGTCGTTAACATTTTTATTATACATAAACGACTCAACCAAATAGTCGTTATCGTCTATGGAATTAAGATGACGACCCTTCCATTTATTTGGTCAGAGAGGTAGTTTTTGGTCTTATAGAGTCGTTAGTGTTTAAAAAGGGATCGTTATAGTAGGATCGTCAATTTCTTTTATAATATATTGACGACTTTATTCTGGGAAAAAATCTTAAACCCAGAAAAAGGATCGTTATCTCCGACACCTTAGACATCAACGATTTTTCATTAAAAAAACATGCAGATCAAAAGTCGTTAGGGTATAAACCTATCGATATGACGACCCTATAATCAGAATCGCAATTTTTCGGTTGGAAAACCTGATTTCGGAAGTAACCCATCAAAATAAACGCAAACAGGAATTAAATTAGGGGGTTTTATTTTCGGATCGAAGATTACGAAGATGAAATCAATTGAAGAAATTTTTTTTCTTCTTCGGGGGTCATTAATGGCGAGAGAGATGGGAGTCGGGTGAGGGAGGGGGGTTTTGGTTTTCTGATTTGGGAGATTTTAGATTAAGGTTATTAGGTTTTAATTTTTTATTATTTGGGGAAGGGTAGAATGGTACTTTGAAGCTCATTTTGGAAGCCCCCTATAATTTTGGGTGTGGGTACAAAATTTTTGAGGCCCCCAATTATTTTTTGTGGCCCCCAATTAATCCTTGTTGTGTATTTGTTAACAAATTAATAAAATAGTGAGTCAAAATCACAAAATACATGATGAGAAAGGAAGAGATCGAAAGAGAACAGGGAAGAAGAAAGATGTAACATAGAAAGAGAAAGAATAAGGCAGTAAAGATTAGAATAGGGTTACCTCGTACTGAAAGTGAATGGTTCAATTATATAGTACTCAAATTCGATTCAGTATTAAATACATCTTCTTCTCCGCCAACAAAGAAAATTCATCATCCTAATTCAAATAATTACAAATTATATCACCAAAATAAAATCAGGGATTCAAAGTTCAAAGAATTAAACTAAATTCTACAACACTCTCTTTTTTTCAACTTCATCGTCGACGGAAAATCAAAACCTAAAGTTGCAGGTCAATTAACCCTTTTTTGCAGCAATCTAGGAGGTTGAAAAGAAGAAGATCTAACGAAAAAAGACACGATTTTTTTAGTCGTGCCTTTGGGTTACATGGAAAAAAAAAACACCCATCCATCTACCCTCGCAATATTACGGGAGTCTTTTTCAGCCGTCTAATGACTACTCCATCCGGAGCTTCCCGACCTTCGGATCAGGGTCCCCATTAAACGTCGTCCGTCTGATAGCCCTGGCTATCATGGACACAAACCTCATACCTTTTTATAACTATGATAAGTTTCAAACAAAATAATCAGATTCATATTAATTAGTTAATGCAATTAGATCCATCTACCCTCGCAATATTACGGGAGTCTTTTTCAGCCGTCTAATGACTACTCCATCCGGAGCTTCCCGACCTTCGGATCAGGGTCCCCATTAAACGTCGTCCGTCTGATAGCCCTGGCTATCATGGACACAAACCTCATACCTTTTTATAACTATGATAAGTTTCAAACAAAATAATCAGATTCATATTAATTAGTTAATGCAATTAGATCACCCTAAAATAGTAATTAATCATCGTTAATTTAATCTATGCAAGTTAGATTAGGTCTTACTATTAGTATCTAACCATTATTATTAAGGGGTGTCCTTTAGCTAAAGAAAGGCCCAGTCAAATTGTAAAGGTTACGGTCAAAGGGTCGTAGGTCAACGTCCATTGACTTTGGTCAAACTACATGGTGACTTCCAAATACGATTTCTTTCTCGACCGTCGCCGTAACTGCGGGTTCAAACAGTCTATTTCGCGTAGTTTTTCGTGATATATCTAGTAGTACTAATTTCATATCTAAATTACCTTTTCATTAATTCTATTATTCAAAAACTATATTAACTAATCGGGTCATTAACGGTTAAATCGTCCTTTGACCGGCCAAATAGCATTGACGAGCTTACGGATCCTTACAATTCTACCCACCTTACACGAATTTTTTTCCTCGAAAATTAAGTCTAGCTACCACTCATTGCAAGTATTGGTCATACTTACAAGCATACGAAATTCAAATACATAAAATTATAAAGACTAAAAATATAAAATCTTATCGAAGTTAGTCGAATTTAATATTCCTACAATTGGTTTAGTATTTAACCATCAATAAGTTTAAATTTTATAATAATTATTGAATAATAGTATTAATCGCTTTTCATAACGTGCTAACAAACAATAGATTTTGGCTCTGATACCAATTGATGCGGATTGGCTAGTAACAGACAGGCATAATCAACAAGACAGAAAATAGAAGAATATAACGATAGAAATCAACAAGACGTTGATAAATTGAGTCTAGGGCTAGAAGCCAAATTGCTCATTGATAATCTAACGATTATTTTCTTAAATCAATAATAAAGTCTACCTTCTAAGAAGGGCCTAATAACCTATTTATACTAGCAAAGGTAAATCTAAACAAAGAAACCCTAAAATAAATATAGAAACAACTATCAAAACGTCCTTATTTTGTAAGACATTTCTAGATTAAAAACATTCCTAAGGAAACATAAAATGCTCTTGCGTCACAAAATCATAATTTAGTGAAGATTTCTTGTTATGCCATAAATTTATAGTGAGATAACCGAAACAACACAACCAATGAACCTTAAGCGTTTGTTTTATTTCCTCATATTCAGAATCTCTATGTTGTGTTTAAGAGTTGACGTAATTTGATTTTTGAAATGGAATATTCTTCTAAACAACCTTTTAAGTTAACAGTAATCTTTGAATTCATAGAGTTTAAGTGGAATATTCTTCTAAACAGCCTTTTAAGTTACCAGAAATCGGATAGCACCAACACAAGGTTAAAAATCTAGACTATTGACTAAATATCTTACGGTTAAAAATCTTCATCATTTCGGATAGTTTTTGTGTCCTAGAGAGCCAACATAATACCTATTGAGTAGTACCCATTTTTGTTACTATATATGTGATGATACTTACCAACCTTCATGATTTATTTATCAATAGTTGTACTATTGGCATTTCTCATTGTCTTTGTTATCTTTACAGTGATTACCTTGATAATCATATTGGGATGGATACCTTATATTTTGATGCTATGGTTTGGAAGTTGTTGACAACTGATCAAAGGCTCGAGGATCTTGGTGTATTTTATAAACCAGCACCGGTACCAGATAAGAATGAGTGGAAAGATTCTTGGTGTCAAGAGGGAAAGCCTAACTGGTTAGGAACTGTTTCTACTAGGGCAGATGATTGTAAGTTGTGTAACACTGCAATAATAGATGCATTTTTAGATGAGGAGGCAGGAAAAGGGGGTTATGCAGTTACCTTAATCGACAATTATGCCAGGCCAAAAGTGGCTGCTGTTGGGTATTCTCCAAAAGGATATCAACTTTTCCTTTTTCAGTTACAAGGCATTAGAGCTGCATTGTAGCTGGCTTTAGATTGTGGGTTTTGTGCTAACATCCAATTAACTACCCGTTTAGATAAAGTTGAGGATTTATTTCATCGGATTTTGGATTCGAGGAATACAACTACTTTGAGAATTGTGAGTATAACTCTGGTAGTGTTTGTTTAGCATAGGGATGGCCATTTTCCCCACCCAAACCCATCCCCGTGGGTACCCGCCCCGTTTGGGTAGGGTTTTACCCGCACAAATGGGGATGGGGTCGGGTATGGGTAATACCCGAAACCTAAGCTACGGGAATGGGGCGGGGATGGGATTCAAGGTCCCCGCCCCATACCCGCCCCGTTGCTTCCATATTATAAGGGTTTCGACTTTTATGCAAGAATTTTTATCGAAATTTATACTTCTACCACTTAGTCGAGATTTCTTACATTTATTATATATATTCTTGATCGTTCTTGTATATTCATCACTTTCGTTTCTTTGTTGTGATCAGATACATTCTTTGATCGTTCTTGTATCGAAAGGACAAAGTAGAAAAACTAAGAAGTCATTTAAAGATTCTTTTGTTCACCTTAAGATGAATTTCTGAATTTAAAATTTTAGAATGCATTATTCTTATGTTATTATTTTTGTTTGCTTCATATTAAGTTTTGATTATAAATAAATTTATGCATTAACTCCGTGTTACGGGTAACCCATGGAAAACCCGCCCCAAACGGGTATTCCCCATACCCGCCCCGCCCCAATTCATGTGGGTAACGGGGCGGGTATGGGTATTTTTTTTACGAACGGGGCAGTGACTGGGATTGGCATACCCGTCCCATACCCTCCCCATGACCATCCCTAGTTTAGCATGTCTAGGGTTGCATCTATTTAAGCACGCATTTCATAATCACAGAGGCGGAGGATTTTCATCTTTTGTATACACTCATCAAGGAAATTGTAGATGTGGAAAATCCTACTTCTACATCCAAGAAATATAAACACACACACACAAGGAAGCAAACAAGCAAGAGATGTACAAGAACACAAGATATACGTGGTTCGGTATGATTACCTACGTCCATGGGGTGAAGGGTTGATGATCTTATTACTTGAATTGGAGTTACAAGGGTGTTTCTAGCTCACAAGTTCTCTCTTTCTCACTTACATGCTCTTAGTGCTCTCTCTCCCTTACTGAATACCTCTCCTTAACTCTCTACAAAGCTATCTATTTATAGCCGCAAGTGCTAATACATCTGAGTTACAGTGTATGTCATGGTGTATCTTCTTTGATGTTCTCTTCGGCTCTGGTTGATGCCTGCCCGATGTACTAGGCCGATCTTGATGATGTTTCCTCATGTCGCCTCTTCACCCGATGTTAGTGTCTTTGGAGAATGCTATCGATGTCGCCCGTGATACTCTTAGCCGAGTCTTACTTTGACCGAGTCGTCCTTATCTTCTCAACCACTTAGCCAGTGCATTTATTGTTGATGTACCTGATGGCTGTCACGTCCCTGCTTTACACGTATCGCCTTCACGGGTTCATTTCATATCTCTTTTCTCGCGTCAAGGCTGAGTGGTATGATTCAGTGCTTCACGCTTCTTCTGCAATTAATGTCTCGCCTCCTAGGATTGCTCCACCTGTATCTGCGGATTATTTACACCTACAGAAATCCTAGAGTTGCGTAATAAGTTTGACAGTTATGTAAATGTTGTTCAAAATCTTTCTCAAGCTTCAATTTATCTGGGAAAGTGTTATGGTACTCCAACAACTTTATGAGATGGTGATTAAGCCGGATAAATTGGTAAACAACAACTCTATGATGAATGTTTCAAGGGATATAGATATTATGGTAAGCAAATTATAGAGGCGATAGTGCCTGGCCCTAATAATATACTGAGCGCGCCGATGTTTTTTTTGTTGTAGGGATGGCCATTTGCCCCACTCATCCCCGTGGGTACCCGCCCCGTTTGGGTAGGGTTTTACACGTACAAATGGGGATGAGGTTGGGTATGGATAATACCCGAAACCAAAGCTACGGGGTTGGGGCGGGGACGGGATTCATGGTCCCCGCCCCATACCCGCCCCGTACCTTTCATATTATAGGGGTTTAGACTTTTATGCAAGAATTTTTATCGAATTTTTATACTTCCACCACTTAGTCGTTCTTTCTTTTATTTATTATATTCTTGATCGTTGTTCTACATTCATTATTTTGGATCTTTCGTTGTGAGTAGATGCATTCTTTAAATGTCAAAATAGAGAAAATGAAGCAGATAAAAAAAGTTAACGTGGACGAACATAAAAAGAGAAAGGAAAAAGTAGACAAACTAAAAGGCCATTAACAGATTCTTTTGTTCACTTTACGATAAATTACTGAATTTAAGATTTTAGAATACATTTTTCTTACGTTGTTATTTTTGTTTGAATCATATATAAGTTGTGATTATAAGCAAATTTATGTATTAGCTCGGTGTTACGGGTAACCCATGGGAAACCCGCCCCATATGGGTATTCCCCACACCCGCCCCACCCCAGTTCATGTGGGTAACGGGGCGGGTATGGGTTTTTTTTTTTTACGAACAAAGTAGTGTTTGGGAATGGCATACCTGCCCCATGACCATCCTAGCTTTTGAACTGTTGAGCTTATGCTAATTTGATATACGATTATGATTATATTTGGGGATGTAAATCTTTTCCGCCAGAAACCAAGACTCCTATAGTTCATAGCGTTTATAATAGGTCTGGGCGGCCAGAGAATAACTGGAAATACATCACAGCCAGCATCTCTGTCTCTGCCTGCTGGAGCAGTAGACAAAGGGGGTGGTAAGACGACACCAGCACCCAGCATATTGGCATAAATAAAGAAATAATAAAGAGAAGCCATCTGACGATAGATGTCAACCTAGACAATTCAAAGAAGAATAGAAAGATGCAGTTAAATTCCCTGCCGGTCGGCTGCTCTCTTGCTAGAGTAAGGCTATTAGGAATGGCCTAGGACTAATGAGCCTACTTTCTTGGGATGCTTGGGGTTAAATTTAAGTTCAGTATTGTCCTAACAGATTTATAATCTTGTATATACTTACAAGATTACCATTCCGCAAAGTTTTTTTGTTGCATTCCCAGATAAGTTATCACCAATTCCAACTTGCAGCTCTTCCCGGTATTTGCTGCATACATAATTAAAATTTCAATGAAAAGAATAAGAATAGTTGATAAAAAAAGAAATGTAATAAAAGCAAGATCCATAAGGTGTCACGTACACGAAGTAAGGCCGAACTTCAACACAATTATTCAAGACATATCAATGAGCTTTATCAATATCTTCTTTTACCGGTTACTCCATGCTTCCCAATGTAGCCTGGCTCTGTTCTGGCTGTCCTCGTGGATACCAATTTCAAGGTGCTATCTACCGGCTTTGGGAGACACCAAAATCAATACTGATGCAGCAAGAAGAGCTTTCAGAAAGTAATCGATGGATCTCAAATTTATTGGGTCGCATATGAAGCTGCAGTTTTTAGATCGCTGGTTTTAGAAGAGAGTTTACACAAATATGCCCTATATCAAACAAGTCGGAAACCTTCGATTATGTTGCGTCATGGGCCTGCAATATGCCATTGGACAAAAACAAGTCGGAAACCTTCAACAAGTGCCAATGCATTAATTGCATTGAAACCTCTCAGTTTCAAAAGTGTTGTGTGCTGGAAGGAATACGTCACAGGATTGATGCAACATAATCCAAGGACGTGTTTTATACAAGACATATTTGTGCAAAATCTCTTCTGAAACCTCCCCATTCAATCTTAGCGATCTAATTAAACACGGCAGCTTGATATATTACTCAATGAATTTGAGACGATTTATTTTGTGAAAGCTCTTCCGCGACGCATCGGTGTTGATTTAGGTGTCTCCAAAAGCCGGTAGATACCAACCAAGGACTTTTGCTCTTCCCCTTATATCAGTTGGTTCCACAGCTCCACGGGTAGTGGGAGGCTCCTGAATAAAACCACCCTCCTCCTCCTCATATATTTTTGTCTTTTTAATGACCCGAGTCTAAAACGATTGTTTATTTGAGTGATGATTACTGTAGGGGAGGTCTATTTATATAAAAATTAAACGCATAATTTTGGAATGTTTCCATGAAACCAAAATTTCTTCAAAAAAGAATTCCATTCCTAAATACCTAATTCTCTAATTTTGGAATGTGTCCACGACCAAAGCAACCCAAAACCAACCGTATGTTATAAACCCTTATTAGATCCTAGCAATATTGTGAGATACTAACACCAAACAAGTTGCGATACATGAGTATTTTATTTTTTTATTCAGGTGGTAAATCATGACGTGCTTGGACCAATTACTGAAAAAGGGCGGAAAGTATGAACTACTTGGGTCTGATTCTTAATCTTTTTTTGTTTTTTTGATCGGTGGTCTGATCTTAATTGAAATTGAAAATGATGAATTGGGGGATGTTGTTAATGAAAGCAGATTCAATCCACTTGTGCATTATTGCTCAGGTATTTGAATGGGTATACAAAGAAGCTAAGAACCTGTGACAAGAGAGTTAGCTTATTCCCAAAACACAAAATTGGTTAAAAAGATCAAAATCAAAATTTCCTGGGTGAAAAGGACAGTTAGATTTAGATGCTTCTTTTAATCACAACTTTAAAAATCTGGGTACTGGACTAATAATACGTGATTCTACAGGTAACTGCGAAGGGATCAGAGGGAGCTATGCTAATGGAATCTTAAGCCCAGAAGAGGGTGAGTGTATGGCTGTCAAAGAGGCGCTGGTTTGGGCAAAGGAGAAACAGTTATCAAGAATTCATATTGAAGCTGATGCAAAGCTGGTTATTCAATCTATCAACAGTAGTTGTCTTTTAATAAATTGGGAAAATAGGAATTTACTCAAAGAGATCAAACACCTATCTCAAAATTTTAGTCATTGTAATTTTTCTTTTGTTCGGTATAATGACAATCAAGTCATGGAATCGTAGCAAAATCAGTTAGGAAATCTGGTTTAGGCATAGAAGTTATGGATAATTTCAATGCTGAAATATGTAGTCTTCTGGCAAAAGACAATAATTTTCCAACTCTCTAAGAAATAAAATCTTCTCTTCGTATCAAAAAAAAAAAAATCCTGTCCATTTTCAAATATTTTTTCTTATTTTTATTTTACACAGGATGCATCCAGTTTCATCCTTGCTATTTTTTAAGTTTAAGCCAAGATGAATCCAGTTTCATCCTTGCTAAAAAAAAATTTGGCTATTTCACCCGTACTTTTTTTTACTCGTCCATTTGTACCGTGTTTTAAATTTTTTTGGACAAATGACCCATTTTCTCATAAGCATATTAGAAAGTGGAGATGACACTAAGGACAGATCTGGCATTTTAGAAAAAAAATAAAATCTTTTTTAACATTTTGACTTGGACCCGGAATTGACCGGAACTTGTTAAATTTCCATGGAACTTTTTTAACATTTTGATCAGTATTTTTTTAACATTTTTGACTTGGACCTCACGAGAGATGCAAATATATTGAGTTGTTGGTGTTGTTGAGAAACGTTGATTAGGGTATCTTGTTGTGGGGGTTTAGTTCGAGTAAGATTATAGTGGAATAATTGGAGTTGTTGTTGCGATATGGGTGATGAATGCATGTGATTGAATGGGTATCTTAGCATCAGTTGGGGTTTCAAGAAGTCTTAATAGTCTGGCATGGATTTGGAAAGAGTTTCAATTCTAGAAAACAATCTAGAGAATGATGTAGCTGTTGTTCAAATTGGTTGATGTCCTGCATGAAAAGGGTAAGAGTGAACTGTCGTTAGTGGTTAAATAGCGCCACAGAAAACTGATCTCTACACCAATATCAGAGCGCCCACATCTGTTCGATAAAACGCTTCAAAGTGGAGAAAAATGGTTCTTATCACTTTCCTTACATTTTATGAATTTTGATGTTTTGAATTTGTGAAGTGGCAATAACATGGGGGTTTGAATACTTGTTGATGTTAATGTTAAATTTGGGTGTCTTGACCTATGCATGAAATTTATTTAACAAGATATTAAATGAGATACTACAAATCAAAATGTTAAAAAAGATTTTATTTAACAAGTTCTAGATAAATTTCCATGGAACTTGTTAATGAGATACTACAAATCGAACATGCAAATATAAAATAAATCACAACTCATCTTCAATCACGAATCAACATTACCAATTTGTTTTAAAGATTGAGAAAATTTTGTTGATTCTGTTGTTGATGAAGAAACGGTTTCAGATCTGATAAAATCAATTATGTTGTTGATGAAGAAACGATTTCAACAACGACTGATTCGTTGTTGATTACTATCTTGATGAAAATAGATTCAGTAATAGAAGAAGAATTGATTCTGTTGTTGATTTTGAAATTTTTTTTTCTTCAGCTGATGAACAGCTCTGCCTCTGAAGAATTGATTCGGATTTTTTTTTTCCGTTGATAAAACTGTAGTTTGGTTTATGAAACATTAATTATATAGAAAGGGTAATTTTGTAATCTCGCAAAATTCTTAATGGACCCCTGATGGGATTTGGATGGAGAGGGGCATATTTGTTGCTTCATAAGGGTAATTTTGAAGCCCGTCAATAAAGAGGGTATTTATATAATTCCCACAATAATGAATCCTCTAATGTAAATGTAATTATCTCAGCATAGTTTGATGATCAATATAATTCACCCCTATGGGGTTTCATAGTGGACGTAGGTCAAGTGACCGAACCACTCTAATCTTTGTGTTCTCTTTCCCTCTGACCTCTTACCATTCATATTTTATGATGGTATCAGAACAGGAAAAGATCCGTTGCTTCCGCTTTATTAATCAGAGTCTATTCGAGTCTCATTGTTTCTCTTATCTTATTAGCATCACCAACATTATTTTTTCTTTGCTAATCAATATTGCTTCTGCATCTTTTTTTTTTAAAGATGCTTTGAAGTTTTGTTTCCTTAAATCTCGTCATCAGAGATCGATATCTCTTTTTTGTTTCTCAATCAGTATTTTTTTTCCTTCTTTTTGCTGATCAAAGTTTCTGTTGTGATTTTTTTTTACAGTACTATACAAATCCCTTTGGTGTTTACAATGGAAAACCATGCATTGATGTTGTTTTGGAGCTTCCATTTTTCAATCATTTAACACCAACGAAGGAATTTTCTTGGTTCACGATCAGGTAACAATTATTCTCCTTGTTTTCTTTCTTCTCCGTTGCTATTTTAGCAATTGGTTCAACGAACTTGTGGATGGTTAAATATACATTCGCTGCAATTTTTTTATTCTTGGTTCATGTTTTCCAAGAAGATCCAATTATATTTATGTCAGTAATAATAATGGTTTAGTCTTGAATTTCAAGGAATACCATTTTGATGATATGAGTATCCCTTCCCGACTTCCAGATATATCTCATTTTGGATTTTTATCCAAGATTACATTATTCATTCTTTGTTATCACTGAACAATGATGTATTTGATTCACTTACGTTTCGGACGTCAACATTAATTGAGTTGACTCATTCGCAAAGATTAGATTGTTTTATCTAATTGTTTTTGCTATTTCTTCCAAAGTTTGGGCGCTACATATGGTGTTTTCTTGTGTTCTTTATGTGGTCTTTTTATACAGTGGAGTGAAAAATATAGCGAGTCTCCATTTAACTGCATCAAATGTTTGATTTACAACAAATCATTCACTTCGTTTTTCAAGAATTTTGTATGTTTTTTATAGGGATTTGGACGGGTACCATGGTGTTACATGGAGCGTTCGAGTTCTTTATTTCTTGCAACAATATTTTTTTTCTCTGAAGTGTGGCGGGTAAACTTTAACCAGTAGTCATACTAAGTTTAATATTGTACAACTCCATCCATTGTTACGGAGCTATATATACACATATGATATCAATGATCATTGATGTGTTATCATGAGAAGTTTTTTTTCCTGAATGCTTCTTTCACAAGTTCTTGACTTGTTCTTGGATTTTACTTTTCAAGGGTCTCTTGACTCCTTTAATTGATTTGTGGTTTATGACTACAACTATACACTCATGCTCATAAAAAGTATGGTGATAGAAGATATGATTTCTTCCTTTTTTATCATCTCTGTAAAGAGATTTTGTTACGTTTTATATATTTTTTTTAGTGCCATCAGTTTATGGCATAATGAAAATCTGTCAGTGGTTGTTTTGTTCACCACCGATGATCCCAAATCAGTTTTCTAATCTACAATTAAGCTTCAGTATCGAAGGATACTGTTAATCTCTATTTTCTTTTTCTTTGCATTGAAATAAAATCTTTGCATTGTATTTTTCTCTGTGCTAACTTTCTTAGCATCATCTATCATGTGTTCCAAGTTGTTAGCATTCTGTCCATGTCTTTCCTTGGTCAGTCATTTACAAACCAAGCAAATTAAAACCATCGTGCTTCTTTGAGGTCTTTTGATCCTTTTACCATCATCTATCTAAGATCCTGTGGTTTACAATCCCTTAGGACCTCTTCACTTATTGCCAATTGGTTTTGAGTTGGATGCCCGTATTCTATCAGGGTACTCATTAATCATGTAGAACTGCAAGTAAATGTTTTAATTTCACCGATTCGAAAATTTAGGTTTAAGATGAAATTAGTTTAATTTCCATCGTCAATTGGGGATTATCATAAGTAGATGTTTAAAGTCTAAAAAATGATTGATTTGTCGCAAGAAGATGATAAAACCATATTTGAGTTCAATAGAAGTTGAACACTTGGAGTTTCTGGCATGGCTATGGCTTCGGTAAAAAAATGAAAAACTCTGAAACCTTGATGATAAGGGTATACAGGTAACTTTAGGAGGGTCTGATATATTGCCAGATGATATTTTGACCGGTCAATAGTTAATATTGACTACTTAACGGAATATTTGGATGGGTGGCATAAATTTCTTAATTTTTTCCGTTATGGGATAGATCCCCAAATGAATTAGTGAAAATGGGACATATTCCCAATTTTCCCATTAATTAATTAATTAATAATATGATTTCAGATGAATTAATTAGTGAAAATGGGACATATTCCCAATTTTCCCATTAATTAATTAATAATATTAATTAATTAATTAATAATGTGATTAAAAACTGAACAAAGTTTTTTTCTACCAGAAAATATTTAGACCAATAAAATCTAGTAAGAAAATTTAGACTAGTAGAAAATAAGAATATGATTCAAAGTGAATTTAGCTGCCATTTTAGTGGCCATTGTAAAGGGCACACCGAGTAGATGTATCCAAAATACTATCGACGTATTGCATAAGTTGATTACTAAGAGCTTCTCCAATGGGATGTGTATGGGGAAAAAAGTATTAATACACGTAGGATACACATCCAAATTTCCAAAAATCTTTCTCCAACCGTAACCTCTATGATCAATGTATAGATGACATGACATAGTTATTGGAAGACATCCTCTTGCTCAACCTCTTGTTCTAGAGGTTCACATAGGGGATGTCTACTCATCCTACTCAGCAATGTTCTTAATAAATAATATTTTATTTAATAACTATTCTAATTTAAATTAGAACTACCATAACTTTTGTTCTCCATTTTCTTCACGAGTCCCGAAGAGTTACAAAATCAAAATCATACAAGCATACAACTAATTTGGATCAATATTTAATCTGTAAATAATTTTCCGGACTAATTTTAGTCATGTCTTTGGTTGTTACAGTGCTCGTAATGACCTGATGTTCAATCTTATACTAAGTTTTTTTGTTGATGATATTTCATGCTGCAAAATTAATATTGTACAAAAGATATTAATGGAGGTTTAGGAATTTTTGGATTGCATCAATTCAGAAATTTCTTGAGCAATTTTAGTTTCTAGTAAATTCAAAATTATACATGACAAGATTTATCAAAGGAATTATATCGTAATCATAACCATAACCAAGAGAAACTTAATGAGCAACATATGAGTCAAATTGGAAAGACCTCCCCTTTTCCGAAAACTAGTCACCGTGGAAATCATAAAGTTCGAATCGGTTCGAAGTGTTAGTGTTCATGAATTACCAAAGAAATGAACACAAATAATCACTATTCCCCTTCACCCTTAAGACCAATCAATACAACAACCATCCTAATCGTTCATCGACATTATGTAGGTTCCATATCCAAGCTAGTTTGTTCCCTCTTTGTCCATTTCTTTGTTCAAGTCATAACCAATGGGTGAAGATCCACCACCACCCTCAACCAATGCATGGAAAACAAATTCAACCGATCAATCGGAAACAGCAAACCCTAAACAAACCACGCCTAATGCAACTCCACAATTTTCAAGAGTTTCTATGCGATCAGAAGCAGGCAATGATTTGCAGAATGCAAACACGCTTCTAAAAGCTGAAAGGAAAGAATTGTTTAATATGAAATCCACTTTGGTATCATCTAAAGCATCTTCTTTATCTTTTCAATCTACTATATCCAGTTTTAATATTCTCCCACAAACAGAAAAAGCATAAGAAAAGGTTACTCAATCACCTAACTGGATCAACGAGGAAAGCAATACTCATTCAAAAAATCCATCAAAAAAGCCTCAACCCCCTTTTCAACAATCAAACAACAACAAACTTTCCAAAAAAGAATCCATCCACCAACACCTAGCAGTAAACCCTCCTGAGTCCTTCATATTCCAGTTAGCTGAGAGGATGAAAGATTTAATACAAACCCATAATAACAGATGCCTAGCTCTTCATGTTCTAGCAGCAAACCCTCCTTACCCATCCTTGAAAGCTACAATCAGAAACTGATGGAGCCTCATGCATTTTGAACACATTCAAACTGAAACTCACACGTCTGACTACAAAGTGATCATGTATCATGAAAGTGATAAGCAAAAAGTGCTAGAACATCAACCTTGGATTATTGAAAATATGGTGATGATATTTGAAGACTATGCTAAATACCAAGCTAACCCAGAGACTTGCTTCAAGAAGGTATTATTCTGGACTCAACTACTTTTTTTTACCGATTTACCTGGAGGATGAGTTAGCAATCAGAGAATTCATGGCGGAAACAGGTAAGGTTATAGAAGTAGATCTCAGTGAAAGACCTGCTAGAGATAGGGTAGAAATGGATCTAGCCAAACCTTATCAACATCCAAGGTCCTTGATGGGTTCAATATGCTTATGAATATATTCCCATAATATGTTATAGATACGGGTTTCTAGGTCATGTTGCGAGAGTTTCCCTAACTTTTCAAGCTATGAGCATGCTTTGCACAATAGTAGGTTTCCGTTGTTCCCCTATCATAAGTTGAACGGAAAAATGAGGGCCACAAACCCTAGACCTAGACAACTCAACACTTCACAGGCCTCTTTTCAATCACAACAAACATCAGGAGAATCTCCGGAAAACTCTCATGCAAGCTCAGATCCGATTCATCATCCTCACAACCTCTCAAAGGCGCAAACCCACCATGCAGAACCTTCAGCAAAGGGGAATGAGAAGGTGGGAAACATATTGCACCACCAAGAGATCCACCAAACTCTGATTCAACCCTCAACTCAGCCGATCTTCAAACCGTTCTAACCCGCCTGGCTGAAATCATATCTAATATAAGTTTATTGTGGTCTCTAACACCACAAAACATGCTGCAAAAGGAACCTACATCTGCAGATTCTAATATGGCGACACCGTCATTCCATGCACCTGAAGAAAGCAATGATACCCAGCAAGTTCCAAAGAATGCCAGCTCAGGTAAAGAACAACATGTCAGCGGGAATGAAGCAACAAGAAGCAAATTCCAAATTCGGTCCTAATGTGGTGGACCCATCCATTTTGGTGTGCCAATTACTGCAACTGTAATACCAGATGCAGGACGCTCGAGATTATTTCTACCCAAGAAAACTACAGCCCAACCTGGCACCCCAGCTAATCCGGTTAAGCAACCACCAGCTCAACAAAAAGGTATGCCAAGTAACTCACTGCCACAAAGTTACTACTCGGCTACTTCGTCCAGGCCCAACCCTCTATCTCATTTTTTCAATGCACAATATGTCACATTACTTGCAGGACAAGGATGCACAAGTTAATATTGTGGTGACAATTAAAGATGGACACAAGGATGCACATGTTAATATTGTGGTGACAATTAAAGATGGAGAGCCTCATGTCAAAGTTACACACAACCATTTTCTAACCCCCACCCCTATACTACATCCGAACCCCCATCCGCACCCTCACCTACACCTTTATCAGCACCCACCACCCCTTTCCAAACCTACAAAAGAAAATAAAATGCACCAAGAAAATGCACCCCCTACCACCTCAATATTCCTCCAACCCCTGACTTCGCAGCAGCTTCTCCACCTCCAAAAATTAGGAAATTTGTCTCACTTTCCTCTCTAGCACCCCAACCTTCAAGACCAACCCCTCAGTTTGAAATACCAACACCCAGAACCCGCAAACCCAGATCTACTAGATACCTCCACCCTAATAACACCATTCGATCCTATAAACCATCACCTTCAACCCATGACAATAACCCCAACCAAACCAAACTAGCTTCGCAACTTTCTGTGGATAATGAGATTGATGCAGCTGAAGATAGCAATGGCAAAGACAAGCGAGTTGTTGGCTCCGACCAACACTCGCACTTATCATGAATGCCTTTGCATGGAACTATCAAGGCATCAACAATACCTTGACAGTTCAAAAAGTGTGTGAGTATTCGCGTACTTTTCAGCCCTCCTTGATGTTTTTTTTCTGAAACTCTAGCTTCTAGCTCTTCTATGGAAAGACTATGTACTTTTGTTGTATTTCATGTGTGTTTTGTTATTCCTTATAATGGTCGACAAGGTGGACTCTGCCTGATGTGGAAGATCCACCTGAAAGTCCAAGTATTAATAGCTAATCAAAATCTCATCCATGCGTATATTGAGTCTGATTTTTCTAACCATCCTTGGTTGTTCACTGGTATATATGCACCGCCCCACCGGCCGGCAAGAAAAGATTTTTGGACCGATTTCTCAACCATCATCCTAAACCATAACCTACCATGGATTTTACTGGGAGATTTTAATGAAGTTACATGCCAAGAAGAAAAGAAAGGTGGTAGCATGGTCACGTCAACCCAAACTTGGCACTTTGTCAACATGATCAACTCAAATGGGATTATCGACCTCGTCTACCAAGGTGATCCATTCCTTTGGTCCACTAGACAGATGGGAAAAGATTTTATAACTGAAACGTTAGACCGCGGGCTATGTAACCAAATGTGGCTCCATGACCACTCCACTGCCATAATGAGACATCTACCTCGTATTGCCTCGGATCATGCACCTCTACTGTTGCTCATATAATCAATGACCATACACAGAAAGCATTCTTTCATAATAGAACACCTCTAGTTTCTCCACCCGCACTTCAAAAACATAGTGGCAACTGCTTGGAACCAAATTCAACACCCAAATCCTCCTATTAATCTGATTCACAAATTACAGACTACAGCTAAAAGTCTACAGAGTTTGGAAAAAGATACCTTTGTGCATCTACCATCCCTAATCAAAGCTGCAGAAGATTCAGTACATCATGCTCAGCACATGTGTGCAACGCTGATGGGCCAACCATTAATTGAATGGCTACAGAAAGAGCAAGATGCGAGAAACACACACATGGTACTAGCACATTGTCAAGAAGCCTACTGGAAGCAAAGATCGAGAGTACAATGGTTGCAACAAGGAGACCTAAATACTACTTACTTCCATACCCAAGCTTCTATCCACAAGGGGATCAACCACGTTCATCATCTATTGAATGCTCAAGGTACATGGACTCAAAATGCTCATGAGCTATAAAATGTGATTGTGGATTTTTTGATAATCAATACAGGGCTCTTAGAAACATAATAAATGAGACACTGTTTGAGGGGTTCCAGCCAAGACTGACGGCAAACCAATGTGGAAGCTTGACAATGGAGGTAACTCATGAGGAATTTGAAATAACTCTTCATTCAATAGGATCGAACCAAGCACTGAGCCCAGACGGCTTCATATGTAAATTTTACAAGGAACTATACACCACAACTGGTGCATCACTATGGGAAATGGTCACACACTTATTCAATCACAACCACCATCAATACCCTCTCAATTATACTCACATTACCCTCATCCCCAAAATCCAAAACCCAACCCAACCATCTCATTTTCGTCCTTTTGGGCTTTGCAATGTAGCGTACAAAGTCATCACAAAAATCTTAGTGAACCAATTATGGCCCATCCTGCAATTCATCATTAGCATATATCAAAGTGCTTTCATACCCAATAGAGCCATACATGATAATATCTCAATTGCGGCAGAACTTTTTCACCATATTAGAACTGCCGCACCAACCATTCACCCCAAAATTGTGCTCAAATTAGATATCAAAAAGTCCTATGACAGCTTGGACTGGGGGTTCATTGAAGTTTCCCTAGTGAAACTAGGATTCCCAGAACAGTTTGTAAGGTACATCATGACATGTATAACTACTGTCACATATGGGATCAACATCAATGGCACAACGACAAGCAACATCAAACCTACAAGAGGCTTGAGGAAAGGTGATCCACTCTCACCATATATTTTCATCATCTGTGCAGAGATCCTTTCCACCATGGTTGTGAAATCATGAATCGTAACATAAATCGTTTTTCAAATTTTAAGAATCGAATCGTATTATGAATCGTGAATCGTAGATTCACGGTTCATTTTTGAATCGTATATTTGCTAATAAATAATCAAGTTGTGTGAAAAATGTAGTGTGGGTTACATATTATTTGCTAGTTTTATTATAAAATGTATATAGTTTCAGTGTAATTCACAAAAGCACGATGTGGTGCAGTGGTTATGACCTCATACGAGGGCGCTGGAGGTCTCTGGTTCGACTCCTCCTTAATATTTCATTTTATACTTAATTTTAACAAAGGTTAAACCTTTACAGATGTACTGAATCGCATAAATAAAAAGGAATCTTCGCGATTCAGGTGATGATTCGATTCAGCAGTACGAGTCGAATCGAATTGCTTAGAAATGACTTGAATCGTACGAGTTGACTCGCAACTCGTACGATTTTTAAAACCTTGCTTTCCACTAATCTCGGGAAATTAGAAATGCAAGGCAAATTGGAGGGACTAAAAATCTCAAAAAGAGGCCCAGCAATCCTTCACTTGATGTATGCAGATGATTTGTTAATCACTTGCAAAGCTAAAACGGATACTTGTATCACTTTACTTCACATAATCCAGAAGTGTTCAGCGTCGGCAGGTTAAGAAATTAACAATGCCAAATCTTCTGTCATACACCACCCAAAACTTTGGCAACATAAAGTTTTTGAACTTGAAAATACTTTCCACATCAGCGCTACTGCAGATCCGCCGAAATATTTGGGAATAACTTTCAAGCGGGGTTGGAGGGAATTTGTAACAGCTGAAATTTAATAACAGCAACATTCTAACAGCTACAGATTGAATATCAGATTGTCCAGGAGAGTCATCTAATACGTCCGGCCAACATCGAACTCAGACCACCTAGCTGCAACAGGTGGAAACAAAAACAAGCTCAATTACGGGCACTGAGGAAAGAAAATTATGCAATTTAAGATATAGATGCCTCAACTTAATCATAGTGAGGGATACCTACTTTGGGATTTATCTTAAAACGAATATTTGTAGGGTGCTTGACTCTTGCAAGTGCCGCACATGGAGTAATAATTCCAAGCTCAGTAAGATTATTTTTCCGTGGACCTTGTGATTTGATGTTACACAGCTAGATGTCAATACGTACACAAAGATAGCCGTGGAAGTAAAATTTAACGTGATACGCCAAAGCCTACCGTGGTTGTTACAGTAATTCCTCTCTGGCAAAATATATAGAGGAACATCTGGTCGAGTAGCAGGAGTGGCCCTTTTAGACTAAGGACGCTCTTTGTATTCATCAAATTGAGGCTCTATCATCTACCAAAATAACTTTAACATGAGATGCAAGAAAGTAACTTCTCGAGGTGAATAGAAATGCAGCGGGGATGGAATGAAAGAACTCACCGTTCCTCTCTGTTCTCCTAGTATGGTAAGATCACAAACTACACCTCATAGCTAGATAACACTGCGTACCTTACTAAGCTTAAGGGCTTTCTGAACGACATAGTTGCCAAAGTTATCTTGAGCGAGTTCAATAAGTTGATTAAAATCACAGAAGAGTTGTGAAACTAAGGTTATTACATATAAGGTTGGCAGTATTAGGATGGCGCTCTAGTACATGTTGCACCACAAAATTACTGCAAAGTACACAAAACAATAACACATCAAATACTTGCCAGATCATAGGACACTAACCAGAATTTCTAATTTGAGATATTATGTTTAGACTTTAGTACCTGTATTCGTGTGCAGAACACGGCCTGGTCTATGATGATTGATAGCAGCTGAAATTTGAAAGGATCGTATATGGATTCAATAGCAGCTTTGAGAGAGAAACATCCTTGTTATGTAGTAGCAAGCTTATCACAGTTTATCACTGCTATTTCGTATAGATCCCCCAAGTACTGTCAGAGACAAAAATATTTCGAGTAAGACACAACCCTGAATCCGAATCATGAATGTCATGGAAATCACAAAAAGGATATAGTTTACTCACCATATGTTACACATGTCTGAAAGTTTTCGAACTAGTTGGCTTCTATTCTGGTTCGACATAACAGAAAATAGGCAAGGCTTCATAAATCGTAACACGTAAACGATCAAAATAGGATTTCCCATGAGCAGTTTTATCATTAGACTTTCCATCGCACGAGACCTGAAAGAATCCAAAACAACAATAAATCAACATAACACTGACAATCATCAAAACAAACCATGTCTATCGATTATATACCTCTACAGAAGTTGGACAAGAAGTCCTACTTCCACCTGAAACCCTTCTACCAACATATACTTGACCAAAGCCTCCTTTACTTAAATTTTTCTCAATTTTACCCTAACCTACAACAACAATTCAAAAATTATAGCACAATCACAATTCACAGAACATAACAGACTTCTATTAGGTAAAGAAAGTTTACCTTAAATCAAATTCCAAACCTTAACCATCGTTTTCATCTTCAATCACCATTAACTATACTCAGAACCATCATTTTAAAACATCGATTCACTTCTCAAATCACCAAACCCAGTCTTTGATTTCTTCCCATCTATCACTAATTGAACCTTAGATCAATTTCCAAATCCTAACCTCCTCTTCCTGATTTACCCTATCCTCCTCTGTAACCCGAGTTAATACAACTCTACCGTCTCCTCCTTATGTTATTCATTCCACCAATTCCTCCTTCGATTTTACACAAACTCAATACTAACTGCAGAAACCCTAACTCTATTTCTTACTGATTCGTCGTTCTTCAATCAATAATAACCCTAACCAAAACCAAATTCACAACCTCAGTAACACCTTCCTGATTTATTTAATTTTCCGGATTTCTTTTTAATTGATATGAACGATTTCTCAGTTTATTCTATTGGGAAGAAAAAAATCGAAGAACAATGAAAAAAAAGAAGTTCAAAAGAAAGAAGAACAGCGAAGAAAAAGAAGAAGAGAAATGAGTTTATCTTCGATACTGTTTCTTCTGAGAGATCGAGAGATAGGGAGAGAAACGATGAAAGAGATACAGGAAGAGGGATAATGAGGCGGAGAGAAAGAGATTGGATGAAATATCGTGTGGGAATAAAATCTAGGATTTTATGATTAAGATGTAATCTCGAGAATAAAATGAAAGGCGCAGATATTAGTTTAGGCATACACGGTGTAGATAAAAGGATAGAAAGCGCGCAAGTGAATGGCACACGTACATACTCCAGGTGTTACGACCAGGTGAGACGAAGCGTGTGGCTGGCACGCCTAAAAAAAGTTCGTAACGGCTTAGCCTTGGTACGAATTTTAATAAATTAGTAACGGCTTCTGCCTGTTACGAATTTTTTGTAACAGACATTTGTAACAGGAAATTTGTAACGGCCCATAAGCCTTTACGAATCCGGGAATTTGGTTTAGTGTTAGAGCATTGATGATATACTCGAAGATGTTCTCTACAAACACAAGGTGATCTTTCATTCTCTCTCTTTATCACTCATTTTATCATATTTATAGCTTTCAAGTTTACTGAAAATTTTGCCCTAGATGTGTAGGTTTTATGATGTACGTAGTGGAGGATAGGCTTGTGATAGCTAGTGGTGTAGGTTAAGAAATGTGTTTACACTGCATCATGAATCTGCACTAATAAACACTACAGTTGTTTTCCAAAAGATATTATGGATGTCCTGCAGTTGGGCCTCCGAGTGTACCACCGCCATGGTGGTGGTGATCGTATGGTGGTAGTAGAAGCGTATTTATCTAGGTGATAATACTTATTTGATTAGAGACAAGTAGGATATTCAATTTAAACAATTTGGGGTTTGGCTTGTTTGATTTTTGGGTTTAATCACGACCCCTCGTGCCTAATGGTTTATATTTGCCATACAATTTTATTTATACATGTAGTATTATTCTCATGTTTTATATTTGCTGCATGGTTATTCTCATGTAGTATTATGAACAAACTGTTGATTAAGGCAATGTTATTATAAATGTTTAGATATTATTTTCCCTTTGTAATTTCGATGTTCACTCAAACAAGTGCAACATAATCAAGATGTCAGCTAGAACTAGTCAATGAGTCAAAAGTCAAGGCTCGTCGTGGGTCAAACCGTAGAGTTGCATTGCTATAAGTAGTTCTCACAGGTTGGCCACAACCCAGGAAGACCCTCCTTTATAGCGGTTAATAAAATGCGTAAATTAGGATTTAATGCATGAATTGCATTTTGATTTCTGCATCAAGCATTATGGAAGTTTTACTGTATGAATTATAAACCTTAGTAGCAATTATATGAATCTGCAGGGAACAAAGTATGCTTAATTATGACATTTTAGCCTCAATTTTAGTAATCACTATGGCTATAGTGTTTTCCAGTCTGTTCTTCTGAATCGATCATTTTCTTATTCCTGACCTGATTAGGACGATCTACTTTATTGGATGTTGTTATTTCCAATTTTATTATCTATTTTATATTTAAGGATATGATATAGTGAATGTAATGGTATAGTGAATGTAATCATGCACTTAAAGGTATAGTGAATGTAATCATGAACTTAAAGGTAACCATTGACATAAATCTGTACTGGAAAACATGCACTTGAAGAACCAACATATACTTGACCAAAGCCTCCTTTACTTAACTTTTTCTCAATTTTACCCTAACCTACAACAACAATTCAAAATTTATAGCACAATCACAATTCACTAAACATAACAGACTTCTATTAGGTAAAGAAAGTTTACCTTAAATCAAATTCCAAACCTTAACCATCGTTTTCATCTTCAATCACCATCAACTATACTCAGAACCATCATTTCAAAACATCGATTCACTTCTCAAATCACCAAACCCAGTCTTTGATTTCTTCCCATCTATCACTAATTAAACCTTAAATCAATTTCCAAATCCTAACCTCCTCTTCCTGATTTACCCTATCCTCCTCTGTAACCCGAGTTAATACAACTCTACCGTCTCCTCCTTATGTTATTCAATCCACCAATTCCTCCTTCGATTTTACACAAACTCAACACTAACTGCAGAAACCCTAACTCTATTTCACTACGGGAAAATTAGTAATCTACAACTGTAGATTGACAACTCGTAAATTAAAAGTTGTAAAATGTAGTATGTTTTACAACTTTTTCCAACAAAAACGTTGTCAAAGTAAAATATGTCCAACTCTTAGGACCAACGAGTTCCTAAGAGTAGTGACGAGAATCAGAACCACAACTTGTTGTGTGAAAAGGGTTGCAGAGAGAAGTGACCACCTTTAGAATTTACGACTCATATCCTAAAGGTAGTGAATGATTTTAAAACAACACTAATAAGAGTCATTGAAGATAAGAAGAAAAAAAATTGAAAAATGTTCTTGTAGAGAATCGAACCCAAGCTTACTAGGTGTTAGCACAAGATGTCAACCATCTGCTAGGATTCACAATCTTGGTAGATTTGTGCTTTTTCTTTTAATCAACATTCACAACCTTTACAAGAGTTGTAAAATGATAAATTGACTTTGTAAAAAAATGAGGCTAAGGTGAATCGAACCAGAACCTCCTCCTGTCTAAGACTTGGATTTCAACCACCCTTCCACATTTACATGCATGTCCGTTTATATTTTACATTTACTTTTATAAAAAAGTGATAAGGAAAAAACATGTTAAGGAAAAGAAATAAATGGACGTTTATGATGTAAATGGATGGTTATGATGGGAGATGGAAAAGATAAGAAGAAAAAGGATAAATAGACCTTCTACCCTTAAGAGTCGTCGTAAAGGTATAAACACTTCTGCTAAATTTTTCTCACTTCGCAAAAAAATTCCCACTTCGCTAAATTTTATTCACTTCGCAAAAAACTTCTCATACGCTAAACTTCTCACTGCTAAATTTTCTTTTCATCGCTATTGGCAACCTTTATAAGAGTTGTCGTTGAGGTATAAACACTTATGCTAAATTTTTCTCATTCCTGCTAAATTTTATTCACTACGCTAAGAATATTCCCATGGAATCTTACCCGTAAATGGGTGGATTCATCGTCTTTCCGAACTTTCAGACTTATAGTAGTCCGCTCATGGCCAAGTTTTGATCCCGGTGCAAGTTCTTTCTCGAAGTTGACGAATTTGTATGTACTTAAGGTTTATGAGAATATTCCCATGCAATCTTACCCGTAAATGGTTGGATTCATCGTCTTTGCAAACTTTCAGACTTATAGTACTCCGCTCATGGCCACGTTTCGATCTCGGAGCCAGTTTCTTTCTCAAAGTTAACGAATTTGTGTGTGTTGAAGGTTTCTGAGAATATTCCCATGGAATCTTACCCGTAAATGGTTGTATTCTTCGTTCTTACGAACTCTCAGACTTATACTAGTCCATTCCTGGCCAGGTTTCAATCTCGGAGCCAGGGTTTGCATACAATATGCTAGAATAGGGTTTGCTTGATGTTTCGGGGAATATTACAAAAGAATATTACTTTTAAATGGATGGATTCATCGTTCTTACGAAATTTCCGACTTATAGTAGTCCATTGTCGGCCAGGTTTCGATCTCGGAGCAGGGGTTTGCATACAATATGCCAGAATAGGGTTGGTTTAATGTTTTGTGGAATATTCCAAAGGAATCTTAGGTAAATGGATGGATTCTTCGTTCTTATGAAATTTCGGACTTAGAGTAGTCCAATCACGGCCGGTTTCGATCTCGGAGCCGGGATATGCGTACAATATGCGAGAATATGGTTTGTTTAAGGTTTCAAGGAATATTTGAAGGAATCTTACAGTGTAAATGGATGTATTCATCGTTCTTACGAAGTTTCTGACTTAGAGTAGTCCAATCACGGCCAGGTTTTGATCTCGGAGCCAGGGTATGCGTACAATATGCCAGAATATGGTTTGTTTAAGGTTTCAAGCAATATTTCGAAGGAATCTTACCTGTAAATGGATGTATTCATCGTTCTTACGAAGTTTCTGACTTAGAGTAGTCCAATCACGGCCAGGTTTTGATCTCGGAGCCAGGGTATGCGAACAATATGCCAGAATATGGTTTGTTTAAGGTTTCGGGAATATTTCGAAGGAATCTTACCTGTAAATGGATGTATTCATCATTCTTACGAAGTTTCGGACTTAGAGTAGTCGAATCACGGCCAGGTTTCGATCTCGGAGCCAGGATATGCGTACAATATGCCAGAATATGGTTTGATTAAGGTTTCAGGGAACATTTCGAAGGAATCTTACCTGTACATGGATGAATTCATCGTTCTTACCAAGTTTCGGACTTAGAGTAGTCCAATCACGGCCAGGTTTCGATCTCGGAGCCAGGATATGCGTACAATATGCCAGAATATGGTTTGTTTAAGATTTCAGGGAATATTTCGAAGGAATCTTACCTGTAAATTGATGTATTCATCGTTCTTACGAAGTTTCGGACTTAGAGTAGTCCAATCACGGCCAGGTTTCGATCTCGGTGCCGGGATATGCATACTATATGCCGAATATGGTTTGTTTAAGGTTTCGGGAATATTTCGAAGGAATCTTACCGTAAATGGATGTATTCATCTTTCTTACGAAGTTTCGGACTTAGAGTAGTCCAATCACGGCCGGAGTTTCGATCTCGGGCGGGATATGCGTACAATATGCGAATATGGTTTGTTTAAGATTTCGAGGAATATTTGAAGGAATCTTACACCATAAATTGATGTATTCATCGTTCTTACGAAGTTTCGGACTTAGAGTAGTCCAATCACGACCAGTTTCGATCTCGGTGCCACGATATGCGTACATTATGCCGAATATGGTTTGTTTAAGGTTTCGTGCAATATTTGAAGGAATCTTACACCGTAAATGGATGAATTCATCGTTCTTACCAAGTTTCGGACTTAGAGTAGTCCAATCACGGCGGAGTTTCGATCTCGGAGCCAGGATATGCGTACAATATGCCAGATATGGTTTGTTTAAGATTTCATGGAATATTTCGAAGGAATCTTACCTGTAAATTGATGTATTCATCGTTCTTACGAAGTTTCGGACTTAGAGTAGTCCAATCACGGCCAGGTTTCGATCTCGGTGCCAGGATATGCGTACAATATGCCAGAATATGGGTTGTCTAAGGTTTCAGGGAATATTTCGAAGGAATCTTACCTGTAAATGGATGTATTCATCTTTCTTACGAAGTTTCGGACTTAGAGTAGTCCAATCACGGCCAGGTTTCGATCTCGGAGCCAGGATATGCGTACAATATGCCAGAATATGGTTTGTTTAAGGTTTCAGGGAATATTTCGAAGGAATCTTACCTGTAAATGGATGTATTCATCGTTCTTACGAAGTTTCGGACTTAGAGTAGTCCAATCATGGCCAGGTTTCGATCTCAGAGCCAGGATATACGTACAATATGCCAAAATATGGTTTGTTTAAGGTTTCAGGGAATATTTCGAAGGAATCTTACCTGTAAATGGATGGATTCATCATTCTTACCAAGTTTCCGAATTATAGTAGTCCACTTTCGACCAGGTTTCGATCTCGGAGCCAAGGTACGCATACAATATACCAGAATAGGGTTTTTTAAGGTTTCGGGGAATATTCCAAAGGAATCTTACCTATAAATGGATGGATTCATCGTTCTTACGAAGTTTCCGACTTATAGTAGGCCACTCACCGACAGGTTTCGATCTCGGATCTAGGGTTTGCATACAATATGCCGTTATACCATATTTAAAGTTCGAATCGACACTGGGCTTCATATTTATCGATTTCAATGATGTATCCTTCTACGTTTGAAGTCAGAACCCTCCCGAAGCTTCTTGGTTCATAATTTCTATGTCGTTATACCACATTTGAAGTTCGAATCAACACTGAGCTTCATATTTATCGATTTCGATGATGTATCATGCTAAGTTTGAAGTCTGAACCCTCCCGGAGCTTCTTGGCTCATAGTTTGTATGTTGTTATACAACATTTGAAGTTCGAATCAACACTGAGCTTCATATTTATCGATTTTGATGATGTATCCAGCTAAGTTTGAAGTCAGAACCATCCTGAATTTTTCGGTCCATCTCTAGTAATCTTATAACCTGAGTTTTACCAGTGTGAACTAAAGATACTTCATGACCTATGCGACTAGTCGAAATTCAAACCGGAAGCACAAAGAGAAAACACAAAAACACAAAGAGAAAGCACAAAGAAACACACCAATTATCGAATTCATTTTTCATTTTCCCGATTCATTCTTATACATTTTTTGGATTTTTTTATATCAGAATGTTGATAACTATGCCCTAAATTTATTAATATTTTTTGGGGATTTTTTTTCATGTCGAAGATTGATAATTAAACCGAAAACATGAGTTCGTATTAACACAAAGAAAACACACTTGTCTTGATCCGTATGACACTCTTAACTTAAATCTATACCGTCCAAAGATTTTTCATAATCCGTATGACCCGTCATACCACATCTTATCCGTTCAAATTCTTTTACATAAAATGAAATTATTTTCTCTCACTTACCTTCACTCATGTTTCTCTCGTCTCTCATCTTTCCATCCCTCGGGAAAAAAAAACCTAACTCGCGCTTCCCTCAGAAAAAAACTCTCACTCAAGATTTGCTTAACCAGTGATTTAACAAAGGAATCAGTTTCAGTATGAAGCAAATCAGAAACCCTACATCCTCATTGTTGAAGAAACAAAACCAAATCTCAAGATATTCTTAAATCCAATTAACTGATTTCCCAAATACTTGATTCTCTTTTCGATTTCATAATGAATCCTCACAAACCCTAGCTTTAATTCAAGTAGAAACCGTTAATTTCGTCTTTGATTTTTAACTTCATCTTGAACTCATCCCCTAAACCCTAACTTCTATTATCTTCTATTATCGGATTTACCTTTTCTTCTGGTTCTGAATCTCATACTTGTATTTACACCACCTTCAATCATCTTGAAGTGCAGAGTTGTTCGTTGTGGTTGAGCAGGAGATGTTGATGTTACGGAGATGGGTTCACTAGATTTTGGGGGTTTGAGATGATTGAACTGATGAGAAATTAATATCTGATGGTGGTGGTTATTATGATGAAGATTGGTGTAGTATAAGAAGAAGATGTGGTTTCAGATCTACATATTTAAAACCCTGATGAAGCTGTGGATGAGGAAGAAGAAATGGAGAAAGATGTTGCAGTCCCTGTGGAGAAACTGCAAATGAAGATTTCAAAGTATAAGAAACGGAAAGAAAATTCTGATTGCAGGTTAATTGGTGAACATGTTCCTGTTAATGAAGCAAGAAAAAGATGGCTGAACGATTTGACGTGACAAAGGTTGGGATTACGATTGTTTCTTGGTTTTGATTGTTCATTGATTTTGCAAATTTTTTTACATGTTTTGATTGTTTATTCATTTTGTAATTTCGATTTTTGGGATTTTCTTACATGTTTGATTTATTGATTGGTTGATTTTTTGTATAATTATAGGCAAGGGATGCTGGTGCAGCTTTCTTGCAAGTGAGACGCCACTATACAATTACTCCAGTAGATGACCATATTTACCACTTGGGAGACTGTTGCCATATCAAGGTTAATGAGATACTTTTGAATGATGTTCTACTTTAGTTTTTTCATGGTTTGTTTCATTTTGTGTGTGTGTGTATTTTGTTGTTTTTTCATGAGCAAGTAAACCATGTTTTAGGAGAAGATTAATGTATTTGTTATAATCTAATGATTGAAGTTTATGCTTTCAACTAGATAGATTTACGCTGATAATGGTGAAAGAAATAGTTGCTGCAACTTTTGTTAAAAGCATCACAAGACAAGAAATTTGTGTGTGAAGAAGCCGAGAAATCTCTACGAATCATGGTTGAGTCAATCCGCAATGACGTGGTTGAGTTCTGCAGAAGCAGCACACTCCAGTGAAGAGATGAGATTTAACTCCGTTTACCAGGTTGGGGAGCTATTTGAATTGGGAATTCAATTATTGTACTTGTTGCTTCACGTTCTTTGTGATTCGTCAAGTCATTGTTCGTTCAGAGCTTGACCTTTATGCCAAAGAATTGCAGGTAAATAGTGTTCCCTTGTATCCCTTTTCAAGTTCCGATAATAATCCATCAATTGTCACTTCGTCTCCTATTACATTAGGATCATGCTTAATCAGAGTAAGCAAACAAGACGTAAGATTTACTGTATGAGTTCAATATATTTGAAAGGTTGTGTATATTTCTGATTACTTCCTTAATCTTGTAATAAACATTTAGAAGAAAATACGAAGTGGTGATGCTAGTGCTACTGAGATCTTTGAACTTGGGGCAGTGATGTTGAGAAAGAAGTTCTACCCAGCTGCAATTAAATATTTGCAACAAGCTAAGAAGGAAGTTCCACCCAGCTGCAATTAAATATTTGCAACAAGCAATCTCGAAATGGGATGGAGATGATCAAGATCTTGCACAGGTGCAGTACCATTTCCATTATATTCTCTTCCCTCTTAGTTTGCTTTCAAACTTATACAAGTTTGACCGTCACACTAGTACCTCTGAAGCCACTCATTTTACGTTTTTTTTTCTTGTTTCTGTCGTCTGCACTATACATGGATGTGTCTAAACCTTTATTCTGCAGGTTCACAATGCCCTTGGTGTTAGCTACATCCGTGATGAGAAGCTCGAGAAGGGAATCAATCAATTTGAAAGACTTGAAAGCTGCTCTCAAGGCTTTTGAAGAAGTTTTACTTCTCGATCCTAACAACAAACTGGCACTACATAGGAGAGATGCTTTGAATGAACGAGTGCAAATGTACAAGGGAATTCCTATGAAATCATCTAAAGCCGAGAAATCTCTGCCGCCATGGAATGTAAATCTCTTCGCTCAAAAACAACTACATCAAGGCAATCTGGACTCCTGTCTTGTTGTGAACTGAAGATATGGTACTTATTGATTGGTTTCTCGATCTTACGTTCGACAATTGGTTTCTTTTCGGGTTAATTATATGAAATGATACCAAGATACTTTCAGATTTTGGAGAAGATTTTGAGGATGATAGCAATATGGAAGTAGAAACTGTTACTAGTCGCCGAAGTGCTTCTCAGTTCAATGACAAAGCTTCGGCATCAAGGTCAGTTACTACAGTGCTTTAGCATACTTCATACTGTCACCTTATGAGATGAATTTTTTTTTTCTGGTGAGTCAATGCCTGGAATGAACTTTGTTTTACCTGAATCGTAGTATTGGATTATAACATGGTTCCAAATCAGTTCTCTAGGTATCCTATTCTTTAGTATAACACCATTCTGGCGCCACTTTTACTATTCATATTTGGTTCTGATCTTGGTATACTCAATTAAGTTTGCACTTTTGTTTTACAGAGATTATGCCATTGGAGCTGAAGTTTCTTTGTCATTGGTCTCACCCATGTAGGATTCAAGGGTTAAGAGATGATTTTTGAAGCTGAGAAAGAATAGCCATAAGGGTTTCTAAAACATAAGTGTTATTAGATTTTTTTTTTTAATGTCCAAGTTCTGTAAAAATAATCTTCTGTAGTGAGAAACAATAGTGATAATAATTGGAAATATGATCTTCTTTCATGGTTATTAAAGTAATGCATATTTAATTTTGTATTTAAATTCTCAAATTTTAATTTTTTTTTCCAAATCGAATATGTACAACAACTCAGAATTAGAGTTGTCAAATAAATGACATGCAACTCTTCCCATAGTTGTCAAAGAAATGACATACAATTCAAACCAAAGTTGTCAAAGAAGTGACATACAACAAAAGCAGAAGTTGTCAATGAGATGACATACAACTCTAACCAAAGTTGTCTAAGAAGTAACATACAACAAAAGCAGAAGTTGTCAATGAGATGGCATACAACTCAAACCATAGTTGTTCAAAGAAATGACATACAACTCAAACCATAGTTGTCAAAGAAATGACGTACAACTCTAACCATAATTGTCAAAGAAATTTCTACAACCCCAACAAGTGTAGTGTAGGAGTTATTTTCACAACCCAGGTATGAGTTGTGTTAGGCATTAAGAGGAAATTTCGAAAAACATTCACAACTGAAAGAAGCGTAGTATACAATGGAACGACAACCATGTTTACAACTAGTATTGACGAGTGTGCAAACAACGCTGATTACTTTATCTTCAAATTGTGCACAAATTTGATCCGTTGTTTGCACATATACTCGAAAAGAAACTCCAGACCTTAATTTATACTCCCTCCGTCTCTAAAAGATAGGCAGGTTTGTGTGCAAAATTACACACAAACCTGCCTATCTTTTAGAGACGGAGGGAGTAGAAATATGAGTGAGAAAAGTAGAAGATGACCGTTTGAATCAGCGGTCGGAATCGTTAATCGTATTAAAACCAATACGAAAATCTCTAGCCGTCCATTTTAAAAATGTGCTACGTGTTGTAATCCTAGAGCATAGGATATGGAAGTCATTTCGTGAAACATAAAGGCCCTTTTAGTAAATGGGGGTTCACATGTGTTTGTCACATGCTCCATCTTTGAATTTCCGACCGTAGATTAAACTATGACGTGGCAGCATTACATTCAATCTCCAAAATTGGGGTTAGAACGGTCTTTATTTGACGCGTGTGAGTTCGCATGTGTGCCAAATAAACCTTTTAACAGCTCTTAACGGCTAACTTGACAGAAATAGAATGGGGTATTTTAACTTTTTTTAAAATTTCGGGGCATTTTCACTAATGACCCCCTCAAATTGGGGAATTTCAGCTCTTAACCCATGTATCAATAATTCGTCAAGGTGTCTAGACTAGAATACTCCCGTAAAACAGAAGGTAGCCCGTAGCAAATAGTCGGGAATAGTAGTAAAAAATAGACAGCAGCTTCTTCTTCTTAGACTGTACGTAATTTGGAAACCACGGGTTTCTTCTTCTTAGTCGCAAAACGGAAACCCATCAAAATCCTCCGATTAGGAATGGCATTCTATCTTGCAGAAATTTTGTTTTATGGAAACATTCTAAATTGTGCATTTCAATCTGATATAAAAAGACCACCACCCATTATTCATAATCACCCTGAAATAAACGGAACAGTAGGAGAAAGAAGACAATGTTTCGTGGGATAATACGAAAGCTTGTAATACCAGGAAATCGTTTCAGACTTGGGTCACTAATAAGACCAAAAATCTATGAGGATGAGGGTGGTGATATTGTAAGAAAGGATCCTCCACCAACCCCTGGTGCAGAAGAACCCAAGGATATAGTTCTCAACAAGCACTATTTTTCTGAAGGGTTTTTAGACCGTAGTTTCTGGAGAATATGCAACGAGGCCTTGCTGAAACAAGAGAACAAGGCAGAAGTCTTAGACTGGTATCTACCGGCTTTGGGAGACACCAAAATCAATACTGATGCGGCAAGGAAAAGCTTTATCGAAATAATCGATGATTCTCAAATTTATTGGGTCGCATATGAAGCTGCAGTTTTTAGATCGCTCAGATTACATGGGGTGGTTTTAGAGGACATTTTACACAAATATGTCCTGTATCAAACAAGTCGGAAACCTTCCATTATGCTGCGTGAATTGGATGCAATTTTAATGGGCCTGGAACATGCCATTGAACAAAAAATGGCCCATAACCCTCTCTTCTACAAGATACAAATATGTACCGATAACCTAGGTGGGGTGCTACAAGTGTATGGCCAATTCGGGTCACTTAGCATAGAAGAAAGGCAACGTCTGGAGGAATTTATGGAAAATGAGAAAAAAAAGAGTTCTAAGTCCATAGAACATGTTGCCCAAAAGATTGCTAAAAAGCTCAGAGATCATTATCAGGCTGATGCGAAAAATCATAGGGATTACATCAAGTTCTGTTACAGGGAGCTAAATTTTAGTGCTGATTGCTGCACCAACTTTCTGAAAGATCCAGAGATGGACAACGAGATCAAATTGACCTTGGCTGGTTCCAACAAGGTTTGTCCAATTAGTTTTGTAAGCAGCTCTCTTCACACCATCCTTGACAAAGATATTCATAGCAAATATACACGGTTTCCGGGTTCGCACCGTAGTTTTAGTACCGCGGCTTCATTCTCACCTGCGACTCTCTACCCTGGGTTTGCAAGGAGCGGTTACCAAGTTCTCCATTTAAGGCTGACCGTCGTTTGCGGGCGTCCGTAGTCTTATTACGCTAAGAAGATCATGGATTTTGTGGGCACATCCTCTGTAAACCCTCTTTTTTTTTTTTTTTTCTTATTTTTTATAATTTTTTTTTTTATTTCTATCTTGTATTTCTTGCAAGTTGTGGGTGTATCTTCAGGAAACCCTCACGAGACACAACTCGTCCTACTAAGGCCACTTAGGGGTTTAACGGCTTGTTGCACGTGCTAAGTGCAATCGTGGTCCAGCGACAATGGAGTAGCTAGGATTATCTTCTTCTTTCTTTTTTTTTGTTAGACAATGTTGGATTATGATTTTGTTTTTATTTCCGTCTCGTATTTCGTTTGTTTTATCATTTTTGCATATTGGTTTCATCATTTTTGCATTTCATCAATAACTCATCCTCCAAGTTAAGAAAAGCCTCTAAATAAATAAGTAAGAAAATGAGCATTCACAACAGATCAAAAGAAATGATCTAAACAATTTAAGTCTATTCATCAAACACAGACCATATTCCATGAAAAAGGTTTTACCGCCAAGATTATCTTTTTTCACACCACTTTGCACATAATGAACCATCCGGCGAAACAACAACAACAGTGTTAACAATAACATACAAATGCCATACTTTGGCAGTCTTATCAGAAGATGCAGAAACAATTATATATAGTTGGTTGAAACAATGGACTAATCATGATTCAACTACTCAAAAAAAAAAAAAAAAAATTCTACAGATTACATCTGCGGTTGGAAATTATGAAGTTGAAAATAAAACAAATTCTACAGATTACCAAAACTTTTTAAATTAAAGTCTGCTGGTTTACATAGTCTCTGCAAAGACAAAGCACAATGTTCCAAAACACAGGGCAATCAAAACAAATGCCCTGACCCTGTAACGTAATAGTGTCCTACAGGTAGTGATAAAGAAGAGTACAATGGTATGATCAGAACTTGGATAGATGTCAGGCACTTTCGACAAAAATGACTTATATGGGTGGATTAAATAGCTTATCAAATATAAGGGTTAAAGATACATGACACCACTGATATAACTTCCACCTAAGATGTTTTGTTTTATAGAACACGTTGCTTTAGTATCCAAATCACTAAAACCAGGTCACATCTTTATTTTTTTTTTGAAATATTAGTAAGGAAAAAGACAAGCAGTAGTAGGGTACTGATCGATAAGAAAATTAGGCTAAAGTAAATACATGATTACTTGTTCCAGCCGTCTCTAGTCTGTACTAGTTGTGTCCTTGAAAGTGGCAACTGGTTGACTAGATCCACCAAGTTGATTGGCCTGCGCAGCACCTTGCCTCTTCCAGTACTTCTCAATACTACCTTTCGGTCAAATGAGACAGACCAAACATGAACCAGGCAATCAGTTAAACTGGTAGACCTCAAAATCAGTTAATCCACTTGCCCACATTTTCGAAGTGTTATACAGACATACGATAAGTGTTATGAAGACAAATTACTAAAGAACTGTTATCCGTTTCATTCTCTGTAAGAGTTAACTAAACCTTTCTGCTGCAAGCGCCAAAACTAAGACGTTTGGGATTCCTACATTAGTGAACAACAAAGGTAAACATAGAGATAGTATACAACAACATTAATCCTAGTATAGTGAGGTGTGCTCAAAATTCTTAATCTAGCCAATATTTGAACTGCAGCTGAAAATTCCAGTATATTTGGAAAACATACGACTAGCTTTATTAAGTATATAGCATCAGGTTTCACTTTCATTAGTCATTTACTATCATTTGGACGACATCAGGTTTCAGAGTCTGTGCACTCTGAATGATTTCTTATCTACAACTAGTACTAACTAAGTGCTCTAGTTTCAGGAAATTCACATGCCCTAGCTAGTTGAGTAATGAGTCAGAAACAACATCTAACTAACCAACCTAAATCAAAATCGAACATGCAAGTAAGAGTTTTACATCCAAGCAAACGTAAATCAAATCACACAAAGCAGAGATAGATTCAGAGTTTTAAGAGTACCAAATCAAACGTCACCAATCTTCAAAACGAAATCTCACCCCAGCTTTAGATCGCATACATCTGCAGAATAAAAATTTAGAAATCATAGATTCAAAAAACTAAAAAAGAAACCCTAAATTCAAATCTCAACTTCAATGTCGAATCAGACATCATATATAATCTAAACAAGAAAGGGAACCAGTTGAATCCTACCTGAATTCAACTGGAATTGACGATTTTCGACGAAAAATTGAGATCGACACTTGAGTTCTCTGTGAATTGATTGAAGAAAACTCGAGAGAGATGGAGGGAGAGAGAATAGAGAGTATTCGAGTGAAAATGAAAATAGAGTTAGGACTGAGAATTCGAGGTTTTGCAGTTGGACCCGGGCTTTTTTTCCCTGATGGAACCCGAAGGTCGCGTGTTCAAGCCACGCTCAACGCAATTTTTTTTATAAAATTTATCAACAAACACATTTTTAATCACAAAGTAATTTTGAAAGTGGCCAGATGCTAAGTTGTAGATCACACTTCTTAAAATGTATGAGATGTATGGGAAGGTCATTATATCAAAGATCACAAACACTATAATATTAATGGTCTTTAAGTTTTAGCCATAAAAAGACCACAAGTGTTCATACGTTGTGATGTTTGGTGTGTGATCTATAGCACATTTTGTTGTAGTGAGAACTCATGCCCAATTTAGTGAACTTATGTTAACCTTATACAGCTGATGATTCCAACTTCACGGATATGAAAGACAAAGTTAAAATAATTGTGCAGTACTTGGTTACAAGAAGGTAATGCATTCAACTTTACAATCTATGGCACTTAAATACAATACAACAACAATGGTATCCTCACTATAACTTAAAAAACAAAACCGAGGCATAAAAATGGAAGAACAATAAAATGCAAAATTACATTGAATCATCTAGTTATATTAACCTGTACTATAACTAGTATCTCACATTGGCGAGTGAAGAACAAAATGAAAGACAGAGGTTTAACGTGGTTCGGCATAGGTTGCCTACGTCCACGAGCGAATCCCCTTGGGGAGTGATTTTATATTGATAGTAAAATTACATTGTATATTTTTTTCCCTATTGGCTACCTCCATTTTCATTTCTGCTCCTCCCTATTTATACAATTGTATACACAATTTCCATATAACTTAAATGGCACTAACTGCTCATTTATGCCTCCCTCTTCAATTCCGCATGAAACTGCTACAATTATTGTTGCATGTATGAAACTGCTGGAATAAATATTACATGGCTCTATCTTAAATTCTGCATGACATGCTGGAATTAATTTTGCATGAAACCTCCCTTGCATGCCTCCTGCATTAATCCGCATGAAACTTTCCTTGCATGCCTCCTGGCATTAATCCTCCCTGCATGCCTCCTTGTATTGATTTTCGGGCCACCCGTGTATTTTATACACGGTACAAACATCGCCCCCTCTTAACCTCCAACTTGTTGGGGGTTAAGAATTTTGTTTTTCGTTGACGTAACTCGCCAGTCGCCCCCAAGCGTGAGTAGAGACATTACAAAGACGCCCCCAACTGTGATAACCTGCAATAAAATTTGCTCACGTGCTAGGTGAGACTTTTTGCCACGTGGTGGACTTGTGATGCTCGATAGCTAGTCGAGTATTGAGTAGAATGTAGTGTTTGCTTGCGACTGGGGCAAGGCTTTTTGCTCGCAACGTAACAAGGCTAGCGCTTGCTGCTCGGGAAGGCTGGTTGTTGCTTGTGTTGAGTACGAGTCTTTGGACCAATATCGGGCATTGGGCTCGTGGTTGAGACGAGACTTTATGCTTGCCAAGGTGGAAGTCTTTCATACTCGCGTGCAAGGCGAGATTTTATGCTTGCGATAAAAGCAAGACTTATGTGCTCACGTGCAAGGTGAGGCTTTAGGTGCTTGCGAAGTGATGCAAGGCTAAATATTGAAGGGTCTATGCAATCCTCATCTCGAACTCGATCACGTCGCTATCCACGAACAACGAACTCGATCATGTCGTTATCCACGAACCTCGAACTCGATTATGTTGTGGATAAAAAATCAACACAACTTAACGAACTTAGCTATGAAAGCTTAAAAAAAAAAAACTTTCGATATTATCGTTTTCTTACGCCGAAGTGTTACATATCTCTCCCCCAAGTGGTGGTTACGGTTGAGGTGATATGTAACTCTCCCCCAGCAAATCGTGAGTGTCATGCTGCTTAATGCTCGCGCAAGGGTGCACTTCCTTGCTGCATCTCGCTCGCGCATGGAAAGAGGAATAAAGTTTTCTGCTATCTTGCGTAGGGGCCAATCCTACTATTCAAGATGCATACAGAATTGAAATGTGTGCATTCTCACATGCCATCACATGCAAAGATGGTCGCCACATGAGTATCCAGGCGCGGACCGTCGGACTTGGATTTCCGGGAACGGACCGCCGGATAGCTTGAGACTCCAATGTCTTGGTTCCAATGGCCCTGCACCCTCTTTTTCCGAGCTCCTCATAAAGCCTTTGTGCGTTAAGGTGAGTTCGGTATCAAAAGTTTCTTTACCGCATCAACGTGTTTCTTCCTTTTAGCTTTAATACAAGCTACAAGAAACAAATAGTGTGCTATCGATGTGCATGACTCTTTTAAGTGAGCTATCCGAGCTAATCATATATATTGGTATGGGCTGAATGCTTCCGAAGCTTAATGATGTTTGGTCTCGTCGCGAACTTGTTAGTTGCAGCCGGTGTATTTAGCCGGATCCATGCTAAAACAAAAAACCAAGCTCCACCTTTTACACACAATTTCCGCCTCAATACATTTAGCCCATGAAGTAAATCTGTGTAATATTTAGCAACCTTGCATAATTGATGTAATCGTGCTAAAGTCCCCGATGTCAACCGCGCGGATGTTGATGAAGTGATTGTTTCCAAGCCAGCTATTGTTGAGAAACCTATCGATGTGGTGTCTCCAAAGTTAATCTCCAATCAGGTAATTTGATCCAGTGATGTAAGCCTTTTCTGCTCCACCAGTAGAGTTCTTTGGACGTCAATAAGACAATAACCATACACTTGCTTCTTTCGCTGAAACAGTTGCTCCCCAACACCTCCCTTCGACCACTTTGGGCACTGTGATTTGGCTTCTCATTACGGTCAGTTTTCGGGCAATATTCGCCAATCTGTCAAGCTTTTGATTGGCAATATTCCACTCTTTCTGTTAGTGGAACTTAGTGTTTTGATTTGGTTCTTTCACCCCAATTTCAAGCTAATGCTAACCAGATTTCTCGTACTAGTAGAGTGCTCTAAGTTGGGCTGCGGAACTAGAACTTGTCGCATTGTAGGTCCTCGAACTTTCACATAGCTGATCATAGGGCAGTTTCATGCAGGGTCATCACCAGTGTTTTTGAACTGCTGACCTCCATGGAGTTGCGTGGCAGCGAAAGCTTATTCCTGTCTATGTTCTGATGCCTTGACTTGGAATACGATCTATTAATCTAAAACCAAGAATTAATCACTAAGTCCTCCAAAAATGTGTTGGGGGAGACTTACCAAATCCGAGCCGCTATGCGCAATACGAAACCTACACAAGCAATGATATACAAATGCGGAAATAACACAACTACGCAATATAGAGGCAATCACACAACACCGGCAATTACGTGGAAAAACCCCTCCAAGGTGAAGGGTAAAAAACCACGGGCAAATCTTCCACTATAACAATAATGGGTTACACACAATTCTCCCAAATTTGGGGATAACAACAACTTCAAGGTGCCTATAGCACTTGGATATCAATTTGCCTAATTACACTCACCCCTAAGGATGGATCAACAATTCATTCATATATAATATGAGATTCACTGTCAATTTGAGAAATAGAAGTGATTTGAGATACTTACTACTAGGGTTTGACAAACCCTAGATTTTTCCCCCTTTGAAGAGATGTGGAAATTGATCAATCAATTCTTCACCACAACAACCAAAAGATCCTTAGCTAAGAACCCTTTCTCCTTCTCTTCAAGATGCTTCAATCTCACCAAGAATTGGTGGGTTAATCTCTCCACCTCACTCACTCTCTTTTCTTCTTTCTCTCTTTCTCTTTCTTCTTCAAAACAAGAAGAGCTCTCGTTAAAACATCTCCTGGATGTTTTCACTTGTTATAAACATAACAAGACAACTGCTAGATATCTCCTTCCATTTGTTAAGGGGCAGCCAGACTTGTTGGACCCATAAGGAGGGATAGCCCAACAATCTCCCCCTCACGACTTATGGCAAGGTACCCGTCACCACCAAGCCTGCCCTGCTGCAGAAATGCACATGCTTGTACTTTGGTAGCGACTTTGTCATCATATCAGAACCGTTGTCATCTGTATGGATCTTCTCAATATACAAGACCTTCTCGTCGAGAACTTCTTGTATCCACTGATACCTAATATTGATGTGCTTGGACCTCGAGTGAAAACTCGAATTCTTGCTGAGATGGATGGCACTCTGGCTGTCACAGTAAACGATGAACCTTTGTTGCTTCACACCGAGTTCTCTAACAAACCTCTTCATCCATATCATCTCCTTGCAACTCTCCGTAGCTGCAATGTACTCTGCCTCTGTAGTAGATAATGCCACACATTTTTGTAACTTGGATTGCCAAGACACAGCTCCCCCTGCATAGGTAAATAAGTAACCCGATGTCGACTTGAGACTGTCTTGAGCACCTGCCAAATCTGAATCTGTGTAACCAACTAACTCTGGCTTGTCACCTCCATAACACAAACACATATTAGAAGTACCCCTTAGATACCTTAGTATCCATTTCACTGCTTCCCAATGCTCAGGACCGAGGATTTGATAGAAATCGCTTACCACTCCAACCGCATAAGCTATATCCGCCTTGTACACACCATTGCATACATCAAACTACCAATCATGCGGATGCATAAGGAATATTCTCCATCTTCCGTTTCTCAACATCATTCACAGGACATTGATCACGAGTTAACTTAAAATGGTTTGCAAGTGGACAACTTCTGCAGCTCAGCCTTGTCCATGTTAAATCTTTGCAACACCTTCTCAATGTAGCTTTCTTGCGATAACCATAGCTTCCTTGCTTTCCTATCACGAGTGATTTCCATTCCAAGAATACGCTTTGCTGCTCCCAAGTCTTTCATAGCAAAAGACTTGCTCAAATATGACTTCAACCTGTCAATTTTCTTCTTATCTTTGCCAACAATAAGCATGTCATCAACATATAGCAAAAGAATAAGAAAATCACCATCGACAAATTTTGAATGAATACACAATGATCGGAAAGTCTGTTCTCTTGTACCCATGTTCCTTCATGAACGATTCAAACTTCTTGTACCATCTTCTAGGAGCTTGCTTCAAACCATATAGACTCTTCTTTAGCTTGCACACCATGTGCTCTTTGCCTTTGACTTCAAAACCCTCGGGTTGTGCCATATACACATCTTCCTCCAACTCACCGTGAAGGAATCTTTGTCTTGACATCTAGTTGTTCTATCTCAAGATCCAAACTAGCGGCTATTGCCAAGACAACCCGAATAGAAGGAAATCTCACCACCGGTGAGAAAATCTCGTCAAAGTCAACACCCTTTCTCTGCTCATAACCCTTCACAACTAAGCGTGCTTTGTACCTTGGTTGTGAGTTACCATCTTCAGTCTTGATTCTATACACCCACTTGTTCTTCAGAATTTTACGGTTTTTCGGCTTGTCAACCAAATCAAAAGTGTCATTCTCATCTAAAGAACCAACCTCTTCTTTCATGGATTTCAACCACTTCGACTTTCGGGAACACTAAGAGCTTCTTCATAAGATTCTGGGTTCACCCGCATCGGTGAGCATCACATACTCATGTGGTGTATATTTTGTTGAAGGTAATCCGGTCTGCTGGATCTTCTCAACTCAGCTTCTGGTTGTTGTTGCACTTCTTGCTCAACATCACCCACTGGAACATCTTCATGAGCTTCATCTTCATGATTGTGTTCTTCTTCTTCATTACCATTACCATCAACATCATCATCATGTTGTTCAAGAGAAGGAACAACTGGATTTGGATCCAAGGTCATATCATCTTTAAGCTTTGGCATCTCAATCTTCTCAAAGTCTTCAATAGTCCGGTCTTCAAGGAATACCGCATCCCTACTTCGATAACCTTCTTGTCAACTGGATCCCAAAATCAGAACCAAACTTCTCTCGTCCCATAGCCTAGGAACACACTTTCGCTTTGCTTTGTCATCAAGCTTTGATCTCTCGATCTTTTGGGATATGAACAAAAGCCCGCAACCAAACACTCTCAAGTGATCATAAGTAGGCTCTTTGTCTCTCCATACCTTTTCTCGCTACTTCTCCATCTAGCGGTCTTGAAGGAGATCGATTGATCAAATACACAGCGAAGTATTCATTGCTTCACCCGTAAATGCTTCGCAACTTGGAATGAGATAACATGCACCCGATTCTCTCAAGAATAGTGCGGTTCATCCCTCTCGCAACACCATTATGTTGTGGAGTCTTGATACCGATTGTTCATGACGTATACCCATGCTCTTGCAATACACTTCAAGTGGTCCAATGTATTCTCCCCGTTGTCGAACGAAGGCACTTGAGGTTCTACCTGTTTCTCTTTCCACCATCTTTGTGAAACATCTTGAACACGGGAACAACATCGTCTTTGGTCTTGTTGCATATGACCAAACCTTCCTTGAAGCATCATCTATGAAAGTAACAAAGTAAAAGGCACCACCAAGTGTTTTGACCCTTAAAGGTCCACATACGTCGGAATGAACAAGATCAATAATACTTTAATTACGCTTGGGTAAAGTTTTATGAAAGGAAACTCTAGTTTGTTTACCAACCAAACAATGAGTACACTTACCCAATTGCATACCTTTGGCCTTTGGCAAGACTTGTCTTTTGGTGAGGATTTGAATTCCCTTCTCACTAAGATGACCAAGTCTTCTATGCCACAGCTCGGAGGTTGAATCTTTGTCAACAACATTCAACTCACCTTTAAACACCTTCACCTGTGTTTTGTACAATGTGCCACACTTCTTGCCTCTTGCAATAACCATGGAGCCCTTGCTTAGCTTCCATTTTCCATCACCCAAGTGATTGTTGTACCCTTCATCATCTAACACTCCAGGTGACATTAGATTCAAACGAAGATCTGGTACATGTCGCACATTTCTGAGAACCAATGTGCAGCCAACACTAGTCTCAACTTTTACATCACCCATTCCTACAATTTTAGCAACACCACTGTTTCCCATTCTGACTGACCCAAAGTCACCAGCCTTGTAGGAGGTAAATACATCTTCATAAGGAGTAGCATGATAAGATGCACTCAATCAACTATCCACTCGAATCGAACTCGCAGAACTCACACAAACTTCATTACAATCGGAGAATAAAATGATATCACCATCTTTGCAACATTTGCAACATCACTTTGTCTTGTTTATCATTTCCTTTCCCCTTCTTGTGTTCTTGCTTGGCTTCCTACATTCATTTGAATAATGACCTCTCATACGACGGTTCCAACATTCAATGTCCTTTTCGGACTTTGATTTACCCCTTGACTTGCTACGGCCAACTTGTCTTCCGTCTTTTCTTCTACCCCGATTTTCTGTAACAAGAGCTTCTGAATGAGATGAGTCCAATGACCTTCTTCTAACTTCTTCATTCAGCAAACTGTTTGTAGCAACAGTCATGTTCAACTTCCTGTCTGGAGCAGAATAACTGAGACAATTCCTCAATGGCTCCCAACTGTCTGGTAAAGTATTTAGCAACAAGTAAGCTTGAATCTCTTCAGGAATCATCAGCTCCATAGATGTAAGCTGATTCATAATACCCTTCATTTCATTTAAATGTTGCGCCATTGAACTCCCTTCCTTGTAGCACAGCTTTCCAAGCCTTTTGAATAGAAGAGCTTTTGCACAAGGAGACTGCTGATCATATATCTGCTCTAACTTGGTCCACAAAGAGTATGCTAGTGTCTCACTAGCCACATGATGAAAAATACTATCATCAATCCACTGACGAATGAAACCAACTGCTTTACGATTAGTAACTTTCCAATCTTCTTCACTTGTCTTCTCAGGCTTCACTCCCTTACTCTCTATTGGATCATAGAGATCTTTACAATATAACCAGTCTTCCATCTTCGCCTTCCATATCACAAAGTTCTCACCGGTCAAATTGACCATTCTATTACTAGTACTAGCTTCCGTCATTGCACAGGATTAGCTCAACCCAAAAGCTCTGATACCACTTGTTGGGGGAGACTTACCAAATCCGAGCCGCTATGCGCAATACGAAACCTACACAAGCAATGATATACAAATGCGGAAATAACACAACTACGCAATATAGAGGCAATCACACAACACCGGCAATTACGTGGAAAAACCCCTCCAAGGTGAAGGGTAAAAAACCACGGGCAAATCTTCCACTATAACAATAATGGGTTACACACAATTCTCCCAAATTTGGGGATAACAACAACTTCAAGGTGCCTATAGCACTTGGATATCAATTTGCCTAATTACACTCACCCCTAAGGATGGATCAACAATTCATTCATATATAATATGAGATTCACTATCAATTTGAGAAATAGAAGTGATTTGAGATACTTACTACTAGGGTTTGACAAACCCTAGATTTTTTCCCCCTTTGAAGAGATGTGGAAATTGATCAATCAATTCTTCACCACAACAACCAAAAGATCCTTAGCTAAGAACCCTTTCTCCTTCTCTTCAAGATGCTTCAATCTCACCAAGAATTGGTGGGTTAATCTCTCCACCTCACTCACTCTCTTTTCTTCTTTCTCTCTTTCTCTTTCTTCTTCAAAACAAGAAGAGCTCTCGTTAAAACATCTCCTGGATGTTTTCACTTGTTATAAACCTAACAAGACAACTGCTAGATATCTCCTTCCATTTGTTAAGGGGCAGCCAGACTTGTTGGACCCATAAGGAGGGATAGCCCAACAAAATGTTGGATCCAAAGTTCTTGATATAGAAAATAGCTTTCCCTTTGTAGCAACAGTGAAGACGTCGAGCTAGTGCCATTACTTTTTAAAACATAACGTAAGGCTTTAAAAAGTTTGTCAACTAGTAAAACCAGGGTAGAAAAAACTTTAAAAAGTAACGTAAGGCTTATTAATGCCACCGTTCACCCTAATACTATCTTTTATGAAAATCAATATGGGGACTAATTGTTATTAATTCGGACGTTATCAAACACAAGTCAAATTCTCACTAATCAAAAGGCTAGCTCCTCACGGAAAAAACAAACCGACAACAGTTTAGGCTTGTGAAGGAATATCATACGTATGAGCAGATAAATTTGTATTTTAATAAAAGGAGATAAACTTATCTGTGATTTTACTCCAAGTTGAATACGATCTGAATTTGGGTGTACGTAGCTCGAACATAGAACGCTTCCTTAAAAGACCTCTTTCTTTTAAAAGATCAATGGAACGTTATGGACTGCTATATGTGGATCCTTCATGTCATAAAAGCTAAAAAGCTAAAGTCATCAACTTTGGTCATTCTTACGCACTTAGAGCAACCACAGTCGACGAGTATAACTAAAAATTTGGTCGAGAAACCAAGCGCTATCGAACGGACTAAAGACCCAAAACTAGACTAAGAGCAACTGCAGTGGTGCGACTATAACCAAATAGCAAAGAGCAAAAAAAAAACTAAAATTTGGGTTTAGTCCGTGTTGTAACGCAGTGGAGAGAGACTAAAATTTGGTCAGGCGCAACTTTGAGTTACGCCCCAATCAGGCGCAACTCCAAATCTCGTCCCATTTCTTCTTTTTTTTTATTTTTTTTTCTATTATTGTTGGGGCGCAACTCAAAGTTGCGCCCAATTTGTTTTTTTCTTTTAATTATTGTTGGGGCGCAACTCAAAGTTGCGCCCAATTTTTTTGTTTTTTTTATTATTGTTGGGGCGCAACTCAAAGTTGCGCCCCATTTTTTTTTTTTTTTTTTTAATCGTTGGGGCGCAACTTTGAGTTACGTCCCATCAGGCGCAACTCCAATTTACGCCCGACTAAAGACCAGACTAAAGACTAAGGTCTGGGTTTTGGTTATAGTCCGGTCTTTGGTCTTTACTCCGTCTCCACTGCGTCTGTTTTTTACCAAAAAATTTGGTTATACTCCACGACTGTGGATGCTCTAAAACCAAAAACCAAACCATATTTGGTCTTTAGTTTGGTTTTGGTCGAGCGTAATTTGAAACTACGCCCGTCGTGAGACGCAAATACAAGTTACGTCTGGAGTGGGGCGGAGTTATTATTTGCGTCTGGCCGTGAGGCGCAAATATAGAGTTGCGCCTGTGTGAAGCGTAATTTTAAAATACGCCTGACGGGACGGTATTTTAATTTGCGTCTGTCACCAAACGAACATTTAAGTTGCGCCCCATCAGGCGCAATTGAAAATTACGCCTGTCACTTAATGAGGCGCAAATAAAGAGTACGCCCCATATGTGTGAACAAAGTTTGAATGTTTCAAAGTTTTGGTTTTTTATTTTATTTTTTTGTATTTTTCTTCACCGACCATCATAAAGTTGAAAATTTTGGATTTTTTTTATTTTTTTTTTCATCAGGCGCAATTTAAAATTGCGCCCCATCAGGCGATATTTTAAATTACGCCCCATCAGGCGTGATTTCAAATTGCGCCCCATACCAAACGCAAATTTAAACTACGTCCCACATCAGGCGTTACTTAAACTTACGTCCCACCCGGACGCATTTTATACCTACGCCCCATGTCAGACGAACCTTTATACATCCGCTCCGCCAAATTTACTCCATCACCGTAGCGTCTCACCACGGACTAAACCCATTTTTTTTAGTTTTTTTTGGTTTTTAGTCTTTAGTTATAGTCGTATGACTGCAGTTGCTCTTACGGACTAAAACCTCTTGATTTTCCCAGTTTAAACATGCCGGACGAGATGAGATTGCGCTTGTAGATTGTATGATTATCGTTAATCCTTCCGTAATTGACCTCCACCAATTTTGAATCTGTTAAGTATCCGGTTTATTGCAAGCATGGATAAAAAAGAAGTAGGGATAAAAAAGATAAGTCAATCATTAAATTTAGGTGGGGCCACAACTTATGCTTTTGTAGCTTTTAAAAGCTACTCCTCCCCAGCTTTTAAAAATTGAGGAATTTGTGAAGTGCTTTCGATAAAAAGCACTTCGATTTTTTTTACCAAACACTAATTTCAAAAATTATTGACATATATAGCTTTTGAAAGTGCTTTTGAGAAACAATAATTCTTTTCGGCCCACCAGTCAATCCCACTGTCAAACCCACCGGCTGATGTGGCTTGACAATTTGGTTTCTCTATTTTCCTTTTTTTTCAGACTTATTTTTTTTATTCTCCGTTTTTTTTTTTTCTTTTTTCAATTAATGGTTTAGGTCGAACTGGAAGACAAAAGCACAGGAGGAGAAAAAGAAATTGGTCACATCGCAACGATGCTAAATATGATCATGGCTTCTTCATCCAAAACCTTAATCAGATCTGCTTGAATCCAATCAACTCCAACATCACAATTTCAACTTCCCGAATCAATTGAACCAGATGAAGAAGGATGCAAAAACTACTCCGATCTAAGTTAATTAATTATATCTCTCTTTTCAATCACTATTATTGATTAATGCGTGTATTGCATGATCTCAGGACGAACAGTTGCAGTTTTTTTGTTATTCAAATAAAAGATTAACTTCATGATCAAATTGTTCTTTTAAGTTCTTTTAGTTGTTCAAAGCTAAACTTGTCCATGTACATAAGTTACGGTCACTAGTCAGTGGGGAGTTTTCTCATCAAAAGATGAATCTCAGTATGTAAAACAAAGTTATTTAATCTAACTTACATTATTGAATATTCAGGATACATTTGCATTTTCTTCCGTCAGTTCTGTTAACAGAAATTTCAGAATATATATGGGTTTTTGATAACGGCCTTAAGCATATGATCGATCATCCATAATTTTTTTTTTTTTTTTTTAAAGGCTCGAGTACTTTGTCTTCATCCTGTTCATGGCAACTTCGTCAATACCTTTAGCACCCAGAATCGGGTACTTTGTCTTAATCTATGAAGCACGGACACCTCAAAACCGGTGACGTTCCGTGTCGGACGCCGTATCAGTGTCGGACACTTGGGGATACGTATCAGACACCCCATTTAAAGTGTCCCTTTTCATTAATTACGAAAAGGGTAGGGATACTTTTGGGATACTTCTCGGATACTCTAGAGGGGACACTTCTTATAGTATAAGATATATATATATATATATATAATATATTGCCAAATATTTATATACATAATATGTTAAATATTTTTATATATGTAATATATTCGTATTTGTCAAAATTATTCTATAGAAGCAGTATATAAATGTCTAACCATAACATTCGTATTCAATATTGATGAGTGATGGGTTATCTTATTTTTTATCTATTTTTTTTTTTTTTTTGATATTCCAGATAGTATTTTAGAATTTTCTTACTTTATGCGATTCTTTTCACTATTAATAAATTAAATATTTTTTAATTAATACACGTATCCCAACATATCCCGTATCCCCATTTTTTGAAAATTGACGAATCCCCGTATCCGTATCCCCGTATCAGTATCCGTGCTTCATAGGTCTTAATCTTGTTCATAATCAAAAAGCTTCTCCTCATATGCACCGTTATGTTTTCAACAGTATACTTTGATGTCCATTTTCAATTTCGCTTACCAAATTTGTTAAAATTGGAAAATCCGAAGGTTATCTGGAATTGGAATTGAAGAGAAAGAAGCATAGAAAAGAAAAAAAGACCCTGGAGAAACCCTAGAACTGGTAGTTTAACAAAGCAAAGAGAAAATAAGTAATAGGAGACACATCAGCTAAGAGAGAAAAATCAACAAACCAATTAGACCAATCCATGTCAGCAGTGGGTTTCAGGGTGGGATTTACTGGTGGGCTGAATAGAATTACTGTTTGAGAAAATAAAAGCATTACCAAACCCAGCCTAAGATATACTCTGCTTTCCATATTTTCGTCATTCATGCCCCTTGATTGATCCTTCTACAGTAAGGAAATAATAATCAATCACGTCATTCATTATTTTTCTTACCATTCTTACGTAATGTGAGCTGGGATTGATCGTATAATACTAAAAAAGGAAACTGAGTAATGTATATACGAACGATTACGAATTAAGTTTCCACATCCACTATTAATGAATTGGAAAATAACAACTAATCGATTACCATAAAAAACAACTAATCCAGCAATCACGTTTATGAACCTTCCAAATTCTGGTAAAAGCTATTACAGTAATCCCGTGTATCCCGTTAGAAAAGAGATTTTCCTGGTTTCTCGATGAGAAAACCCAAAACAAACGCATATATTTATAGGGAAAAATATAGTTTGATCCTTTTATGCCTGGGCCCACATCAGTTTAGTCCTGTTAGAAAAAAAATAGCATTTGGTCCACAATTAAAAAAAATATATAAAACAGACTTAAATACCCTTTACACACGTCATCATAATCACACGTGTCGTCGGTCCCACTGTAACCGCCCACCAAACACGATATCTCTCTCTTCCCATTTTCATTATTATCAGAGAAAAGATTCGTCCGCCATTATCATATCAGAGAAAGAAAAGGGAACTGCTTCCTCTTTTTTTCTTCAAGATCCAGAAATCAAAACATTAAAATCATTTCAATCCTCACAAATCAGTAGAACAAAACACCCAAATCAAAAACAGTAGAAAAAATAGAGAAATCAAAACCCTAAAAATGAGAAGATCGAAGGGCAAAAAAGTAGTGGAATCATCTTCTGACGATGAAGTTGAAGAAGTTGAAGAAAGAAACAGTCAATTAGTTGAGTTTGTAGGAGTAAATGAAGTTGAAGAAGAACTAGTTTTAAAGAAATCCAAATCAAAGAAACCGTCGAAAGGTACTAAAAAACCCTAATTCGAAGTAGTAGAAGTTTTATTCTTCATTTTCGATGTTTATTGTTCTTCTGAATTTTTAGTTTGATTTTCGATTCGTCTTGTTGCATGTAGATTTTCGAAGAATGGACTTCATTCCAGGAGTGAAGTCCATTAAAACTCTCTATAGCCCAAGATTTAGAATGGACTTCACTCCTGGAATGAAGTCTATTAAAACTTAGTCATTCCATGCCAGTAAAAAATTGAATGGACTTCATTCCCTGGAGTGAAGTCTAGATAAACCTCTCCATTCCATGCCATAGGAATGGACTTCATTCCTGGAGTGAAGTCTATTAAAACTCTCTATAGTCCATGCATTATAAATGGACTTCACTCCAGGAATGAAGTCTAGAAAAACCTCTCCAGTCCATGCCTTATAGAATGGACTTCATTCCTGGAGTGAAGTCTATTAAAACTCTCCATAGTCCATGCAATAGAATGGACTTCACTCCAGGAGTGAAGTCTAGAAAAACCTCTCCAGTCCATGCCTTATAGAATGGGAGTGAAGTCTAGAAAAACCTCTCCATTCCATGCCATAGGAATGGACTTCATTCCTGGAGTGAAGTCTATTAAAACTCTCTATAGTCCATGCAATAGAATGGACTTCACTCCAGGAATGAAGTCTACAAAAACCTCTCCAGTCCATGCCTTATAGAAAGGACTTCACTCCAGGAATGAAGTCTATTAAACCCTCTCCAGTCCATGCATTATAAATGGACTTCACTCCAAGAATGAAGTCTAGAAAAACCTCTCCAGTCCATGCCTTATAAAATGGACTTCATTCCCAGTAGTGAAGTCTATTAAACCCTCTCCAGTCCATGCATTATAAATGGACTTCACTCAAGGAATGAAGTCTAGAAAAAACCTCTCCAGTTCATCCCATAGATAGAATGAAGTTATGAGAAGTTTATCTTCATTGAATAAAAGTTTTAGATATATATTCTACGGTCCATAACATAGATAGAATGAACTTTATCTTCTTTATATCACCTAATATTTTATGAAATACCCTTGAGCGTTAATGTTTTTTTGTTTTTCTTTTAAAAAATGTATATAAGAAGATAAAGTGTAGCTATGCTGGAGTAATTGCACTTGTCCAAAAGATTAAAGCACTAGAGGATAAAGAGGCTTTGAATGAAGAACAGAAACATGCTTTGTATAGGAGGCCATTGGGTAATGTAGCCAAAGTGTTTCTGGAAGAGACCATTGTTGCTACTGCATGGAATAAGTCACTACCTGCCGTCCAAATTATATGCAACACACATCAGTTCATTCCCGATTCAAATGATCATGTGTTCGTTTTCAAAGTAGGGAAACAAACATTTGTGCTCTGATCCTCACCTGAAGAGTTGTCATTAATATTTGGAATACCATGCATCCCTGGTGGCGGAATAGAAGAAACTTTCTTGGACTCAAGAAACCAGACAGACTACACTTGTGGAAGGTTCTGGAAAACCTACAAATTTGATCCACCGAAAAGGAAACCTTTTGATATTAAGAATACAGAACTGAAAGATAAAATTATTGAGTTGATTAAGAATAAAGGATCTATTGAAGATCTTGTAACAATGTTTGAACTTTTTCTCTTGTCTACCATTTTTGTTACTACTGGTGATGGAGGTTCCATACACTCCAAGTACCTAGCTTGCCTAGAGTCACTAGGTACAGTTTCTTTGCCGCATCTCATACACAAGCATTTGATGGAAAGCTTGAAAAGAGATTCTTCTGAAGGATGTTACCTTTACTTGTTGGTGATATGAAAACTATTAGATACTTATATGTTTCATTATTATTTTTGGCAGTTCATTTTTATATTTCTTCATTTTGGCAGTGTAGTTTTTCATTCCTGTATATTTGAAAAACTGACTAGTGTAGTTTTTTTTTTGCAGCCTTGGTTTGCTGAGCATTCAAAGAAAATAGGACCCAAGTGGAAGGTGCAGAATAGAGAAGGCTATTGTCCAAGGTTTGCAAGGTGGAACATTGAGAGCCTTTGTAATCACATAGAAATGAATGTTGACGATTTTGGAGAGGTAACAAAGTAGATTAATATGATATTGTTATATTACATTCAAACCTGTTATGAAATAGGCACTTTAAGATAAAAAAAAATTGTTAATTCATTATACCATAGGAATGGACTTCATTCCCAGGAGTGAAGTCTGTTAAAACTCTCTATAGTCCATGCAATAGAATGGACTTCACTCCTGGAATGAAGTCTATTAAAACCTCTCCATTCCATGCCATAGAAATTGACTTCATTCCCAGGAGTGAAGTCTGTTAAAACTCTCTATAGTCCATGCAATAGAATGGACTTCACTCCTGGAATGAAGTCTATTAAAACCTCTCCATTCCATGCCATAGAAATTGACTTCATTCCCAGGAGTGAAGTCTTTTAAAACTCTCTATAGTCCATGCAATAGAATGGACTTCACTCCTGGAATGAAGTCTATTAAAACCTCTCCATTCCATGCCATAGAAATTGACTTCATTCCCAGGAGTGAAGTCTGTTAAAACTCTCTATAGTCCATGCAATAGAATGGACTTCACTCCTGGAATGAAGTCTATTAAAACCTCTCCATTCCATGCCATAGAAATTGACTTCATTCCCAGGAGTGAAGTCTGTTAAAACCTCTCCATTCCATGCCATAGAAATTGCTCTGAACCTGTAGTTCATTCTTTTTTAATGAATTCAAATTATGAATGAGGAAGTTATTGGTGTTTCATTTTGTGTGTGCAGCTATCAGAAAAATTCCTTGAAGAATATACAAAGGCTGAAAAAAAGCTACTTCAACAACAAAAGGTCAAGACAAAGGCTGAGTTGCTCGAGGAAGAATTCAACCTTATGTCGGGTCAGATAGAAATTCTTAAAGCTACACATGTTGGTGAGATGGAGAACCTGAGAGTTAAACATACTCGAGAGATTAAAAAGTTGACAAGAAAGCATTCAGAGGAGATGGGGCATCTTTTGTTAAAGCAGCAAGAACTTGAGCACTCACTTGCAGAAGCAACAACTTCAAAGACACTTTTTGACAGGAAGATGGAGTCCCTTGTAGAACACTTGTCTTCTAAGCAACCCGAGGTTGATGCATTGCTAGCTGAAGGTGGGAATGTCGCGAAATTCATGGCAGAACAAACTTGTGAATACATGCGCACTATTTTCCCTGATGAGTACAAGAGTTCATTGTTGAGTGATGAAATAAACAATATACTGAATCAACAAGTGGATGAAGGCACTGAAGCTGGTAGAGGGAATGAAAATGTTGTTCTGGATGAAGGAACGCAAGTAGCATCAGATGCTGATATGGAAGCTGCTAGAAGACCTGCTCCTTTCTTTCCCGTCTTAACTGTTGAGAATCCTTCTACTCAAGTCGATGCTATGGAAAAGCTACTTGATACGATGGCTGAAGAAGAGATACCTTCATTTCCAACAGACAGCGCCGGAGTTCCTTTAAATATGGATCAATGTTTGAACCTAGGTAAAAATTCCAACTATTCTTCTCCCTTTTTTAAAAAAATTTATGCTTTACAGGTTGGACTTCATTTTGGAATGAAGTCCATATAAAGGTTGGAGTTCATTCCTGGAATGAAGTCCACATAATGAATTCCGTGCCTTAGAAAATTCAGGGTATATTATTGTTCTATGATGGACTTCATTTTTGGAATGAAGTCCATTATGTGGACTTCATTTTTGGAGTGAAGTCCATTATAGAAAATTTAGGGTATAGTATTGTTCTATAATGGAATAGAAAAGTTAGTTTTGGAATGTAGTCCACATAAAGGACTTCATTCCTGGAATGAAGTCCACTTAAAGGTTGGAGTTCATTCTCATGGATGAACTCTGGATACAAAATACCATTATGAAGTTCACATATAGATGTTAGGGGTTCATTCTGAGGGGTGAACTCTGATTTTTGATGCACAATACCATTATTGAATTGTTTTATATTTGTGTTTTTGAATTATTTATAGCAGCAAGAGACGGAGATAATATGTTCGTCAATGAAGAGCATGTGAGTCTGCAGATTATTGTTGACAAGAATGAGAAGAATGAAGACTTGAATCAAATCAACTGTAGTCCTCCTAGTTTCTCGATTGGGATGACACAGATAGTTGTTGAGCAAGCAAACAACATTGAGCCAGTATCACAGGTAGTTGTTGAAAGACAAGATGAAGAAGTTGTTGAGCCAGCAAACAACATTGAGACAATATCACAAATAGTTGCTGATTTGAATAAACATGGTCTTGGTTCTTCAGACAGTGATAAAACCCCAATTAAAGTAGTTGAAAGACACGGGATGACTACAAGGGGCAAAAAGGCAACAAATGTGCTTGGAAAAGAGTACATCAGTGGATCGGACTACAGTGAATCGAAACTGAAGTTCAGATTGAGACTGCAAAGGAAAGAACCACTAAATGAGGAGAAGAACGTTGAGCAGAACGAACAACAAGTGAAGAATCGAGCAAGCAAGAAAGTTGTTTCGAAGACTCCTCCTAAACCTGCTGACCAGGAGAAGAATGCTGAGCAGAAGAAGAGAAAGAATGTACCTGCTGCTATCGAGAAAGAAAATCAAAAAGCTGCAGCAAGCAAGAAGATAAGAGGAAATGAACCAGAAGATCATCCTGCAGAGAAGAGAGAGCAAGAAAAGCAGCTGAGAGCGTACATGCCCATTGTTCCAAATATGGGGGACCTGAAAAAGTCTCCATACTTCTCCACATTGGACAGAGATCAAAAGAAATTGTTGGGTACCTTCTACAAACATGCTATGCAAAGGTAGGAAACATACAGAAAAATGAACTTCCATTCATCTATGTAGAGATTTTTGTTTATATCATTAATGTTGAAGTTTTTGTTTATCCTCCTACAGTCAAGCAGCTTGGGTTATAGATGATGCAGCTAACAAAGCTCAGTTTGGTGTCCAAGGAGAACACATCAATGATCTAATGTTCAATAAAGACCTTGATGTCCTAATTCTTTTCTACTACTGTTACAAGAGGAAGATAGCAGCACAAAGAGAGAGAGCAAAAATGGATAACGAAGACAGCCAAAATCCACTGAAATACATACACTTTGAGATTATGGCACCTACTGCATTTGTAAGTCCTTACTTTATGAAATTTTAGTGGCAACTCTTCATTATAAGTATTGATGACACATAGTGAAGAAAACAGTTGATTCATTTAGCAAAGAATGAAGTCCACATAAAGGTTTGAGTTCATTCCAGGAGTGAAGTCCACATAAAGGTTTGAGTTCATTCCAGGAGTGAAGTCCACATAATGGACTTCATTCTAGGAGTGAAGTCCACATAAAGGACTTCATTTTTAGAATGAAGTCCACATAAATGTTGGAGTTCATTTTTATGATGTATTGATAGTATTGTGAATTTGAAAATTTATATATATATATATATATATATCTTTGCAGACATATTTCCATGAGAAGAAAGTGGATGATAGGAAAGGTGAGATTGACGACTTCATAGCAGCTATGCCTAGCAAGACTCAAAAGTTAATCATTCCAATGAACCTGCCTGGTGAAGGCAAATCAAAAGGGCCTATAGGTTTACACTGGCACCTGCTTGTTTAAGACATCGGAGACTATCGGTGGGAGCATTACAACTCACTCAAAAAAGGAGAAATAGGAGAAAGATGTGCAAATAATGCAAGGAAAATGGCTTCCCTACCGCAAACCACACATTGATAAATGGTGGTGAAAAATGATCTAGAAAGAGGCTCGACTTAAAAATTGAGCAAATGCGGGTGCTCGATCGGGAGCACATCCGGATTTCCTTCTCAATACATGTTCTTGGATAAAGCGAAGTTGCAAGCCATTGCTCCCGAAATCTCAAAGATCAGATTCGAGAGATGAAATGATAAAAAAGATGCAAGCGGTGGAGATCTGAGAATGGCGTGCAAGCTTCTAAATGATGAGAAAGATGGATTAAGTTGGAGTGAAACAACTAATGAAGAATTTCTCAACAATCAACTGATTAAAGATGGTTGCAAAGACTGAAATGATTAAACCTTAGCTTCTCCAATGTCATATATAATCTGATCTACTTATTCTTTTAACTATAGTATTTTGGAAATGGTAGAAAACATTGATATTTTCTAAAAAATGGTATTTTGTCTATTAGATTAGCTTCTAATGTAATTAATACTCTAATATGTTTTATAGTTTCATCTATAATATTTTGGATAGTAGATAATATCAATGTTTTGTCTTACTGTCTTATTTTCTAATGAATTTTGTAGAATGAATGTTCCTTTGATGTTTTTGCTGGATTACAGTTCGCCCCTCAGAATGGACTTCATTATTTGGAATGAAGTCTAGTAAAAACTTATACAGTCCATAGAATGGACTTCATTCCAGGAATGAAGTTTAGTAAAAACTTATACAGTCCATAGAATGGACTTCATTCCAGGAATGAAGTCTAGTAAAAACTTATACACTCCATAGAATGGACTTCATTTTTGGAATGAAGTCTAGAGAAAACTTCTCTGGTCCATAGAATGGACTTCATTTTTGGAATGAAGTCTAGGAAAACTTCTCTGGTCCATAGAATAGACTTCATTTTTGGAATGAAGTCTAGAGAAAACTTCTCTGGTCCATAGAATGGACTTCATTTTTGGAATGAAGTCCAGGAAAATTTCTCTGGTCCATAGAATGGACTTCATTTTTGGAATGAAGTCTTGGAAAACTTAGACTTAAAACATAACAAACTAAAAAACCACCAATTCATATCCCGAAACATAACAAATAAAAACAAGTGCATATCCCGTAAAGCAGTAACAAAAAAAGGAGTTCACAAAGGAAAACTAACACCGAAAACTAATAAAAAGTTCAGGCATACTACTCCAAAGATTAATACACGATGTAGCTTTGTTGTGGTTCCCAATCTTCTTGCAATTGGAGCACTTCATAGGCCTCCTTTCCTTTTCATAAGCACTGCGAATACGCTTCTTTGGCGGTCTCCCTGGAGGTGGCCTTGGAATACCAGGAAGGACTCTCTCTTCAGGTTCATACGCCTCTGGCCTATCGTAGTTGGGAATTGGTCGAATTGCAGGAGCATAAGAGTTGCGGAAGTGGTTTGAACCAAAGTAAGGCTGAATAAACCTCAAAATATCAATACCACTCATAGTAATAGCAGCAGTGGCGTGAGCACAGGGGAAGCCAAACACTTTCCATCGCTGGCAAGTGCACGTCATCTTCATCAGATCAACAGCATGCGAGCTGGGAGAGTGAACCTCATATATACCATTACCTGACTCGGTAACATTCCATGTACGACCTATATCGACATGTGACTTGAGTAAAGCTTTGTATATGGGAGTCAAACTATCCTGATAAGTTCTACCAAGCTCACGCCTTTCTGAACTCATCATCATAATCTTTATTCTGAGCTCATCAACAAGAGCAGCTGGAGGCAGATCCCTTTCACGATGAATCCAGTTATTGAAAGACTCTGCAATACTTGATGAGTGTGTGCCATACCTACATCCTACGAAGAAAGCATTTTCCCAGTGCTTGGGATCGATATTTCTGATGTACTTGGCAACCCACTCATATCCTATGGTGCACATCTCATTCAAAGCAGACTCATATTTGGCAACGTTGTAGCAGTATGCAGCTTTATGGAACAAATCCTGAACTTGTTTATACTTCTCATGTCCTTTTTTGATAGGAAGGTTATTCTTCAGATGATAAAAACAATAACTATGATAAGAGTTGGGAAAATACTTGGGAATACTTTGCTTCAGCCCTTCATGACGATCAGTGATAAAAGTAATAGGATGAGAGTCGACACAATGCTGCAAGTTTTCCATGAACCACTCCCAACCTTCAACGTCTTCAGAAGGAACTAAAGCAAACGCAAAAGGGAAGAAACCTACAGAAATGAAAGAAAAACTGAGTCTATATCTATAACTTCATTCCTGGAATGAAGCCTGTAACTATAACACCAGAAAAACAATATAAATCAAATATAACACCAGATAACAAAATAGAAATCAATATCTATAACTTTCTTAGACTTCATTCCAAAAATGAAGTCCATTCTGTATAAGATGGACTGTACAATCAATATCTATAACTTTCCTGGACTTCATTTTTGGAATGAAGTCCATTCTGTATAAAATGGACTGTAGAAAACTAATCAAAGTAGAAACTAATCAAAAGTACCTTGGTTCCCATTCACACAAAGTGGTAGCCATCAATGTTCCCTTGAATCTCCCAGTGAGAAATGTTGCATCACAAGTAAAGCATAGGACGAATGAACCGGTATCCTTCCATACACAAAGCAAAACATATGAAAAGCCTCTGAAAACGCTTAGTCACTATATCATATTCAAACTTGATATAGCTGCCAGGATTGGTAGCCTTTATTGCTTCAACATACCAAACAAGATCTCGTATAACTTTTTACATCATCGCCATATATCTCGCCTTAGATGCTTCCTTCCCTTTATAAGCATGGTGGTATTTTATGTTAATACCGTAACAACTCTTCACCCGAGCAACCATATCCTTGGGCTTTAAAGACGGATTAGATTTGTATTTGATCCTTGAATAAATGTTTTATCAATTTCTTCTTCACAGTGTGGTTCCTTGGTGATAAGCACCACCACATTTGTGCTCCCCATTGAATTCCTTGATAGCAAAGACATTTTTCTGCGTATGAATTGGAATACGGTGCAAGATACCAAGGACACTTTTCTCGCATCCCTACCACACTTGGTCGTGTACCTAAGTCTATCATTCTTAATCTTTTCAATCGTATAACCATACTTTGCAAAGAATATTTGCCGACAGCTAAGCGAACCTCATCAACACCACCATGAAAAACTTGACCAACACCTTTAAAAATATCTTCCCACCCCGCAGATAAAAGAGGTTTTAATTCCTCATGACCTTCTGTCAGGTATTTAATCTTTAAAGTCTCAGTGAACCCACTACATGATTCATCATCACTGAGCGACTGCGTGGAAATACTAGATGAAGAGGGAGAAAAGGTAGAAGCACCACCATTAGAAGCCTCCTCAACATATAAATTAAAACTAGGCAATTCCTTTGAACAAGTAATGACAATTAGTCCTTGAAGAGAATAATCACAATTGATGACAAAGATTATAAAAACCTTCGCCATCCCTAAATCTTATGCTACGAGGAGTCAAGTTTCTCCAATAATCACAAACGTGTATTTTGAGGTCACGCATCATCGTATCTAAAGAAACTTCAAAGGGAATACTATCCCCTTTGTAGTACACAACTGCATAACAACTTGAGAGCGCCATACTGAACCTGAAAAATGAAACAAAATAACTTCATTCAATAACATTCTAACAGATAAACAAATATACAAAAAAGACTACTTATTCCTTAAAAAGAGTTCATTCGTTAACATACTAACATATAAACTAACTATAAACAAAGCAGCAAAGTACTTCTTCCTTGACAAAAGAATGAACTTCACTCCTGGAATGAAGTCCATTAAAACTCTATAGTCCAAGCAATAGAATGGACTTCATTCCTGGAGTGAAGTCAAGAAAAACCTCTCCGGTCCATACCATAGAAAAAAATGGACTTCACTCCAGGAATGAAGTGTATTAAAACTCTCTCCATTCCATGCCTTAGAAATGGACTTCACTCCAGGAATGAAGTGTATTAAAACCTCTTCATTCCATGCCATAGAAATGGACTTCATTCCCATGAGTGAAGTCTATTAAAACCACTTCATTCCCAGGAGTGAAGTCTATTAAAACCTCTCCAGGAATGAAGTGTATTAAAACTCTCACCATTCCATGCCTTAGAAATGGACTTCACTCCAGGAATGAAGTGTATTAAAACCTCTTCATTCCATGCCATAGAAATGGACTTCATTCCCAGGAGTGAAGTCTATTTAAACCTCTATAGTCCATGCCATAGAAAATGGACTTCACTCCAGGAATGAAGTCTATTAAAACTCTCTATAGTCCAACCAATAGAATGGACTTCATTCTTGGAATGAAGCCGTAACAACAGAATGACTTCATTCGTTAACATCCTAACAGATAAACAAAAGCCTTAACAGAACGACTTCATTGCTATTAAAATTAAAAAAAAAAAACTAATCAAAGAAAAAATTAGCTGATCTATAGAATTACTTCAAACTTACCAGCAGCAAGAAGAATTCAGATCAGAACCAGAAAACACCAATATCTGAATCTCTGAATCTGTGATTCCAAACAGCAATCTCTGAATCTGTGATTCCAAAAAATCAACTCCAAATCAACCTCCGTAATCAAAAAATCAACCGAATCTTGAAAAACAAATCAACCTCCGTAACTCTGAAATCAAGTTAATCTGTTGTAAATCGGATCGATCTTGGTATCAAGATCGAAATCTCGAAAGATTTCGTAAATCCTAGAAGAAAAAAAATCTGCAGCGAGAGAAGAACTTCCACAGGAGAGAGAAAATAAAAACTGAAACTGAGAGGTTTTCTGCTTATATATGTCGGTAAAAGGACCAAATAATAAAAATTTAGGACCAAACGATAAACTGAGCACGTGTAGGGGTGTTTTGGTAACAGAAAAATAATATTCCGTGTGGGTGGACAATACCCTAGGACCAAACCATAATTTCTAGGACCAAACTATAATTTAATTGTCCAAAAAGGACCAAACAGACACAAGACTGAGTCAATAGGACTAGACTCATCCTAATATAATGTTTCTGGGACCAATAGGTATTTCCTACATATTTATATTGATTATTTACATAATTACAGCCGAGATATCAACAGGAGTCAATGCAAAATATATACATGAAAGGAAACTAGATCTTAATCAACTCCCTGAGATACAGCGTATCTTTGACCATGTATATCTAAAGTCAGACGCGAAGATGAGAAGAGTTTAGCTTTATATTTCATAAAAATCACTGAAGGAAAACCGTCTGTCACAAATATTAGATGCTCGAGTCCTTAATGAAGGAGATGCTGATGATGTTTTGGTTGTTGCTAAACTAGCCAAAAGCTGTTTGAAATATGTTGGAAAGAAAAGGCCGACAATGAAAGAAGTTTGGATGGCTTGCATAAGAAACTGTCAAAAGACTCGGTGCATTGTTAGTAGTCCGGCTGAACAATACAAATAAATGGCATGTATATATTCTACGGTTGTCTGCATTTGGTTGGTTTCAAACCTTGGTTCTAAGCTAAGGTTTGGAAATTCCGTTACTCTTATTGGTGGTCCGGGCCGAGTCCAAGACGACCAGACTGACCTGACTCAACGAAACCCTAGCTAGTTAATCCTTCATCTACTCGCTCTCCTCGTCAATTTCTCTTCATCTTTCTTTTTTAACTAGACAGGCGTCGCGATTGTACTTGTGGGAGTTTTGAAGGAGCTCTCTGGGAAGAAGGATAGACAAGCGAAGGAAATAACCTAAGTTAAGACGTGTATGAATGATCCGAAAACTAAATCCTGTGTTTTTTCTAATGTTTAACTCAAAATCTTGTTCAAATCTACAGGGCTTCAGCAAGACTAAATCCTAATCGAATTACCAAAGCAAGTAGCCATGAGGTAAAACTTAGAATCACGTGATCTTTTTACTTATTTTTCTTCTAATTATTATATTTTAAGTTTTAATTTTGATTTTGTTTTCATGGCAAAAAAAAAAAAAAAAAAAAAGTCATTCAATTTTCAACAAACTTGCCTCCTCCTCTTCTCGAAGAATATTATCAACAGCATTTACAGTACCCCAAGCTGTAAGTGGTTTCCTGGTATCATCTCCTGAGAAGAAATTATGGTTTCGTGCTACAACTCAACTTAAATATACAGTAGATAACGAACCACGTCCACCAGACAGCGTTTTATTAGCATCTCTTTATCAACCTGCACCAGGACATGTGAGTAGTAAAAGTCCTCCGTGTATAAGTATATATATTCGCATTGGTTGTTGTTCATAAATGTAAAATGTTGAATGATCCGTACCACTTTTTTTATTTTGATTTTGCAGCAAGTCAATGTTGGTCGGGATTGGTCACTTAAGAAGGTAGATAAGATGTGGGACTTGGCCTTTAATATATTAAGGTATGGTATCCTTCTTTGATAAATCTACTGTTGTTGTTACTTCTCCTTGACACACATACTTCTAAGAAGAGACAAAATCATAATTTAGTTAAGATTTCTTGTTATGCCATACATTTATAGTGAGATAACCGAAACAACACCAACATCGTTTGTTTTATTTCCTCATATTCAGAATCTCTATGTTGTGTTTAAGAGTTAACGTAATTTGATTTTTGAAATGGAATATTCTTCTAAACAGCCTTTTAAGTTAACAGTAATCTTTGAATTCATAGAGTTTAAGTGAAGGAGCCATCAGAAATCGGATAGCACCAACTATAACAGGGTTAAAATCTAGACTATTGACTACATATCTTACGGTTAAAAATCTTCATCATTTCGGATAGTTTTTGTGTCCTAGAGAGCCAACATAATACCTATTGAATAGTACCCATTTTTGTTACTATGTATGGGATGATACTTACAACCTTCATGACTTATTTATCAATAGTTGTATTATTGGCATTTCTCATTGTCTTTGTTATCTTTACAGTGATTACGTTGATAATCATATTGGGATGGATACCTTATATTTTGATGCTATGGTTTGGAAGTTGTTGACAACTGATCAAAGGCTCAAGGATCTTGGTGTATTTTATAAACCAGCACCAGTACCAGATATGAATGAGTGGAAAGCTTCTTGGTGTCAAGAGGGAAAGCCTAACTGGTTAGGAACTGTCTATACTAGGGCGGATGATTGTAAGTTGTGTAACACTGCAATAATAGATGCCTTTCTAGATGAGGAGGCAGGAAAAGGGGGTTATGCAGTTACCTTCATCGACAATTATGCCAGGCCAAAAGTGGCTGCTGTTGGGTATTCTCCAAAAGGATATCCACTTTTCCTTTTTCAGTTACAAGGCATTAGAGCTGCATTGCAGCTGGCTTTAGATTGTGGGTTTTGTGCTAACATCCAATTAACTACCCGTTCGGATAAAGTTAAGGATTTATTTGATCGGATTTCGGATTTCAAGGAATACAACTACTTTGAGAATTGTGAGTTTAACTCTAGTAGTGTTTGTTTAGCATGTCTAGGGTTGCATCTATTTAAGCATTACATCATCACAGAGGCGGAGGATTTTCATCTTTTGTACACAGTCATCAAGGAAATCCTAGAGTTGCGCAATAAGTTTGACCGTTATGTAAATGTTGTTCAAAATCTTTCTCAAGCTTCCATTTATCTGGGCAAGTGTTATGGTACTCCAACAACTGAGGAATTGAAGTTATTTGGATTGTTAGATGGTGAACAGCAACTTTATGAGATGGTGATTAAGCCGGATAAATTTCCCAAGGAACTAGAAGACATTCTCTATGACGAATGTTTCAAGGGATATAGATATTATGGTCAGGAAATTATAGAGGCGAAGGTGCCTGGCGCCATTAATAATACACTGAGCGCGCCAATGCTTTTTCAAAGTATTAGGCGTTCTAGAGAAATACGAGCTGATTGGGAAAAAAGAGGGCTCGGTTCTTAAACTCCCAACAGTATTACATTCAAATTACTGTTTCCAGTTTACGATTTTATTCATTCTTGTTCATTAATTCTCCATTTTATCTATGATGCCAACGAACCCCATTATATCTTTTTTAGTTTTTAATAATGATCTAAAACTGAGTATAATGCCTAATAAATTTTGTGAGTTTTGTTATTCTTACCTGCCCTTCTTAATTAGAAAGATGTTCTGAAAGTTCTGAAAACTAGAAATTCTTCCATCAAAAGTATTTTCCTGGTGGATCCTGTATCTGTGTCTTCGTAACATAAGGCAAGGTGAACCTATGATGACTATATGGGTATTCAAGAAGAGTATTATGAACAACTGTACCACTCGTATAAAAAATCATGCCTACTTTAAGTCTTATATTTGGATGAACGTGTTCAGCAGAAAATCGGGTTCAGGCTTAACCCATGATAAGGGTCAACTGTTATCCCCAACAGAGACTGAAATTCTGCTTTGGCTGAACGGCGTTCTCTCTTGTTATGACCCTATATAACTTTTCAGAAACTGTGGCATGCTAAATGTTTACCAGGGTATGTTCAAGCAATTCCTCATGTCCATAGCCTTGTTTCATTGAAAGATCTTGGAGAAGAGCTAGTGATTGTTAAGATGCACGTGGGAAACATTTACCTGCATTGCTTAACTGAAGGATGAGTGTTCGAGAAGTCTATAACTTATTCCCATTATAGGTATTCTTTCATCTTTTAAGCCACTTGACGTGCCTATCATATTCTACTTAACTGTATGGTTTAGAGAGATAAACACTCTTAATTTCGTCCTGTTTGCAACCATTTTCTCTCATTGGCATGGTACCCCTTTCCAAGCCACATAATGCAGTGACAGATTCAAATAGCCTATGATATTAATATCGTAACAATAGAACTTCAAAATTACAAAAGGGAAAATAAACTCAAAATCATATCAACTTCGATGGTAGTTGCTCTTCTGCATTAGGATTTTGTATGCTGAATTCACTGTAACGCAAAGAGCCAGAGTCCAATCGACAAAATTAAGTAAATTCTCGATGTTTTGCTTTGCTTTGCTTTATATATGTTTTGCTTTGCTTTGCTTTATATGTTTGACCTTAGTTTTGGTGTGTTGCTTTTCCATCTTGTACTATTTCGTGGGTTGATATATGCAATTCAATGATGCCAAATACAAACTTTAACTAATGGATTGGCGCACGCGTTATGTTATTTGGTTAAATGCAGATGCTCTCTTTCTTCTGAAACACATGCCCTGCGGTTTGCTAATGGTGTAGTAGAAGAAGATCGATAGCGGCCACTCAGGTAATGGCTGCCTAGTGGAATAAGAATATGCATACTATAATCAAGACTCCAGAGTCCAGAGTGGTGACCACCTATATTTATTTAGACTACATAAAATATAGCAACCAGACTCACATACCAAGCTAAATGTTTTTGATATATAATTTATACGAAACCCAAGCTGTACAAAACCCTAGCTGTACGTACAACAAGAACAACCAGAAGACACAATAAGCAGTATATCTTTATTGGTGGAGAATTTGAATTCTGATATCGTACAAGAAATAATATATCGTTTTTCCAAGGCCAATGCAGGTTTCAAATCTGTCTTACAATGCAGAGAAGTATGCCAACTCTGGAGACCTCTCTTTGGGAAACCAAAGAAAGGTATGGTTTTCGTACATAGGCCTAGACGTTATGGTGATGATATCAAACTCTACAATAGAGAAGAATCTTCTGAGATGGTTAATTTTAATTATATCGAAGAACCACAAATTTTTTACAAGATGTTTATAGAGATAAGCAGCATAAAAACTGGTACTCGGTTATTCGGCTTTGTTGGTACTTGCAACAAAGTATCCGTCTTCCAAAAACTGGTTCCCCTGATGACCTTGTTGGATTCGGCTATTCTCATTCCGCTAACGCATACAAGGTTGTTAAAATTGGTCAAAGTGCGAACGGCAACCAAACCGTCCAAGTTTACACTCTTGGTGATGGCAGTGGGTGGAGAGACAAACCAGAAGTTACCATAGATTCCATAGAACTGCTTGAACACTTGAAAGATTCCATAGATTGTTTTTTCGCGATGTTTTGTCAGAGGGACCCAAAGAATATGCTGTACAAACGTATGCTGGATCTGAGACTAACTGATGTCTCTCAGGATTTAATGAAAGAAATCACCATTGGGTTCATGAGAGCAAAAGGCAAGTTAACGTATATGAAGATGTGGAGTGTGGTTTTGATGGTTTTTATGTTCGGTAATCTAAGTAAAGAACTGTGTCAAGTTATAATGCAACATTCGGATCTTTCGCCAGCCTATGAAGTTTTAATTAAGCAGTTGAAAGAAAACAAGGTATCAGGTTTGGTCTCAGTTTCTTTGGTCAGCAATTTTGAAAAATTATTACAAGGAACATTCAACTTCGACTGGAACGAAGAGTTTTATCTCATGCTACCTTCCTAGGTTGTTTATTTTCTTGAGCGTCTTCTTTTCTTGATAATTTTATTTCAAGGAAGAGGTTGTTATGGGATTATTTTCTTCTAGCAATCTCTAAGCCCATGAAAAGGGAATCCAACTCGTGCAATAGAACTGAAGGTTTCCCTCTTCGGTCCCGAACAAAACATATTTGTGAAAGACTAAATCTAAGACAACGTCTCTTGATCCCATTTGCATTGATCTGAAAACAGCAGCTTCATACATTACCCAATGAATTTTGGTACCTTCAATCATTTTACAAAGTTGTTTTCGTGATGCGTCCATATTGATCATGGTATCTCCAAAAGTTGGTATTCTCCAACCCAGAACCTTGGCTTTGTGCTCATCATTATTTTGTACTTCCACCACTTAGTCGTGCTTTCTTTCATTTATTATATTCTTGATCGTTGTTCTACATTCATTATTTTGGATCTTTCGTTGTGAGTAGATGCATTTTTTAAATGTCAAAATAGAGAAAATGTAGCAGATAAAAAAAGTTAACGTGGACGAACATAAAAAGAGAAAGGAAAAAGTAGACTAACTAAAAGGCCATTAACGGATTCTTTTGTTCACTTTACGATAAATTACTGAATTTAAGATTTTAGAATGCATTTTTCTTACGTTGTTATTTTTGTTTGAATCATATATAAGTTGTGATTATAAGCAAATTTATGTATTAGCTCGGTGTTACGGGTAATCCATGGGAAACCCGCCCCATATGGGTATTCCCCACACCCCGCCCCACCCCAGTTCATGTGGGTAACGGGGCGGGTATGGGTATTTTTTTTTACGAACAGAGTAGTGTTTGGGAATGGCATACCCGCCCCATGACCATCCTAGCTTTTGAACTGTTGAGCTTATGCTAATTTGATATACGATTATGATTATATTTGGGGATGTAAATCTTTTCCGCCAGAAACCAAGACTCCTATAGTTCATAGCGTTTATAATAGGTCTGGGCGGCCAGAGAATAACTGGAAATACATCACAGCCAGCATCTCTGTCTCTGCCTGCTGGAGCAGTAGACAAAGGGGGTGGTAAGACGACACCAGCACCCAGCATATTGGCATAAATAAAGAAATAATAAAGAGAAGCCATCTGACGATAGATGTCAACCTAGACAATTCAAAGAAGAATAGAAAGATGCAGTTGAATTCCCTGCCGGTCGGCTGCTCTCTTGCTAGAGTAAGGCTATTAGGAATGGCCTAGGACTAATGAGCCTACTTTCTTGGGATGCTTGAGGTTAAATTTTAAATTCAGTATTGTCCTAACAGATTTAATCTTGTATACTTACAAGATTACCATTCCGCAAAGTTTTGTTTGTTGCATTCCCAGATAAGTTATCACCAAGTTGGAACTTGCAGCTCTTCCCGGTATTTGCTGCAAATCAGCTAATACATAATTAAAATTTCAATAAAAAGAATAAGAATAGTTGATGAAAAAGAAATGTAATGAAAGCAAGATCCATAAGGTGTCACGTACACGAAGTAAAGCCGAACTTCAACACAATTATTCAAGACATATCAATGAGCTTTATCAATATCTTCTTTTATAGGTTGTGGCCGGTTACTCCATGCTTCCCAATGTAGCCTGGCTCTGTTCTGGCTGTCATCGTGGATACCAATTTCAAGGTGGTATCTACCGGCTTTGGGAGACACCAAAATCAATGCTGATGCAGCAAGGAGCTTTCAGAAAGTAATCGGTGGATCTCAAATTTATTGGGTCGCATATAAAGCTGCAGTTTTTAGATCGCTCAGATTAAATTATGAAGTGGTTTTAGAAGAGATTTTACACAAATATGCCCTACATCAAACAAGTCGGAAACCTTCGATTATGTTGCGTGAATTGGATGCAATTCTCATGAGCCTGCAATGCATTAATTATTCGTATTGCATTGAAACCTCTCAGTTTCAAAAGTGTTGTGTGCTGGAAGGAATACGTCACAGGATTGATGCAACATAATCCAAGGACGTGTTTTATACAAGACATATTTGTGCAAAATCTCTTCTGAAACCTCCCCATTCAATCTTAGCGATCTAAACACGGCAGCTTGATATATTACTCAATGATCTATATCAGTTGGTTCCACAACTCCTGTATAAAACCACCCTCCTCCTCATATATTTTTGGTCTTTTTAATGACCCGAGTCTAAAACGGGTATGATAAGTTTTCGTATTATCCGAACGAGTCTTCTTTCCTATGGTTTGGTTTGATTGTTTATTTGAGTCATGATCTATTTATATCAAAATCAAACGCATAATTTTGGAATGTGTCCATGAAACCAAAATTTCTTCAAAATAGAATTCCATTCCTAATCTGAGGATTTTGATGGGTTTCCGTGTATGATCATCGCCCATGGTTTACGGGGACAAGGAAAGGGACGCAGCGGTTGGAATTTAGGCAAAACTCGGAAACTTACTAACGGACACCTACTGCTATTCAGCCAACACCATCTATTTTTCTATGGGACACCTACGGCAATATGTTTTCACTTGGGTAACCTATACCCTTTGTAAAATGACAGAGATAGTGCAATGAAATCTTCGACTTCACCAGAAAGGCAGAAGAAATTGATGTCATGTTTTGATATCTTATCGGATTTAAATTGCAGCAAAATCAACAAAGCAGGTGACAAGGAAACAGCTAATCCATCTAGCTGAACCATACTCAAGAAAAGCTATAAAATAGACGAATTTCGATCCTGATCACCACTGATTTTTTTTAAGTCGTATAACATATTAAGGAGAGCATAGCCAACCAATCACAGTTCCCTTTGTTTAGTGTTTAGATGATCTTAATTCCCACAAATTATATCCTGTAATCAAAGTACTATTACAATTGATTTCTCATATCTTTATTCACATCTTTGTGTATCCGTTACATGTTATTTAGGGTTTTAAAGGGTTTCTCCACGTCGTCGTCTACAGAGTATGGGCAGCAGGATTAATCAACGAACCTATTTGTTAGCTAGGTTTTTTTTCTTTTTTTTTTTCTCCTCTGCGATTAAACATAAAGCCTTAATCCCTTACGGGAATACAAAATTTGGTGAATCTTTCTTTCTCTAAGGCGTAAAAGATCAAATCAATCCTTATTTGTGGATAATTCGAAATTTATCTATAACTCCTTAAAAAAAACAATGGATTTTAGTTTCACATACAAGGTATTACCTACGTTTCAAGAAAGTAATACTTTCACTTTTCATTGTTTACCTAAAAATAGGCCAAACAGAGAAAAAAACTAAGGTATGATTTTTCCTGAGGGGTGAAATAGGAAAAAATAATGTTTCCGACGTGCATCTCACGTGCTCACTGCTTGTACCATGTAAGAATTTGAAGTGGTTGATCTTTGGCCTAATGTAGGACTGGGAACACCTACCAACGGGATAATTTCAGCTCAACCGGAAAGAGGGTTCTAAGTTTTCTCTCAGAATGCTCGTCCAATTGGTCGAGACCCTATTAAAATGTTGACAAAATAAGATATTGATAATGCTCATTCATATCATGTGTCTTGAATAATTGTGTCGAAGTTCGGCCATACCTCGTGTAAGTAACTCCTTTCCAGTTTGGCTTTCATTACAGTTTTCCTTTCACCGCTGCACAATACATCTGTTTCATGTACAACATCATCATAGAGAGACGAGGAAAGAGCAGGAGAATGATTTGGTTGGGATTCTAGAAACAGAGCTTGAAAGTGAACGTGCATTGACATTAATTCAGAAGGCAGAACTCGAGAGTCAACGTGCATTGACCCTTAGCCATAAGGGGTTGGACTGGAGAACCAGCTCGTGCTGACCCTGAGTCAGAAGGCTGAACTAGAGAGTCCAGAGTCAGCAAATGGAACACCAGAGTTTTGCAGGTGGATTTTTCAACTCAACTTTCAAAGAACTTGGGGTGAAGTTATGATTTGTTCGGCCGGTGCATTGGTACTACGTACTGATAGTTATTCTCTTAGTTATCTGTGAAAAAGCAGGTTGTATCCCATCATAGTCTGAATGAATGAAGTCTACTGTCTTTCAAAAGAGATCTTTTTATGAATCCAGATCTCAAAATTGGCTTTTAATGATAGTTATCTGATAAAAAACATCATCCACTGAACAGAAATGAGACCCTTGCGAGGGAGGTTCCCACCCAATGCGACTTTGTTCTTTGAATTCCGGTGTTGGGACCTTAGTCTAGATAGGGCTTAATTGGGTAGTTTATAAGTCAATGGGATCCCTCGTCTAGTCAACCGTTTTCGAGTTGAGTTCTACCCATAGGCTTATGACGAATTTAAGGTCGGTACCCTAACATCGGGTTTCTTGGGTGTATTTTTTGGTTGTTGCACCAGAATTGCTACTAATTTTTTAATAAAAGACAAAAAATTAAAAAAAAGCCGAGGAGAGGAGACATAAGCCTGAACCTCCGTAAAAGAGAAAGAAAAAAAAGCTAGCTAGTCTTTTTACTTTGTTTTTATGTCTTCTGACTCATGTCTAGCTTAATCCTTCTGAATCATCCGTGAAATAAAAAATTACAATATACTAATACTTGCCATCTTCATTTTGAACGGAAGTTGGGAATATTGAAAACTTCGTTAACAGATGTGAGCTTCACCTGTTTGCCCAAACAAAGCATACTTCTTCCTTACAGAATGTCATATATTGAGAAGCTGTTTCTGTAATACAGAACCACAAAACCGAATTAAGTCAGTCAGAATGACTAACAAAAATCCCACTACTCATTACCTAATCCATACACTATTTATATGAAGGGGAAAAAAACGCTTTAACTTGACATCGAGCAGTGTTAAATTTGATTATAGTTTGCATTGAGTGCCAGTACAAATTTCCTACTAAATCAAGCAATGGTTATATTAAAGTCAACCCAAACTCGCTTAATTTTGATCGACTAGAGGTTCCGACTAGTCAAAATAAAAAACATCCTGGACTGTAAAAGGGGATCTCAAACATTATATCAAGTATCAAAAATTTAAATTTTCACCTAATTAACAAACACAACTGACTATTCTCAAGTACTTCATCTTGTGATGAAATGGTAATTCATTTGTGAATCTTGAGATACTTAATGTAAAAGATTGATTGCTATTGGTGGAGAGTGCTATCATTCAAAGTATTAAATTTGGTTGTTGAATGATTTCACTGCAAAGAAACCATCATTTAATCTCCTTGATTTTTTGACACAAACTTTTAGTAGCATTAACTAGGATCTAATTAAAAAATCACCCCAAAAAGTTCTATAAGAGGTGTATGAGAAGCTTACTGAAGTTGCGACCACAGACCTCCCGCTCTCTGTTCCCTTCCCAGGTGTGCAACATTCACTGAAATCAAGAACACGCCGCTCCGTCTGAAGAGGATTAAGTAACTGTTTGTTCCATGAATAGAAGAAATACAGGTAAGGGATCAGTTGGAAACCAGAGGGATCTTTACCACGAGCTTGCTGCCTGAATATTGATTGTTCACTTCAGATGAATTCTCCTGATCACATTTGACCACTTGCTAAAACCTCATGGGCTCCCGCTACAAGTGCTTCAGAATGCTTGCGCAACTGTTGCATTAACACAAGCGCATCATAGCTTCTATCTCCAGGGCCCATGAAATATCCTATGTCCTGCACATTACAACCATACTGGTAAGTGACTCAGCGGATGATGTTACAGGGTGTCACAGCAATAAATCGAGCCATCTCAACCTTGCATGCTCAGCGTAGGGAGTGAAGAACAGCTTTTTTCAGTTGCACATGTCAAAACAGATTACAGTGAAGGCCTATTCAAACTACTACACATATTACACAGGGATAAGTAAAGTTACCATTTCCGTAGTGCCACCAAGATCCATCGTATCTGTAGCAACAAGTCCATCAGCCTCTTGGTTTCTTCTAGGCCCTGTTTCAGCCACATTATCCAAAATTCTACCATCTGAAGAAGAGATCCCACCATGATCCAGATTTTCTTTGTCAGCAGTTGAGATGCCCAGATGATTTTTCTGGTAATTTGGTGGAGAAAAGAGAACACTCTTGCTAGCAGATAACGAAATTTTTCTCACTACATTTTCATCATTAACATCATTCAGATCAGGAGATTCACTGCTAGTCATTGTGGATGAGCCAAACTTCATTTGATTTTTATCCCCCACGAGTTTCTTCCCACATTTTCTATCAGGTAAAGGTGAATAGAATCCACGCGGACGTTTATTCAAAATGGAAGGAAAGCCTTGAAACCTTTTAGCAGCACTCTTCAAAACTCCATCGGAACTATCATCTTGAGATGGTGAATTAAATAGTCTCTTTGGAGAGTAGCAGTGCATATCCAGGCTTGGAAACTGAGGTGGTTCGTAAAATAAAGTTCCCTGATCCCGATCTCCAACATCAAGTTTTCTGCTTTTGTCCACGCTTGAATGGGTTTCAACACTACCTAGGTTGAATGAAGCATCTTTCTCTATATCATCATCACAGAGAGAATTACTACAACCAGCCTGAGGATAGATGCTGCAGGAGCTTGTAAACAACTCAGGGTCCTGAATTCCACTTGAATAATTCATTAAAGGTTCACCGCAGTATGTTGCTAACATGTCAGAGGATAAACTTCTAACAATTTCAGATTGGCAAATCATCGCATTGAAATGCACATTTACCGAAGAAAACCATGCACTTGTCCCTTCGTCAGATTGGAAAACACCAGAATGGTCATTTTGAGACATAGATGACTGCTCCTGGTCATCAGCCGTAACCACATTATGCTCCATCGAACTTCCTCCTAAAATCAACGATCCTGTTTCGCGATTTTCTTCAGCCCTCGATTTACAATGTCCAGATGGTTCAAAAGAAGCAGAGGGCTCCTGTAGAAAATTATGCTCAGAGGACTTAACAGAAGTAGCCGGACCACAAGGTATTTGTCTGCCAGCACGTACAACTTCATCTAAAGTTGTAGAGTACTGCTGAGAACATGACAGCTTTGAAGTTTGCAATTCTATGTGACCAGACTCTTCATTCAATCTACAGTCATCCTGTGAATGTACTGGAATATAGCCATTATCGATGGTATTTTCAGTTTGAGAGCAACCATGAGCAGTTGAAGCATGGCTACACTCTGATACCTCTTCCATTTCCGACCCATCTTTCAGACAACTATCTTCTCTGCCACTATTTTGTGCTCTCAAAGAAGAAGGGGGGTATCGGTTTGGGTTGCCCAGATGAGGCAGACCCTGTAACTTGTTTTTCACATGACTGTTCCAATGATTTTTTATCATATTATCTGTCCTGAGGACGCAAAAGAAGAAGATAATCCAATAATCAGATTAGAGGAAAAACTGACAAATAAACTTAAAAATGTGCAAAAAGGAAAATCATGAAAGTAAATGAAAACTAATCTGATCAAAAAACATACCTTCCCGGTAAGAACTTTGTTAACTCGGCCCATTTATTCCCATAAATTTGATGAGCATGAACCAAGGCCGCCTCCTCTTCCTGAGTCCATGCCTCTTTGTTTATATTTGGGTTTAGATGATTATGCCACCTAAATCCAAAAGAAAATGTAAAAAGGAAAACAGGTACGGAACCACAAGATTAACAGAGATGTAAGCTCTTAATACAGTATTAAAACTAATTACTGCAATGAATAGTATACCACCTAGTTCGGATGAGCGAACCACGGTATATCAAACGCAATAAAAGAAGAAGCATTAAATGTGGGGTAACGCATGTGCCAAAAAGCTGTTTTATAGTTCAAAACTTGCACGTCAAAGTACAAAACGGTTTAATAGAAGTCAAACAGTAAATACTTACGGGAGGAAATCTGAAAATACAATGCTATTTTGGAGTAAAAATCTCCCAGGAATAGAACAAACACAAGATGTGCCGCAGTATTGAATTTGATACGGTGCTGGAATTATACCTTTCCCGACATTGCTTTCCAATGCGACCAGGCAAAGCTTCTGCAATAGTAGACCACTTATTTTCCCCGTGTATTTTAACCAACTCAACTACTACCTCATCCTCCTGTAAAAATAACGTAAGAAAAAAAAATTTAAATGAAGAAAGCAAATAATAGCAGCACAAAAAAACCAACATCCCAGAATCATACACCTCTTTCGACCAAGGACCTTTAACAAGCTCTGGATTCAAGACGTTCTGCCACCGATGTAAGCACTGTACACCTGTTCGACCATTGACACGTGCAGCTGCATAGACACAACAATAATGTCATATGACAATGTAATCATAAAAGTACAAGAAACTTAATGGGAAAGGAATCTGAAATATGAACGGTCAGATTTCATAGCGGAACAATAAATATAATGTAGGAAGAAGCGGTGATGCCATAGAGCAATATGTTCCCATCTCAAATATATCATACATAGATAAATATAACAAAGTCAAGAGCAGTACCAATTTTTTTCCAACTCCGCCCCTTAAAACGTCGAACAGCTCGGCGTAGAAGTGTATCCTGTATATCATAACCAAATGAAAATATTCTTAGGAGATCCAAACAAAATAATTAACCCCTCCCGGCCTCCCAGAAAATCATTCAAAGTGAAGTGGGTGGAAAACCAGTAAGTGTTTTTGAACTGAGCTAGACAAATACAGTACAACTTTACAGAATAAGCATAGACATTACAGTGTCATGAAATTACCTCTTCAGCTGTCCAATGACCTTTCATAGGGTCACTAGTCCTACACTTCGATACCTCTTCCATTTTCGACCGATCTTTCAGACAACTATCATCTCTGCCATTACTTTGTGCTCTCGAAGAACAAGGGGGATATTGGTTTGGGTTGCCCACATGATCTTTCGTAGGGTCACTAGTCCTACACTCTGATACCTCTTCCATTTTCGACCGATCCTTCAGACAACTATCATCTCTGCCTTTATTTTGTGCTCTCGAAGAACAAGGGGGATATTGGTTTGGGTTACCCACATGACCTTTCGTAGGGTCACTAGTCCTACACGCTGATACCTCTTCCATTTTCGACTGATCTTTCAGACAACTATCATCTCTGCCATTATTTTGTGCTCTCAAAGAACATGGGGGATATTGGTTTGGGTGGCCCACATGAGGCAGACCCTGTAACTTCTTTTTCATGGAACTGTGCCAGTGATTTTTTATCGTATTATCTGTCCTGAGGACGCAAAAGAAGAAGATAATCCAATAATCATATTAGAGGAGACCCTGACAAATAAACTTAAAATGTGCACAAAGGAAAATGACGAAAGTGAATGAAAACTAATCTGATTGCAACATTTCTTCAGTTACAGCTAAAAACATACCTTCCAGGTAAGAACTTTGTTAACTCGGCCCATTTGTTCCCATAAATTTGATGAGCATGAACCAAGGCCGCCTCCTCTTCCTGAGTCCATGCCTCTTTGTTTATATTTGGGTTTAGATAGTTATGCCACCTAAAACCAAAAGAAAATGTGAAAAGGAAAATAGTTATGGAAACACAAGACCAATAAAGATGTAAGCTCTTAAATACAGTATTGAAGCTAATTACTGCAATGAATAGTATATCATCTAGTTCGGATGAGCGAACCAGGGTATACCAAACGCAATAACAGAAGAAGCATTAAATGCGGGGTAACCCATGTGCCAAAAGCTGTTTTTAAGTTCGAAACTTGCACGTCAAAGTACAAAACAGTCTAATATAAGTCAAACAGTATATACTTCAGGGAGGAAACCTGAAAATACAATGCTACTGTTATTTTGGAGTAAAAGAGTAAAAATCTTCCAGGAAATAGGAACAAATGTAAGATGCGCCGTAGTTATTAAGTTTAATAAGGTGTTGAAGTTATACCTTTCCCGACATTGCTTTCCTATGCGACTAGGCAAAGCTTGTGCAATAGTGGCCCACTCTTTTGCCCCGTGTATTTTAACCAACTCAATACTACCTCATCCTCCTGTAAAAATAACATAAGGACAAAATTTATACATGATGAAAGCAAATAATAGCAGCACAAAAACCAACATTCCAGAATCATACACCTCTTTCGACCAAGGACCTTTAACAAGCTCTGGATTCAAGACCGTCTTCCACCGATGTAGGCACTGTACATCTGTTCGACCCTTTATACATTCAGCTGCATAGACACAACAATAATGTCATATGACAAAGTTAAAAAATCATAAAAGTACATGCAACATTAGAAGAAATAGGTCATTGTCTATTGAAGGACAGTCGACTCGCACATAGGGGAGACTAAGAAACTGAACAGGAAAGGATCTGAAATATGAATGGCCAGAATTCATAGCGGAATAACGAATACAATGTAGGAAGAAGCGGTAATGCCATTAGAGCAATTTGTACCCATTTCCAATATACACAAAGATAAATTAGTAAAGTCACAAGCAGTACCAATTTTTTTCCATTTCCGCCCCTTAAAACGCCGAACAGCTCGGCGTAAAATTTTATCCTGTATACCATAACCAAATGAAAAGTATTCTTAGCATCTCCAGAAAAAAAAAAACAACCCCTCCCGGCAAATCATGCAAAGTGAAGTGGATGGAAAACCAGTACGCGTGTGTTTTTGAACTGAGCCAGACAAATACAATACAAGTTTACAGAATAAGCATAGACATTACTGTGTCATGAAATTACCTCTTCAGTTGTCCAATGACATTTCGCAGAACGTCCTGTAGAGCCATTAGTCCTGCCAAAGAACCACCACATAATATACATTTTGTTCACACATGAAAGGTGCTTTATCCTATATGGTATATATATATATATATATTGGTGTGCAGATTGAAGGGGAACAATTCTTACCTGTCCGGAAACTGATGTTTTATGTAAACCATAATGATTACCCTCTTTGTAAAGGAGCTGTAACATGAATTTCACTCAGATTCCTATCACTTTCAATTGTTGTTTTTAAACTGGCAGAAATCTCCCACGCTTTCTCGAGAATAAGCTCTCCTTAGACTGTAAGTAAAGCTTCCTTTATGGTATGGAGGAGAGAACCACCAGCTAGAAGATGGTTTCTATGGAGCCAAGAAGGGGAATAAAATGTATATTTTTTTACCAGAAATTGCTCTTGAAAGATGGCATGTACACTAAATCAAGCTCAAATCTGTCATTTGTGCCATTTTTTATACCTAATTGTGAACCAGCTGATAAACCCCCTAATTTTGAACTCAACCTAATCAACTGAAAATCAAATTAAAATACACATTCTCCACCAAATTTTCAGAAAATTTCCACTTCAAATCGTCAAATACACTCCAAAATTTTCAAAACCCACAAATTTAAACTCAAATTTCCCAACAAAGAACCGTATTAAGATGCTAATTGAATCGTAATAACCCCAAAATCACTTCACATCGCAGTCGCGGACATTAAGAACCCAAACCCTATATATGATGTGATCTTAAGACCCATAACAACAACACGAATTCAAAACCTAGAGAGAGAAAATTTTCAAAACATCAAAAAGGGGCGGAGTTATTAACATACCGTTGATGTTTTTGAGAAATGCTCAACGCCTCCTGCTTCAGCCGGTTACAATTGAGTATTTGGATATGCGGATCACTGGATGCCCACGTAATAGTCCTACGTGGGCTATCAGCCAACAAAACTTTTCCTGCTAAAAAGTATTTGGATATAGTCAAGAAGTAAAGTCTGGAAATAAGAAATTAGTTTGGGTGTAAGATATCAAACGGATTTTTAGACTTTTTGTGAAATAAAGTACCTTTGCTTCTAACTCGCTAACAGCAATTGCAGTGGTGCGACCATAACCAAAGAGCAAAGAGCAAAAAAAAAACTAAAATTTGGGTTTAGTCCGTGTTGTAACGCAGTGGAGGAAGACTAAAATTTGGTCAGGCGCAACTTTGAGTTACGCCCAACCAGCGCGCAATTCCAAATCTCGTCCCATTTCTTTTCTTTTTTTTTTTTTTTATAATATTGTTGGGCGCAACTCAAAGTTGCGCCCAACTTTCTTTTTTTTTCTTATTATTGATGGGGCGCAACTCAAAGTTGCGCCCAATTTTTTTTTTTTTTTTTATTATTGTTGGGGCGCAACTCAAAGTTGCGCCCCATTGGGCGCAATTCCAAATTGCGCCCCAAATTTTTTTTTTTTTTTTTAATTGTTGGGGCGCAACTTTGAGTTACGCCCCATCAGGCGCAACTTCAATTTACGCCCGACTAAAGACCAGACTAAAGACTAAATATGGTCGGGTTTTGGTTATAGTCCGGTCTTTGATCTTTACTCCGTCTCCACTGCGTCTGTTTTTTACCAAAAAATTTGGTTATACTCCACGACTGTGGATGCTCTAACATGTCAATTGAGATTATTAATGTGGTAACTGAATTATTATCTCTACTTTTGATGGACTATATAAATATCCTTATCACATAATAATTTTATACCTCTCCTTATACAAGCCCATCAGGGGCCCAATAACAATTTTTGGACTTTCAAATATATCCCCTGTATATATTTGATTAACAAAAACGAAATTGATTATAAAATGTAAACTTAGAATTAAAGAGAGAGAAACAGAACTCGGTTATTTCGTGAGAAAAAAATTCGAAGAAATTTTTTTTTTTTCGTTTCAATCTACGATTCACATATTGAAATTCATCTTCTCCTCCATCTTCTTCATTATCTGTGCAGCAAGATTCATCAATCAATCAACGGAACTCACTGGATTTTTAGCTCCGTTTAACTGAAATTTCCGTTTAACAGAAATCACTGGATCTGTCTTTCTGAAACAAATTGGTAATGTTGATGTTATTTTGAAGATTCATATAGTTGTTTTTGATGATTGCATGTTCTTTTTTCAATGTTCAGGGTGTATAATTTTTGTTTTTCGTTGTTGAAGCAGAGATCCTGATTTATGTTGGAAGATTGATTTCGTGATTATTCCATTAAATTGTTTGATATTGATATAGTTTGATCTCGAGATCCTTATTCATCTATTAAACAGGTAGTTTTAATTTTTGATCTGTTATTTACACTTTCTTTTTTCTTAAATCTGCTCATCAACTGTTTATGCTGAAATGTTGAAGAATTTGTTTGTGTCAACTGTTGTTGTTGATCCAAAATTTATGCTGAAATGTTGATGATGTATTTTAGACACTCTATTGATTATGCTTTTGATGAGATGTTGATATTATTTGTGGATCAACCTTGATTGTTGATACAAAAATAAGATGATGTTTAGTTTATTTTTGGATCAACTATCGTTGTTGATCCAAATTTCTGAACACAAAATGTTTGTATTTGCAATAGGATAATCATTTAAACTAGACACACCACTATAAATCTACAATAATAGAATCAGCATGATAACTCGATCGTCTGACGTTTTGAGAAAAATTATGTTGGAGCACCAAAGGTCAAAACAATATAGATACTGAAATGATGACCTCTCATTTAGCTTTTATTTTAGGTTTCTCAAATTCTACATTGAATATAACTTTCACGAGGGGGGCGTAGCCCCCGAGTGAGGTGCGACGTAATACTATATGTAGCTTAAGGTACTTTATACGGCTTTCTTTTTAGTTTGCATTGAAATTCATGCTTTAACTACCTCTTATTGGATCAAATGTGATATTTTACACATATTTATTGGATCAACTGTCACTGTTTACACATATTTATTGGATCAACTGTCACTGTTTGATCCAAAACTATGATTGTTTACACATTTTTATTGGATCAATTGGATTTGTTGATCCAAAACTATGATTGTTTACAAAGATTTATTGATCAATTGGATTATTTGTTTACATATTTATTGGATCAACTGTGATTGTTGATCCAAAACTATGACTGTTTACTCATATTTTATTGGATCAAGTGTGACTGTTGATCCAAATTTCTGAACACCACTATATGTTATGGTTGTTGCAGGCCAAAGATGGTAGTTGCAGAGTTCAAATTTTGCAATCAGACCGTCTCGCATCCCGTTTTCAAAGATCAACTACTTGTCAAGGAGATGATAAGTGTGGTGAAACAAAAGTGGCCTTATGTTCATGAAGACCTCATTCTCTTTGGTTACACTGTAGAAGGGATTTCAAATGTCATCAATCACGATTTGGATTTGAGGTTTTTCATTCACTACTGCATGACTCACAAGGGATTGACTTGGTGAAGTTTGAAATCGATTAAGGACTTGTGTTGATTCTATTTCTTCATCATCTCGCTTACCTTTCGCTCTCCCGCTCCTGCTTCTTCGTCATCATCAAGTTGTATTTCAAGCGATGAGGTAGCTGTTGTGGAAGATGTCACTGATGATGCGTGTTTGATCAAAAAGGTCCCGAAGAAGTCTGATGCTTGGGTCAACATCTTAACTGGAGTAGGGCAGTTGTTTGAAGGTGGTATTAAGGAAGTTAAGGACTCTATTACAAAGTATGAAATGTTTAGTGGTCGCAAATACAAATTAATTAAGAGTGACTTTTTACGATACACTGTGGAGTGCAAGTTCAAAGAGAAGGAAAATTTATCATTTGGAGGTTTCACGCCTCTCTCCTCGCCAATTCAAATGGTGTATTTAAATGCAAGAGATGTATCGCAGAGCATTCATGTAGTTTAGCTTCTTCGGATCCATCAAAAGTTAGGATGAGAAAATCGTTTATGAAGAATATATTGTCAGATGATTTACGAGCATCGAAGAAGAAGAAGACTGCTGCTGATGTTATAGATTTACTCCGAATGGAATATGGAGTTGACCTCACGTATAGTCAGGCATATCACGGTTTATAATTCACCAAGATATTTCTTTGGGGTGATGATGTCAAGTCCTATTCAGACTTAGTTTGGTAGAAAGATGCAATTGAACAGTACAATCCTGGAAGTGTTGTGAATTTTGAGTATGATAGTGTGAGGCGTCAGTTCAAAAGGTTTTTTGTTGCTTTTGAAGCTTCCATAACTGGTTTCAACAATTACTGCCGTCCGATGCTATTTATCGATTATACCTTTCTCACTGGGAAGTTCAAGGGTGGTCTTATGATTTCTTGCGGCAAAATTGGTAACCAACGTATGACTTTTAACCTTTTACTATTTTTCATTTTGTATCCATGTTTTTTTTAATTTTTTACTGTTGATCCATCATTATGCATTCATTTTGTTGATAAATGTAGCTTTTATTATAGGTTTCTCACATTCTACATTGTATTTAACATTATACTATATGTAGCTTTGGTTAATTTAGACTGCTTTCTCTTTGGTTTGCATTGAAATTCATGCTTTAACTACCTCTTATTGGATCAATTGTGATTGTTGATCCAACTTTATTGAATCAACTGTGATTTTTGAAGCATGGATCAACTGTGATTGTTGATTAACTATGACTATTGATCCAGAACTATCACTACACCATATTTTGCGTTTTGTGACACATTATTTCAGTCACGAAATGGGGTTGTGACGCTCACGGACCGTTACAACCAAGTGTGTAACAAATTTTCGTAACCAACATGTTGCCGTCACTAATGTGAGGTTGTGACACATTTCGTGACACTCAATCGTCTGTCACGAAATTTATATTTTGTGACAGGAGATAGACCGTTTCGAATTTTTTTTTTTACGGTTACAAATACATTGACTTAGTCTACGTTGACCGACTACAATGTGCTGGTAAAATTTTAGTAACCAAGATTTTTCCGTCACTAAATCTCTTTGTAACAGAAAAAAAGGTCGGTCTTCATTGACTGGTCAAAAATAATTCCCACCCATTTTATTTTACCCCGCAGTACCTATCCCTCGGAATTGTTGTCATTTAGTCCAATCCAATTCAAACATTTATTCAAACATTAATTCTTTCTACATTCAAACATTCGAAAGAAGCAAAAATAACTGCTAAGTATATGATACTTGGGTTCATGGTGAGTTCAACTGTCACTGATTCATAACTGCTAAGTATAGGCATATGACTCTTTTATCATCCAAAAATCTAAGAGTTCCAGCATACCAATAAGTTTACCAGGATCCACTTGTTTCTTTATTCATTATCCGCTTGTCCTCGACATTCTTTATAACTCCTTCGTCTGCAAACAAGAAAACAATTCTTTTAGAAATATAGTTTCACAAACTCTCGCATACCATATTGACGCAAGATAAAACATACAAAGAATACATATGAGTCAAAGTGAGTAGTAAAACTACTAAGTTTAGCTCAAAAAAAAAAAAGAGCATCAACTATTGTTCATTCTACAGTTCATAAGAATGAAGGGAACAAGATGGAGAGTCTAACGAAGAGTTTACCCGAAAATGCACAAGATATAAGATTTGACAGCCTTCTATAGAACGTACTTGCTTAATCAACCCTTTGTGCCCCTTTGTATAACATAAGTCCCGGTGCTATTCTTTCTTCAAATCCCATTCAACATTCCTAAAAAAAGTGCGAAGATCAAATGAAATTTATGAGAACAACCGGTATTGATTAACAAAACATAGTATGATTTCATTGTGCGGATATATTTAGTACTGAAAAAATACTGACTCCATGATGGACTGAATTCATAGAAAATTCATAATCAAAAATTCATAATAAAGGTAGAGTCCAACTTACCACAATACACAGGGAGAAAGTGCCACTATAACCCATGCAAATCCCTAGCCATCAGTTCTTGCGATGGCATTTCATGAGAAAACAAACCAAAGACAGAAGGTATTCATCAAAGATGCCGCTTTAGAAACAGAAAAACCACCAATATCTTGCAAAAAGAACGTGAATGGATCCCCTAAATTATTAGCATTGTCCGACAAGTGTTGTTCATTTGTCTCCCTAAATTATTAGCATTGTCCCGTAGAAATGTTACCGGACTAACTTTATCACATTGTGACATGTCTTTTACGCACCGGTACTCAAAGAACCAAACCTAACATGTGAAAGTAATTAATACTAATACAAGACTGATTATGCGCACAAGTGAAAGCATAACTGTATTTGATCAAATGTCAAAGAATGGCAGTAATGGAAGTACGAGGCAAACTCCACCGGATGGGACTTGCACAAAACCCTGCCAGGGAAGACTTTAAACAAAAGTGTCATCATCAGAAAATATACAAAGCTAGGATAAACATAACATGGCAATATCATTACTTAAAGCACCCAGATCCATATAGGTGGAAGAAGGCTACCACCAATCAGGGTTGAGCTCTACGATTTATGCCGAAAATGATTTTGCAAATATTTTGTCATAGTCATATTTCATAGAATTGGGATTAGGGGAAAGATCATACCTTCCTCTTAAAAAGTATAAAAGCACGTAACCAAGAGACTCCAAATCATCTCGCCGACTTTGTTCTGCAGAAGGAAACCATTGTGAGTAGTGGAAATACTCACTTCTAGTTAATTAAGAAAAGAAAGCTATGTCAAATTTTGCATACCAATGCCAAGGTGAGTATTGCAACTCGCATATCGAGCATCCTCGTTAAACTTTTTTCTCTCCGAAATATAGAAAGAAAATTAATTTTATAAAATTCAAGTCTTGGCGATGATGATGAGGTAAGAAGATAATAAACAATAATAGAACTTTCCCATGTATAAAACTGTACCAAGTATTCCCAGTTAAGGCAAAACCGTCAAAGCATAAACCACTAGAAAGATAATTATTAAAAATTGAGCAAATAATTAGCGGAATTGATCTTAGTGTTGATACTTAAGGTTGGTTAAACTAAAAGACCAAACAAAGGAAATCACTCGCTTTTACACCAAAATCATAGCAAGCGAAAAATGTAAACCTATAAGGAATGTGGCTGTTAGTAGTAGACTCGATATCTTTTAGCCAGTTCAAAATCAATGATATAGACCTGAAAAGTAAACACAAAGAGAGCATTATTATTCATGTGAAGCTGAACATCTTATATTATGTAGAAGGGAGAAAACCACAGAATATTTCAACACCAACATACTACAGTTACCCAAGGTGCATATTGTAAGAGGTTACCTCTATGCTTGTTAGCATCTGTTGGCATTGCTCGACTTCCAGTCGCTATAGGAGGTGGTTGTAAAAATAGATACTGACATGTGTTAGAACAGAGACAAGACACCATATGTCCATACGAGATTAAGAGCATTAAAGGAAGACCGCCTAAACAAACTATGAAGTATTTTGACTAAAATATTGAACGAATTAAATCAATTTGTTGCTTACCATTTGATCAGCCAACATTAAGATTGTTTTTAACGAAAATTTCCGCAACCCCAAACCATTTTCGCCATCAACCCCAAACCATTTTATCCCCGCAATACCACCTAATCAAATCAAAACATTAGAGAATCAACAAATTCGACGAAAATAAAATAAAATTCAAAAGAGGTATAGAGACTAATGACTAGTAATAACATAATACATACTTCCTCCTTGAAGAATATTATACAATTTTGCTTCATATAGAAGCTGTGGGTGCTTTTTCTTTGTGTTTTCCTGTTAAAAAAAAACAGTAAATTTCATAATCAAATCCAGGTGAAATTTCAGCAAAAATCATAACAAATTTGAGAAATCAATTAACCAATACTTACAATCTTAACAACAATGATCTCATTTGTATCAATATGAGTTGCTGAAAAATCCATCAAAATAAATAAATAAAATCAGGATCCTCATTAAAACAAATCAATCAAATTAACATCAAAATCAAATCGAATCGGAGAAGAGAAACTAACCAAGATAGATTTCACCGAAAGATCCACTGCCGATCTTTCTTCCTAACTTATACTTAGCACCTACAATCCTTTCCATACTCATGATAACAATAAATAACCCTAAATCTTAATTGAATATAAATAGATTAAATTAGGGTTTCTGAAATTTCTGAAAGATAAAGAGAAGATGAAGATTGAAAAACACGAAGAAAAAGAGGTGTTTTTTGATTGACGGTGAGAACCTAACCTAATAACATGAGACAACAAATCTTCTTCTTCTAGACTTCTAGTGTGAGTCTGTCTTCACACAAAACAGATAGCGAGTCATAGAAGGAAAGGGATATGAAAGTCACAAAAACTTCTATGTTGAGGATGGATAAATCGATCCTGAAGAGAGAAGAAGGGGAATGTAGGTGATGTTTGAAAGGTATTGACAAGATTTTTGTGATGTTTCTCGGCCAAATCGATCGATGAAGAGAAGATTTCTGTGATGTTCACTAAACCCTAGTTTTATCGCTAGAGCAGTAGAAGACTGAAGAGAGAAGAAGGGGATAAGAGTTGTGCGGTTTATTCACACGATAGGGTAAACTTGATAGAATGTACACGGTTCTTTCGCACGATGCTCAGGAGGGTGTTTGAGTGTTACACTCGCACACTGCAGTTCTTTTGCACGATTTTTTTTCCTAAGAAGAGTTACTAATCGTGACACGGGTCGGGCCGACACTAAACCGGTAAAATTTCGAACGGAACATGTGGTGTCACTAAATTTTCGTAACTGAAATTTTTAGTCACTAATTCGTGACGGCTACATGTTGGTTACGAATTTTAGTTACTAATCGTTGAATATGGTGTAGTGTATGATTGTTTTACACAGATTTATTGGATCAACTGTGATTGTTTATCCAAAAACTATATTTTGTTTTGAATCAACTTCTACTATTGATCCAACTAAAATGGATCAACTGTGACTTTTGATCCAAAACCATCATTGCTTACACAGATTTATTGGATCAAATGTGACTTTTGATCCAAAAACTATATTTTGTTTTGAATCAACTTCTACTGTTGATCCAACTGAAATGGATCAACTGTCATTGTTGATCCAGCTGAAATGGATCAACTTTGTTTGTTGACAGTAGTTACTGGTCATTTATTTTTGTTTTTGGTTTTTGTAGAAATCTATCCAGTTGCATTTGGAATTGTTCCTTGTGAAAATTGTGAGAGTTGAGAATGGTTCTTAATCAATTTGAAGGGTATTATTCGTGAAGATCGTCCACCGACCATCATATCGATCGTGGAATCGGCCTTTTGAAGCATGTGCCTAAAGTCTTCCCAAATGCTTTCCATTCCTACTGTTTGTACCATATGAAAGGAAATATTAGGTTCCAAAGGGCAAGAGCGAGATAAACTGCAGTCAAGTTATTCAAGAGTGCTACACCGCATTAACAAAGGAAAAATTTTATGTGCTGCGAAGAGTATGAGTAATCTAAAGTTGGATTCGGTGGTTTCTTGATGATGAAGATTCCACTCGAGAATTGGGCTGCTCATGCATTTTTAGGAGAAAGGTGGGGTGAGAACACATCAAATATTGCTGAGAGTTTTAACAATGTTATTAAGCATGATAAGCCGCTTCAAAGAATTGAGCTTCTCGATGGTATTCGTGCTAAGGTAATGAAGCAGAATTACAAGAGGTTATTGGAGTCTAACAAGTGGACTACAAGGCTTACTCCTCGTAGGCAAGCAAGGTTTAACAAGAGAATAAACGACTGCCGTTCATACAAGTTTCGGAGATCAAGTGAGAAAGTATTTGAGATCATTTCTCCAACAGGAAAGTATACTGTCGACTTGGATTCTAGGACCTGCAGCTGCAAATGGTGGCAAAAACATAGCTTTCCTTGCACTCATGCAATGAAAGCCATGTTGCGTATTGGAAATGATGAACCATACAAATACATTAGCCCTTATTATACTTCGACTACTATAGAAGGTTGTACTCTCGACCCATATATCATATTCCGATTCGAGAAGCCTCCCGGAATTAATAAAAAGGGTATGTTTTGCCTCCCAATGGTGGTCGAGAACAAGATGGAAGGCCTAAAGGTGTTAGGTATAGGGGTAGTCGTGAAAAGGTGCGCAAGAAGAGGAAGTGTGGCCAATGTGGGATGCTCACCTTTCACAACCGTAGAACATGTCGCAGAGCTCCTTTGGCTCCTCGTGCACCAACGTTTCGCAAGGAGTCTCATTCCAGGATGATCAAGTTCTTGAAGAGGATGTTGTGCTGAAGTTTTTTGGTTTTATTCATATTCTGAACAACTTGTTTTTTTTTTTTTTTTTTTTTTTTTTTTTTTGGGTTTTATTCATATTCTGAACAACTTGTTTTATTCATATTCTAAACAAGAGGTTGTTTTCTTTTTCTTTTTTTATGCTTTTCTGGTTTGCAATTGTTATTTTTTTAAATGACATACATTCTTAGTTTGTTGTTATCAATTTTATTCTTTTGTTTCTCAAGTATATGTCAGTTTTCAGGTTACAACTTTATTGATTTTACAGAAAACATACTTATACAAATGGTATCAACTGCATTTGTTGATCCTTTTTTTTGTGGATCAACTTCCATTGTTGAACCAACTAAAATGGATCAACAATGGTTGTTGACACACAAAACAAACCAAAAAATTGAATGGAACCATTTGTATTTGCTAGTAAAATCCTGAAGCTATATATACCTGTAACATTCATTCATAATCAGAGCATCTTAATTGGATCAACAATGGTTGTTGATCCAACCAAAATGGATCAACAATGGTTGTTGACACAAAACAAACAAAAAAATTGCATGGTTTTATCTGTTTTTACTAGAAAAACATACATGTAACATTCATTCATATTCAGACCACAAATACATCCATAATAATTCATTCATAATCAGACCTACAATAATTTTTACTTACTAAGATAGATAATTTTAAAACTACAGTTAGATTCTCTTTACAGACCATTAACAGACTATGACATCAAGCTCACTCTAATGGTTCAACTGAGTCATTAGCAGAATCAGGAAGTTGGATTATATCTTTAACAGTGTCAGCAGCTGAATCAGGATTCTTCCATGCATCCAATTGTGACAAGATTCTTGCTGCAATCTTCACTCTCTTCTTGTTCAACTTCTCATCTAAGTGGGTGATTTCAGATAGATTTTCACAGTTTCCACGCTTTACCAAATTCTTCAAGTACATGCAAGTGTGCAGTGCACAATCGCATCCATCTTGTGCTGGTACAATGTAGTGTGAAAAGCTTGTCGTATTTCACCAATTGCCTCTCGATCTCTCGTGGCCCATTTCATTCAAAGACTTTAGTCAGTGGTACTATCATCACAAGATATTGCCAATTATAAGCCGCATTGCGCCTTGCAGAGTTGTGCACTATCCATTTCCCTTTTACCAAAGCCAGCACCACCCAATGGTATCCAACACCTTGCTGATCAGTCAAGCACATATTGTTATAATGATGTTTGTGTCTTCAATATTACTAGTGTTTTTCCTTAGCTTTTCCGGGATCCCACATCTCTCTACCTTTGATATATTTTGCGATTCTAATGCGATTCCAAATATTGGCTGTATCAATATATTTTTCAAATATATTAGTTTGCCATATTATGAATCATGTTAACTAGAGAACTATATATCATAACAAGTAAATCTCACTTTGGATCAAAAATGGTTGTTTACCCCATTCACTTGGATAAACTCACATTGTTGATCCACAAAGAAACCAAGATTTTCTGCTACTTACATAATCTAAGTTGACTTGCTTAACTAGAGAACTATATATCATAACAAGTATATTTCACTTGGATCAACAGTGGCTGTTTACCCCATTCATTTGGGTAAACTCCCATTGTTGATCCACAAAGAAACCAAGATTTTCTGCTACTTACATAATCATTTGTTGAGAGAATAATGTGGTTCCTGTATTGAGGTTTATGCGGCGATTCCATCTTTGATTTCAGCATGGTGGTGTAATAATCAATAATCTCACCGTGAATGTTTTGATTATTCATCAGATGTTGTATATGCTTTCCATTGATGATTACTTCCACATCAGTATTGCAGAAATAAAAACTAAAAGCTTTGTCGCTGCATTTTCAACAAAAAAAATAAATATGAAAATGTAATTAAAAAGAACTATCATATAACCCAAAAGAAAAACTATGTGATCTGAGTTGTATTACATACCATTCAGTTGCATTCTCAAAGAACGGCTGGATGATTTTTTTTTTCATCGTCACTGCATTTTTTCCACAATTTCAGTCTTTGTGGCCTTGTCAGTTTTTTCGGTTTGGGTGGTGTGACGTCAATGACAAGCTCGTCGAGGTCAATTACTTCCCTTTGTTTCTCCACCTTCTTCTTTTTTCCTTTTCCACCTTTCCTTTGTCCCCTTGTTCTCTTAGTAGGTGTTTGACTTCGAAGTTTATACGTCTTTATCTTTGGCCTTTCTCCTTTCTTCACCCGTTTTACAAGAGAACTGACTTTCTGTTCTTATGCTTCTGATGCTTTTGCTTCTTCTGATTGGTCCTCTGATTCTGTTTCCTCTTCAGTGTGCTCTTCAACTACATCCACATTATAAATACGGTTCAACCCTCGGAGTATTTTAGATTGTGATTGATTTCCAGAACAATCCTCTTATGTTTCTTTTGTTTCTTGTGTTATGCTATGTACCTCCTCCATTATTGCACCGAAACTCGGCCTCGCTACTGGATGCACATACCTGCAGTTCGTCCGGTTTTATTGCTGAAAGTGGAGGAGTGTCAAGCACAACCATTTCCATTTGTATGTCATAATTCTTCTTCTCAACGGACGGGCTCTTTTCTTCCATTGGTATTTCATCTTTCTCTTCTACTATTCCAGCAGATTTTGCAATGTTTTCAACCAGCGAATCAAGCTCTGCATTGTTTTCAACAACAGTATTGAGCTCTAAATCATCAGCTTGCCTTAGGTTTCTTCCTGCACGAAAGCCTTCCTTCCAATTCTCCAAAGATTTGTCACTTTTCGGTTCTTCCTCCGACAACTTCATTCCAGTTTCAAAACCATTCCGCCAACTATTCTCTTGAGTGTCCAAGGTATGTTGAGTTACCAAAGTACTCTGAGTTCCCAAGGAATCGTTCATTCTTGAGTGTCTTCATTGTTCACAGCCACTGAATCTTCGACTTCCATGTTTACTCTAGCTAGTTTCATTCCCATCTATTGGTTGATCATTCGCCGCAGAGTTCATTTCATGCTGATTTCCTTGCCCAGATGATTCTCCTTGTTGTTGCTTTTGTGTGAACAATTCTTCAAATTCCAAACCTTCAAATTCCTTCCCCGTATACGCTGGTTTATTCCTATTCAGTGATTCCTGAAAAATTATTTCCTCTCCCTGCCATTTCTCTATGTTCTTGTCAATGTCAGCAAGTCACTCTTGTTCTCCAGCTTGCAACTCTAGTTTGTCCATGTTCCTCTCATACAACTCTCTCAAGAATAACGTGCTCTGGACAAACTTTTTAATTTCAGCCTTGTCCATGTAATGAATCTCATGCTTGTCACAGTCAAGAAAGATGTTTTCTTCCTCTAGCTCCTTTATCCTTGTCCTCTCTTGTTCCAGCTCTCTTGCAGGTGTCGATAGGTCAATTAAATAGTTCTCCTCAGCAGACACTGGATCAACAAAGTCTTGATGAAACTGCGAAGCATGATCAACACAAATCAAAATAGTGTAGCTAGTATAACTGGATCAACATTTGTTGTTGATCCCATTCACATGGATCAACTTCCATTGTTTATCCACAAAGAACTGATAGTAAAAGTGGATCAACATTGGCTGTTTATCCCATTCACATGGATCAACTTCCACTGTTGATCCACAAAAATATTAGAATTGGAGGAGCTGAAAATAGTGTACACACTAAAACTGGATCAACATTGGCTGTTGATCCCATTCATATGGATCAACTTCCACTGTTGATCCACAAAAAACTGACACTAAAACTGGATCAACATTGGCCGTTGACCCCACTCACTAAAAAAATGGTACATTTGTAATAGTAAAGATAAATATAGTAAAAAAAATTACCGTCTTGTCGAACCAAGTCATATCAATTGCCTTCTTATTCAATTTTTTGCCAAAGTCACTTGCAAGCTGCTTGCACAATGCATCTTTGGTTCCATCGTAGGAATCTTGGAGTTGAATTTTGAAATCCCTCCCTTTTCGTTATGTACTTATCGGTATGTTCGCAGAACCAACACTGCATAATATAAACAACAATGTTAGTTTTATCCAATAGTATGCATTTCACTCTCTACAACAATAAACATTTTAGTTTTACAAAAAATTAACGTTGTTTCTTACCACTAGGAGAGTTGTGCAGCCACCGATAGCTAATTGGTTATTCTTCTTGTTTGCCAGGTTCGAAATCAAACATTCCACAACATGATCCGGCCATGACACTTTGTCCATCAGTAAGATATGAGGCAACCATTTCTTTGGGAAAGATGTCATACCAAAGATTTGGGAATAAGAAAACCGTGCATAACCACATACCGAAAAGTCTTACAAAATGCTCCGGATCAGACTCATCTTCTGCTGCATTTTTCAGTTTATATACAACCTCAGCCTTCAATATTGGTTCTGGACAATCTTTTGGTTTTTCTTGTCTGAACTTTGTATTTAAGAATTCGCTGTAGTCGAGTCCTTTCTTGTTGCGATTCTTCGCTTGAATTCTTCACTCTCTATCAGTCGTCTCATCTTGAATATCAAAGCGAAATCTCTTGCTTCCAGAGAGCACTCTTCGTTTCTCCAAATTTAAAATTTCTGGTTTTTTTTTATCAAATGCACTCATCAGCAACTGCATTGCAAGATTAATCTTGTTCATCCATTTACCACTCATACTCATGTCTGTTACATAAAATGGGCTAATTAATTCCCAATATGGAGATTCTTTAAGTGCTTTTGCAAGTTTCGGTTTCTTCTTGTTATTTGCATCTTCCACTTCAAACTTTTTGCATAGAAAATTCCCTATTTCAGCCAATGGTTGTAGACCTCCTTTGATTCTCTGTTCCTTTGCTCTCGACTTGGCTGCATACATGAAACTCAAATCATTTTCCTTTTCATTTTTGACAATAATCTTTTGTTTTTCGCATTCTACCCATAATATATTTTCACGAGGGGGCGTAGCCCCCGAGTGAGGTGCGACGTATAAATATGTGTAATCACGGTTCATGCTTTAACTACCTCTTATTGGATCAAATGTGATATTATACACATATTTTACACATAATGTGATGTTGGATCAACTGTGGTTGTTTACACATATTTGTTGGATCAACTGTGACTGTTGATCCAAAACTATGATTGCTTACAAATATTTACTGGATCAACAGTCACAGTTTGATCCAAAACTATGATTGCTTACACATAAGTTTTCATTAAAGAGTCAATGTTTTTACCTTTGCGCTCTGGCTCTGTGTTGCCCTCTTTTGCTACTTCTTCTTTTTCAGATTCATCTTTATCTGATTCTTCTTTCTCCTCTTCATCGGACTCTGATTCTGATTCTATTGATTCTTCCTCAACTACCTTCTTGTTTTTCTCCTTTTGTTGTGGTTTTGCTTTCGCCCTTGACCCGACTGCATACGTGAAGCTCAATCATTTTCATTTTGTTTTCAATATTTCAAACAATATAGTTATATATACCAACACAAATATTACAATCTATGTTTTTACCTTTGACGACTTTCTTCGGTTTTCCCTTTTCTGCTTCTTATTCATATATTACAATTTGTTTTTCTTCTTCCGATTCTCGATCATCTTCATCTGATTCTTCTTGCCCTTCTTCTTCGGATTTTGATTTTTCTGGTTCTTCCTCAACTTTATTCTTTTGTTTCAGCTTTTGTTGTTGTTCTTCTTTAAGTTTGATTTCTTTCGCCTTTGACCTGCCTGCATACATGAAACTCGGTCATTTTCATTTTTTTAAGTAACGTAGTAAGAATACCATCATAAATATCACAATGTATGTTTTTACCTTTGAGGACTTTCTTCGGTTTGCTCTTTTTTGCTTGTTTTTCCTCTTCTTCCGACTCTTTGTCATCTTCATCTGATTCTCTTTGCGCTTCTTCTTCGGATTTTTCCTCAGCTATCTTCCTGAGTTTCACCTTTAACTTTTTTTGTGCTTCTTTATTCCCAAATGCCATCTTCCTCTGTCTTGTTCTTTGCATTTCCTTTGATGATTTTTATTGGTTTGCCCTTTTTAGCTTCTTTTTCCCCTTCTTCCAACTCTTCATCATCATCATCTGATTCTTCTTGTCCTTCTTCTTTGGATTCTGATTCCGACTTTTCTGGTTCTTCCTGAACTATTTTCTTGTGTTTCACCTTTCTTTGTGTTTCTTCATTTGCACTCTTGTTCTTCCTCTTTCTTGTTGCCTGTTTGTACCCAAAATAAATTCTGGGCACGAAGCACGATGAATGGATAGTTTTGGTGAGTATTGGGGTTTGGAGACGGATTGGAAAGCAAATAAAGAGACAAAGATGAACGCAGGTTTTACGTGGTTCAGCAGGGCTTGCCTACGTCCACGGATGAATCCCCTTGGGGAGAAATGTTTTATTGATTTTTCTATTACAAAATATGTTTCTCTCCCCTCCTCTTGGCTCCCCATCCTCATTTCTGCTCCCCCCTATTTATACAGTTGCATATCTAAATATAACATAAATTACATTAACTGCTCATTCAAGCCACCATCATCAATTCTGTATGAAACAGCTGTAGTTAATTCTGCATGTATGAAACTGCTGCCTTTAGTACTGCATGGCTGAAACTGCTGCCTTTAGTATCGCATGGCTGAAACTGCTGTAGTTAGTACCGCATGGCTGAAACTGCTGCAGTTAGTACCGCATGGAATTCAATGGATGAAACTGTTGGAATTCAATTCTGCATAAATGATTCTTTGGCATATTGGTGGACACTTGTTGGTCGAACAAACACCGCATGAGCAAGGACTGGCTTGATGGTTGGGAGACGTGATGGGCAGCGGCGTGGATGGAGGCCGGTCGGGCGGCATGGTTGGAGGCGGTTGATGAGACATGATGGGCTGGCAGCGTGGGTGGAGCATGGTTGGAGACTAGTTGGCAGTGCGGAAGAATTTTTGGCTAGGAATTGGTTTGCAGCATTGCTGGTTACAAAACTAAAAACTGGCTTGGGGTGCGACTGTCTTCGATAGTTGACCGACGCTTGACTTTGATTGTTGACCGAGTTTGACCATTGACCTTGACCGGAAGTTGACTTTGATAGTTGACCGACTTTGATCATTGACCGGTCTGTGTAGACTGGTGGGCTACCTTGGCTGACTGGTTAGTGGGCTTGGATGAGGACCAAAACATGATTCAAGTATCAATTTGGCCCATTAAGTGGTATTTTTACTTATGGTACAAACATCGCCCCCTCTTAACCTCCAACTTGTTGGGGGTTAAGAAAAAATTTTGTGTTCCTTAGTCAATGATAAATCTCGCCCCCAAGTGTGGACTATTGATATTGAGGTGATTGGAGAACTTCCCTTGTTTGCGGAAATCAAGACGCCCCCAAGAGTAAATTTATGTTCCGAAGCGTAAATAGAAACGCCTTCGTTGATTGTGGAGATCGTAATCAAGTCCCCCAAGTGTTGTAAAAACAAGATCGAAGTGATGCAATGAAGCTTGATAATGGAGCAGAGTGGTGTTTGAAATGAGCGGTAACAACATTGAGTGAAACTGTTTCGCCAAGAACTGTGATCGCCAGGATCACAGGAGTGACGAGCAAAATTGAACCGCAATGGGGCCGCGATCACTGGAATGCGAGAATAATGAGCATGATTGCAGTAGCTGCGGTTAGCTGGACTGCAAGAACTGCGAGCAAAACTGGACTGCATCAGCGGTGATCAGCTGGAATGCAGCAACAACGAACGAAGTTGTACTGCAGCAGCTGCGATCAGCTGGGATCATAGAGGCTATGAGCATAGGCGACCGCATCACCGTGATCACCGGGAATGCAACGAGCGACGGAAAAACTACATTGCAGCAGCTGCGATGAGCTAGACTCGCAGAATCGCAAGCATAGCCGACCGCATCAGCTGTGATCGCTGGAATGCAGCAGAAGAACGAACAAAGTTGGCTGCGCAGAGCAGCGATTAGCTGGACTGCAGCGAATCTGAGGGACTTGGTTTAAACAGCTCGATAAACATAGGTGTAACAGTTACGAATAAAACTAGACAGCATCAGTTGCGTCCAACCGAGTGCCACCAGACTGCATCAGTTGCGTCCAACTGAGTACAGAATTCGTAAGCAAAACTGGACTGCATCAGTCGCGTCCAACTGAGTGCAGCAGTTGCTTTTGAACTGAAGTACAATAATTCAGTCAACATAATTATAACAGTTTAACATTACTGATTGTAAAAATTGCGTAAAAATATTAGGGTGTACGCTCGCCCCCTCTTAATCCTACAACTCGTTGGAGGACTAAGAAGTTTGGGTTACCTGAAGTTTCGATTTTCAGGAGCTTAATTGTAATTAGGTGCTATGTAACTTGCCCCCAAGTGTATGAAGTGTTACACGCCTTGCCCCCAAAAGAGTAATTTTAGACCGCGAGGTGTTACATATCTTGCCCCAAGTGATGGTCAGTCATGTTGAAGTGATATGCAACTCGCCCCCGGAAGATAGTAATTGTCATGCTGCTCAATGCTTGCACAAGGGTGCACTGCCTTGCTGCATTTTGCTCGCGCATGGGATTTTGAATATGTCTGCTATCTGGAATTCGCGCGGGGGGTCAATCCCACTATTCCGATATGCGCGTGAATTGAAATGTGTGCATCCCTCGTTGAGAAGATGTTTGCCACATTAAAGGTGTCTTACCAAAAGTATGCATGAATATATGAAAAGGTGCAAAAATATGTAAATTGTATACTTACCTTATTGAAAATGTTGTTGCGACTTCGCTTTTGAAGTGATTAGGATGCCCAATGGCTATGTCGGTATTTTCCAGCGATGATGATCAGTATAGTTGCCTTAGCTTCTTGTTTCGACTTCGTAATTGATTTGTCTGTGGGACCGGGAATGCATCGTTAAGTCCAAGCTGGATCGAAGACGATTTACTGAACTGTTTTTCAAAGATTGTGATCAGTTGACAGAACCGTTGCTTGTGAAACCGGGATTACGATAGTTCGATCAAGCGCTGTAGTAATTATTCGGGAAAAGGACTGCAGCAGTTCGATCAACTGGGCTGCAGTATTGCTGAGGACAACTAGACTACAACAGTTCGTATAACTGGGCTGTAGCAGTTTTACCTTGCACCGAAAATGTGCGTGTTGAGGTTTATGATTCCAACCAGCACTCGCGATCTTTGCGTTGTGGGTAGAAAGTCGACATAATAGCGTTCGCTAACATTGAACGTGCAGTTCCCTGCATCTTGATGGTGTTTGTCGTGCCACTCGAAACCTCAAAAATTAAATTTTCCAAACTCATGATTTTTCACTTCCATGTTTTAGGTAATTGAAAGACGATTCCAACGAGCCAAAAATCACTCGATTCGGACTTAAAACGAAGAAGTTATTGATTGAAACAAGATTTTCGACCAACGGTCTTCTTTCCGCCGAACATCGAAATTTGATGTAACATGAAGCGTCGAACTTTTTCGAGAGTTAATTTGGATGTATCCTGGGGCATCGAAGTTTGATATACCACTGAGCATCAACGGTTTACATACGCCGAACATCGAACTTTGATGTCACACGAAGCATCGAATCTTTTATGATTGATGGAAGTGGGTGATGGACACCTATGACGTGGGTGAGTGAAAGTAAAGTGGGTGAACGAAACTCCTAAAGAGGGTGAACAGATCTGAGGCCGCTCGCCGCCGCTCGCCGGCTTGGGCCGCCGGCTCATTTTTTTTTTTTTTTTTTTGGAAAACTTTCGCCACGCTTTTCACGAACTGTTGCCTTTTGTCTTGAAATTTTCGCAACTTTGTTGGTGTTGTTATCTTTTCTCTTTGACCTTTTGCAACATTTTCGGGTCGTTGTCTTTTCTCCTTACAATTTTTAGCAACAGGTTTGTTGAACTGTTACCGTTTCTCATGGAATTTTCACCATGATTTTGCTGCACTTTTGTGGCCCTTTTCTGGAATTTTCTGAGATGCATTTTCTGGAGGTTTTCCCTCGGGTATTCAGGCACCTTGAGATGTGGACAACTTGACAACTTTGCGATCATGACAGTATTGATTTTGTCATACAACAAACTTGAACAGGTGGATAATGCGTTATTTGAGAAGCAAATTTTTCTAACTTTGGATTTGAATATACTACGGATCGAACATCCTGGCATGCAGCAGTTTTCCGATGAGTCTGTCTTGGTGGCCTCTGACTATGAAGCTGGATTGCAGCAGTTACGATCAACTGGACTGCAGTAACTGTGACTAACTGGAATGCAGCAGCTGCGACCAGCTGGACTGCAGTGACTGTAATCAATACTGGGCCCAACCATGTTGCGGATCAAATATCCAGCAACAATTTTGATAATGTTTTTACGCCATCTTTTACCGTGAACCGAACGTCTTGACAATAGTTTTAACAACCCTTGTAGTGGTATAGATTGGGTGCTCTCTGAAGGTAATAGTTTCCGGAAAAAAAAAAATTCGAATTGCGAATCGGGTTTGCAGCAGCTGCGATCAACTGGACTGCAGTGATTTTGATCATACTTGGACTGCAGCAGTTTCGATTAATCAAGGGCTGCGGGAGTAATCATTGAAGGCATCCAAACTGGAAATTTCGAGATTTTTTTTTTTTTTTTTTTTTTTTTTTCTGTTTCACAGCACCCTTAAAGATCTTTGACGCAAATTGCAACGAACTTTTGACCCTATCATGTTGCGGATCGAACATCCCACAACAGTTTTGATGGTGTTTCACTACATCTTTTGCCGCAGACCGGGCGTCCCGGCAATACTTTCATCGAATTTTGTAGTAATGCGATTTTCAGCGGTATCAGAAGGTAATAGCTTCATCAAATATGAAACAACGAATCTTGATTACAGCAGTTGCGATCAACTGGACTGCAATCTGTGCGGTTATATGGTCTGCAGCAGATGCGATCAGCTGGACTGCAACAATTGTGATCAGACTAGACTGCAACAATTACGCTCAACTGGACCGCGCAGTAGTGATTTTCAAGACGTGGATTTGCTTTTCACGGACACAATTTTGAAGCTTTTTCTACAACTTTTCTCAATGGAAAAACACGATTTCTTTTCTCGTGTGTCCCCTTAGTCGGCGCCAATGTTTGTACCCAAAATAAATTCTGGGTACGAAACACGATGAATGGATAGTTTTGGTGAGTATTGGGGTTTGGAGACGGATTGGAAAGCAAATAAAGAGACAAAGATGAACGCAGGTTTTACGTTGTTCGGCATGGCTTGCCTACGTCCACGGATGAATCCCCTTGGGGAGAAATGTTTTATTGATTTTTCTATTACAAAATATGTTTCTCTCCTCTCCTCTTGGCTCCCCATCCTCATTTCTGCTCCCCCCCTATTTATACAGTTGCATATCTAAATATAACATAAATTACATTAACTGCTCATTCAAGCCACCATCATCAATTCTGTATGAAACAGTTGTAGTTAATTCTGCATGTATGAAACTCTTTGCCTTTAGTCTTGCATGGCTGAAACTGCTGCCTTTAGTATCGCACGAAATCGCTGTATGATTAGTACCGCATGGTCTGCACCAGCTTCTTTGTAGATTAGTACCGCATGGAATTCAATGGATGAAACTGTTGGAATTCAATTCTGCATAAATGATTGCTGGCAGTATTGGTGGACACTTGTTGGCTGAACAGCTGACTGCATAGGCAAGGACTGGCTTGATGGTTGACAGACGTGATGGGGCGGCGTGGATGGAGGCCGGGCCGGGCATGGTTGGAGACCGGTTGTGAACATGATGGGCCGGCGGCGTGGGTGGAGCATGGTTGGAGACTAGTTGGCGGTGCGGAAGAATTTTTGGCTAGGAATTGGTTTGCGGCATTGCTGGTTACAAAACTAAAAGCGGTTTGGGGTGCCATTGTCTTCGATAGTTGACCGACGCTTGACTTTGATTGTTGACCGACTTTGACCATTGACCTTGACCGGAAGTTGACTTTGATAGTTGACCGACTTTGATCATTGACCGGTCTGTGTAGATGGTGGGCTACCTTGGCTGACTGGTTAGTGGGCTTGGATGAGGACCAAAACATGATTCAAGTATCAATTTGGCCCATTAAGTGGTATTTTTACTTATGGTACAAACATTGCCTCTTCTTCAATTATCTTATTTTTCTTCGCATTTCTTTTTGGTTCTGTAGCTTTCTCAATCTCTTGCGTGCTCTTTTCGTCTTGCTTCTTCTTTATCCTTGGTGATCTTCTATGCATTATGTCTTCTCAACCTGAGTTCAACACTTATTATAGTTAGCATTCATATTTTCACAGTAGAAAGGTACATAACCATCAAAAAAAACTTTTTTTATGTATCAACTACTCTTGTTTATCCATATTTATTTGGATCAACTGTTGTTGTTAACCCCTACATTGAATCAACTTCTACTGTTGATCCCTTTCATTTGCAAAGATATCTAAAATTCCTTCAGAAACACATAACAGTTGAACAACTTTGCATACAATGGATCAAATTTTATTATTTATCCTATTTTTTACTTGGATCAACTAGGGCTGTCAATGGGTCCGGGTCCTCCCGGGTACCATACTACCCGGAACCGGACCCTATTATTTTTTTTCGGTTCCGGGTCCTAACGGTTCCGGGTCCGGGTGTTAAATTTGTTGGCCCAGAACCGGACCCGATAAAACAGCCGGGTACCCAACGGTTCCGGGTATCAAACGGGTATTTAATGGTCAGTTTTACACTTATAATACTGAATGAAATTGCGTATCAACACTAAGTAAGATTGTCAAAAAAACACTTGAGAAAAAAGATAATGCAAAATACACCAGCATCAACTACTGCCACCTCTCCTTAAACATCTTTAATAACACCACCGGTCTTATAACCCCAAATATCAGCATTCCCTGAACCAGTAGAGATGCTACGATATGGACTTGCTTCCATCTATGTCCTACTATGAGGGATTTAAGCCAAGGCTAAGAACGAGATGAAGATGCAGCTTGTGTCGAGTGACGATGGTGTCAATGTGTCATCTATCTGCTTATAAGGATTCTTTAGATTTGCAACTGGTCACCCCCAAACTTCCACATAGCAAGGAGCAAACTTATCCAATAAAGAGATAGTATTCTTCTGATGATACAGAAGATTCCATTTAATAGCCAATGCTAAGCTTTGTCCACCCAACTCTATCAACAACATTGCTGGTATAGATAAGAAAGTCCCCTTAACAATGATTACTTCCATTCCTTTTGCGTCATAGTGAAACCATACCTGAAGAAATATTTATTCATAAGCCTGTTCGATAATTAAACATCTCTACCACAATAACAACTGCAGCTCCCGATTCTTCTGCAAAAGTCTTGTCATTTTTGGAGTGTAATCGGCATCAAAAACTAGTGTGTAAGCACTTAGGCATGCTGCATATAAAAGCATTTATGTCTGTAAGCTTTCATTGATCCCAAGACTAGAAAAATGTTCCAATAAATTTATAGAACACCCAAAATACATAGAAAATATGGTATGGAAGAAATAGATCTTCAACCAAGAACAAGGTCACTGTCGTAGTACATAATTTACTAAAATTTTGACAATCAATTCTACTTCCAAGCATTCAACTATGAAATCTCTAATCAACACTTTATCAAACATATTATGAGCATCACTTATTATTTCACCTCATTTTACATGCGTATCAAATTGAATACCCATTTTCAAACTCTATCATGGACAAAAATTCAACCCAATAAAATATTTAGTGTTTTATCGGTAACAAAATTAATCTTTATGCAAAAACATAGAATCAACCTTTAACAATAAAATATTAGAATCATTAAGAGCAGTGATTCCATTGATCAAATGAACTTTTAAACTGAGAACAAAAAGATCTAGCAAAGAAAAAAAAATGGAAACCCTTACCTCGATCAACCTTCCATACTTCTGGTACATTTTAAGAAACCCTATATAACAATAAGAGAAGTTAGAACAAAGAAAATAAAAGAGAAAAAAGATTAGAAATGGTATGTAAAGATAGAGGAAAGTGAGATTAGCTAGATGAAGAAATTATAGGAGTTTAGTAGTCCCCAGGGAAATCCTTCCCTAGTAATTTAGGTTCTCATAAAGAGATTTTAATTTGAGACAGAAAGGAAAAGATTTCAGAGAGTGCGATATTCACAAGTGAGGCGGAATTATCAAGTGCGGTAACTTACTTTTAGGTTTTAGGCAAAATTATATCGGGTGCCCAGGAACCGCGGGTACCCGCCGGGTATACCCGTTTAGGACCCGTATCTAATCGGTTCCTTATTGGGTATTACCCGTCGGGTCTTAAAACACTAATGGGTCTGAAATTAGGACCCGGAACCGGTCCCAAATCAACCGGGTCCGGTCCGGGTCCGGGTAAAAGGGTACCCATTGACAGCCTTAGGATCAACTACTGTTGTTTATCCCCTACATTAGATCAACTTCTACTGTTGATCCATTTTTTTTTGGATAAACTACTGCTGTTGATACAAAAAATATTTAAAAATCCTACAGAAACACATTTTCACCCATTAATAGTAGAACAAATTTTCATACAATGGATCAACTTGTATTGTTTATCCTTTTTTTATCTGGATCAACTGCTATTATTTATCCCCTAAATTGGATCAACTGCTATTGTTTATCCAATTTTATTTGGATCAAGTACAATTGTTTATTTAAAAATATCTAAAACTCCTTCAGAATCACATTTTCACCCATCAATACTTATCAACAATAGATCGAATTTGCATCTGAGCAAAACAATACTTAAAGTTTGAAGAGAAATATCAATTTTCAACATGATTAGTATATATAACCTACACAGATTTGACGAGTTATCATTTCTTAACACAAATATCCCAAGAACACTAACCAAAACTAAAAAATAACTAAACAAGACCAAAATCAAACCTAATCAGTAAATTGCAGTGTGAAAATCAACCATATACAAACATATAACTATTACATTATCAAAATCAAGACCAAAAGATACATGCATCAATTAAATCTGACATCAAAATTAGGTTTTACATGTTCGATTTTTGCAATCATCAATTAAATCTCAAGAACTCTAACCAAAAATCAAAACAAGACCAAAATCGAAAGTGTTTTTACCTGTTCAAATTGAAATCTTCAGTGAAATCAAATAAAACTTGATTAGCCTTCTGTTCGATGCTTTCTGTTGATGATGAAAGATATGCTTTATGTTGTTGATGAAACGAAATGAAACTAGGTTAACTTTCAGTTTCTGTTAGTGGATGTATCCAACTGGATTGATTTTGAGTAACGGCTAGTGTATTAATGTTTGGTTATGAGTAACGGCTAGTGGATTTATTCCATGAATTTCGGTTTTTTTTTCTGGTTTTCAGTTTCAGATAGTGGGAGCGATTGAAACGAGGGAGAGAAGAGTGATTTGGTGAGAGAAACCGTAACTGAAAAATGAGTAGTTATTGTGTATGATCTAGTATTAAGTGAAATATATAGGGAGGGCATTTAAGTAATCTAATAATTCCGAATTTTAATTCCTAAAATTGGTAGGGATATATTTATTTTGGGAAAGGATATATTTTTTGGGTTATAAAAGTAGGGACATATAAATAATGCACCCATTATTAATTTATTTTAAACTTTTTGATTGATTCACTTAATTACAAGGTGATTTTATTAATGGATAAATAATTTGGTGTCGCCTGACGAGTTTCGAATTCAGGTCTTTTTTTTTAATAGATAAACCAGGTATTCAACCTGAAAGTTACATGATAGAACACAAAATAAGAACAGGACCGACTGCAAGTGAATATCAAACATGACCAAGTGACAAAACTTCTGTAAGAGAATCTCAGTTAACAGAATCAAGTGTACCAGAATCCAGTAGTAGTAACGTCCAATTAAACACGAAACAAACCCATAATAATAGTAACAGTGACACCCGCTTACATACGGGAGAGCTTGAATCGTTGATGTGTGATCCACAACCCTAAAACAAGTTTTAATATTTTTCTGAAACCCATGACCTTCCAAGTAAGATTTAACAGAAACTTTGTCGGCCGGAACATTAGTGCGCCGAAAAATTCGTCGGAGCTGTAGTTCTTTCTTGCAGAGATCATCACCAGACTTGGGGCACGTATCAAACATATATTGACCCGAACATAAGAGACTCATTACAAAGATTAACACAAAAATCATCTGTGAACACCCCATTGCAGACCTTAAAGTTCTAAAATTAGATCCAACAGCTGAAATAAAAACTAATCTATTTGAAAATAGATCAAAGACAAATCCTAATGGGAAAATCAGAAGATATCTTGAGTTGTTGACCGTCGCCGATGCAAAAAGAAAACCCGGAATTGATGCTGAAACTGCACTTTGCTTGATGGCGGCAGTTGACAATGAAAATAAGCTATGTTCTCTTCTCTTTATCAGATCACAGACCATAGAATCACTAACAACCCATATCTCCATCAACCAAAATAAAAATTGCACCACGGCAACAACAAAAGCATGAAAATCAGAAAAACAAACCTTACATAAAGGGAAACAAGAGCTAGTATCAACTAATAACCATGGCTGGAGATCAACATGGAACGATTGCTGCTCAGATCCGCTTCAAAGGAGCGGATCTGAGCAGGTGGCGGCAAGAAAAACTAGGGTTTCGAATTCAGGTCAATCCTGATAATTATGAGTAGTACTATATATTAGTATGACTTTTTTTTAATACCACTTTAATGAACGCTAACTATTAGAATATGGGCATCCAACTCAAAACTATTATACAATGTGGGACTAATAATCTCAACATCAATACGCCCCCTCATGTGTAGCCTTGTTGGGTCTAACACGTGGACAATAGATCGGGAGATGCATAATAAAGGTGCAGTCAAATGACTCGAGACAAATAGTCTGTTCTGAGACCATATTAGAATATGAGCATCCAACTCAAAACCAATTGGAAATGAGTGGAGTGACCCTAAGGATCATAAACTGCAGGATCAAGATAACCCAGACAGTGTGGAACTAATAATCTCAACACTAACTATTTCAATGTTATGGGCAACGATACTTTTTCTTGTATTTTCTTATGGCCGTTTTATTTAGATATTAATTTCTTTTTCTTTTATTTTCCTTCGATGAAGTTTTATGAGGTTAATAAATATGTATAAGAATCATTTTAGTGATTGAAATGGTAGTTCTACCACAAGAAGGGGCCACCTAACTTCTAGTGCAGAAAAAGTAGATACATCTAAAGAGCAAATTGAGATTAATGGTGGCAAGGGTATATTTGCTTGTAACTTCATTAATTGAGAAGAGGAAACATGGTAAAGGTTCAACAACTGAAGATGTTGAGTGCACTCCTTTCCAGCTGTGCAAGTCATGGTTTCAGCTGTAACAGCCACTACAAAAAATCCTAGCAAAGGCCACTAAAATCTCGCAACTATTAGTTGCCAAACGATTTCGAAACTAGTCAAAGGCAACTAGTAGTTCCTATATACTTCGGCAACAATCAAACCACAACTATCATTTTTATTAGTTTCTGAATTCTTTAGTAACAAATATATGCCAACTACATGAAATACACTAATATCCTAATGCTTTGGGAACTAGGCAAAGGCAACTGTTAGTTCCCATATTGTTTGGCAACACGTCAATCGCAACTATTGTTTTCATTAGTTTCCAAACTCTTCGGCAACAAAGATATGACAACTACATATAATGCACGTAGTTGCTTAAGCATTCGAAAACTAAATCCAGCAACTGTGTTTTCCAAAGGTTTGAGAAGCCAAATACACCAACAACATTATGTTAATGGTTAAAACACCTGCCGACAAGTTAAAAAATTTTAGTTCTGTATCATAAGACTACCTGGATCAGATGGTTCGAATGAGTACATCTATCAAATATTTCATGCTCGAGGCCCTTTGCAATCTAGCTTGACGTTTTCTAATCTTACCTTAAATGTTATAACCCGGATGACAAGAAATTAGATTAACGAAAATAGAAGGGAAGGTTAAGTGTAACCTCCGAAATTTCATTGAGTTTGCATTAATTTAATAAGAATTTGCTAAGTTTTAACACTTTGATTTCTTATCACACTCATTCTTGATCGGTCTTTTTGAAAACAAGGAAATGTTGTTTGAAAATGTTGTTTTAAGTCAAGGAATTTGGACAACTAGTCTTCCCTTTTGAGATTCCTTAACCAGCCGAAAGTAGGTAAAAATTAAGATGGTAGTCATGTAAGGTATGGGATGTACAAAAGTTTCCATAGTGTAATGTGCAATTTAGATCCTTACAGCACTCCGGTTAAACTATCGCTCATGGAAATAGTTCAAGAAAACTAGTGCCATGAAACAATCTTAATAGTTTACAAAAGATTAAAAATAAGAATCGTGAAAGACTCTTACGGTTTACAAAGATTACAAGTTTGAACTATCCAGTCTTCCCAAGTGTGAAGTACCCAATGTCAGAGTAGTTTCGTAACTCAACTTTCGCGGCGGGAAAAGCCTTAACAGCGAGTATTGTAAATATTGGAGGCGTCATAGTTGATTTCTTGCAGCAAATCAAACATTTCTTAGTCGTCGTCCTGCACCACATTTCCAGTATCGGTACTCGGTAGTGTCCCTCACCTGGTCCTCTTCCCCTTCTCCATGGTATATCCACTCGACATATCCCTGCATAAACCCATTCCAAATAATATGTTCGTGCACTTCAGCCACAAAAATATCAATTCGATGAGCAGTTTTAGATGTAAATCATTAAAATCCCTTAAAAGATAGTCTAAATTAGATTAAACTTGCTCTAGTAAATTATACATAATTGGGAATTTTAGTTGGTAACCAATTGCTTTATATAACAAGACAAAAAACAGCAAAATCATCATGACATAATACAGACGAATGAAAATGAGTTAATAGTAAAGCAAGTCGTAGTTCAAGTCTAACAAAAATGTACACAGTGGATTTAATTCATATGGAAGTACATTGCAAGTGGAATTGCTCAGGGTTGTAAGACTTTCAGCTGACGTACTAAGACAAAAATATTAGATGAGAATATTTGAGAACATTTTATGCTAACAAGTACAAAATTTACGAAAGAATTTTAATTTTTTGCTACCATAGGAGTCGAAACATCAGGATGAAGGACTTGTTTAAATACTTACTGAATGAGGTCTATGAAGAAGTGCAAGATAAATTCATATGGCAGTTAAGAATGCATCGTAATCTAAAAATTGAATTCAAGGCTTGATTTACGATGGTAATAAGAACTTATTTGGCTCCATAGATTTATAAATTTTCAAGTTGAAGTGGGCATCACCAAAAGTGACTTGATACAATAAACAAGCCGAGCATAACTTAATTGCGCACTCATTCATATGGCAGTTAAGAATGCATCGTAATCTAAATATTGAATTCAAGGCTTGATTTACGATGGTAATAAGAACTTATTTGGCTCCATAGATTTATAAATTTTCAAGTTGAAGTGGGCATCACCAAAAGTGACTTGATACAATAAACAAGCCGAGCATAACTTAATTGCGCACTCAATATTCTGTCTAAGAGGAGTTGAAGCACAAGTCATGACATACGTGTGAGCCAACGGAAGCGCAAAAAGATTGAGTCTCAAGAAATAAACTGGGATAAATTTGTATGGCAATTATGTTGCTTAGCTATGGGCACAAAGAGAAACTTCACAGTCCAATAAAGCAAACAAATTAATTTTACTAATTACTTGACCAAATGTCACAAAAGAAAACAAAATAAAAATTATATGAACTACATCACATCAGTTCCAATATCCAACCAAACATCGTCACTAATTACCTTCGGAAGTCAGTGGTGGTCGATGAGAGGAAATTTTAGATGCTGCAGCGAGCAAGAGAGTGATCCTGCGAACAGAAGACAATCTAGGAGAGTCCCTGAAAAGAAGTGAAGAACAACTATGGATTAACAAAACCAACAAAACTGACAAGACCCAAAACACATAACCATTTAAACTCAATTAGATTACATAAAACGCATTGTTTGTTATCAAGAACTGGTTTATATCTCAACATACTTCTGCAAACCAGAACTTACCAGAACTTGAATAACACAATAAATCTATTACATTTGTTTTGAAGGGCAACAAAATCTAACATTCTAATGCATTAACCCCTGTCCCCTGATAATGATTTTAGAGCAAATAACACAAAAGGTAACAATGCCTAGATTAGCAAGACAAGTAGATGAGACAATTGAAACTTTATTCATCAAATCCCGAGAAACAAAATTTCTAATAAACAAGAAGAGATCTTGGATTAAATCAAGAGGATTAAATTGAAAAGTAAACATATAAACAGGAAATTGAATCTACCACAATTGAATCTAAATCGGTGCGACAATATGTTTCTTAAAACCAACTATTCAACCTACAACGAAAGTTAGCTTATACCCAAACCCAACAAACAGATAATATGAATCCATTGTATACAAATTCAAAATTTTAGCAACCTATGCAAGTCAAATTACTGAGAAAAAAACCATAAGTTAAGGATTGGATTGAAACAACTATGATTTCTTTGTTAATATCAACAATCAATATGATTATAAAAATCCCCTGCACCCGTATTCATATTTAGAGAGAAACTGATTAAAACCCATATCTCAGTGACAAGATTTACCTCGTAAAAGGCAGCTCCAACACAGGCCTGTGAGCATACGATCAAATGAAACTACCAAAAACTTGTCACATCAAAGCCCTTTCGAGCTCCCCTGGAAACTGGTAGTAGTCAAACAAAGAGAACACAGATCAGTAAAATCAAGAAAGAAAAATTACTCCTTTAGCTAAATTGAAGAGAAGGAAACAAATTGATATAAGACTATAAGATTTATCTCTAAACTCTGAATCATTTTATAGTTTTAGAGAATGTTGAGGGAGTTAGGTTTCAAAATCTTCAACAATAACATAAAAATCTGAACCAAAATCACAACCCACACCCAGAAATCAACCGCCAAAGGGTTTCTATTCAACAATTTATTGAAAACAAAAACATTACCGAAATCGAAATTAGAGTTGTAAGAAAAAATTACAGAAGAAAGTTACCTTTTTCCCTAACTTTTGTTGGAATCCTTTGATTTTCAAGTTTCAGCAACTTGTTCATCTAATCGAAATCGATGAAGAAGCAAAGAGAAAGCCTATGAAAACACCAGAAGTTGAAGAGAATGGGGAACCGGAGGAAGTAGTTGTTGAGAAGAGAAATATCAACGAGGAAGCGGTGACTAGGGTATTTGAAGATGAACAGAAGAAAAGAAAGAGAGATTGGGACGGAGTGATCTATGTTCCCAGCGTATTATTTTGTGTAGTTGGAGTATAAGGTAGGACTACTTCACTGCCATAGGTGGAAGCCACGTATTACCATCAAAAAAGATCTGATGATGAAACTTTGAGACACAAGATCTTACGGTGAAAAAACAACTGCTGAAAATCATCGTTTGTAGCTATGCTTGTACGAAAAAAATGCATACCAATTACCAAATCCAATTTTCACTGTAAAACTTAAGCGGGAAAAGCAACTTGTGGCGGCAAGTTTACTAACTTTAGCGGGAACAAAAGGAAAATTGTGGCGCCAAGTTTACATCTGAGTTGGCAATCCATGTGACATATTGGATGGTTTTCCATTGGCCGAAAAAAAAAATGATCCGGATCTACTTACAAATTTTACAGAATGAAGATTGATCCAAATACATTATGACCGATTTTACAAAAAAAAAAAAAAGTTTGTTACCTAAGCCTATAATTTGCAATGTTATCTCGCTAAGGGTTGTTTATCATATGTGATTACTAAAACCTCATTTTTTTAATTCGAATTCTACAATTTGGTTCGTATTTGTAATTTTTTTGATTTAATCGGATATGCTCAGAGATTTACATAATGTAATTCCAAAAAGATTTATGTGACTCTAATTGTTGTTCCATCTCATGGGTACAAGAGCCTATTTAGGCCTATGGGTGAATTTTGCCTTACGAATGACATTTCGAGTTATAATAAAAAGTATGGTCGAAGTAGATTTTTGTTCATAATTGTAAATATTCACGGTTTTAGATACAAATTTTGGACCACATCATGGAACATGTAATAAAGGAAAGGAAAATAAACAAAAAGATTGTTTGGAAATTTGGGAGAGATGAAATTTGGTAAATAACAAATATTCACCGACTTCATCGTTCACTCCATCATTTTGAATATGCTCGATTGTTTTTATAATTATGTTACAAGATGAGTTCATCTAACTTTAGAATTTGCTTCGATTTCGGATATGCATAGAGATTTACATAAGGCGATTCTATGAAAGATTTATTTTGACTTTAAAATTTTTTCAACATCATTGGATAAATGCGTTTATTCTAAAAAAATAAATCATACTCATTGACTATTGGATTCGTTCGATCTTAGTGCACACGAGTCGATATTAACTTGGTTGAGAACAATCTAGTGTTCGTTTATTATTCTTCCGGTTTATTTATTTTTATTATTATTATTTATTCTTCTGATTATTTTTACTCCAAGGTCGATTATGGTTCTCAGGAAAGTACGCCTCAAACAATCATGGCCTTATATCCATCGATTAAGAACGTCCCCGAGATACCAATAAAAAATCCGATACTGTGTGATGCACAAGATCTCTCGAAATTGAAAGTCCCTTGTACTCTTATTGTAATCTCAAAATAGATTAAAACCCGAACCCTAACCTTGTTTCCCATTCTCGGCGTCTTCTTTTCTCTTTCATTTACTATAATCTTTCTCCCTGGCCATCTCAATTAAACACCCTTCAGTCTTCCTCTACAGCACAACCATAACTTCCTTTAGGTGTCTCTCACTCAACACCATTTGGCAAGTGTTTGAGGGTGAAAACGGTTTCTGTTGATTTTGGTAATATCGGGTGTGTGAGTAAGAAACGAATTTAAACCCTAATCAATGTACTGCAAGGGAGTACTTTAGATTCGAGAGATCAATCTGTACAAATCCGGCCTAAACCAAGAAATGGTCATTCCAGACTTGCTTCGGTCACAAAGTGAAGGAGAAGGGTTGGTTTTGGGGAGGGAAGCGAAGAAAGTGTTGTGACCAGAATAGTTGATTCTGGAAGAGTAGTTGTCTTACGACTTGTATCAGAAAGTGGAAAGCTAACAGATGGAAAGCTAGCAAATGTTTTCTGAGTGTTGTATGCTCCTGACCTGAACTTGTTGTTCGGTGGAAACAGGTAATGGCTATTTATACAAGTCGGAATGAAACGTACTCTGGTCTCATTAAGAAATGGAAAACGGGTGAGTAAATGGGAGGAGGTGGTAACCGGTAACGCCTGGAATTGATGTTCCATATAAGAAAGCGTTTCACCATTACTCCCTGGGTTAGAACTTTTGGCTTTCGATTGGCCAGATTAAAATTACACATATGGAATAAATTGATGTTGAAAGACTTTGGATTTCTATTGGACGTGTTAATTGTAATAAATTAAAAGGAATTAACAATGTCACTGTAGTATTGCGGTAAAATCATAAGGTGATGATATCAGTGCCCTGAGTTCGAAACTCAGGCACCAAATTATTTATAGATTGAAAAGATAAAAGATAAAAGTAAAATAAAAGCACTTTGAGGATCTTTTTGAAAATTCAATTGAATTTGAAAAAAAATTTGAGTGAAGTCAAAGATATTGGAAAGTCCATTTTTTTTAAATGAGAAATTAGGTCAATTGCCCAAATATTTTTAAAGCATGGTTCTAATGGTCGAGTAAAAATTAGTATGGTGAAATGAACACCAAAAAATAGCAAGAATGGATCTGGATTCATCCTGGCTTAAACATAAAAAAATAGGAGGGTGAAACTGGATGCATCCTGATGTAAATTAAAAATAAGAAAAGTTTTTGAAAATGGGTAGGATGAAACTGTTTATATCCTGGCTGTTTTTACATTCTCGTTCATTTAAAATGTATCAAATTTTACATGTCTTTTTCACCCAAGGATTATCGTTATTGGGTTAATTGACCAATTTTGTGTTTTGAAATCGGGCGGTTGCATCCATTGAAAGATTACAATCAAAATTTGGTTCTTAAATTATAATAAATGAAAATAATAACTTTTGGTGAAATTTGAATTTGAGGTTTTAGTGACAACGTAGGTTCAAATCACCATACTAGACGATCGTTTTCAAAGGTCCACGAAGAACCAAACTGGGTAAATCAAAGTTTAATTTTAATGAGATTGGAAGAATTTATATTGAAAATGTAAGATTATTAAAAAAAATACATTAAAATTAAACAAATTGAAGTGAAAGTATGTAATTCTTTTAAATTGAGACCGTTGCGTGGAATTGAATCAAAATTTGATACTTCACAACAATAAAGTAAAAGATATTGTAAACCTTCAAACAAAAATTGGTCGAGTTTGAACAAATTTTTTTTTTTTTTATCGGCAAAGAATTTTGTGCTAACGAGTTTTGAACTCAGATCATTGTTATCATGACCCAGGAACTTTACCACCGTATCTCACAAGAATAATCAGCCGAATTTGGACAAATTTAAGTAAAACCCAAAGTATACGGATCCTAGACGGATAGGATACGAATCACAAACGTATTCAATGATTATCATCAAAATAGCTAAATAAAATTCATCGTTCAAAAGATGGATAAGCGAAAAATCAAGATTAATGAAATGTATTGCACCATTATAATCGCTCGACCATTTTAACGTGTTAGATTCCACTGACCTATATATGACATATGTGTTTTATTTTAAAGACTTGTACATACATGCTTGCAAAACTTTAATATTGTTTGTGGACCATTTTTTTTGGACGAACATTTGTGTGTATGTTAACATCCAAATACGGACGTATCTAAATATAGCACATCGGTATAACATCTTTGTTAGTCGTCGTCAACGGGAAAAAAAGGAAAAAAAAACGCCATGTCATGATCGGGGCACAAAAATGCGTTACTATTTTCTAAGGGAGCACCAATAGTCTCGTGGTGGTGGTACAAAAAGTGGGTCACATCGGACAAGAAGAATCTAGAACTTAATCTAATTCGTCAATTTTGTTCAGATGGCATCTAATCCTACGATCTGTAAAGCTTATAGAAACCCTAATCATCCCTTTTCTTTCTTTTTCTTTTTTGTTGATAAGAAAACCCTAGTCATTCTCTTCAACTCATTTGTCCGCTTTTTAATTCTCTCTCCCTCAGAGTCCCTCTCTCTTCCCCTTTCCTCTGAAACTGAATACCTCTTTCCCTTCCTAAGCTTCATTACTCTGCTTTGCTATATCTTGTTGATCGGTAAATGATAAACGTTGTTCACTTGTTTTTATTGATGTTTATCGAGTCTTTGCTGATAATTTTTATTGAGTTTTGTCTCAGTTCTTACTAAAATATAATGATGTAGGTTTTTTTTACTGTAATATATCTAGGTATTATGGATTTTTTTAGATCCAAGTAGGTTAACGTTTTTTTCTCTGCATCCTCTTATTTGCATGCCTGTCTTTATTAATCTTGTTTTCCTTAATGATTAATCAATAATCAAGATTCAAGACTAAGATTTGATATGTAGAACGTATCTTTGTAAAGTTTTGATCCAGTTCATGGAGTTTATTTCTACACTAATTGGACTTTAAAATTTTATTCTAGATTCGGACCGTAAGACAATTTAAATATATATGAAAATGAGTATGGATGTCATCTTTGTTTTTAATTTCTTAATCTTCTATGTTTTTTTATGTTTTTTTTCTCCAAACGGATCTGATTTTTTCTTAAATTTTTTGTTGTTGGAATGAATTAATCAGGTGAAGTCTACTCCAAATGGATCTGATCTTGAAGGCTATGTTCGGAAAAGGTACCAAAATAACAAGCTTTATTATTTGGTTTTTGATTCAGTTCTTGATGTTGTATATCCAATTTAGAGGTACGGTCTATGTTCCTCATTCTAATTAGTTCTGATCTTTGTACATGTTTGTATATGCAGACCCAAGTCTATACAGATTGTTGATAGTAGGAATCTAATCTTGTCCAGTGAATGATATTAGATCGCATCATCGTGAATGTAATCTTCTCCAGTGACATTAGTTGGATTGCACCATCAAGTTGTGTTCGGCGCTACTGATCAAAAAAAAAAATTTGTGTTCGGCGCTCTGTTTTTCCTTTTTTCTTTTATGAAATGCTTGATGTCTTTTCTTATCTGTACTTTGTTGTAATGGAATAATAAAATATATTACCATCAATTGTGAATAAAAAAATTACTTTCTTAAATAATTTTTCTGTTTAAACTTTATTCCTGCCATTATAGCACTAATACTGTATCATGGTCCCAACATCTTTCACGACAATCTAAAAGATTTGCATTGACGACAGCCTAAAGGTTTACATTGGAACAATCGATTGACCAATTAATAATTAATTTTGGTTATTGGTGTTAATATATTCATTCAATGGGTGGCACCGCAACCTATGAAGCACGGACACCTCAAAACCGGTGACGTATTCGTGTCGGACGCCTTATCAGTGTTGGACACTTGGGGACACTTGGGGATACGCATCAGACACCCCATTTAAAGTGTCCATTTTTATTAATTACGAAAAGGGTAGGGGATGCTTTTGGGATACTTCTCGGATACTCTAGAGGGGACACTTCTTATAGTATATATATATATATATATATATATATATATACTATATATTGCCAAATATTTGTATACAAAATATGTTAAATATTGTTAGATATGTAATATATTCGTATTTATCAAAAATTATTCTATAGAAGTAGTATATAAATGTCTAACCCTAACATTCTTATTCAATATTGATGAGTGATGGGTTATTTTTTTTTTTATCTTTTTTTTTTTGATATTCCATATAGTATTTTATAATTTTCTTAATTTATGCGATTCTTTTCACTTAAAAAATTATATATTTTTTAATTAATACACGTATCCCAACGTATCCCGTATCCCGTATCCCCATTTTTTGAAAATTGACGAATCCCCGTATCAGTATCCCCGTATCCGTATCCCCGTATCAGTATCCGTGCTTCATAGACCGCAACCTAAAAAATCTGCATAAAGGCAATCGTTTGACCAATTAAAAATCTGCATAGAGATAATCGTTTGACCAATTAATTAGGCTCGACAATAAATATAATTGTGTTGGTCTGGCTCTCCAACCAATGAAATCTGTTCTGGGCTAGATAAAACATTCGGCAACTACCAATGTTAGTTGTAAGATGATTCCGAAACCAGCTGACAACTACCAATATTAGTTGTTGAACAGTTTGGTAACTATATTTGGCAATTAAGACATTAATTGCGAAATAAATTCACAACAAGATTAAGATTAGGTGCCATGATATTTTGCAAGTACTTGACAACTATAAAAATTTTGTTGTTAGAATGTTTGACAACTAACTAACAACTACAAAAATTAATGGGTCTAAACTATTGCATTTAACAAAGAATGTGCTTGGCTACTACAGATTAAGTTGCCAAAAGTGAGCATAGCAACTTGAAACTTTTAGTAGTTGCCTTTGCATTTGGAAACACCCCATACGGCAACTAAAACCTCGCAACTACCATTAGTTGCCTTTTTGTTTGGCAACTCAAAACCAGTATTAGGCAACTAATCTAGTATGGTTGCCAATGCTCAGGTTTTTTGTAGTGAGCCCAACTTTCCACATAACCCCGGCCGATGATTAAATAGAAAGTATGCCATTAATTTTCTGCAACAAAGTACATAACCACAGAAAACTAGGAACACAGTTCCATTACAATTGTATATGCAAAAGGGAAATTTTATTCTTTGCTACGATGACGTCCAAAAAAAAAATACGGTGTTCTTATCGACACTAAAATGATCCACAAATAGCTAAAAACGTTAAACTACCCGAGTTCAAATATCCCCACTGCCTCACACATCTACATTACGCAAATAAATAAAAGAAGAAGTGTAGATGTCCACCCTCAGTTAGATATCTTCCGAATATCCACCGGAACGGAATCAATCAAACTCCTTCACGATCCCTAACAACACCTCAAAAAAATAGTCAACGGGAGTTAAACTCCAAAGCAAGCTCACACAATCACCGAGTCACGAAAAATATAAAAAGGGAATTAAATAAATCGCAAGCTATTAAGCACGGCGTATAAAAACCTAAGCAGGTGTTAGAAATGTCACCACGTTATGAAAAACAGGGACTTCCCTAGATAACGACATTAACATCACTACAAGACTTCTATTGTTTTAGGATCCTAATTTAGTAGGATATCAGCACATGTTCAAAATCACACAACAAAGAGTTCGACACATATCCACAACGATTCACCCTCATAAATATATACACGACTGTACCTGGTACATATATAACAGTGCTTGGGAACGCATCCCTTGCATCAAATTTCCTTGTTTGGAAACTAGATTAAAAGACTTACATAAAGCCAAATTTCGTTTTTAGGAATTAGAAAAGAAACTTACATAAGGCCTCCGGATATGTGGTATAGTGCCTATCTAAATCACCACCTTCAAACCCCAAACATTCTGAGCAACAAAAACTTTTATTTAGGTTAACAGTCTAAGCCAAACATCTTGGCATGCTTCTACTAACTAATAGATAAGCATACTACTCATTTCAGTCAACAATCTGATATTAAAGCTTGCCACATCCACTACCAAATCACAAGGCTACTGTAGCTGACTTATTAAGCTCCCCTTCTTTATTAATCTCTAGTAATGGGTAAACACTATAACCACCTTGTCATACGAAATTGATCAATCTCCACTAACTTTTAAGTTAGTGCACCGAAGCTCCTATTCAATCCAAATACTTGATGACACTCTCGTGACATATTGGACTGCACTTAACTAATTGTATTCAATTTAAAAAAAAATCACAACATTTTAACCATTACTTCCACCATAACCAGTTCGTCAAATCCATCGAGTCATCCATTTGTTTGTATACAATAATTGCATAACCTAATGACAAGAATTGAAAGGCTAGTCCATTTCACAACGATCACGTTACGGACTACTACGTAAGATTTACCATTTAGCAGGAATAATCTAATTTCTTTTTAAAAATCTCATAATCCTGCTAGCCCTGTTACAAACTAAATTAAACAACCATATTTGTTCATCACATTTTCAAATTATCATTTTATTTAAATCATTAGATCAAATCATATGATATATGTAAAATCAAGCATAATTAGAGTTTAAGAGATATTTAATTGCCATATCTACATCTATCCAAAACTAAGAGATCGAATCAACTTGCCTTAAACTTCTGCTAGTCCAGCCGATAATAAACCTTTAGGAAAAAGAAGAAGATGGTTCACTTAAAATCCTAAAAGCAACACAGAGAAGTAAGACATAATGAGCATAAGAGTAGTTTAATGAAGAGATTAGGGAAAAGTAAAACCTAGGTTGCACTTACTCCTAGTATTGATTCTACCCGGTGCTCCTTTCCGCTACGCCGTTTTTCTTGAAAACTAATGATATCGTATAAGGGATCAGAAACCCTTCACGATTATAAATACTTTTCTTTAAAACCTAAATAATACTTGGAACTATGTCGACACTATTTTCGCTAAGGGGTAACCATATTTCCTATGAGTATAATTACACAATTGCGTATTGAAAAGTAAGATATTACATAAGCTAGCTGGATCGGGCGATTGCCAAGTCGACTCATGCTGAAAATCGGTTTTTGAAATCTCATGTTTTTCATTGATTATTAATTTTTCTTTTCAATATTTTATGATTAACAATTTCTATTTCAGTTGTTTTTGAACGATGGTTGTGGAATCAATCTCTTTTAAAAAAAAATCTCTCTAATCCCTAATTTCTGATTTAAAACTCAGCCTTTTCAAATTCTGTTTCTAAATTTTTCTTATAGGTTTGTGATTTCTCCAGATCTCTGATCAATCATTCTGTGGGATTACCAATGGTGGATACAGTATGAAGGTTGCAGTTGGGCAAATAACAGTGGTGTGGCCAGCAGTGGTGCTAACCATCTTCTTTGTAATGATGGTCCAAATTAGTAGTTCAGAAGGTTGTTTGAATCTATCAAATTATAAATCTTCAACAAGTCAGTTTCATAGACCAAGTAAGGATAAAGCTATCCATTCTATTCAAGAATTTCAATCAAATTTTCAATTGAGAAATTTTCTCTCTCAATCATTGTTTAAACTCAGTAAACCCAATTGAAATTTTCAAAAAAATTTGGCTCTCAATTTTTAGTCATCTATCTTCCGAGATCCTGGCAATCAATCAAGAGTAAATCAGTCCTATTTCTTTTTACCATTTTTTTCAAAATATCAAAAATATTCTCTCCGATATCTTGGAACTACTTATGGTTACAATCTAAATCTTGTTTTAATCCCATATCTAATTGAATCTAGGGTTTCCCACTGCAGAAGATATTTAGCTATTTTATCGAATATCAGTAAAGTATATCTCAATAACCACTGGTATATTTATACTGAGAAGAATATTGAAGAATTACACACCAAAAATCAAGTTCTTAGAAAGAGTCAGAATATCTATTTCATAGGAAAAACCATGTCTTCAACTCAAGGTGACCGTATCAACCAGTTATCTAGACAACTAAAATGCAAACATTGATTTATCTGCAAATTAAAGAAGAACTGTGGGCTCATCTCAAACAATCAATTAAGTTGCAGACCAATGGACATATGGATTCTTGGGAAAGCTAAAAGAGAAAACCAAAATGAAGATGAGAGTCATAAAGTCGGAAATCAATTCCCTTTGGGAAAATATCATAACAAAGAGATCAGAATTATGGGTCACAATCTGATGTTGGTCAGGTTAAACAATGAAGCTGAAAGAGAGGAAGTAACAGCAGATGGTCCTTGGCTAATTGATGGTGTTCTCTTCCATGTTCAGAAATACTATAATCACATTCTACTGAAGGACTATGTTTTTGATAAGCAAAGTTTCAATTTGCAATTCAAATACTTGAAGCTGGAGCATATGAATGTTGAAAAAGTGGGGGTCTAACAACCACACCCAATATTTCGTTCGGCAATCTGAATAGACAAACTCCAATATACTTTCAAGAGAATCAACTAGACAGTCAGACTCAATCTAGAGAAATGTATATCAAAGAGTTTGTATCTCAATTACCCAATTCAATCTGCAATCAACAAATAAGAGTTTGCATATTCATTACGTGAAGGATTTTAGAAAAAACTCATTTTGGGCAACTTATAATCGGTAGTGTATGTAACCTATTAGGCTTCCGATTATGGCTACATCCACAGCTCAAGCCAAGTGGTTATGGTTGGCTCTGCACCCTCAAAACCATGAAATTTGGCCAAGGTTGAATATGGAGCTCCTTATAATCGGTAGTCTTACAAGTTGGATAAGCTACCGATTATAAAAGGGATTATTAGCCGAAGTATCTACATAATAATCGGTAGGTATAGTTTCAATTTAACCTACCGATTCACCTTTAACCTACCGATTATGGTGTAGGCTCCCGATTATATAAGGGCATATTGGCCATTTCGAAAAATCGAAGATAAGGGGTAACTTAGATTTACGTTTGGATAACCTTTTTTGTCTTTTAGTGTCGCCCCTAATTCTTTTGGGGTTGCCCCTAAAAATGCCAGGCAAAAAATGTCCCCCCAGTAAGGCATCCCAGAATATGGAACTTTTTTTTTATATATATATAACCAATACGATAATGAAAGTCATTACGGAGAAAATTGTTATTTTCTGTAATAACCACCAAAAAGCACACATCCTTGAAAGAAAACTCCTAAGTTCAAAACAGCTTGACCGGCCCAGCCCGGCCCGAAAACAACAACTCGGAAAGAACATTCTGGAGAGACTAAAACCGCTTCAGAAAGACCGCCAAAAATAAAGTAAAACCAGAAACCAGTAGAACCCTCTAGAACCTCTGAAAACCACCTTCAGGAACACTCCCGAAACCATAATTCCACCACATATAAAATATCGCCCTCAATCTCCGATTCGCATCAAGAAAGAAAATAAAAAAATATTATCATCGCAATCTCAAAAGCCGCTTTCTATTAAATTCCGATTCAGAAAAGTCCTTTCTCTGTGTGTGAATTTGGTTAGATTTTAATGGCGGAAGTACAGATGGGAGGAGAAGCACCAGAAACATTTGCGTTTCAAGCTGAGATCAATCAGTTGCTGAGTCTGATTATCAATACTTTTTACAGCAACAAAGAGATCTTCTTAAGAGAATTGATCAGTAATTCGTCCGATGCGTTGGATAAAATCAGATTTGAAGGATTAACTGATAAGAGTAAATTGGAGGCGCAGCCGGAGTTGTTCATTAGGATTGTTCCTGATAAAGTTAATAAGACTCTTACGATTACTGATAGTGGTGTTGGAATGACTAAAGCAGGTATGAATTACTGAAACTTCTGATTTTGATCTTGAATCTTCTTTGTAAATACTTTTGTTCTTCATTTTGATTTGGAATCGGTGTTAAATCGGCGTGACTCAGTTTTGTTCAGTTAGTGATAGGTGATTTTCTGCAATTTGTACTTTTCTTATTCAGTATTTGATGTGATGATTCTGAAATGAACTATGAAAATCTGTAGAGATGGTTAAGTAAGATTTTGGCAGTACTGAGTTGGTGTCCGTAGTGTGCAGATTGATTTCTAGTTTAATTTTCTTAGAAAAAGCCGATTTCAGTCGGAGTTGACATGATTTACCTTAAATTTTAGGATTCTAGCTGAATTGTTGAATTGTGGCAGATTTTGGTGATTCTGTTGATTGTGTTTTGGTCACATGGGTTTTGCAGATTTGGTGAACAATTTGGGAACAATAGCAAGGTCGGGTACCAAGGAGTTTATGGAAGCTTTACAAGCCGGAGCAGATGTTAGTATGATTGGACAATTTGGTGTTGGATTTTACTCTGCTTATCTTGTTGCTGAGAAAGTTATTGTGACTACTAAACACAATGATGATGAACAATACATTTGGGAGTCACAAGCTGGTGGATCATTCACTGTTACTAGAGATGTTGATGGTGAACAATTGGGTAGAGGGACTAAAATCACTCTATTCCTCAAGGAGGATCAGGTAGGACAAACTTTTCCAGTTTCCTTTGTGTTTCTGTATTTGGTTCAATTGATGTTTGTTTGGATGCTGATTGTGGTTATGTGTTTGTTTTTGCAGTTGGAATACTTGGAAGAGAGGAAGATCAAGGATCTTGTGAAGAAGCATTCTGAATTCATTAGTTACCCAATTTATCTCTGGACTGAGAAGACAATTGAGAAGGAAGTGAGTGATGATGAAGATGATGAGCCAAAGAAGGAAGAAGAAGGAGCTGTTGAGGAAATTGATGAGGAGAAAGACAAGGATACTAAGAAAAAGAAGAAGGTCAAGGAAGTTACTCATGAATGGGAATTGATCAACAAGCAGAAGCCAATTTGGTTGAGGAAACCAGAGGAGATCACAAAGGAGGAGTATGCTGCTTTCTACAAGAGTTTGACCAATGATTGGGAGGAACATCTTGCTGTCAAGCATTTTTCTGTGGAAGGGCAGCTTGAATTTAAGGCAATTTTGTTTGTGCCGAAGAGGGCTCCTTTTGATCTTTTTGATACCAGGAAGAAGATGAACAACATCAAGTTGTATGTCAGGAGGGTGTTCATTATGGATAATTGTGAGGAGTTGATTCCTGAGTACCTTGGATTTGTTAAGGGCGTCGTCGATTCTGATGACTTGCCACTCAACATCTCTCGTGAAATGCTTCAACAGAACAAGATTTTGAAGGTCATTAGAAAGAATCTTGTGAAGAAGTGTATTGAAATGTTCACTGAAATTTCTGAGAACAAGGAGGACTATGCTAAGTTCTATGAGGCGTTCTCTAAGAACTTGAAATTGGGTATTCATGAGGACAGCCAGAACAGAGCCAAGATTGCTGACTTGCTCCGTTACTACTCTACAAAGAGTGGAGATGAGATGACCAGCTTGAAGGATTATGTTACCAGGATGAAGGAGGGACAGAAGGATATCTACTACATTACTGGCGAAAGTAAGAAAGCTGTTGAGAACTCTCCATTCTTAGAGAGGCTCAAGAAGAGAGGCTATGAGGTTCTGTTCATGGTTGACGCCATCGACGAGTACGCAGTTGGGCAATTGAAGGAATACGATGGGAAGAAGCTTGTTTCTGCAACTAAGGAAGGTCTAAAACTAGATGAGACTGAAGAAGAGAAGAAGCTGAGAGAGGAAAGAAGAAGTCCTTTGAGAGCCTTTGCAAGACTATTAAGGACATTTTGGGTGACAAAGTCGAGAAAGTTGTGGTTTCTGACAGAATTGTGGATTCTCCTTGTTGCTTGGTGACTGGAGAATATGGGTGGACTGCCAACATGGAGAGGATTATGAAAGCTCAAGCATTAAGGGATAGCAGCATGAGTTCTTACATGTCCAGTAAGAAGACTATGGAGATAAATCCTGACAATGGAATCATGGAGGAGTTGAGGAAGAGAGCGGAGGCTGACAAGAACGACAAGTCCCTCAAGGATCTGGTGATACTGTTGTTTGAGACTGCTTTGCTGACTTCTGGTTTCAGCCTGGAGGAGCCGAACACCTTTGCTGCGAGAATTCACAGGATGTTGAAGTTAGGCCTGAGCATCGAGGAAGAGGAAGAAGCTGCTGGTGATGATGCAGAGATGCCTGCACTCGAGGAAGATGTAACTGAAGAGAGCAAGATGGAGGAAGTCGATTAAGGAAGAGTTAGCAGGTCTTGTTAGAAGTCCCCCTGTCAAAGTTGGGTCTTTTCTGTTTGTTTTCTTGTTTTGTTTTTGTTTTTGAGTCCCCCTGTCAGTCCTGTAATAGTAAGAGTTGTTAATACTGGAGTTGTTTTTAGGCTTCGTTTTAGTAATACAATCTTTTCATCCCAATTGTCATGTTTTTAGGCCTCGACTGTATGGAATTACCCTTTGTAAGCAACAGTCCCCCAAAAAATGAATTGTCGGGCTCTTCTGCCATTAACAGAGATGCCCATGTGAAATCAATTTTCCAATAAGTGGACAAGATGTAACTGAAATCAATCTTTGATGCAAGTCGATGCACAAATGACAGGGCTTGCATTTTCTTATTCTTTTTTACCTCTGGGAAGAAGAAAGGAAAAAAGAAAACAAAACAAATTACCGAAACTTATAGGTAGAAGAACTTCTGTCAACGCCCATTGCAGTTCTAATAAAGATAGGAGGATGACTCCAGCAGAAACGGTCTTCTCAGGAAGAAACACTCCATCTTGCCAATAGATCAACCACATAGTTTCACTCTCTATAAACATGAGAGTAACGAAAATCAATTGTCAGGCTAAGATCCAGTGCCACAGTTGAAGAACAATGTTGTGTAGTCTCACAGCAACGATGTGAGGCACACAAAAGGCGAAACTGGACACCAGATTCTGACCAGAATGTTAGCTATTTTCATCTGTAACAATTTTATTATGAAGTATCTTCCAGAGTATCCACGCACGTCTAGGAGGCAGACAAGCTTCCACTATTGTACGAAAACGTCATCAGTTCCACTTCGAGGTCGACAATATTCATAAGCTTCTTTAAGAGAGATCAACCCCTTTTAGCTCCTCCGCGGTTCCACCAAATCATAGTATCTTCCATTCACCATTAACAATAAGGTCAGCCACCTTAGTTTGTAAGCCAGAAGTGCCAATGCCCATGTAATCAGCAATCGTGGAGCCTATTGGAATGCACCGCTGGTCTTTCCAAAAATCTGTACTTTCCCCATTACCCACCAACCAAAACAGTTGAGGTTAACTCCACTGTTCTCTAGTGCCCGGACAGATTGAAGCTGGCTTGCATGTAGTAGTTGCAGTGAATCTCTCGTAAAGAACATCTCCAATGACCGTTAAAGTTTGCCAAGTTGTCTTCATTAAAGAAGCGTAGTTAAGACTAGGAATGGATATCGAAGGTTGAGGCCCCCTCTGCAAAAAGGTAAGCTGACATGTTTTCCAGGCGACAGTAATATTCTTTTGAATATTAATATCTCCCGAGTCCCTACCAAATAAAATTTTTCATCCATCGCTCAAGTGTTTGAATACTGGCCTTGGGCCAGTCATACACATGGAAGCTATACAATGAAGAACAAACTCAGTATTACAGATCTAACTAACTTGACTCTTCCTTGCCTTGAAAAATTGGGACTCCAAGATAACGCAAGGGCAAGGAACCCATTGGTTATGCTTGCACAAAGCATGACACGGGTTTCATGTTTGAAATGTCAAGGCAATTCTGCCTGATCTGTCATCCATGTTTTCTATTGTATATGTAATGTATGTGCTCTCAGTTGAACTAATTTTTGTCATGCCAGATTTGAGTTTCACAGATATTTATTACATTCAGACGTTATTTTAATTTTGGTGTACTTCTTTTCTCATTTAAGCTAAGGCCAAGAGGTTCCAGGAGGAGATGCAGAAACCAAGTGAAAGATTGACCCCAAGATCTTAATGCATCTGACGCAATTGGAAGATACCGGAAGAAATAAGAAAAAAAGGATTATTATAGGATGTAGCATAAAATTAGACCAAATTCAGCTGCATGACACAATATTAAACCAAAAACTGCGTAGTAATATTATCGGATGTAACACAAAATTTATCCTCTTCTCTTGGATTTTTCTCCTAATGCTTCGAGTGAAACATAGCCGTGCACGTAAGGAATTGCTTTAGCAATCACCATTGAACTATCATCCCAGAGTTTTCTTAGTGTTGTATTTTCCGAGTCGTAACAAAAGACACTTCTATTATGCGACATTAGAACTTGATTGCTCTTTGTAACCGCAAATGGCGTATATCTTACGTCGTTGGTGCATGGTATACTACATGTCTTCCTCCAACTCCACACGAACTCATGCTGCTTTCTAGCGTCATAACTGCTAAACTTTTTCTTTTTCTCTAATGCCCATATGTGAATAAATCTATCTTCTTTTCCTACATCATCCATATGAACAACACACATATACCCTCCCAACAATTGAAGAAAAGTATCTAGACCATTAAAATACGGAATTGTTTGTAATAGTTTTGGTAATGAGATCAGTTCAAACTTCTCTTCTGCTAAGTCGAAAGCTACGATTTGCTTTTTGTGCTTCTCAAACCAATGAAGGGTTCCATTAGCACAAACACCGGCCTCCAGACTTAAACGGAGATCAACTCTTCCGAAATCTCTCCACCCACGACCACTACCCAACGTGTATACTTGAACATAGCTGCAACAATTAATATTAGAAGTGAAAAACTCACGGAAGATTCTAACAACTTTATACTCATCCGTGGAATGATTGTAACCAAATCCAGGACTAAAATAACCCTCCACCAGTTTGACGAAGTTGAATGTTGGAAGATAAACATATTCCCCGGTAATGGGATTGCAGATGTAAATGGGATCATAATAGTACCCTAAAGCGGACTTGCACAGTGCCAAGAAACAAACCAAGCCATTGCATGAACCAACCATGTCAGACAAAGGAGGTTCAAACTCAAGAGACGGATGATTATCGATTTCCACAAGTGTCTTGTAAGAGTAAATCTCATGCATATCAATATCATTGTATTCCTCTCCTCCAAAATAGAGTTTGGAATCAGGGTTCCACCCAAACTTAAAAAGGAGACCTAATCTAGGTGCTAGACTAGCACCCCATAAGACTTAGTCCTGACTGCTAATCTAGGTGCTAGACTAGCACCCCATAAGACTTAGTCTTAGAAAACTAATTTGGGATCATCGGTGGTGAACAAAACAACCACCGTCATATTTTCATTATGCCATAAACTGATGGCACAAAAAAAAAAAAAAAAAAAAAAACAAAACGTAACAAAAGCTTTTTACAGAGATGATAAAAAGGAAGAAATCATATCTTCTATCACCATGTACTTTTTATGAGCATGAGTGTATAGTTGTAGTCATAAACCACAAATCAATTAAAGGAGTCAAAAGACCCTTGAAAAGTAAAATCCAAGAACAAGTCAAGAACTTGTGAAAGAAGCATTCAGGAAAAAAACTTCTCATGATAACACATCAATGATCATTGATATCATATGTGTATATATAGCTCCGTAACAATGGATGGAGCTGTGCAGTATTAAACTTAGTATGACTACTGGTTAAAGTTTACCCGTCACACTTCAGAGAAAAAAAATATTGTTGCAACAAATAAAGAACTCGAACGCTCCATGTATCACCATGGTACCCGTCCAAATCCCTATAAAAAAACAAACAAAATTCTTGAAAAACGAAGTGAATGATTTGTTGTAAATCAAACATTTGATGCAGTTAACTGGAGACTCGCTATATTCTTCACTCCACTGTATAAAAAGAACACATAAAGAACACAAGAAAACACCATATGTAGCGTCCAAACTTTGGAAGAAATAGCAAAAACAATTAGATAAAACAATCTAATCTTTGCGAATGAGTCAACTCAATTAATGTTGACGTCCGAAACGTAAGTGAATCAAATACATCATTGTTCAGTGATAACAAAGAATGAATAATGTAATCTTGGATAAAAATCCAAAATGAGATATATCTGGAAGTCGGGAAGGGATACTCATATCATAAAAATGGTATTCCTTGAAAGTCAAGACTAAACCATTATTATTACTGACATAAATATAATTGGATCTTCTCGGCAAACATGAACCAATGTATACCAGAGTCTTTTAGTATATCCAATGTATACTTCCGACATAGTAAAATTCCCTTTGGAGATCTAGAAACTTCTAAGCCTAAAAAATACTGCAATTTACCCAAGTCTTTGATGGAGAAATGGGATGCAAGTCGTGATTTAAGAGAGGTAATGAACACAACTTCTAGTAGCTTGAGTCTTGATCACTTTATCTTGACCTTTGACTTATAGCTTGACTCTTCATCACTTCCTCTTGATCGTTGACCACCTCGATATATTCTAACATCCCCCCGCAAGTTGGACACAGAGAAAATCAAAGTGTTCAACTGGAATACTGACTCGATGAACACAACTTTATGAGTGACGACATCAATCATGAAATCAAAAGAAAATAAAAACACCGATTATTGATGTGAAAAACAAAATTTGAATTTTGAAGCGGAAGCAACATGAGCGGATCTCCCCGCTCTGATACCATAATAAATTATGAGTATCGAGGGACATCGATTCTAGAAAAATAAAATATGAGAAGAGATTTTAACGTGGTTCGGTCAACTCTACCTACGTCCACAAGAAACCCCGTAGGGTGAATAATATTGATCTCCAGACTGATTTTGATGGGATGATTTACGATTACAATGACACTCTTTATTTATAGAGTGAATATGTAAATAATTAAGATATTATCTTATTCTTGAGAATATATCTTAATTAACAATAATATTTTCTAATTAACTAGAATATAGAAAATATGAGAAACTAATTAAGGTTTTACCTAAATACCACCCACATTTTTCCTAAACACCACTTACAGTTTAGAAACACAACATATATAGACCCAATTTAAAGTGGGTAACGAAAACTCACCTTCTCCTAACAGACAAAAGCTATATAGTCATCACCATCACCGTCCTTTTCACAATAATACATATGTCGTTCCATTAATTTTCGTCTTAATGTTTTTCCTTTTCTTGGTGGAAAGATCGTATCCATGGACCATGGATCTTATTATATACTTACAATTTGGAAATCCCTTTGTATATTGGAATAGAGAAGATTTTGTGGACATAAGAGATTTCCCATATCCAACTTGTGATCGTCACTATGATTAATCTCTGTTAGAAACTTAAAACCTAATCGACCAACATAATATAAGACCGAGGCTTAACTTTAATTCAAAAGGTAAATTGGAGATTAAGATAAAACAAAATATCAATCTTAATAATAGATAGATTATTAAGATCTTCATGTCCTACACCATTATGTTATACTCCTGTACAGTAAATTGGTGGTGGTGGTGGCGGCCTCGGCTAGATAGTGGCTGTATTCCTGTAGACCAAGGTAACAGTGCGAGAAGAACGTGAAGTTTTATTACTCACTTTAATTTGAGTTGAAAATTATTTAATTTTTAGTTGTGGGTGGTATTTAGGAAAAGTGCGGGTGGTATATAGGTAAAACCCTAATTAAATAGATACTTCCCAATATAGAAAATCAACTAAATTAAAAGATCTTCTATTCATGGATACTTAGCTCGATCTCCGTCAATCTTCTATATTGCTTGATCTCCGTCGATCTTCTAGTAGCTTGAGTCTTGATCACTTTATCTTGAACTTTGACTTATAGCTTGAGTCTTCATCACTTCCTCTTGATCGTTGACCACCTCGATATATTCTAACATTTTCTTATTCACCTTATAAGTAAGTTTAGCTGTATTTACATTATAATTTTTCTTAATTCTCTTTGGTTAATGTTTATGTAGAATGAATCTAACAAGAACTCTGCATCAACAACACTGAATTTAGGAGGCATCTTTGATGGCGAACCTGAGATATGTCTATGGGGAACTTTGGTATACTCAACAGTTATATACAACATCTAATACAAAATTTATTTTGATAAACCAGAGGATAAACAATGTACCGCAGTGATACACATCTGTTTCATGTACAACATCATTACAGAGAGAGACGAGCAAGGAGCAGCCGACTCTAGAAACAGAGCTTAAAAGTGAACGTGCGTTGAATTTACGTCAAAAGGCGGAACTTGACAGTCGACGAGCATTATCCCAGGTTCAGAAGGCAGAACTCGAGACCCAACGTACATTAACCCTTGGCCATAAGGTTGAACACGGGAACCAGTTCAACAAACAGAACTCAAAACTCAACGTTTGTTAACTAAGTGTCAACATGCCGAACTTGAGAGCACACAGAGAGTTGTGCAGGGACAAAATCAGCTCCTTTAGGATCAGCAACAACTTCTTAAAGATCAACAAGAACGCTTGAAACAGCTTGAGAACTGTTTAACGAACCAGTCTGGAACTTCCATTTATATGCCTAGCTAGGGACGATCTTACAGAAGCTCTTGCCCGAAAGAACGCATACATACGAAAGAAAGTTTAGAATGAAGTCTGAAGTAGAAATTAAACTTTCTTTTAACTGGTTTAATATTTGATGGTCTGCCTTCATGAACGCTGATTCTTCTGAGAATCCGCCGAAATGGTTACTCTCGCACCATCTCATAATTTTGAAGAAACTACCTTTTTTTGAACCCATATTTAAGGATACCTTTTGATGTAGTCGGCTTATTTCTGTAATAACCACCAAAAAGCACATCCTTGAAAGAAGACTCCTAAGAGCATCTCCAATGGTAACTTGGTGTGCATCCTAAGTGGAAGGGTCTCTTTATGAATGTGAGATAAAAAAATTCTGATTTAAGGATGTCAAAAATAATCCATCTCCAACCATAAACCAAATCTATTAGTTGAAACCTTTTTAAACCATTGATTGGAAATTTAAACATTTAACTACTTAATTGATAACCTTAGATTTTGATGATTAGGATGTTTACATCCTTTAAGGAAACCTCTAAAACCAGAGGATGGAGTAGAGGATGTGAGAATAACTACCTGACACATCATCCTTACATTCATCTTTAAAGTTTCCATTGGAGAAGTTTTTTTCCTAAAAACACAAAAAATCCTATGTGGCCTAAGATATAGGAATTCTCCAAAGTCTCATTGGAGATGCTCTAAGTTCAAAACAGCATGACCGACCCAGCCCGGCCCGTTGCATTCTGACACTGTAACTGACACTTGGCAGAACTCTCTGGAAAACGACAACTCAGAAAGAACATTCTGGAGAGCAAAACCGCTTCAAAAAGACCGCCAAAAATAAAGTAAAACCAGAAACCAGTAGAACCCTCTAGAACCTTTGAAAACCACCTTCAGGAACACTCCCGAAACCATAATTCCACCACATATAAAATATCGCCCTCAATCTCCGATTCGCATCAACATAGAAAATAAAATAATATTATCATCGCAATCTCAAAAACCGCTTTCTATTCAATTCCGATTCAGAAAAGTCTATTCTCTGTGTGTGAATTTGGTTAGATTTCAATGGCGGAAGTACAGATGGGAGGAGAAGCACCAGAAACATTTGCGTTCCAAGCTGAGATCAATCAGTTGTTGAGTCTGATTATTAATACTTTTTACAGTAACAAAGAGATCTTCTTAAGAGAATTGATCAGTAATTCATCTGATGCTTTGGATAAAATTAGATTTGAAGGATTGACTGATAAGAGTAAATTGGAGGCGCAGCCTGAGTTGTTTATAAGGATTGTTCCTGATAAGGTTAATAAGACTCTTACGATTATTGATAGTGGTGTTGGAATGACTAAAGCAGGTGAAACCCTAATTTTAATCTTGAATTTTCTCTGTTAGTACTCTGATCTGAAAATTTGTGCTTCATTTTGGTTTGGAATCGGTGTTAACTCGGTGTGACTCAGTTTGTTTTCTGTCGAATTGCAATTAGTGATCGGTGATTTTCTGCACTTTGTACTTTTCTTATTCAGTAATTGATGATTTTGAACGTGTTATGAATATCTGTTTAGTATAGTAGATGGTTGAGTAAATTTTGGCTGTACCGAGTCAGTGTCGAGTGAGTTGATCAACTGATTCATTGCGTGTAGATTGATTTCTGCCTAAATTGTTGCTAGAAACGGGTTTCAAAGCCGATTTCAATCGGGATTCATACGATTTACTGATTGTAGTTGAATTACAGCTGTATGCTGTGTGCTTTCAAAGATTTTGGTAATTTTGTTGGTTCTGATTGTGTTTTGGTCACATGGGTTTTGCAGATTTGGTGAACAATTTGGGAACAATAGCAAGGTCGGGTACCAAGGAGTTTATGGAAGCTTTACAAGCCGGAGCAGATGTTAGTATGATTGGACAATTTGGTGTTGGATTTTACTCTGCTTATCTTGTTGCTGAGAAAGTTATTGTGACTACTAAACACAATGATGATGAACAATACATTTGGGAGTCACAAGCTGGTGGATCATTCACTGTTACTAGAGATGTTGATGGTGAACAATTGGGTAGAGGGACTAAAATCACTCTATTCCTCAAGGAGGATCAGGTAGGACAAACTTTTCCAGTTTCCTTTGTGTTTCTGTATTTGGTTCAATTGATGTTTGTTTGGATGCTGATTGTGGTTATGTGTTTGTTTTTGCAGTTGGAATACTTGGAAGAGAGGAAGATCAAGGATCTTGTGAAGAAGCATTCTGAATTCATTAGTTACCCAATTTATCTCTGGACTGAGAAGACAATTGAGAAGGAAGTGAGTGATGATGAAGATGATGAGCCAAAGAAGGAAGAAGAAGGAGCTGTTGAGGAAATTGATGAGGAGAAAGACAAGGATACTAAGAAAAAGAAGAAGGTCAAGGAAGTTACTCATGAATGGGAATTGATCAACAAGCAGAAGCCAATTTGGTTGAGGAAACCAGAGGAGATCACAAAGGAGGAGTATGCTGCTTTCTACAAGAGTTTGACCAATGATTGGGAGGAACATCTTGCTGTCAAGCATTTTTCTGTGGAAGGGCAGCTTGAATTTAAGGCAATTTTGTTTGTGCCGAAGAGGGCTCCTTTTGATCTTTTTGATACCAGGAAGAAGATGAACAACATCAAGTTGTATGTCAGGAGGGTGTTCATTATGGATAATTGTGAGGAGTTGATTCCTGAGTACCTTGGATTTGTTAAGGGCGTCGTCGATTCTGATGACTTGCCACTCAACATCTCTCGTGAAATGCTTCAACAGAACAAGATTTTGAAGGTCATTAGAAAGAATCTTGTGAAGAAGTGTATTGAAATGTTTACTGAAATTTCTGAGAACAAGGAGGATTATGCTAAGTTCTATGAGGCGTTCTCTAAGAACTTGAAATTGGGTATTCATGAGGACAGCCAGAACAGAGCCAAGATTGCTGACTTGCTCCGTTACTACTCTACAAAGAGTGGAGATGAGATGACCAGCTTGAAGGATTATGTTACCAGGATGAAGGAGGGACAGAAGGATATCTACTACATTACTGGCGAAAGTAAGAAAGCTGTTGAGAACTCTCCATTCTTAGAGAGGCTCAAGAAGAGAGGCTATGAGGTTCTGTTCATGGTTGACGCCATCGACGAGTACGCAGTTGGGCAATTGAAGGAATACGATGGGAAGAAGCTTGTTTCTGCATCTAAGGAAGGTCTAAAACTAGATGAGACTGAAGAAGAGAAGAAGCTGAGAGAGGAAAAGAAGAAGTCCTTTGAGAGCCTTTGCAAGACTATTAAGGACATTTTGGGTGACAAAGTCGAGAAAGTTGTGGTTTCTGACAGAATTGTGGATTCTCCTTGTTGCTTGGTGACTGGAGAATATGGGTGGACTGCCAACATGGAGAGGATTATGAAAGCTCAAGCATTAAGGGATAGCAGCATGAGTTCTTACATGTCCAGTAAGAAGACTATGGAGATAAATCCTGACAATGGAATCATGGAGGAGTTGAGGAAGAGAGCGGAGGCTGACAAGAACGACAAGTCCCTCAAGGATCTGGTGATACTGTTGTTTGAGACTGCTTTGCTGACTTCTGGTTTCAGCCTGGAGGAGCCGAACACCTTTGCTGCGAGAATTCACAGGATGTTGAAGTTAGGCCTGAGCATCGAGGAAGAGGAAGAAGCTGCTGGTGATGATGCAGAGATGCCTGCACTCGAGGAAGATGTAACTGAAGAGAGCAAGATGGAGGAAGTCGATTAAGGAAGAGTTAGCAGGTCTTGTTAGAAGTCCCCCTGTCAAAGTTGGGTCTTTTCTGTTTGTTTTCTTGTTTTGTTTTTGTTTTTGAGTCCCCCTGTCAGTCCTGTAATAGTAAGAGTTGTTAATACTGGAGTTGTTTTTAGGCTTCGTTTTAGTAATACAATCTTTTCATCCCAATTGTCATGTTTTTAGGCCTCGACTGTATGGAATTACCCTTTGTAAGCACAAGTCCCCCAAAAAATGAATTGTCGGGCTCTTCTGCCATTAACAGAGATGCCCATGTGAAATCAATTTTCCAATAAGTGGACAAGATGTAACTGAAATCAATCTTTGATGCAAGTCGATGCACAAATGACAGGGCTTGCATTTTCTTATTCTTTTTACCTCTGGGAAGAAGAAAGGAAAAAGAAAACAAAACAAATTACCGAAACTTATAGGTAGAAGAACTTCTGTCAACGCCCATTGCAGTTCTAATAAAGATAGGAGGATGACTCCAGCAGAAACGGTCTTCTCAGGAAGAAACACTCCATCTTGCCAATAGATCAACCACATAGTTTCACTCTCTATAAACATGAGAGTAACGAAAATCAATTGTCAGGCTAAGATCCAGTGCCACAGTTGAAGAACAATGTTGTGTAGTCTCACAGCAACGATGTGAGGCACACAAAAGGCGAAACTGGACACCAGATTCTGACCAGAATGTTAGCTATTTTCATCTGTAACAATTTTATTATGAAGTATCTTCCAGAGTATCCACGCACGTCTAGGAGGCAGACAAGCTTCCACTATTGTACGAAAACGTCATCAGTTCCACTTGGAGGTCGACAATATTCATAAGCTTCTTTAAGAGAGATCAACCCCTTTTAGCTCCTCCGCGGTTCCACCAAATCATAGTATCTTCCATTCACCATTAACAATAAGGTCAGCCACCTTAGTTTGTAAGCCAGAAGTGCCAATGCCCATGTAATCAGCAATCGTGGAGCCTATTGGAATGCACCGCTGGTCTTTCCAAAAATCTGTACTTTCCCCATTACCCACCAACCAAAACAGTTGAGGTTAACTCCACTGTTCTCTAGTGCCCGGACAGATTGAAGCTGGCTTGCATGTAGTAGTTGCAGTGAATCTCTCGTAAAGAACATCTCCAATGACCGTTAAAGTTTGCCAAGTTGTCTTCATTAAAGAAGCGTAGTTAAGACTAGGAATGGATATCGAAGGTGATGCAGGACAAGCCGCTTAACAGAACGTTCCAGAACGTTCCTTCTTTATTTTTAGTTTCTTTTCTTTTTACTTCTCTGTTTAGGACTTCTATTGTTAGTCATTGCCTAAGTTTGGAAGTCATGCCTAGTTTAGGATACATGACTTCCCTATAAATAGATTGTTTAGTTTATTGTTTGAGACATCTCTTTTATTATCAATCAATCAATTTATCACTTGTAGTTCTGCTACTCGTTCTTTTCTCAACTTATTCCTCTCTTCTCATCTAATTGCAGACGTAGTCTGCCTTCACCTACCTAGTGCTACATTAGTTGGCTTCAGAGCCATTAGTTTTAGGTCTTTACTCTAAAACTCGATCCTATATCTTTCGCTTCCGCAACCCTAGCTTTATTTCAGAATTTACCATGGCAGGAGATGAACCAGTCACTCAAGCTAATCTTATTGCAGCTGTTAAGATTGCTGTAGAAGCAGCAAACAAAGACCTTATCGAAACAGCAACCAAGAACGCTGAAGAAGCTGCAACAAAAGCTGTTACTGATCTGTTTGAAAAGAAACTCACGCCAAATTTTCAAGCAATTCAGCAAAACTTCAATGTGATTTCACAACATCTCAAGATTGAAGAAGAATTTACTTCTTTAGAAATAGGAAAACCTACAGAAGAAGATCTTGAGACAAATAAGAAGAATGAAGGTTTTGATGTTGAAAAGATAAAACAGAAACTTAAGTTTCTGCAAAACATCGAAATTCCAGAAGAAGTATTAAAAGTAGTAAACAGACCAAAACAATATGAAGGCTTCATTGGTCATTCACATAAGAAGATGATTACTGTCAATTTCGACAGTGACGATGAAGATGAGCAGGAAGATGATCTAGAGAAGAAGTGGATTGAAGATAGACGACTCAAAAGTGGACAAAATCCTTATGGTTCCTTACCTGAATACAAGATGAAAGCAGACATACCAAACTTCTCAGGAAATTTTCGTATTGAAGAACTTACAGATTGGATTTTGAAGTAGAATCTTTCTTTGAATTCATGGAGGTACATGATGATTCTAAAGTCAAGGCGGTAACCTACAAGCTCAAAGGAGCGCTGACTTGGTGGGAAAAACTTCTGTGATGTGAAGGAATCTTTGGAAAACCAAAAATCGAACTTGGAAACGAATGAAGGAGTTAATCAAAGACAAGTTTCTACCAAGAGATTATAGACAACAATTATTTGTCAAATTGCAGACAAATTCAACAAGGAGCACTGTTTGTCGAAGAATATGTAGCTGATTTCTATAACTTGGTAGCTAGGAATCAACTCAAAGAATCTGAAGACCAACTTGTGTCAAGATTTATTGAAGGTTTGAATCGTCTGATTCAAAATAGTATGACTCAATCAGTCTTTACTATGGTGGAAGCAAAGACAACAAGCTATTAAGATTGAAAGGAGAATTATCCGTTTTCAAAGATTTGCTCAACCAAGACATAATGGTCGTTTCCAAGGCAATCATAGGACTACCCCAAATTCTTACAATGAAGGTACTATCTCTCCGGAAGATAGTTCATATCCATCTAAACAACCGAGTTACACCGGTTTCACTTTTCTTCAAAGAAAGAATGTTACTCCACTATTGCAATCTCCAACTGAATCTTCATCTGTGGTTCAATCACAACTCTCTGGCGGCCAAAATTCTGGTCGCAACAATAGTAGAAACACTTCTACCTTTCCACCTCCAATTAAACCCAATAATCCATATTCTAAATACAGGGGAGATAAATGTAACAAGTGCCAACAAACTGGTCATAGTTCTGCAGAATGTCGCAAAATTAATGGTTTGATTACTGAGAATCAGGAAGAACCACAAAAGTATCACGGGTTAGTAGATGAGAACCAATATGTCAATGATGAAGATGCTTACGCTGAAGAATATGAGAACCAGTTTGTTGACGCTGCTTATGAAGAACCGTATATAGGTATGATTCGACCTTTACTCTTGAATCAACCTACCTTGAGTCAGAGAAATTGTGTTTTCAAAACAAGATGTGTCATTGAGGGAAAATTATGTGACATGATCATCGATAGTGGAAGTGTAGACAACTACATATCTAGTTATGTCGTTGAGAAATTAGGACTGCCAGTATCACCTCATCCTAGTCCTTATTCGGTTGGATGGATCAACAGTTCGACTTCTCAAAGAATCACACATCGATTGTCGTGTTCATTTTCTCTACCTGGTTATAAAGACTCGCAACATGTGATGTAATCAATATGACTGCCACACACCTTCTTCTCGGCAGACCATGGGAATCTGATACTCGTGTTATTAAAGATGGTTTCGAGAACACTTACACATTCATGCACAATGGAAGGAGAATTACTTTACGACCTCTCAAACTGCCTGGTGAGTATCAGGAGATAAGTGATGAGAAAACTAGCGCTCTAATTGCTTCTTTGGTTAAGAAATCTCATACTCTCAGCTCTCATGAAGAAGCAAAACCAATGGTGGTTATTCCAGATAAAATACAACCATTAATTCAGCAGTACAACATCATCTTTCCAGATGAACCTGCCTTGTGAACTTCCTCCTATGCGAGATTTACAGCATCAAATCGATTTTCTCCCAGGAGCTTCACTGCCAAATCATGCCCATTATAGGTTAAGCCCTACAGAACATGAAATCTTGCAAGGTCAGGTAGAAGATCTTTTAGCTAAAGGATTAATAAGACCCAGTAAGAGTCCTTGTGCTAGTCCAGCTTTTCTAGTAGAGAAAAAAGATCATGGATGGAGAATGTGTATTGACTGCCGAGCCGTCAATAGGATTACGATTCCATACAGATTTCCAATTCCACGAATTGATGATATGATAGACATGCTTCTTGGTGCAAGAGTATTTACCAAGTTAGATTTGCGCAGTGGATATCATCAAATCCGTATACGTGAAGGAGATGAATGGAAAACAGCATTTAAAACAAGAGAAGGATTATATGAATGGCTTGTTATGCCATTTGGATTATCTAATGCTCCAAGTACCTTTATGCGACTTATGAACCAAGTTCTGCAACCTTTTTTACGAAAATTTGTCATCGTTTACTTCGATGATATATTAATTCTGATCGCAGTGAAGAAGAACATTTTTCACATCTATCTCAAGTATTTCAAGCTCTAGCAGAAAATACTCTCTTTGTGAACCTTAAGAAGTGCACCTTCTTCTCTTCACAAGTTACTTTCCTCGGCTACGTTATTTCTGAAGATGGTATAGCTGTTGACAAATCCAAAGTTCAAGCCATTTCTGACTGGCCTACGCCAAACTCGATCAAAGAGGTAAGAAGTTTTCATGGTCTAGCATCTTTTTACAGACGTTTTATCAAAAATTTTAGTACTTTAGCAGCTGGTTTAACTGACTGTTTGAAGAGAGATAAATTTGTGTGGAATGAAGTAGCGATGAGAAGTTTTAATATTCTTAAAGACAAGCTTTGCAATGCTCCGTCTTAGCTATGCCGATTTCAATAAACCGTTTGAAATTGATTGTGACGCTTGACAATAGCTATTGGTCTTTGTTTTATCTCAAGATGGACATCCAGTAGCATTTCACAGTGAAAAGAATTCGGAAACCAGAAAAAAATGGTCAGCATATGAGCTTGAATTAATTGCTCTTGTTCAAGCATTAAAGAAATGGCACCCATATCTTATTCATAGTGAATTCGTGGTGAATACAGATAATCAAGCATTAAAGTTTCTTCAAACTTCATCCAAGGTGAATAGAATGCATGATCGGTGGTTGTCTACCATAAATCAATACACGTTTTCCATCAAGCACAAAAGTGGGAAGTTAAATAAAGTTGCAGATGCTTTAAGCCGTCGCACTCATTTTCTGATCACATTAAACAATGAGAGTGTAGCCTTTGATTACATCAAAGACTTGTATGCTACTGAGATGATGATTTCAAAACAATTTGGGAACAATGTGGTCATTTGTCCAATGGATTCAATGAGTTTTTAATACAGGATGGCTTTCTTTTCAAGGGTAATCGTCTCTGCATTCCTACTGGCTCTTTACGACTACATCTTCTTCATGAACTACATGGCAGTGGTTTGGGTGGTCACTTTGGACGTGATAAGACTATAGCTCTAGCTGAAGCAAAGTTTTTCTGGCCTTCTTTAAAGAGAGATGTGCAGAAATTTGTGCAGAAATGTATGGTCTGCCAGAAATCTAAAGGCAATATTCAGAACACAGGTCTTTACACTCCACTACCAGTACCTGATGCACCGTGGGTGGACGTTAGTATGGATTTCATTCTTGGACTTCCTAGGACAGCTAAAGGGAACGATTCTATCATGGTAGTTGTGGATAGGTATTCTAAGATGGCACATTTTGTAGCCTGCAAAAAAACTACTGATGCTTCCAATGTGGCGTACTTGTTTTTCAAAGAAGTGGTGAGACTTCATGGTATCCCAAAGACGATTACTTCAGACGGGGATACTAAGTTTCGAGTTATTTCGAAATCTCTATGGATGAGACTTGGAACTAAGTTACAATACGGTACCACGGCACATCCACAAACCGATGGACAAAAGAGGTAGTCAATCGATCATTGGGCAATTTGATTAGAGCCAAGATATATGATAGTTCGGAGAAACAATGGGATGTGTTTCTCCCTCACATGGAATTTGCGTTCAATACTTCATTCAATCGTTCCACTTGGTAAGACTCCATTTGAAATAGTTTATTCTAAGGTGCCTAATCATGTTCTTGATTTGGTTATACTACCAAAACTTGCTAAGAGCAATGTCCGAGCTGATCAAATGATAGACAAAGCATCACAACTTCACCAAGAGGTGAAAACGCACTTAGAAAACAGTAATGCCAAGTACAAAACAGCTGCAGATATACATAGACGTCTGAAGGACTTTGAAGAAGGAGATTTAGTCATGATCCATCTTCGCAAAGAACGTTTCCCTGTGGGAACATATAACAAGACAAAAATGAAAAAATATGGACCTTTCAAGGTGTTGAAGAAGATCAGTAGCAATGCTTACGTGATCGATTTACCTACCAACTGGAACATCTCTAACATTTTCAATGTTCAAGAGATTTTTAAGTTTCATGGTGATTTGGTGGACTTAACCAGCTCGAGGGCAAGCTGCTCTCAAGAAGGCGGGACTGATGCAGGACAAGCCGCTTAACAGAACGTTCCAGAACGTTCCTTCTTTATTTTTAGTTTCTTTTCTTTTTACTTCTCTGTTTAGGACTTCTATTGTTAGTCATTGCCTAAGTTTGGAAGTCATGCCTAGTTTAGGATACATGACTTCCCTATAAATAGATTGTTTAGTTTATTGTTTGAGACATCTCTTTTATTATCAATCAATCAATTTATCACTTGTAGTTCTGCTACTCGTTCTTTTCTCAACTTATTCCTCTCTTCTCATCTAATTGCAGACGTAGTCTGCCTTCACCTACCTAGTGCTACATTAGAAGGTTGAGGCCCCCCTCTGCAAAAAGGTAAGCTGACATGTTTTCCAGGCGACAGTAATATTCTTTTGAATATTAATATCTCCCGAGTCCCTACCAAATAAAATTTTTCATCCATCGCTCAAGTGTTTGAATTCTGGCCTTGGGCCAGTCATACACATGGATGCTATACAATGAAGAACGAACTCAGTATTACAGATCTAACTAATTAACTTGACTCTTCCTTACCTTGAAAAATTGGGACTCCAAGATAACGCAAAGGCAAGGAACCCATTGGTTATGCTTGCACAAAGCATGACACGGGTTTCATGTTTGAAATGTCATGGTAATTCTGCCTGATCTGTCATCCATGTTTTCTATTGTATATGTAATGTATGTGCTCTCAGTTGAACTAATTTTTGTCATGTCAGATTTGAGTTTCACAGATATTTATTACATTGACGTTATTTTAATTTTGGTGTACTTCTTTTCTCATTTAAGCTAAAGCCAAGAGGTTCCGGGAGGAGATGCAGAAACCAAGTGAAAGATTGACCCCAAGATTAAATAGGCTCTTCTGTATCTTAATGCATCTGACGCAATTGGAAGATACTGGGAAGAAATAAGAAAAAAAGGATTATTATAGGATGTAGCATAAAATTAGACCAAATTCAGCTGCATGACACAATATTAAACCAAAAACTGCATAGTAATATTATCGGATGCAACACAAAATTTATCTTCTTCTCTTGGATTTTTCTCCTAATGCTTCGAGTGAAACATTGCTGTGCACATAAGGAATTGCTTTAATAATCACCCTGGGACTGTCATCCCACAGTTTTCTTAGTGTTGTATTTTCCGAGTCGTAACAAAAGACACTTCTATTATGCGACATTAGAACTTGATTGCTCTTTGTAACCGCAAATGGCGTATATCTTACGTCGTTGGTGCATGGTATACTACATGTCTTCCTCCAACTCCACACGAACTCATGCTGCTTTTTAGCGTCATCACTGCTAAACTTTTTCTTTTTCTCTAATGCCCATATGTGAATAAATCTATCTTCTTTTCCTACATCATCCATATGAACAACACACATATACCCTCCCAACAATTGAAGAAAAGTATCTAGACCATTAAAATACGGAATTGTTTGTAATAGTTTTGGTAATGAGATCAGTTCAAACTTCTCTTCTGCTAAGTCGAAAGCTACGATTTGCTTTTTGTGCTTCTCAAACCAATGAAGGGTTCCATTAGCACAAACACCGGCCTCCAGACTTAAACGGAGATCAACTCTTCCGAAATCTCTCCACCCACGACCACTACCCAACGTGTATACTTGAACATAGCTGCAACAATTAATATTAGAAGTGAAAAACTCACGGAAGATTCTAACAACTTTATACTCATCCGTGGAATGATTGTAACCAAATCCAGGACTAAAATAACCCTCCACCAGTTTGACGAAGTTGAATGTTGGAAGATAAACATATTCCCCGGTAATGGGATTGCAGATGTAAATGGGATCATAATAGTACCCTAAAGCGGACTTGCACAGTGCCAAGAAACAAACCAAGCCATTGCATGAACCAACCATGTCAGACAAAGGAGGTTCAAACTCAAGAGACGGATGATTATCGATTTCCACAAGTGTCTTGTAAGAGTAAATCTCATGCATATCAATATCATTGTATTCCTCTCCTCCAAAATAGAGTTTGGAATCAGGGTTCCACCCAAACTTAAAAAGGAGACCTACCTTGAAAATACTTGATATAGTATGTCGCCAGGGCTTGCAAACTAGTTTGCAGTTGATAATAGCTTCGTAAGGTAACCGAGATAGTAAATCTAGGATTATGTCAGTAGGTAACTTCTCCATCTTATGAATTCTAGATATATAATAACTCACCCGTCCGCACTGGCTGCCATGATTTTGCAGCTTTTGTTATAAGATTTTGCTCAGTTTTATACTCCAAAACCCTATAATGCATTCCAGTTCTTGTACAGGAAAACCAATACAATGGCAAAATACGAAACTGTCCCCGAATTTTTTTTTGCCTTGGTTTAACTGGGTAGCCCAGTAGGACTATGATCCCTACAAATCGGACCAAACTTCCAATGAAAAACCCTATAATGCACGACCATGTTTAAGCGAAAACAAATCAACCAGAAAGCACCACGGAAAGCCCCACATTACATTACTACTATTTGAGATTTCTACTAGATTTTTTTTTTATACTTATTCTGCCTCCTAATTATACGTGTTGTATGCAATCCTGAACTGGGATCAGCATCCATGCCGATCAATATATAGTAGTGCCACCAACTTTCGGCACTCCTGGATTTTTCTCTTGTATGCTTCATAAGAATCATAGCATCCTCAAAACCCTTTACAACAACCAGCAGACCAAGTGCTTCTACCATGAGGCTAAGTGTGATCCAAAGGATACCCCTGGGTATCCTTCAAGAGAAACGCAATCTGTCCACTTAATACATCCCCCTCGTGAAGTTCTTGAACAGCCTCCTGAAACTTCTTAATAATACCCGTGTAATGTCCTTCCAAAACTTATTTTCTTTTCATGATGCTTCAGCTCTGGAAAGACACTCCCATCAAATCTACCACAAATCTTACAAGTCTAAACACAGGCACAAGCACAGACATTAGAAAAGGGCCAAAACGAATACAACTACACAGTTAATACATACATCAGATTCATTTAAACTTTCATCTAAACGATTTGGCGAGACAGCTAATGTACTCATGCATGTAGATTCTGGTATCTGGCATAAAATAAAGGTGAACATCCTTCATCCCTAGTGTTAGAGTACAGGATTGGTAATAATAAATTATATGGAAAGTTTTAGTATTTAGGGTTATATTTAGTATTTGATATATTTAGTATGAATTGATTTACAAGTATTATTCTTGCATACCAAGTTACGGTATCACTATATATACCCTATGGGTTCTCAATGTAATATATCCCTTTCAATAATAAAATTCTCTTTTATCTTTATATCTCAAGTTCTGACTTGGTATCAAGTGCGCGTAATATGTAAAAGTCCATCAGTAGAGAATCCAGAACATTTGTCCAGCATAAGAGTATGAAGCCTACTTCCATGAGATCTACCAAGAATTTCAAGATCATTAATCCGTAATAATCATCCTCCGAAAATGAAGCGCCTTCAAACATGTAAAAGACTGAGAAATTTCTTGAATCCAAGGACCAGCATATCCTCCCCAATCATCCGGTATCAAATTAAACATTGCAGCTCTAGGTTTCCCTTTCAATTTCAACGACTCTAAATGTGGAAACCTTTTACTCAATCGACTCGGCGTAGTCGTATAACATAAAGCAATCGTAACATGTTTACGAGTTAAAGCATCTGTATTATTCCATTTCTTGCATACTAAAGATATTGAATCCCTGTCTCTAGCATCATCTATTCGATCCATTATGCATTCTAATGCAACATCATACAGAATATTACTTATATCCCTTGTGTTCATATTTGGATTCGCCATCACAAATCCAATACGATTGAATTGATTACCAGATCGGATCTTTATTAACTAGTTCCGGTAATCAACTTTTATCAAAACCAAATCAAGAAACAACTCTTTCTATTCCAATAGACTTCCGTCAAAATTGAGAACTCTTCAAACTGAAAAATCTGATCTAATAGATCAAAAGAGAAAGAATCTGGAATCATATCTCAATCTGTTTTCAAACAGAGACTACTGTTGGGTCTTGCGCCGCAACTACCAGCAAAAGATTCTTCTTTTTCCGCCATTAAAGCAATTGGCTGCCTGTGAAGCTCTCTTTCTGTATGTCTGTGATAATAAATAAAAAAGATAATAAATCGATGGGCGAAGGAGAGCAGAAGTGTCAGAAGTTCCTTTTTCTTTTTTTTCTCTACTAGTAATCTCAACTCTCGAGTACTGTGAAGAAAAAAAAAACAAAAAAAACAAAAACAAAAAAAAGAGAGAGAAAAAGAAAAGTAAAAGAAATGTTTATCGACAAAGATAAAATATCCTTTTTAATGGGGTTTTGTTACCACCATCTTTTCTTTTCTTTCTTCCTAGTCCAATACACCTTTTCCACTTCTCTTCTCTTTATGTTTTCCGTCCCCACCTCTTAGGCAACTTTTCTGTTGGTTTTCTATTCTTAAGCAACTTCTTTTATCTTTTCTTTAAACCATCCTACCGATCCCAAGCACTACCTATCTTAGGCCCAACTTTTGTTCACAGCTATATAGTTTTCTTTCTACCTATCCATCTCCAAAACCAGCGGTGTCACCTCGTATTTTAGTTTTCTTCCACCAAACCCTTAATTCACCCGTCTTACTACTATTCTGTTCCCCTTTCTTTGTGCCTCTAAATCTTTCCATCGTTTGCCTCTTGCGTTTGTTTTCTATCAATCTTAAACTAATCTCTTTTCACACCTTCGGTTTTAGTAATTTTCTGTCCCATTAATTCTTCACTTTTCCATCTTTCCTTTCTTGGTCCGTATACATCGGCTTTTCTAATCCCAATTTTGCAGGGTATTATCTCTTTTCTCTTAGCGATGGTTCTTATATGCTCCATCAATGGTTCAGTTATTTTCGCAACTTTGGCGGTTCTCCTAATTAGTATTCTTTTTAATGGCGACGCGCTTCTTCTAATACTTCTCGGGCGTTTATTGGCATCGCACTTCATCAACAACTTTCAAGGCCAATCTCATGTGATTTGCAATCCCCATGAGATTGAGGGAGGGTGTTAGAGTATAGGATTGGTAATAATAAATTATATGGAAAGTTTTAGTATTTAGGGTTATATTTAGTATTTGATATATTTAGTATGAATTGATTTACAAGTATTATTCTTGCATACCAAGTTACGGTATCACTATATATACCCTATGGGTTCTCAATGTAATATATCCCATTCAATAATAAAATTCTCTTTTATCTTTATATCTCAAGTTCTGACTCCTAGCACTAAAATGAAGAAAAATTAATCTCGTACACATATATTTCATGTTAAGAGGGTATGGCATAATTGATACTGTAATTCATATAGATCTTTGTTTTATGGTGCCTCCTTTACTCATTCAGCTTATGGGAACTGACAGATCTTCATTAGTTTCCTACAGATTCGGATAATTTTGTAACATGTATTCTCTTTTTTGCTTTCCTTTTTATGAGGTCAGGCCTAGCCCCCTTCTTTTTTGCTTTCCAGTGATGATATATGCCTCTCGTCTGAAACTTGCAAAGAAACGTGAAGCCCTACGAGTAACCGATGATATTGTCAATTCTGAGGCTAAACTCCTTGATCTGTTTTGGAAGTGTCTCTCGTATCATAATCCCCATTTTGATTTGGAGGAGCTTTTAATTACAGGTTTGGTCTTTTCAAGGAAAGGGCTCGGTTTGTCAACAAACACAACAAAAGCGGCTCTTCCTTCATTGTCGGATTAAACTTCAATTCAGATATGACGTTGAAGGAGTTCGGATATAGGAGTACGTGCAAGACCTATCCAAGACCAGACCTAGTGGGTAGTGCTGCTGATGCTAAAAACATCAGGACCTCAAGTGGACGGTTAGTCGAAAGTTCATTTATTTTAATCTACTTTAGTTCTAAATTGTTTTTGCTTTACACCTTTTTTTTTTATTTTTTAAATTGGTTATTATCTTGTGGTGAATAGCATTTCCGATATTACTTTGGTAGTTGCAATTCTACGAATTTTATATTTGCTGATATGCCAAAGAGATTATAACTGTGGAAAAGTCTTGGTTTGGGGTTGTTCCATGGACACCATACCCAGTATTGTAAAGCGTATATCTGTATTAAGGGTCGCCTTGCATGCTTTTCCATGAATTAGATATTAACGTATAGATAGGCAATCCACTTTTATTATATCCTACAATATCCAACATGTAATTGTTAGCCTTATTATAACCAAAAAACACAGACATCATCGATCGTCCTCATTTGGTGGATCAGGTATTAGCAAATCTAATTGCATATTGATAAGGATGGACGTAAATATTAGCAACTGCAATTTAGTTCTTCCGACAATCATTGCCATGATTTTCAATACTAAATAGAATAATTAAATAGACTAGCTGGATTCTATAGCTAGAGAAGAGAGCTTAGGGTAAGAAAGGTGCAAATTTTTGACCATGCATGTTTGCGGTAGTAAACAAGTAAAGAAGGCACATTTACCTTGACACACCTATAGTCTTTTCCAAAAGTACGGATTCTCCATTTTGAGGTACATCACGCCAACATGATCATATTTTAAAAAGAAATTCGACTGAAAGACAAATATTTAACAAAGATTGACATACAAAAGTCAATGACCAAAGAGTGAACCATAAAACAGTAAGTATTGCTCTCAACTCAAACGGATATACAACACAAATCTGACTACCAAAAATGCTCTCAGGATAGAATAGAACATATGAACCCTGGAAATTAAATCTCACAAAATAACTTCTCCAGCCAATAGTGAACTGCGGGTTCTCCTTCCTGCTTATTAACTGTAGATGAGAATATACATTAACTGACTGCGCAATATGGAGAGAATGATACACCATTGATAATCATGAGTTATTCTTAATACTGTAGTTCCATGTTCATAGAGATCAATTACAAAAATATGAAGAAAATTAAAGTAAACAGAATACGGGGATGAGATTAAAAAACTGCCTGGTATACAATTCCATATGCCAAAAATGTTTCTAACATGCAACAAAATAAAGAAGCGTTCAGTTGAAAGATAGTAGCTTTTTATTACGAAAAAAAAGTTGCTCAACCACATCAGCGATGATAACAGACACATAAGCAGGAATCGTGGTATTTCATGCTATTGTTCTTAGTAACCTGCAGGCATGCATGTTACAATAATTGATCTATGTATCAAGATTCGCTCTTCCACTCGCATAGGTACCAGAGTTGAGTGGAACTAGGCTTTCAACATAGTCATTCTGTATGTCGAACGCTTTCAAACTAAGATATTTTGGCTCTCTAGCAATGGAATGCTCGTTCGAGTCATATAAAACTAATCTATCTGCAACCCCAAGTTGTAGAAGAATCTCACCATTACTGAAAGACTTTATAATCCTCCAACCATACCAACTAAGAATTCCGTCATCGGTAATGACATGACGTTTAGTCCAAGATTCTTGAACTCCATAATCCTGCATCACCCATATTTCAGCACCAACATCATATACAGAAGTAAGTACACAAAGGCACTCGTCCAAAATCCCCACACTTTGAACAGATTGGTTATACCTCCCAAAACTTTCAACAAAGTGATAATTCTCCGTGATTTCTTTTGGTAATTTTATTTCTTCAAATCTAACATCACTGATGTCCAAGGAGACTACTATGTCATTCGTGTGTGTTGTGTCATGGGTTATAACTGACCAATGATAAACTCCATTAACAAGCACCCCAGCTGTACAAACCCTAAACTCAAAAGAGGAGATATCTTGAATGCTCTTCCATGACTCCTCCCCTAATGTGTAAATAAAGGCTAGTGATTTGCTAGCTATTAGAAACTTGAAATCATCAATTTTTTTATCATAACAAAATGCATAAATAAGGGTCTCAAGTATTGGAATTTCATTGGGTGGTTCTGGTATTTCTTTGTATTTTCTTGTGGCTGGGTTCCAAATACAATAGCATTCTTTATTAGCATAAGAAACCAATAAGCACACCAAACCATTGGAAGAACCCAACAGCCGGATATTTTCCACAGATACAAACGGGTTATCCAATTCAACCGAATGATTACACATATCTTCAGTAGTAGATGCTGATAATAATAATGAATGATAACTCATGCAGCAAATTACATCACGTGTCCCATGAGGTTTAAATATGAGACTAGGGTCGTTTTTCTTGGCAGAACGATTAAGATGAGATTTAACAAAAATAGGATCAGAAATTAGTTTAAACCAAGTCTTGCACACACACTTACATGTAAGTAATGACTTTACAGGTAACCTTACAAGGATGTCTTGGTAGAGCTCTTCCGGGAGGCTAGACATTGCTTCTTCTCCTTCTGCTTGCGATTTGAGAGACAAAAAAAAAAAACTAGGGTTTGCTTTTCTCTTTTTAGCTCAGAGAACCCTATATACAGGAAAAATATTGCCAGAGTTTATAAAGTTCATTTTTCGGGTATTTTCCGGCCCGAAGCAAAGCACGGCCCACTTTGGGGTGGCACAGCTAATATATGGGGATGTATTGTTGAAAAGTTCATACTTTGGAGTTTATTTGGAGTTTTTGGTAGACTTAGGAAGCAGCAAACAAATACATATGGGATTCGTAATAAACTTTTGATAAGATGGTTTCAATTTCGTAAGGAACTAACATTCCGAAGAGTAACCTAAGGACGATTCATGAAGTCCATTACAGAGAAGATTAGCATCGCCCCCGCGCAAGGATGACATGCACAAATCGTGAAATGATTCATGAAGTTCGTTTATAGATGCTCTAGGCCTCTGTTATTTCTGCAAGCCTTGTAATATTAGGATGACATCAAAGATTCGAGATAATCGCAAAAAAACAATTGAGAAAACCGCTTAACTCTCTTATTATAGACATTAAAGCATTGTTACTTAGTTGGTCTATCAATGTTGTTTCATTTAGGAATGTCAAGTTCGAGGATTTTGTTTTTGATTGTGCGAGATTGTTTAGAGAGTAATGTGTTGTAAACTCTCTCTATGGTTGCTGCTCTTCTCTTTTTGTATCTTTTGAGGATGCTACCTTAGCACCCTTTCCTCTTTATATTAAATTTTGCCTTTTTCAAAAAAAAAACTACACGGCTTACTCGGCTTAAATTAGCACAGAATAAGAATGTCTCAAAGATTAATAAAGAGCTCGTACTCATTTCGATTCACTAGAGGTGTAAAACGTGCCGGCCCGGCACAGCCCGACACACGAAGTCGCGTGCTTCACGTGCCATGTGCCGTGCTGTGCTGTGCCAACGATTTAAACGTCTTTGTGCCGTCTTTGTGCTTTACTAGTCAAAAGCTAGGCACAACACAGCCCACAGGCACAAAGACACGAATAAGCGTCGCCGTGTTGTGCCATCTTTGGCACACGTGCTATAAACAATTTGAAATCACTTAATGTATACATTCAGTCAGACATTATCGCAAGAATTTAATTAGACAACATATCATTTGAAATTATTTCAAGTAAAATTAACAAGTTTATTCAATAAAAAGAAATAGCCCATCAAATATAAAATTGGATTATTGTCATGTAAGTTAATGTTCTAGTTAAATATAGGTGACGACATTATAACAACGATATTGAAATATTTTTTTCAAATATTAAGGTATTATATGTGTTGTTACAAATAAGCCAACATAAAATGTTAAAAACTAGCTAGAATAGTGACTCTTTTGTGAAATATACAAAAAATGTGATGTATTATGCCTTGTTATATGGTGTATTTGTACATGTTATGACGTGCTCTCTTAACGTCTTTAAATTTGGGCTGGGCCACGTGCTTATCCGTGTCGCATCTTTGTCTTTGTGCTCTTGTGCCAATTAGTCAAACCCAAGCATATCCCATTTAACGAACGTGCTATGCCGTGCTGGGCTAAGTCACGTGCTGGGCTGGGCTGTGCTCAAATTTTAGCGTGCTATGCTGGGCTGTGCTCGTGCTGGCACAGCCCAATTTACACCTCTACGATTCACCATCGTGAATTAGGCTTTTACAAATTTTGCAGTTGCTGCTTACTAAAGTGTTTGTGTCAGTGTTCAAATTTTCGCTTACTCTCATATAATGTGATGACAGACTTAGTTCATGAAAGTCGAGTAAATTGTGGAGCATGATTTACTCATTAAAAGCAAAATACAAAGATATCAAAGATGAGAAGTGGTCGATCAAGTTCTTGACTAGGTGTGGTTTTACTTGACCATGATTTACTCATTTTAGCGCGCAGATTACATTAGGTGACAACGATAGACATCTTGTGTAGCACTCCAACTAAAAACGACGAAAAGACGGAGATGGCTTCCATGGGAATAAGTAGCATTTTCCATTCCAGTACCAACTGCACTCTGATTTCCGGCAATATCATTGGAATATATCACATTTCTGACCTTTCTTATTAATTTTTCTGTTGATATTAGTAACATTCAATGAATGAATGTCTACATTGTATTGAGACGATTTGTAATCAATTGATTGAAAGAAAGATTAAATTGGTTATAGGACAGAGGTGCTTTCATATACTTCTCACAAACTGGATTCGCTCACACGTGCATTCAGCACATACATAATTCACAGGACTTTCATGCCTTGCACACCAACATTACACACACTAACAACTTCTATTCTATTACCCTCCCTCAATCTCAAGTGGGCTGGACAATTTGAGATTGGACACCAACATTACAGACTCACATTGGCATAAGACAAAAAACTTATAGTGCAGCAAGAGGTCGATGTAGGCAGATAAAAGAAGTAGTTGCAGCAGTGCAGGTCTGATTGAAGTAGACAAAGTGACAGTGATGGCAGTTGCTTGAAAACAACATCTTAAGCAATATATCCCAGCAAGAATTACAAACCTGCACAAGGTGAATCAATATAGAAGTAGGAGGTAGACCTGGTAGTATATGAAGAATAGCTCTGCGCCAGCAAAGTGAAGTAGGACTCAGGAAAACTATAGAAAGAAGTAGCCTTGGCAGCGAACAATCTTGTATTTTGACACTTTATGACAGAGAGTCAAGTATGTTTGTCTTCAAATAATCTTCACTCAACTATTCATCTATAACCAATACTTTGATTTAGATGTAGGTGAGCTTTGCATCCGATAGGGAAAACTTAATAACATTGTAGCAGGATTTGTCATCCACTAATCAACGTAACTTGCGAGACTTATATAAATCGAGACTATACAATCTTTCCACCGAGCAATGTAGCGAGAAATGAGTAAGTTTGTGACTACCACCAAAGCACCATAGCATAGCTATGCTCGGCATCCATATGTACATAATAGAAGTGTATGGCAGCGGTAAAAATTTGTAGTCCAACAACTTCAATCGATTTCGAACTCAATCTCAAAGCATAAAAAGAAATCGGGCGCAATAAATCTCGGCATTCTCCATCTCAAACATGGCACCAACATGAATCGAAAAGCAGTTAAAGGGTTGAAACCATTGCAAGAAGTATGATGCGTGACTAGTAAAATCCATCCTCCGGCAAATGATTGACAATAACAGATCATCTTAGAACTGATTGCCTGTAAAAGATCCATCCACTTATTGTAAAAGCTAGTAAAATCCATCCTTGAGAAAACCAAAGCTGAAGCAACTTATTGTAAGCACTTATTAAAGTACCCATATTATTTGCAATCGAAGAAAGAACGAAACCAGCAGACAAGAGATAGTCTGGCATTATTCAGAGACATGAAAAATAATAGAAAGGATAACTAAACCAGGCTACATCGAATTGAATGTAGACTCATCAAAGAGAACATCAGCTTGTACTTATGTAACTCCCCAATTTCAATCCCAAAACATCATCTTCGGTTTTATCATTTGAACTCGCAAGCCAACGCACTCATAAAAAGAGGGTGTACCAAAGCCGTACCAATGGGATGAAGCGATAACAAGCAAATTAAGCACATATAGTGCAGCAAACTCTCATTCCATACACACATCAATACACATACGTGATTCAAGAGGAGATTTTCCTCACTTTCAAGTGGAACAACTTTAAGCTTCTCTCTTATCTAGACAAGTTGTAGAGGAGATAGGCATGCTCAGACTCAAAAGCTCCAGGTATCAGCACAAGTAGGACTTGATTAAAAACACTAGATGCCACAATTCTAGTTATGATGAAAACAACTTTTGAAGACATAATTGTTTGTTGTTGAGCTAGTGATGTAGAAGCTGAACACATGGTGTTAAAACTAAAGTAATCTAAAGATTGCAATGGAGATTACCAGCAGAGACCCAAATTTCAGTTGATGAGGTAAGTGATTCCATTCCAAAACAAACAAACATGGAATTGAAATAACCAAGAGCTCAAACCCTAAAACCAAATTTTAGTTCCAAAATCATGCTTAATCCTCTTGACGACGTTGCAATACTAGCATCAGGATCAAATACAACTCCACACTAAGAACCATCAGTAATCACAATTCCACAAGCTCCATGAAAAACTTCAAATTAAACTCTCTAAGCAGCAAGAATAAGATAAAGAGAACTCAAACATCATCACAACCCCAACACGAAATTCAACTCAGAAACATCATTAGAAACACAAGATTCGTCAACCCCTTGTTTTTGTCTACCTTGAAATAAGAATTGAGACCAACAACTTCTCAATCTTCTGCTGAATCCAATCAGTGGAACGGCTTTAAGTTTTCGCCCTATCTAGACCTTGGTGTAGCGAGCTAGAACACGCTCAGACTCTCTCGTCACCAGGAATCAAGAACAGCAACCTTGATTAAAAAATTAAATTGCAGAAAACAACCTAATTATGATGAAAAACTTCTGTTGAAGATGAATTTGGAGGATGTTGATGTAACAAAATATAGATCTGAGATTTTAATCCTTTGTAAGATGAAGAACGACTGCAGATTTGTGATGAAGAACAAGTAGAGTTTCATGAAGAACAACAGCAGATGAAATTGAATTAAAGAAAAATTAAGGTTGCTACAGCGGAAAGATGGATCGATACCCTCAGAAATTCATGATTTCTGAGTCTGATACCATAGTAACATTCATTGAATGAATGTCTACATTGTATTGAGACGATTTGTAATCAATTGATTGAAAGAAAGATTAAATTGGTTATAGGACAGAGGTGCTTTCATATACTTCTCACAAACTGGATTCGCTCACACGTGCATTCAGCACATACATAATTCACAGGACTTTCATGCCTTGCACACCAACATTACACACACTAACAACTTCTATTCTATTAGATATTTGCTCTTTCTACTAACATAAAACTAGATTTTTGGACGTTTTAATTAATAGAATCTCACCATTCTTGAAAGATCCCATCAGCCCCAAGTAAGAATATTTTATATCTCTGGAATAGGCAATGTCACAGTGTTTAGCCCAAGATTCTTGTACTCCATAATTCTGCATCGCCCATACTTCCCAACGAATCCCACTTACATACACAAGTATATTAAGGCACCCTTCCGACACTCCCACATTCATAGACATATTGTTCTTCTAGAGCTTTCTTTGGAAGCTGCAATTCCACGAATTTCTCATTACTGATATCCAAACATATTATGACTTTGGAACCGCCTTTGCCCCGGGTTTTCACTAACAAATGAAATGATCCATTGACAAAGACGCCATACGGGGGGACCATACCAATGACTGCACAATAACTCATAGGGATCGGCTTGGATGGTTTTCCATGAATTTGATCTTAATGTGTAGAGAACCACCGAAAGGCATTCACAACAGCTTACACCGACAACCACGTAATCATCAGCCTTATAATCAGAACCAAAAACATACACACCTGTCTGCTTAGTTGGTGGATCAGGTATTATTTTGTACTCTGTAGTAGCTGGGTTCCAAAGACAAAGGAATCCTTTGTCATCACCTCTATTTAACCATAAGAAAGAACCCCTATTTCACCCCATTACAAGAACCCCATAACCAAACGTATTTATATAATTTGAACGGGTGATCCAATTCAACACAATATACAAATCTTCGATAGAAAATGATAATAATCAACCATAACTCATGGAGGAGAGTACGCAGCCTTTTCTATTATCATTATAAACACATTTACATGTAAGTAATGATTTCACCGGTAACCTTAAAAAGATGTCAAGGCAGAGCTCTTCTAGAAGGCTCGACATATTGCTTCTTCTGGAAGGCTAGACATGTAACGAGCTTTAAGACCCCAAGTGCAATTTTTTGATGGAGTAAATACATAGTAGTTTTTTGTAGGTATTTATATATAGTTGGATCGAGCAAGTAATACGTGCACTCAAGTCCCTAATGCATGTATGCAACTACCAAAACTGATTTATTAATACTTAATGCATGACTATGATTCAACCAATTTCTTTCAGCATTTCAAGGACAATTATTTGTCTAACTTAATGCGCCGTCTTTCGAAAAATATATTCCCTCCGTTTTTGGAAAAAAGATACTTTCACCTTTTCAATTTGACCTATTTTCCAAAAACAAAGGGAGTATTTACTGTACTAAAGCTTACGATCTAAATTTAGTGCGTCGGGAGGTAGATTTTTAAGCCATAATAGTGAAGTTCGTAACACAAAACAAACGCTGGGTCACTGGGAAGTTTTGGATGGTGAGAGGCGACCAAGAGAGACACATATGTCCAAAAGTATCGATTACAAGGATCACTCTTAATACTGAGCTTCAATTTTCACAAGGATCGATTACAAAAGTATGAAGAAAAATAAAGTAAAAAGAATAAAAGAAAATGTATCTCTCTGGACTGGATATGATAAACACTGTCTGGAATGTAAATTCATATGTCCAAAAGGTTTCAAAGATGCAACAATTTTTTTTTGATCGGTCAAGAGGAGGATTCATTGAAAATAAGGTAATTAAGGGGCTACCTTAACCCAAAAAATACAACCGAAACAAAAAACGGAAACCGACATGGAAATCGATCACCAAAAAGAAAGAAAAAATTTACAAGAGCAAGAGTAGACACATATACTCTTGCTACTCCATGCCCTCTCAAATAGGACGATAGAAATTTGAATCCCATGAACAAACTACCATACTAGCCGTTGACAAAGATGCAACAAATTGACAAAGAAACTTTCAGTCCAAAATATCTTCATTGTATTTAAAGATCGAGATAACAAACAAACTTTCACCTTCGAGACAGTAGCTTTTTAGCGATGAAAAACAATACACAAGAAGGAATAATGATATTCCATCTTATTGTTTTTGTCAGGCCTGCTCCCATGATTCTATCCATCATTCTGATTTTTGCTCTTTCCGTCATGTAGGTACCCGAGTTGAGTGATACTAGGCTTTCAACATAATTATCTATCCCATGCACTTGCTTTAGACGTATTAGTTCCATAGCGGTTCCATGCACCGTGTCATATAAAGCTAAATTAAATGGCGAAGTTAATAGAAGAATCTCACCATTTTTGAAGGACCACATCAGCCTCCAAGGGGACTCTATCATTCCGCCAAGGGCAATCACGTAACGCTTAGTCCATGATTCTTCCACTCCGTAATTTTGCATCATCCACACTTCCCAACGAACCTTAAACATATCCACAACACTAAGATATCCTTCCAATACCAGCACCTTACTCAAAAAATGTTCATTCTCTAAGTTGGGTTCTTTTGGCAGTTGCAATTCTACGAACTCCTCCTTGCTAGTATCCAAAGAGACTAGTATAAGTTCAGAAAAGTCTTGGACTCGGGTTACTAATAAATTGAAAGTATTGCTGAAAAATACCCCTGTCCCGTACCCACTCTTATAAAGGTTAGTCTGGATGCATCTCCATGAATTTGATCTTAACGTGTAAACAACCACCGAAAAAAGGCATTCACAATAGCTCACCCTTACAACAATATAATCATCAGAATTATTATCATAACCAAAAATATAATTACACTTCGGCTTAAATGGTGGATCAGGTATTGCTTTGTACTCTGTAGTAGCTGGGTTCCAAAGACAAAGGAATCCTTTGTCATTACCCTTATTTAACCATAAGCAAACCAAACCATTACAAGAACCCAACAGCCACCAAGAACATTTATTTAATTGGAACGGGTAATCCAATTCAACGCAGTTATCATACAAATCTTCCGAAGAGGATGATAATAATGAACGATAACTCTTGAAGCAGAGTCCGTAACGTTTTCTATTGTCACAATATTGAAATATGAAACCTGGGTTATCGACGTTTTTCTGGACAGCAAGATAAAGTTGGGATTTGACAAAACTAGGATCAGAAATTAGTTTAAACCAAGACTTGCAAACACACTTACATGTAAGTAATGATTTCACTGGTAACCTTAAGAAGATGTCTTGGTGGAGTTCCTCTGGAAGGCTAGGCATTGCTTCTTCTCCTTAAACTTGCAATTTATGAGACGAAACCACTAGGGTTTCAAAGAACTCCTTTTAAAACCTATGCGTGTGGAAAGATATCGGTTCATCATTAGGGTTTATGGTCAGTTTTAAACGGACCGACTTAGGTTAGAGGAAATAATGCATAGGCCCAACGTACCCATTGATTATCCATATACAGTATGTCAACAAGTCCGAAAATTAAATTTAAGCCGTAGAACTGAACTGAATATGGAATCAGGTCAGTGATGCTCTCTCTTCTCCAGGCAAGGACGCAGATGATAAAATATGGAGCGCCATATAGGACAGGTTGCGCGGTTTCCGGGGTGCGATGCTCGTAGAGATGAAGAAAGACTCTACTGACTGTCCCGGTTTCCCTTGAGATCAATAATTAAGGATCCATGGCCTCTGGAACAACTACATCAGATGCCTGCAGGTGGCTTCTGAAACGGGTTGCAATATCACCTTAGTGCACATGGAGCCACAAAAAGGTGAATCTCCGGTTGTTATTTTCGAAAGGGATGGTTAATATTTTATTAACTTCCAGTTCAGCCTTGAACATTTCAGTCAAGACCACCAAATGCTTTTTTGTGGGATTTAAAAACAAATTGTTGAAGAAACTTCTTGGCTTAAATTTTTTCGATGGTGTACATATATAGTTTGGATCGAGCAACAAAGATACACTTAATTTATCACTCAAGTCCCTAATGCATGTTCCCAACCTCCTAGGGAGATTTATTAATCCTTACACTACTTATTATTTAAATTATTTGAATTATATTTCAACTCAATGGTGATTTGTCAAAATTTGATTATTATTATTTAAATTTTATTTCAATTCAATGGCTTTGATTTGTCAAGATTTGGCCCTCTTTTGCAAAACTATACTTTCCTATAGCATAATAGCCTTGAGACTGTATTTAGGTCGCACGATAATTTTTGAGGTGAGCGTTAGATTAGACACATCTCAGCTTCAACTATACTGCTTCTAGGAAACAATATTAACACAGAGTTCCCTCTACCAAAATTAAAAATCCAACAAATTAAACTAATAATCTATATGTTCTTGTATACTTGCATTGAAAAATTAGAGGTATATCAGGTGAGCATGTCAAGGGCTTTCGGACAAGTACATATGCAGAGAATAATAACGAATTTATAAACATGACCTGATATTGTTATAAGAACTTCGAAGGGTCGAATAATAACAAGAATCATATGAAACAAAACAAAGAATATAAATTGTGAATTCTTCTTCCATGCTTGTTAATTACAGATGAGAATATCTGGAGAGAATGATACCGAAACTGATATCAATAACAAAAATATAAAGAAATTAGTAAACTGAATTCTGCTATCGCTCTAGACTGGATGCATTTAGTACGTAACTTTTCAATACGAAGAGCCAAAACAGCCATGCATGATCAAAGAAAATTTCATCTGCTTCTTTTTGGTGTTCTTTCCCCTCTGATATTTGCTCTTTCCTTCGCGTAAGTACCCGAGTTGAGTGAAACTAGGCTTTCGACATAATTCTCTATTTCATACACTTGCCTCATATGTTTAAGTTCTCTAGCAATTCCATGCACCGTGTCATATACAACAAAAGTTCTGGAGCTCCTTACCCTCAATAAAATCTCACCGTTCTTGAGAGACCACATCAGTGACAAGGAAGAATCGCTGAAAATTCCGTTTAGGGTAATGCCACAGCGTTTAGTCCATGATTCACGAACTCCATAATTCTGCATCACCCATACTTCCCAACAAACCCCAATTACATTCACAAGTACACCAAGACACCCTTCCAAGACTCCCAAATTCACAAATAAATGGTTATTCTCTAAAGGTTCATTTGGTAATTGCAATTCTACGAATTTCTCGTAGCTAATATCTAAAGAGATTATAACTTTGCAAAAGTCTCGGCCTCGGGTCTCAACTAACCAATGTGGAATTCCATTGAAAAATACCCCACACTTAAGCTCATAGGGGACGCTGTTGATGCTTTTCCATGAATTTGATCTTAATGTATAGACAGCCATTGATAATGAACTATAGCATAGCAACATGTAATCGTCAGCCTTGCAATCATAACCAAAAGTCCAGTGAGTGATCGGTTGAGCAATATGCTTATATGGTGGATGAGGTATGAATTTGTACTCTGTAGTAGCTGGGTTCCAAACACAAACGGATTCAAAACTATTGAAGGCTATATATATATGGCAAGATATTGGTAGATATTTAAAGACAACTACTTTCATTATTCGGGTTTATGGGTCAGTTTGTAAACGGTTTCATATAACGACCCGTAAAACTGCTGAATGAAATAGTTAGTTGCTGGTTGTCAAGGGGTATATATCCGGCTTAGACTCTGTAGTATAGCATGGCAAGATTGTAAGGGAAGGTGCATCTGCAGAAAAACCATGAAGAACTGATAACAGAATGTGCACGTTTATTTGATTCACTCATCTTTAATAGCCTCGTTTGATCTCATTAACAAACTTAAAGCAAGTCAACGTAGAGAATAAATAGCCTTACTGTTGCATTATTGAACATTCAACATATTTAAACAGCTTTCGCCTCATTATAACGACCAGATGCAAGAAGATATGCAAATCAAGCCATCGCAAGAACTCAATATATGACTACATTCATTATATGTAGATATAACTGGGTGTTCTGCATTAAAGCAAATCTTGGTTGAGCTGCAACATATTACTGGGTTGAACATTAATTTGGATAAATCTTCGGTTATTGGAGTAGGATGTTAGAGTACATGATTGGTAATAATAAATTATATGGAAAGTTTTAGTATTTAGGGTTATATTTAGTATTTGATATATTTAGTATGAATTGATTTACAATTATTATTCTTGTATACCAAGTTAGAGTATCACTATATATACCCTATAGGTTCTAAATGTAAAATATCTCATTCAATAATAGAATTCTCTTTTATCTTTGTATCTTCTAGTTCTGACTTGGTATCAGCGGGTTCGATCCGGACCTGTTGCCCACCTCGTTTTCTTTTCTAACTGGCGGCGGTAGTCTCCAATGCTACCGTCCGCCGGATCTTTCCTCCGCTGCAATATGATGAAGTGGCATCACGAGCTCTAAACTTCTTTTCTTCTAAACCCTATTATCCTTTTATCTTTTAGTTACCCAAAAAAAAAAAAAAAAAAAAATGCCGACGGTGCTTTGTTCGATTCACGTCTGTCAAGAATTTACGAAGATCGTTTCCATCTTATATCTTACTCACCATTAATTAATTCCATCTCCTTATTCTTTGATTCCCATCTGTTCCTACGTATACTAAACAAAGCAAAACCATTCCACATTTTTTCTGTCTTATTCTAATCATTCAGTCCACCACTTCTTTCTTACCTCCTAGTAGTACTGTTCCTCTCAATCATTAGTTAATTGATTCTGTCCACTAGTTTTTCTCCGGTAAACTCCACTCCCAGCAAACATATGTTCTCGCCTTCCCTTGTTTTCCTCGATCTCCAGCTGTTTACTGCTCAATTCCAAGACTCACCTTGCTTCCCTTGCTGTCCAGTTTATGTCTATATTACGAGAACCAACACCCATCATATCCATTCTTCCTCAACTTTTCTAATCCCAATTTTGCAGGGTATTATCTCTTTTCTCTTATCGATGGTTCTTATATGCTCCATCAATGGTTCTGTTATTTTCGATGGTTCTTATATGCTCCATCAATGGTTCTATTATTTTCGCTACTTTGGCGGTTCTCCTAATCAGTATTCTTTTTAATGGCGACGCACTTCTTCTTATACTTCTCGGGCGTTTATTGGCACCGCACTTCATCAACAACTTTCAAGGCCAATCTCATGTGATTTGCAATCCCCATGAGATTGAGGGAGGGTGTTAGAGTACATGATTGGTAATAATAAATTATATGGAAAGTTTTAGTATTTAGGGTTATATTTAGTATTTGATATATTTAGTATGAATTGATTTACAATTATTATTCTTGTATACCAAGTTAGAGTATCACTATATATACCCTATAGGTTCTAAATGTAAAATATCTCATTCAATAATAGAATTCTCTTTTATCTTTATATCTTCTAGTTCTGACTTAGGAGATGTTGGTAGCAACTGTGCAGAATGTGCTCGCGTGTTGGGTTGTGAAGTTGGCAGCTTGCCAATTACCTATTTAGGACTGCCTATAGGTAGTTCTTCAAGAAGGATAAGTTTATGGGATCCGATTGTAGGATCATAATATCGCAACATACAAGGCTCGCGGGATTAATGAACGACGGTGTCGCGAGGGAGTCGCAGGGAGCTAAAATAAACGACGCAATGAATAACGACAGGCAAAACATAAAGAAGACGTGAGATCTGGCGAGGGTTAAGAAGTGTCGCGAGAGTGAATGTTTGTGCATCTGCGACACTTCGCGAGACATTCCCGAAAATAAAGGGGTAGCTTAGCTGTCATCCACTATGTATTACCCTATATAAAGGGCTAAGTGAGTCTGTAAGAGGGAGAGATATTTTTGGAATTGTTGGGCAAGTCATTAGGAGAGAGAAAGTTTAAGAGTGTTTTAATTTCTAAGTGTAATTCTATTTTCTTGTGTAAACAATCCATGGATTCAATCAATAAATATTCTTGATCTTACATCTTTCAATGGACTAATTAAGCAAAATCGAGTAAGGGGTGTAGTGTGGGAAAACCTGCTACTACATATGCGCTAGAAACAGGGATTGGCAGTGATTGACGTAGAAATTGGAAAGAATTTGTATTAACAGAGAAGAGATTTGGAAAAGATACTCAAGAATTCATTAAAAAAGAAAGATGGCTAGAAGAAGAAATGTACAAGAGCAACCAACGATTGTAAGAAGAAGTGGGAGACTTCTTTGGAGAAAGGAGGAATGAAACAGGAGAATCGTCAAGGATGAATATGAGAAATGATGGAGAAGATCAAGACCAGCCACCGATCTCCCCAGTAGTAAACACGGCTGTGGATTATGATAGAGTAAGTGTACATACTTGGAGATCAATTCGAAGACGAGAGGGAAGAGGAGCAAAGCGGTGGTGAACAATGGACAAGGAGGAGGCGAGCAAGGGATGAATGGAGAAATGAATCCAGAAACGAAGAAATGGCAGCGTTAGAAAGATTGAGACAAACAGTACACGAAGAGAGACGGCTAGAGGCAGAGGAACGAGCAAATTTGACAAGACAGAATCATGAATTGAGGATGGAAAATATGAGGTTGCAAAATAGGAGATCAAGAAGTAGCGCGAGATCAAGTTCAAGATCGAATAGGGAAGAAAGAAGGAGAGTTTTACCAAGAAATACCGAGGAAGAAACACAAAATCCAAGCACGAGCATGGCGAAAGAAGAGGGGAAATAGAAGATCGTTATATTCCTCGGCCCGAAAATCTTCAAAATGAGCGGAATAGGGAAAATCAAGGAAACATGCAACTCCAAGGGCCAAATGACTCATTTCTTGAAGGAAGAATAATCTTGCATGGGAGAGAAGAATTGAGAAGAAACCGAGAGATCGAGGATGACATTGAGAGACACTACATTGAACAAGCGCGACTAGCTCGCGAGAGAGAAAGAATAAGAGCGAAATGGAAAATCAAGAGATGGAAGAAGCAATCCGTGAGAATAACCATGACAACCGCGAGAGAAGGAGGGAACAAAATTGTACCAATAGAAATATCAACGAAGAATATGAGAGGGTGCAGATGATGAGAGCCGAGAGGCAACCGAGAAGAGAGAACAACCGATACAATGGCGTGCGGGTGTGAAAGAAACGAAGAAGAGCGTCGCGGGGAAAGAAGAGGAGAAAATAACGAGCGGGAAGGTCAAAATAGGCACGAGCGAAGAAGGAGAGAAGCGAGCTAAAAAGACCAGTAGAATCAAATTCTCGAGGCAAATGAACAAATCTTTAAGAGAACTGGCTGAAATGAGAGGATTCTTGAATAGTAGAAGGGAAGGAGGAAGGAGGCAGGTTAGACGAAGCCATCGCAGAAGCCGCGAAGAATCCCTTCACGCTAGAAGTACGAGATGGGAGGAATACCTCCTAAGTGCAATCTACTGCATTAACCAACATCTTTGATGGAACAACCTTGTGCGATACAACATATTAAGGCTTATATGAGATGTATGTTACAATGGGAGAATCATGATGCCATATTGTGCAAATATTTCGCGTCAAGCTTAATAGGAGAAGCACTAAAGTGGTTTGAAGGTCTACCAAGGAACACAATCACATCATTTAACCATTTACAAGCCACATTCCGGGAGCGTACATAAGTAATAACTCTTGAGACCCAGGTATTGAAGATGTATTCGGGTTGAAACAAAGGGTTGGCGAGAGCTTAAGGCGATTAACAATAAGATGGAGGACCATGTGTAGCGAAATGGCGGGACGGGTTGAGGAAAGATATCTCATACTCTCATTTGTGAATGCTCTCTTCGCAACTAACTTGTTATACATTCAAATTTTAGAATCAAAAATACAATCACGATGGCGGAAGCTGCGAGAATTACGGGAAGAATATATTGCCTTAGAAGAAAGACGAGAATGAAATGAATTCTTATCCGATCGCGAACACAAACTCGAATGCTGCGAACGCAAGCTTGTTACCTCAATTCATAAATACAGTGGCGAGCACTTCGCAAGGACAAAGCAAGCAAGGAAAGCTGATGAGGGACAGCAGAAGATAGTAGCGATGGGAAGCCACGATCAAGAAGAGTTTGAACGAGAAAGGAACTATTACAACCGTAACAACAATAATAAGATTCAGAGGCTAGATCATGTGCAAGAAACTTATGGTGGACGAAGGCAAAATAACCGTGGAGGGCAGAGAAGTCGCGAGAATAGTGTGGGAAGAGATTAGGATGCCCCCACCGAATGCTAGTGTGGAGAAGATGCGGGAAGCTATACTTGTGATGGAAAATGTACCAAAGCACCTTGGAATGTGGGAATGGAACCACCGCGGGCGATAGAAGTCATGAGTTTTGTTCTTACCATCGCTTCCATGGGCATCAAACAAACGATTGTAGAAACATAAAGAGAATTATTCTTAGGATGATTGATCGGGGAAGCTAAATCACTTTCTAAAGGGAGAAGAAAACAGGCGGACATTACCACCACCACAGGAGATGCACGCGAGTGTCGGCGAAAGGAAAGGAAACATTTGTGATAGAAATCGGGACAAAAGCTAAAAATCTGAATTGCAACTCTATCGTCCACTCTTATCGCACCATTGAAGATTTTCACGACAATGTGCTCAGTAGAGTCTTTGCGAGAGATGCTAATGATAAAGAAATAATGAGCTCCAGCGAGAACGAGCTTGATTAGAAAAGTGGCGGTGAAGACTATTTCTTTCTCTGCAGATGAAGTGCCAAAAGGAAGAGAAACACATGATAGCCCGTTGGTTGTGAAACTAGAGATTAACCCAAAACCAGTTGATGGAGAAGATGATGAAGCGAAGCTTCTTTGGGCGATCAACCGAATCCTAATCGATACCGGAAGTTCGGTGAATATTCTTTTTTACCATACTTATAAGACGATGGGAGGAAAGGATGAGGATTTGATCCCCTCAACATACAAGATATATGGCTTTAATGGCACTGCAAACAAGCCAAAGGGAGAGGTTCACATGAGAATACCTCTACAAGGATTGTCAACTGATGTTTTATTCTGTGTGGTTGACGTAGAATCCCCGTATAATGCACTGATTGGGAGACCATGGCTTCATGAAATCTTGGGGTCGCGTCAACATACCATCAATGTATAAAATTTCCACATCCAAACGGCATTGGTATTATACAGGGAGATTGGAAGGAGTCGCAACAGTGTCATGAGGTCGATATAGAAAGCTGCGAAGAAAGAAATGCCAAAAGAAAGGGTTGGAAGCAACATGTGAGAAATGAACAGAGAAAGGAGAAACTGATGGTAGATGCTATAGAAGTGAGGACTGAACATATCTCGCGAGGTGAATGCTGGAGACAGGACCAATATTATGACAATAAAGAAGCAAAAGATATGAGGAACAAAAGGCATAAGAAGTGAATAATCAATAAAAGCAAGATGCAAAGTAGCGGTGAAGTAATGATGTGCGTTAATCTCATGACCAAGAGTAAAATGAGAATTCGACTAAGAAATAAAAGTGAAATACAACAAATGAAACAGAACTATGCGAATACTTCGCAAACAAATATCAACAAATAATGAAATATGAATGATTGAATGATTTAACAAATATGAATGCGCAAAAGAATGGGACGAACCTTTATGGCGTACACCCTAGTTCGCGAATAACATTTCGTAAGAGGCAAATGTAAGACCTAAAGTGCATCATATAAGGGGGTATCTCTCGCCATGGTTCAGGGGGAAGGTTACACCGCTCCTGAAGCCTGAACCATGAAAATTTGGGGCCCATGAAAGCCTATCCGGGAGAGGTACCTTGGATTCCCAACTATATATAAGGTTATACCCTGGTTGGGCGACCGAGGGTCTCTTCCAAGGAGTCAGTGTATGCTCAAGGCGCCGAGGTACACGGTTGAGCGAGTGCCGGGATGGATGAACCTACCCTGGCCATTCTTGGCAAGTCTTGGCATGCGTTGCACTCGCCCGAAGAAAACTCCACTTAGGGTGCAGTCTCGTAACCATAAACCATATAGGTATAAGGGATAAGAGGCTGCGAAAACAACTGGTTGTTGTTAAGACCGGATGGGAGGAGCTAGTCTTGTATGGCCGATGTTTCACCTCCTTGAAGGGGCAACCGGGAGATGATAAGGGCGACACTCTCCATTAGGGGGTGTCAAAACAGACGCAAATGTCATAAGGCTATGTTTTCGCAAGAGAACGTAGGCTCGTCATATTTGTGCAATGATCTGCAGAGGCAATAATACTAACGCGAGGGTAAGGCGAGATCAATGGGTCTTTACACGAAAGTGTACGGACGTCTGCGATTTCGTCGCACGACGGCAATGTCATGGGGCTTTATGTTCGCAAGGATATCTAGGCCTGTCATATTGTCGCAACTAAAACATCTGCAGAGGCAAAAATACTCGGAAAATGATAAGGCAAGATCAATGGGTCTTTACATGCAAGTGTAAAGACGTCCTGCGATTTTGTCGCAATAAAAGGTGGCAGGGGAAGACCTCTAATTAGGGAGGTCCAACTCGGAAGACCACACAAAAATGATAAGGCGGGTCAATGGGCCCTTGCTTGAAAATATAAGGGCGGCTTGCGACATTGTCGCAATGAGAAGAGATAAGATACATTTATGAAGACAAGGCAAGGCAAGTAAAATTCTTGATCTATGAAGATACCTGCGACCTCGTCGCAATAATACATTTCAACAACAATAAAAGTATTATCCAACCAAATACATGAAGACAACTAAAATATTTCATCTGAAGATAAATAACAGAGGCAAGTATGGGAATGGAAAAGATGGAACATTGTTATTCATCTTCTGACGAAAGAGTTATACATCAATAATGTTAGCCAATTATATTACAAGAAAGAACTACCAAAAAAGGGGAGTGAAGATTGAATTCATGGGGAAAAAATCCAAGAAATTCACCATAACAAAGATACAGAAATGTACAGATATTACAGGCAGCGAAAGAAAACAAAAAGAGTTATCTCTTTGGTGATTCTTCTCCTTCATCTGATTCTTCAGTCTTATTATTCTCATCGCCAGAATTTTCTTCTTCTTGAGCCTCACTATCGAAACATCGGAGACGGGTAGATTCTCGGGAACCTTTTCAAGAAGCCGGGGATATGAATGCGAGAGGGATATTCTGGTCCTTACAAACATACTCCATGGCTCCATTGCGAAAACGAATAAAACATCATTATTAAAGTTCTCCTTTGTTGTTTCAAATTGTTTCTTCAACTTGGAATACTTGTTATTACGAAGGGAGAGACTCTTGGCGAGTTGTTGTTTTTCGGTTTCGAGTTCTTCAATTCTCATTTGGAAAATTCTGGCGAGTTGTTCTTTTTCAGATTCAAGTTCTCTAATTCGATCTGAAGCCTCTTCTCGGATTCTCGCAAATAAGCAACAACAGGTTAATAATTTACAAGCAATACTACAAAGGTAAGAAGCAGTAAGGTATAATAAATAACCTTCTCTATCGGATATCATATCCTTAATCAAGGAGGTATGCTCGGCATGAAGACTAACATCAACACCTAGGTTATTCTGGCATTATCTAAAACTTTCGCAGCCAGGCGAATTCATCATCACTATTAATAACAAGAAGAGAACGAACTTGCTCTTCTCGCTGCTTAAGTATGGTATTCTGATGATGGAGTTTATCTCGCTCAACTTGCACACCAAGGAGAGATTTATGGAATTCTGCTAATGCTTGTGCACCTCTGTTAGTAATGTGATCATTCTCATCTATGAGATCACTAATTTTCTTCCTTAAAGTCTTGATTTTCTCCTCGGAATCAAGGTACATTCGTTTAAAGCGATTAGTTAAATTTAAGCTAGATCTGTGTTCGATCAACAAGAGATGATATTTGGATTGAAGGTCTTTTAATGAAAGAAGGTTAGTTTTATTTGAGGAACTACTTAGAGATTGATTGAGGTGAGCGAGAAGAAGATCGTTATCCATAGGTTCGGGAAATGAATGAAGAAGAATGGATTCCTCGGAGAGATTATACACGTCTGCGAGAATAATAGTCAGACAAAGAAAAGTAAAGGATAACATGAAAAAGAGTTGAGAATCGAAAATCACTATACCATAAAGTTGCTGATTTGAGTTCTGAAGAGTAGATACTCTCTCCTTTTGGGAGACTAGGTCGGCTTCTAATTTTTGAATCTTATCGCGAGATGACGCGGCTTCAGCTTCCAGCTCTTGGGTTTTCTTGTTCAATTGTAAATTTCTCTTTTCAAGGTTGTTGCGTCTTCTCTCAAGGTCTGAGGCAACTACAAAAGAAGTTTTTCCAACCTATGAAAGAAAACAGAAAAACAGTTAATACATATATATTTAAAAATTTAAAATTAACAGGGAAATGTGACTGCATACATACCAAAGACCCAAGTGCATTCAAGAAGTCAGGAGACACGATTCTAGAGGCTCCATTGAAAGAATCATTGCCCTCTAGTAAAGCAGCATTACACACGTTTGCGAGAGTACCGCAAAGGGAAGCTAGGGGAGCATCTCCCATTCCTTGGAAAGAGTCTGAGAAGATGCTAAATAACCGATCCATAGGAGAGCCGGCCAACGGAATCTCTTTAGCGAGAGAGAGATTCGAATCATGGTTATCCTCATCAGAAGATTCGGAGCTTGAGTTAAGGCGAGAAGAAGATTGAATCTTTCGCTTCTTAGTTAATGGAGCAGAAGATTTACCCTTGCGAATGACAGTTTTGCCTTTACTTTTAGTCTTCGCGGCTAAAGCTTCTTCAACTCCAACCTTCGCATACGGTTAAAGATAAGAAACAGAGGCAACAATATTGTTTCAAATAACAAAGGAAATGTTTCTTACTTCATCCGTAAGCGATCGAAGTATCGTTAGGGTACTCTCCAACGGATTATCCTTGTATTTTCTTCTCAATTTGGAGATCTGAAAAATTTCACAAACTCAGCAAATATAAAAAGAAAATTGCGAAAGCAAGATTTGAAGTAGAAAACATACCTCTTTTGCTCTATCAGGCCATTTGAATTCCCAAGGATGATACCCTGCGAGATTCGCAGGAAGAACGTGCGAGCCCGCGATATAAGGGCCATTTAACATCAAGGGTACAACCCACCACTTCTCATCTTTGGAGTGGCGAGGAGTAGTATTATTGCCCGGGTGCCAGTCAATATCTTGCATGAGCAATTTATCCTCAGGAACATCATCCTTCTTTTTCAGGCGAATGCCCCAGCGAGATTTCGCATTCCTCATCTTTATCACTGAATAATTCTCGAAAAAGTTCTCTACAATGTACTTCTCAGCAACTATTTCCAAATCTGCGAAATCGGGGTGTCTAACAGTAGTGGGGTATAAAGATCCTTTGCCAGCACCACGATTCGCGAACTCAAGCATTAGGCGAATACAATCGCCACTCAATTGATAGACAGCCCGAGAGAATTTTTCATGGGCCAAGATTTCATAAAATAGAGGCAACTCTGGATCGTATAAGGGAATGGGAAGTCCCGCGAGAAGCTGACCTAGCGAGACTATAATCCTTTGATCATCACATTGATGATCAGAAAATAATTTTGCAGAAAGAATGGATGAAGATTCTTGATCGGGAATGGTTGATAGAGTGAAACCCTTCTCGAGCAACTTCTGTTGAACTTCCTCAAAAGAAGCTTTATATGCACGACTAATGAAAGCCATTATCAGTATGGGAATGGATGGGAGGTTGGAGATTAGGATCAGCGTTAGAAAAGACGAAGAAAAGATTTGCAGTAGCAGAAGCGCAAATTGCGGAAGGAAAAAATCAAAGAAGTTGCAGAGAGAAACTAAAGAATGAAAAGGAGAGGAAAAGAAAACTATATATAGGGAAAAAGATTCTCGAGAAAAACAAGGTCATTTAATGCGAGAAGAGACATGAACGGTCAGGAATAAACGGTTGAAAGAGACGTGTCAAGAAAAGACATTAATAATCAAAATCCGTGTAAAAGTACAAAACTAAAACAGATAAGCAGTCGCGGCAAATCAAAAGAATCACTCTCATGATACTCTTCCCTTCGCAGGAGAAGTATGAGGAGAGACAGGAGACGATACTTCGTATATATCTAAAAGAAGCTTCGGAACTTCGCAAAAGAATAGAGGCAAGTACGTACTTTTCAAGTACAGTATTCTTCTGCTCGTTCCTTCATCAGCAAAGACCAAAGATTACTACAACAACAGATTTTTCCTTAAAGATCGCTCTTCAAGCAATATTCAAGGAAAAAGAGGCAAGATGTAGGATCATAATATCGCAACATACAAGGCTCGCGGGATTAATGAGCACGGTGTCGCGAGGGAGTATGAGGAGCTAAAATAAACGACGCAATGAATAACGTTGAGGCAAAACATAAAGAAGACGTGAGATCCGGCGAGGGTTAAGAAGTGTCGCGAGAGTGAATGTTTGTGCATCTGCGACACTTCGCGAGACATTCCGAAAATAAAGGGGTAGCTTATTTTTGTCATCCACTATGTATTACCCTATATAAAGGGCTAAGTGAGTCAGCAGAGAGGAGAGATCTTTTTGGAATTGTTGGGCAAGTCATTAGGAGAGAGAAAGTTTAAGAGTGTTTTAATTTCTAAGTGTAATTCTATTTTCTTGTGTAACAATCCATGGATTCAATCAATAAATATTCTTGATCTTACATCTTTCAATGGACTAATTAAGCAAAATCGAGTAAGGGGTGTAGTGTGGGAAAACCTGCTACTACACCGATTATTGATAGGCTGAAGAAACGGTTAGCACCATGGAAACGCCAATACTTATCGAAAGGAGGGAGATTGATCCTTCTTAAGAGTGTTCTAACCTCGATGCCAATATACTATCTCTCTTTATTTTCAATCCCGGACATCGATGAGATACTTTGGAAAAAATCATGCGTAATTTTCTTTGGGGAGACTCTGAAAATAAGAAGAAAATGCATTGGGTTTTATGGAAGAAGGTATGCAAGTCGAAAAAAGAGGGTGGCTTAGGGGTGAAATCTGTAAGATTGATGAAACCTATTGGAATATTAGGGTGTACGTAAAGGACATCGAGGTAACCGCACACATGAAGAGAAGAAGTGAACGTGCGCTTATGCACGTGCATTGAAGATAAAGTCAAAGATAATCAAGATTATTATGTAATTAGTTTTCAGGATATTTATTAAATACCAAGTCAACAAGAATATGAGATATTCCATAATCTCCTAGGTTAGTTAACTCTATAAATAAGAGTTTTATTGTAAGTGTAAAATTATCTCAGTATCAACTGAAGATCAATAACATTTCACCCTTCGAGGTTTCTCAGTGGACGTAGGTCAAGTGTCTCAATGATACCCATAATTTATTATGGTATCAGAGCGGGGAGATCCGCTCAAATGCTTCTGCTTTCTATACTTTTTTTTTGTTATCATATTGATTTTCTCATAGTTATGGGTATCATCGATTCCGCATCTACTGGCATCTTTTTTGTTTTAATTTTGATGTTTACATGGTGCTTTCTCTCTTTTGATTTCTTAGGGTTAGTATCTTAAATCACAAGGAAGTTCATAAAATCTGCTTTCCTTGTTATTTATCAAACACGTGATCAAGTACACATTCAAAGAATTTTTTTTTTCTTGGTTCTTTTTGCCAAGAAGATTCAATTCGATTCTGGTAATATCTCCATTTTCTGAGAATTTATTTCCGAAAATATCTCTGATTTTTGAGAATATCCGGCCATATATATGGTAGTCTCTTTTCCTTCATTTGGTAATCTATTTTACATTAAATATTTTCTCTAGTTTTTGAAAATATACTAGTATGATCTTTCGGATCTCATATCCAACAACAGTTTTCATTCACGGAAACTCTCAAAGACAGAGATATCCATCTGTGGACGATTTTCTTCATCTGTATTCAAGCAATGATGTTGAGTGTAAGTTTTATCCAAGCTTATTCTCAAAATCATCTCTAATGATTCTTCCCTTTCCAACATAGCTTAAAATTTTCATCAACATGAATATTGCATCATGTTTTATTGCTGGTGTTTCCACAAAGTTTTTTTTTTTTTTTTTTTTTGACTGAATTTTTTTTTCAGTTGAAAACAATTATCATCAACTTCATGAGTTCTTTATCATAGTTGTTGACTATGGATATGGATCTTCGTGATTATTCCCATAATCAAATGGGGAGTACCCTTCAAAAGAAGGTGATCTTTACCACTGATTCAGTAGGTAGTGTTCCACAATTTTGGCTTTTATTTTCAAGATCAGATTTATCTCAATATCCTAATCATAATCTGAAACATATCTTTCACCAATATTGGTTTTGATCGATCAAATCGATTCGTCATTTTTTATGCTTTTCCAGCATAAGTTCCAAGGAGACAATAATGTTCTGTTTCTTCTTGAGTATGATCAGTTCCACTATCTACTGGAGCTTCTCCTAGTTTCTTGAACTACATTTCTGAGTTCTACTATACCATTGTCATGGAGATGTATAGTACCCATCACCTTGTACGTACTTCATTTTTGAATTCCAACTCCAGTTTTCAATCACTTATAAAGAGAAATGGTTTGTCATTCTACACAGAGATCTTACCTGTCGAGCATCAACAAACTGTTTTAGCTATTGATAACTTTTTGAAATTATAGTTTTCATTTGTGAAAACTTTCTTAAACAACCATCTGTTGATTCTGTTCCAAGCTGTTGGTTGTCTACATTATCTTGTCTTGGTTAAAAAAAAAAAAAAAAATCAACAAACCAAGATGTCTTGTCTACAATGGACAATACCAAAATGGTGCTGCTAAAATGAAGACCGAAAAGAAAAGAAGACAAAGGAGCCTAAATCAAGTTGCTGGCGTAAAAGAAAAACAGTCAGCTCATAAAGTTCAACTGCCACGTCCAAGTACTGAATGAAGCATCCATGCCATGGTCGAAGTACGTCATACAAAGTTTAGTTTACAAGGTTTCTTTTCAAGATATTGTCCAAGTTGCACACTTCATTTCTCTCCGTGTCCAACTTGAGGGGGGGTGTTGGATTATATGGCACACATATTAGCCACCGAGGTGATCGAGGTGGTCATTTAGCTTATGGTGCATATTCAACGGACGTGTGGAGAAGATAGTTACAAGACCAAGTCATGCATAGGATTACACATTCTGGCTAGTAACTCCTTTATTCTAGCTGGATAAGTTAGTTTACCTAGTCAATGTATTTTGCTACTCTAGGTTTACTTTTGATTCAATAATCCTATAAATAGGACTCATCGTGTAACTGTAACATTATCCCAGAATGATCAATCTCTGGAGATCAATAATCTAATTCACCCTACGGGGTTCTGTCAGTGGACGTAGGCGTTAGTGCCGAACCACTTTAATTCTCTTGTCTTCTTTAATTATGCTTGATTGATTTTGTTAATCGATGATCCGTCTCGATACCCATAATTTATTAATAAGAGTTTTATTGTAAGTGTAAAATTATCTCAGTATCAACTGAAGATCAATAACATTTCACCCTTCGAGGTTTCTCAGTGGACGTAGGTCAAGTGTCTCAATGATACCCATAATTTATTAAAACCAAGCTCTGTTAACTAAGTGGCCGTGGAGATATGGAAAAGAGAAATCTAGTTTATGGCGCAAAATCATCCAAGAAAAGTTTGAAGGTGATGAAGATGCGTGGAATGCTCCACAAACAAATCAGACTCAAGGGTGTGGGTTGTGGAAAAATATTCTCAAGCAATCGAAAATTCTAAAAAAGGGGACTAAACAAGTAGTATCGAATGGTAAGAATATTCGTTTTGGGAAGATTGCTGGAAAACAAGACAACCTTTGAGTGAGCTTTTTCCTAAAATCTGGAGAAAGTCGAGCAAGAAAGGAAGAGTGATACGGAAAATGGTGCACATAAATGGTTTGCAAACTCCAGCATGGGATCTTGGATTTAAGTCGGGTTTTAGAGAAGAAAATATAAGTGATGTTGCAGCTCTCATTGAAACAATTGGGGATCCTAGCAGTTTAGGAACAAAACAGGATACAAGATCATGGATAGCGGGGAACAATGGAGATTTTTCAGTTTCTTCATGTTACGAAATGATTGATCGACAACAACAATTACAAGGACAAGCTTAAGCTCAAGCAAGACAAAGAAGAATGCCGTCCAAGTATGTTTGGAATTCAGCCATCCCAACAAAAGTTTCATTCCTAGTTTGGGTTGTGGCAATGAATGGATTACCAACGAACGATCGTTTACTTCGAAGAGGTATGACAATTACAAACATCAACTGCTACTTGTGTAATCTGCAACACGAATCAATATCACACATCTTTATTCAATGTGAATTTGCAAAGAAGGTGTGGGATCATTTTTTAAACTTGTTGGAGTTAAGATGGAGGTCGCCGGATACATGTTTGGATTTCCTAGTGTCGTGGCAGATGAAACTAAAGACTCAACCAATTGAATTTCTCAAGTTTTGTTTGCCTTTCGCTATCTGGCATCAAATCTGGGAGGAACGAAACGAAAGAGTGTTTCGCAACAAAGAGAAAACAGTAGAGAGGGTTATTATTCTAGTGAAGGCTTCCTTATTTAGTTGGGCGACAGGTCATGAATCCTTTAAACAATTTAAGTTTGTGGATTTTTTCATGCACTATTGGAGGGTGTTTAAATGGTAACTAGGTTCAACTTGTTTTAGGGGAAATGATTCCATTGTTGTAATCCCCTTATTTTGTTTGAGCTATCTTGTTTGGGTGTTTGTTTGTTGGTCCTTTTAAGTGCTATCTCAGCACTTCATTATGAATGAATTTTATCTTTTCCAAAAAAAACTGGGTGTTCTATCTCAACAACCTTATCATCAGTCCTATGTGGTCAATGACGATGATAAGGCTTAACATATCTGCCATTTGTTCTTCGACTAATATAGTGTGAAAACGAGAAGGTAAGGTTTCAAGGGAAGTTAAAGAATATATTTATTGTTAGTCATGTTTATAGATGCAAGCAGTACATGAACTTTTCTCACTACCAAACATCTAAAACTACGACAGTATAATTTCATAGTGCTCAGCTATTAAATTTTCAAGATTACAAGAATCTTCAGTGTTTACTGCCCGGTCTAAAAGCATAGCACTTTTCAAATTAATTCAGTATGTTTTCAATAGAAAACCAAAACATGCTTGCTCGGTTGCTCCATTTACATTCTGTTTGCGGATCCCATTCTCAGCAATGGATGTCAAAGCAAATGGAGACATGCGAAGGGATTCAGCATTGACGAATATGACTCTAGGAAACACTACTTTAAAACATTCAACTACAACTGTATTTTAATAGCAAAACTATATTGATCCTGGAAACACAAATACAAAAGGTTTATTTATTTTTTGATACTTAATCAGAGACTTTTATTAGAATAACTAGGAATGTCAGACATGATAAATCTTGAACTAAAATGAGGTTTATTTGCTAAAGCATGTGCACACTTATTACCTAGTTTATTAACGTAACTGCACTGCCAACTATCGAAAAACTTAAGAGATGAAATAATGTCTTCAATTATACCCCTTATTTCCCAAGGTACATCAGAGGGTTGACCATTTATAGCCTTGACAAGACCTAGGTACTCTGTTTCCAGTATTAATCTTCTTACTCCAACTGATCGGTAACTGCAAGTGACTCCAGCTGCTCTGGCTGGGTCTGCGAGATAATACTAACGTAAAGCTGTCTATTGCAAGAGTGAAGACGCTCTGCAAGCCACATTGAATGAGTATGGTAGCAGATTCTCCATCTCGCGCACATAAGTAATCACGGTCTTTACACAAATTTCTTTTTGTACACGTGACCTTTGATCCTGTTGTTCTTCTTATTATTAATTCTAATCTGGTCTTTGCCATAAGTAATAGAGTTGAGTGAAACTAGACTTTCAACATATTTCTCTATTTCATGCACTCGCCTTCGACAGTCTAATTCTCTCAAAATTGAGTGCACCGTGTCATAAAGAACAAAATCTTTTCTTTCATAATTTCACCATTCTTGAAAGACCACACCAGCCTCAAGTAATAGGTATTTGTAATTCTGTCAGATATAATGAAATGAATTTTAGTCCATGATTCTGGAACACCATAATTCTTCATTACCCATACTTCCCAACGGACCCCAGTTACATTCACAAGCACACTAAGACAACCTTCATACTCTCCCACATTCCTAATCCGATGGTTATTCTCTGTATCTTCTTTTGGAAGTTGCACTCCCATGAATTTCTCACGGTTGACATCCAAAGATATTAATTAGTATACTTTTGAGATCAAATGGTAAGTTCCGTTGACAAATGCTCCATACCCACACCAACCACCACAAAACTCATAGGGTCGGTTCGGATGTTTTTCCAGGAATTTGATCTTAACGTATAGATATCCACGGAAATACTTTCTTCTTCTACTACAGCATTTAGCAATATATAGTCGTCTGTCTTATGATCATAACCAAAACTATGGATACCAATCTCCATCTCTAGTGGATAAGGCATTGTTTTGTACTCTGTAGTGACTGGGTTCCAGAGAAACATTATGTAGCCACCATATTTAGGTGCTCTATTAAGCCATAAGCAAACCAAACCGTTACAAGAACCCATAGTGATTTGAAACCAAAGATTTAAACGGGTAGTCCAATACAATAGAACTATTATAAAAATCCTCAGTGTGAGATGATTGATAACTCTTGGAGCAAAATATGTCACCTTTCCTCACATGAGTAAATATGAGACCGGGGTCGTTTTTATTGACAGTAAGATTAAGTTGGGATTTAACAAAACTAGGATCAGAAAGTAGTTCAAGCCAAGTCTTACACACACTTACATACATATGTTGATCTCACTGGTATCCTCCAAAGGATTTCAAGGTAGAGGTCTTCTGGAAGGCTAGACATTGCTTCTTCTCCTAATGCTTGCAGTTTTAGAGACAAAACAAAACTAGGGTTTGGTTTTCTCTTTCTAGGGTTTAGTTTTCTCTTTTTAAGCTCAGAGAACTCTAATAAGAGCTCAGCTTAGAAACCTATCAACACCTGTATATATATGGAAAGAACCGCAAAATATTGGTAAGAGAAAGTTCATCGGGTTTATGGGTCATGTTTTGAAAGCATGAATGACCCGAAAAACTGCTAACCAGAAAGAGGAAATACATAGGTTGTTGCTGGCTTGGTCAAGGGGTATCTCGGTTAGACTCTTATCATAAGTTCTTCCCATACCCTTTTTCTTATTCTTCTTCTTCAAGAAACTCTTAGTTTTGTTAGGGTTGTTGATCCTCCAGGTTTCAAAATATGATGATGCTCTCTGTTGTTAAGCTTGGGTCTCTTGTTTTGAGAACCATATGTAAACCTATTGCTAGTAGACTCAAAGTAGCAGCAGGTAAACACCCTAGATTTCGTAGATGCATCATCAATGTTGCGCAGACAAACCACAGATTTACGACAACCGTGCAAAGACAGATTTATGGTCATGCAACTGATGTTGCGATCCGACCTTTGAATGAAGAGAAAGCTGTTCAAGCTGCTGCAGACCTTCTTGGAGAATTGTTCGTCGTCTCGGTTGCTGGTACTGCTATTATCTTTGAGGTGCAAAGGAATGCTAGATCTGAAGCAAGAAAAGAGGAGTTACGCAAGCAGGAGCTTGAGGCAATAAAGCAAAAAGAAGAAAATTTAGAAAGAGAATTGCAGTTGATTAGAAGGAGACTGGCAGAACTGGAACACCTAAAGGCCAGAGGAATCTTAGGTATCTTCAATTTCAGGAACCCTAATGGAGATAAAAACTCTAAATCAGGGTCAGAAGTTCCCTCCAACACCGATAGCCTTCCAGAAACCCATACAGAACCGAAGTCCTCACCACCTGCTCATTCTACAGAAGATACCAAGCAAGGTGCTCCAGCTGGTCATTGAGATATTTGTCAGGATTCTGTGGCTCTTTGCAATTACTTCCCTTTTTAGCCTAGAGGATTTTATCTGGGGTTTTCACTGCTCCATTTGCGATTACATAAAGGTAAATAATACATTGAGGTCTTTTTTCACAAGTTAGCCAGAGTGTCTTGTTTTTTAATTTTACAATTTGATTGCCAATAGTTTTTATTCCGATGTGGCCGCCATCCGTCACATTACTGCATTAACAAGCAAGCAGCACGCTTTTAGAACCAATAAGATGGCTGAATATGCAAAAAAATCACGAAGAACAGAACAGAAATTGCACTGGCGACATAAATCCTTTAGAGCAGAATGGCATACGATGGAAGTAGATGAAATTAAACTTAAATGAGGTTTTGCAATGGACAGTACTAGGATGTAATCATAGCAGGTTTTGCAATGGACAGTAGCACTACAATGGTTACCTCAAAAATTAGTGTAATCAAAACCTGTTTTGCGGCCATCGATTTGGACTACCAAATAAGTCATCTCCAGCTCAAATCTTTTCATCAGACTTTGTCAGATGACTTATTTTGTGGTTTTGCAATGGACAGTAGATTAAGTCATCCTACATTTTACTGCTCAAGCTTGAACCGGAGTTTAGACGGAAGCACTCTTGTCACTGGGCACATAGATGTCACCATTAGATTTTGTGGAGTTGGCCATTATAAAGAGAACTTCTTATAAAATAAGGTAAAATAACTAGTAAATATTTTTAACCACATTGACATTTATTTGTTCTGTTTATCAACTACCCCGAGCCGGTAAAGAGACATCGGCACTTCTGCATTTTTACAGCATTAGAAAAAGGATTAGTGAAGAATATTGATATCTTGAGATATTGCAAATTTAAGGAAAAACAAAAAAAAGGTTGAAATTTTTGTCCACAGGCGCACCCTTAAGTTGGGTTGCAAAAAAACTCGATTATTATTGGTCAGGAAAAATGGCATTTTTGTTTGGCAACCCTTTGTCCAGAACACTCTTTCAATAAATAACCATAATTCAGTATATATGTATACTACCCATTCTTAGACATAAAATAAAATTATTTATATGGCAATAACCATCAACAAGATATATATGGGTTTTTTCCCGAAGGGACATGCGTATAATATGTTAAGTTTTTTTTTTCTTGAAGCAGTTTAATATGTTAAGTACTCCTCATTTATAATCATTTTCATTCTAAATTAAACGGAACCTAAAAATTTTACTTAGTCATAATTAGATAAATTTTCCGAATATTTTCTCATTGAAAAGTAGAATTACCATCTTCCTAAATCCTGAATATCTTCTATTGAAAAATGGCTATGTTATTCTTAAATGGTTTATAAATATCGAGAAGGAATTTGTAGTTTTACACACATCCCACATATAGCAATTAGGCTGCCAAAATATTATCAATGGCTTCCTTGAAGCAGTTCTCCATGGCTCATATTTTTATTGCTCTCGTCTTTGGTTTTATTTTGATTTCAACATCTGTTACCACCGCGGTTAGAGTTATGGGTTAGTATTTCTTCCATAATATCGACAGTTTTCTCATATATTTGTCTATTTAATTAATTATTGTTGACATACGAATGGACGAATGCAGAAGGTGGTATTGGTGTTGAGGTCTGCCACTATTTGGGGAAGTGCATAAATAATCGGGACTGTTTTTCTCAATGCAACAAGGAGTCTCGCACTACCGGTGTTTGTATTCCTGATCCAAATTCTCATGAAAAGCCAATGCGGAGTCGTTGCTGTTGCCTTTAGCTAGCTATTTCTTTAGGCGTTCTTTACTACAAGCTCTAGGCTCTAGGCTCTAGGCGATGAAGACTGGCTCCCAATATAGTTTGAGTTAGTTGCCTATTTTAAGAAGAGGATGTTTTTGTTCCGGATTTAATTAATTAATTTATTTATTTTTCTTCTTGTTGATAATTAGTTTGTGCAGTAGATGTGGAAATTTTAAGGCTATTGAAAAGATAATATTTGGATTAATTGATGGGTTTGGTATCCAGCTTAGTCCAATTTTGCATTGTGGAATTAATGCCAATGCACCACCTACCTTAGTTTTTTTCCGCTAACAAACTTTAAACTCCTCCCAATTACACTATATCATAGATTAGGATGATGGTCAAATTCTCTACCTTCCCCAAAGAGAAGGTGATAGGTAACTATTTGTACCCATAAATATTTCCAGGCACTAAACACAATGATTTTGGAGATGATGATCAGATCTAGGGTTTAATACGAACCATAAACAAAGATAAGAGGCACGAATTTTACGTGGTTAGGCAAGTGTTGCCTACATCCACGGGAGAATCCCCGTAGGGTGAGATATTTTATTGATATATGGGTTACAATCATTTCTGATCCCCTTTAGGGTTTGTTGGTCCCCTTTTCCTCTCATTTTCTTCCCTTATAAGGGTTAAAATTCCCCTTATTTATACCGTTGCAAATTCAGATCTTCCCCTAATTGTGAGGTAGGCATAAATTAAGTTTCTCTGCATGCCTCCTGGCCATAAACTGTATTAAGTTTCCCTGCATGCCTCCTGGCCATAAACTATATTAAGTTTCCCTGCATGCCTCCTGAAATATTCCAGAATATTCCCTGTAGAAATTGGTCAACAAACCTTCCAAACTCTTCCAGAAACTTCCTATAGGGTTCTTGAACTTGATCGATGGAAACGGGCTTAGTTGACATGGGCTTGCGGATCGACATTGACTTTGAATGGCAGGGTTGACTTTTGATGTTGACTGCAACTATCGTTCTTTGGTAGCGGATCGCCTTGACTAGAGATATGGTTGAGACTGGATGAAAGCCGGTTTGGAAACCTGGCGATGACATGGATAGACACCATTTGGAAGTGCGACATAGTACTTAATGAAGAGTTAGAAGCGAGACCGGGAACTTGACCCGAATGATTGACTTTGTCCATTGATCGGGCGTTGACTTTGACCATTGACCGAGCATTGACTTTGACAATTGACCAAGCGTTGCCTTTGACCATTGACTGGGTGTTGACTTTGACCGTTGACTAGGCGTTGACTACATGGAACACTGGACTTGCTGGTAGCTACTTCAGTGGGCAGGTGAGTGGCAGCTGAATAGTGGCCCAAAACAATATTCTGGACCAATATGTGGTATTTTCACTCATGGTACAAACATCGCCACCTCTTAACCTCCAACTTGTTGTGGGGTTAAGAAGTTCCGTTTCTCTTGATCAATGATAGAATTCTCCCCAAGTGCGGGTTATTGTTGTTGAAGTGAATGACAACCTTCCCTTTCTGTTTGCGAAAATTATAATCAAGAAGCCCCCAAGAGTAAACTACTATTGTTGAAGCGTAATGCCAGTTGACTTTGTTGATAATAGAAATCACAGCCAAGACGCCCCCAAGTGAGGTTATTGTGTTTTGGAAGATCGAATGACATCAAGTGAGCACGAACCATTATTGTAGATAAAAACTGGATTGAAAGCTAAACTGGTCTGCAATGGAAGCGTGATACTGGAGCGGAGTAGTTGCATGGAATTTGAGTGTAATGAGTGCGGGCGAGAGATGACCCGAACAGTCACCGGTGACACTGGATTGTATTAATCGATGCAAAACTATTACGCAATTGAAAGCGAGATGCGGTTGTTGATGCGAAACTAGGTTGCATCAGATGGATCGAAAACGGGTTACAGTGGTTGACGTGAAACTGAACTGCAGCAGTTGTGTAGAACTAGACTGGTAACAGTTATTGGAAAAGATGAGCTATCTTTGCAGTCTCTAAGCTAGAATCCATTGGTGAGATCCTTCAATGATTGGGATGGTAACAGACATTTTGGTGCTGCTGGACCTTCAACGGTTTTGGATGTTCTACTGGATATGACATCCATCTTTATATGTCGTCAGGATAACAACAGTTTAAACTGAACCGCAATAATTGTCGTGGGATTGGAAATCCATGACTGGGGTAAACCGGATTATGACAACCATATAAAACTGCAATGCACAGTTATCAGAAAAAATGGACGCAACAGCTTCAGGCAAAATTGCACTAGAGCAGCTACGATTAGCTGGACTGCAAGCGCTATGAACTAAGCTGCACTGCAGCAGTTGTGATCAGATGGACTGCAGGAGCGACATGTAAGGCTGCACTGCAGCAGCTTCGATCAGTTGGACTGCAGGAGCCACGAACAAATATGTATTGCAAGCGACTTCAATCACCGGACTCAGCTGACGACAAACAAATATGCCTTATGCAATTGCGATCACCGGATCGGAGGAGGTGCGAACAGAGCTGGGATGCATCCGCTTAGATCATCTAGAATGCAACAGGGACGAGCAAAGCTGGGCAAAGCAATCGTGATCGGTTGGACTGCATGAGTCGCAAATAGAGTGGGCTGCGCAGCAACCCGATCAACTAGACTGCAGCCATTGCCGAGGTCTTGGAATAAAACAGTTCGATAAACCTGAGTGTAATAGTTACAAATAAAACTAGACTGCATCAATTGTGTCCAACTGAGTACAGAATTGATGAGAAAAACTAGACTGCATCGGCTGCGTCCAACTGAGTGCAACAGTTGCTTAGGAACTGGACTACAACAGTTCGATCAACTTAACTGTAGCAGTTATTAACGTTACTATTTACAATACTTGCGTCAAAATATTAGGGTGTATACTCACCCCCTCTTAATCCTGTAACTCGTTGTAGGATTAAGAAGTTCAGGTTTCCCTTTGTTCCAATTTCCAACAGCTGAATTTTGCATCGCATTTAAGTGCTACGTAACTCGCCCCCACGTGTGTGGAGTGTTATGCAACTAGCTCCCGAAAGATATACTTTAGACCATGAGGTGTTACATATCTCACCCCTAAGTGATGGTCATCCACATTAAAGTGATATGGAACTTACCCCCAGAAGACATTGATTGTCTTGCTATTTAATGCTCGTACAAGGGTGCACTTCCTTGCTGCATCTCGCTCGTGCATGGAATGAGGTTGAAGGTTTGTCTGCTATCTGGAATTTGCGCAGGGGGCCAATCGACTATCCCAGATGCGCGCAGAGTTGAGGTGTGTGCATCTCCACATGCCCCCGGCATGAGAAAACGCTCGCCACACCTCGCATGTGTCCCGTTGAACAAAATTATGCATGATTATATGAAATGATGCATGATTACAAGAAGTACTATGCGACTATGTGTATGTAATTCTTAGGACGTCCACTGGCTATGTTGATGTATTCTACTGGAGATGATTGTCGAACTGCATATTTCCAAAAACGTTTCAGGCAACAACTCCTCTGAACTGTATAATCAATCAAGCTGCTCGAGATGGATCTCGCTGGCGACGAACTTTCGAGGCCAATATCTTAACGAGTCATGTAATTTAAAACACGTTGTACAGAAATACAACACAACAATTTCCACGAACTTTGGATGTGACTAAGTTGCGGACCATAGTCGACACAACATTTCGCACGGACTTAGTAAACAGATTATGTTCTGGTCTTGGAGATGATATGGAGTTTTCAGTTGACGATGGTTGATGACCGTTTTTGATATAGCCGCACCATGCCTCAAATTAATTTTTTTCGAAACGCAACAATTTTTTCCTCCATATTGTCGAATGTGATGAACCAAAAATCGGCGAGTCAATCAAATTGATCGCTAATGTGACACTGATAAATGGAAAAGATGTGGATGTGGCGGCTGATTCTCCGCTGACAATGTGATAACTAGACTCTTTGGATTAGTTTATTCCAAATCTTGAATCTTCCGTTGAACCACAATCAACGAGTCTGATAGAATGAAATTATTGAATAGGTTAGAAATATCCAATTTATTGTGGCTTAGCTCACGCTTCGTCTTGGACTGAAATTCCGAAAATTGTGTAATTTGGAGGAAACATCCAAAAGCTGCTGGTTCTGTTCAGGCGGCTATATCGTGGAAGTTTGTCTTAGGTGCATGTGGCTCGGTTGAAAGAATGGCGTGCTTTTCGGCGTCGGCTTGGTGTAACTTCTTGGCTTCTCTTTATGACTTTTGGACGACTGCTGTTGGCGCCAAAAATAACTTGGAAGTCACGATGATGTTATAACGTTATGTGAAATACGACGTCATGATGTGAGTGAGAGGTGGAATCATGCTGATACTATTCTGGTAAATCGGGGTAGCTTCACGATGACATACCGCTGTAGAAGATTGCTTGAACTCTTTTGCTCTGTAGTAGCGGCTATGTCTGGTACAGTTGGCTTAGCGTCTCAGTTTGTTGATGACGACTTATGGTTCGCGTCATGGATTGGCATAGCAACTGGACTTGTCTGTGGGAGTTGAGTGCACCAGTTGAATCAAAACAAGATTGCAGATAGTTTTCGTGGAGTTAGACTACAACAGCAGCAATCGGCTGGAATGAAATAATTATTAGTAAAACAGAGTTACAACAGTTGCAATCAACTGGACTGTGGAAGTCATGCGAAAAATTATTGCAGCAGTTCGATCAACTGGACTGCAGCTGGCACTGAGAAATTAGACTATATCAGTTCGATCAATTGGACTGTAGCAATTATGCGGAAATAGACTGCTGCAGTTCGATCAACTAGACTACAACATTGCGGAGGAACTGGACTACATCAGTTTGATCAACTGGACTGTAGCAGTTATGCGGAGAAAGACTGCAGCAGTTTGAGCAACTGGACTGCAGCTGTTAGCAATGAGAAATCGACTACATCATCTCGATCAACTAGACTATATGACTATGTGTAAAAGGGGCCCTGTGATTCGATCAATCGGATCACAGATTATTCCGAGAAATCTGGACTACAACAGTTTCAATCAACTGGACTGTAATAGTTATGACCAACATCGAACATGAGCAGGTAGAGGTCCATGATGTTGGAAATTGACATAGATCCCAACGGGCCGAAAATCACTTAATTAACTTGGATGCACGACGAAGAAGTTATCGAAGAAACAAAATTGTATGCGGAGTAAGCCGGGTGCATAGATTCTTTGATGGGGCGAGGAGTGGCGCAAGTTCTACTGATATGGAACATCACATGGTAGAAAATTATCAATGTGACAAATGATATGGTTAGGTTCTAGCTGACTTGGTACCCGGTTGACGATGTGGCGTTAACATATTGATGATGTGATCCATTTTTTAATGGCTTTGCTTGGTGAGCACGTTGCTCCAAAAATGTTGATGATGTAGTTGCTCCAAAAATATTCTCCTCCAAATATATAATGTTTACCTTCATGATGTTGGATATTGAAATACGATCGCAACAAGTCAAAAATCATCCAATTCGGATGTCATATGAAGGAGATATCAAAGAAACAAGATCGATGACCAAGCCCAAAAATGGGTGTAGTTGGCTAAGCCCATGAGTGGGGCCGAAAAACCGTTAAGCAAACTGAACTGGGGCTGATTAATCCTCCGAATCAATAGCTCGACTCAGATGATGAGTTGGCTCGGCTGAGTTGACTCGTCTGGGCGTAAATATCCATCAGTACAAAACCAAGGGGCGGAAAAATCTAAGAACCACTAAAGTATATTATGTCGAGAAGCATTGGATCACCATGCCGAACGGAAACAGCCGGACGGAGATTCCTGCAGCCGGGAAGACCGACGGGGTTGGAGGCTGGGCATGGCCGGCAGACAATGGCGCTGGCACGGACGCAAGCCACCTCCTGCTGTTGTTGTTGCTGGAGAACACACCTGAGAACATGACGGAGCCGGGACAGTTGACGGTGCCGGAGCAGTTGACGGTGCCGGAGCAGTTGACGGTAACAGAGCCGGGGAAGTTGACGGAGAGGGAGCAGTTAACGGTGACGAGGAAGACGACGCGACATCATGGTGATGCTAGGCGGATGACGTCATGCTTCTGATTGGACCACCAAGCTGACGTGCTACTGCTTACTCGATAAGGACCGCTGACAGGCTCTGCAGACGTGGAAGGTTTATGCCGACATGACTAATGCCGCTAACGTGGAAGCTCATGCTGACGTTGAGAACGTTTAATGGACCGCCTTGCTGACATGCCAGATAACTGGTGATGGAACTTCGGTGACGTGGCTGGTCTTTGATGACATGGAGAACACTGTGCGCTAGCGTGGTAAGTGCCATGGGTGAACAAGACCCTGAAGTGGGTGACATGGACCTAACGAGGGTGATAGTTGATTGATGAGGGTGAACACCTAGGTAACGTGGGTGAAAATCTAGGTAACGTGGGTGATCAGACCATGGTAAATTGGGTGAACAATGTTGCCTTGGGGTATGTCGCCGGGGTTGGCCGCTGGACGTGGCCGCCGGCTTTTTCCTAATTTTTTTTTATTGTTTGAAACTTTTCGCAACGCTTTTTTCGAACTGTGATCTTTCCTTTCGAACTTTTTGTAACAGTTCTTTTGAATTGTTATCTTTTCGTTCAAACCTTCTTGCAACAGTTTCTTTAATTGTGGCCTTTGCTCATGAATTCTTCTGCAACAGTTTTCTGGGAATAGTTATCGTTTCTCATGGGCCTTCCTGTGACTTTGCAGCTACACTTTGGTGACTCTTCCTGGAACCCTTCTGTGATTTTTTTTGGAACTTTTTGTGATGCTTCTTCTTGGGGGCGATGTTTTTTATAGGGTTTTCGCCTCCTATCTCTGGCATACGTGCAGCTGGTGCAGGTAGCTAATGGAAGTTACAACTGATACATGTAACTTATCAACCTGGTAAACATAGTGGTGGTGATTTCGATAAACTTCAAACTCGAACATGTTGTCATTACTTTATCAGGTAATCAATTTCTTCAAACTTTGGACTTGTATATATATGTTGCGGATCGAACATCCTGGCAATAGTTTTGACGATGCTTTCACTCCATCTTTTGCTGCGGACCGAACGTCCTGGAAATAATTTCTTTGAACTTTGTGGTGATGCAGTTTCAGTGGTTTCCGAAGGTGATAGTTTTAAAAAGCCTCGAATCGCAGAAATGGACTGGGCGATTGCGATCAATCGACTGCAAAGAATCGCGATTATCTCGGGCTCGCAGCACTGCGATCACCGGATTTGCACCGATTGTAATCAAAACTTGACGGAAGTAGTTACGATCAACTAGACTACAACAGTAATTGTTGAAGGCGTCCATACTACTTTTTTCTCGAACACGATTTTGAAGCTTTATGTACAACTTTTCTCAACGGGAAAACACGATTATTTTTCTCGTAATCCCCTTAGTCGACGCCAATGTTTGTACCCAGAAATATTTCTAGGCACTAAACACGATGATTTTGGTGATGATGATCAGATCTAGGGTTTAACACGAAACATAAACAAAGATAAGAGGCACGAATTTTACGTGGTTCGGCAAGTGTTGCCTATATCCACGGGCGAATCCCCGTAGAGTGAGATAATTTATTGATATATGGGTTACAATCATTTCTGATCCCCTTTTGGGTTTGTTGGTCCTCTTTCCTCTCCTTTTCTTCCCTTATAAGGTTTATAATTCCCCTTATTTATACAGTTGTGAATTCGGCTCTTACCCTAATTGTGAGGTAGGCATAAATTGTATTAAGTTTCTCTGCATGCCTCCTGGCCATAAAATGTATTAAGTTTCCCTGCATGCCTCAGCCATAAACTGTATTAAGTTTCCCTACATGCCTCCTGACCATGCCCTGCATGCCTCCTGACCATAAATTGTATTAAGTTTCCCTGCATGCCTCCTGGAATATTCTAGAATATTCCTTGTAGAAATTGGTCAACAAACCTTCCGGACTCTTCTAGAAACTTCCTCCAGGGTTCTTGAACTGGATCGATGGAAACGAGCTTAATTGACATGGGCTTGCAGGTTTGACCATCGACCTTGACTTTGACTGGCAGGATTGACTTTCGCTGTTGACTTTAACTATCGTTCTTTGACTAGCAGACTTCCTTGACTGGAGATATGGCAGGAGACCGGATGAAGGCTGGCTGGCAGCATAACTGACAACAAGGATAGAGACTGGCTGGCAGTGCGGCAAAGTACTTAATAGGAAATTGGTTAGAAGCGCGACTGGCAACTTGACTTTGACCATTAACCGGGCGTTGACTTTGACCATTGACCGGGCGTTGACTTTGACCATTGACTAGGCGTTGGCTTCATGGAGCACTGAACTTGCTGGTAGCTACTTCAGTGGGCAGCTGCATAGTGGCCCAAAACAATATTCTGGCCCAGGTCCATAATTTCTTTTTTAGTACATGACTATACGCAATAGTTGGAAGTTCATGGCATTCTCATTTGTAACTCACTGCAAAGCCTACCAGCGAAGTAACAACTCTCTATTTTCTTTTTAACCATATATATATACATTGAAAATAACTTTTGTCGTATTTATGATTTAGGGCATATGAATTGGTCATCAGAGAAGAGGTCTTGAATCTTGATAGAAATTTGGAGTAATGGGGGCTTAAATAATTTATGAGAAAATAACTTTTAGTTTTTGGTTGATTCATGATAGAATTAAGGAAGTATTCATGTTATAGCCTTGTTAATTAGTACACTTTATGTAGCATAAAATATCTTCTTTCTTGATTCTCCAATAATACAACTCGAGTATTATGCACCGCTCCGTTACAACTCTTTGTAACATGATTTTCGTTTATGTATGAAATCTCGTAATACCAACACCAAAGCAAGAAAAGCGGATAGAAAAAGATAATCAATCTAAACAAAATCAAACAAACTTACTTGGGTGTATTGAGGCGAGTAATCTCTTTACTTACGACATTTAATGTCTTATACTTAATGTTGCTACAGTGTATGACATATATCTCCAACATTCAACAATACCTTTGGTATTCTTCGCAGCACTCGAGGATCACCAAATATCGAACGCTAATAGATATAGCACAAACTCTTCTTTAAATCTTGAAGACGAGATGCAAACTACAATTTTCTAGTACTAGTTTTTGTTGACTCTAAAACACATTAGTGCAATGGAGAGTAAGTGGGGTTTATAGAGGTTTAGAGGTGACTCTTGGAGAAATCCTTTGATGAAGAGTCACATCCTTTAGTGGAGAGTCACATCCCTTGAAATAAGTCACTTCGTATTGAAAAGGTTCAAGTGAGTGGACACATACATTCACACTAACTAAATCATGTTTCTATTCAAAATTTCAACCCTTTCTTTTGCATAATTTATTCCTCGAATCCTAAGTGTTAGACCATATGTTGTTTAGTAAAGAGAAATTATGTTTGTACATATATTGAATGAAAGAGTATTCGGAGGAAGAAAGAAAAGTGCATATGAGATAATTGACTGTGTCAAATAGCTTGTGGTTTTATGGTCTTGCGAAACTGAAACTTTCAATTTCACAGACTCAAGTCTAATATGAAGTACTTGGAAAAATATAATGTGTAAAGGATGAAGATAATTTTTAATTAGTCTGTCTGCTCTGTTTGTACTATTATGTATACCACCGAAGGCTAAGGATTCATTTGCAGGCTCATACCTTTCTGCAGTCTCTGCAGACGCTAGTTCTTCTAGGTCAGGCTAAATGAAGCTCGTTTTAGATAATTTGCAGGCTCAGTTCTTTCAGTTTGTGCTCTACAGATAAAAGATTCAACTACAGGCTCATTCAGGTACATTACAGGTTATAATGCAGTCTCTGCAGTCGATAGTTTTCTACAAATGCAGGCTTAATTTTTATCTACCTGTATAACATGTAGTTGTGTGTTCCCTGTAATCGTGGAAATACTTGTTGAACTGTATTATTTTGTGTTGGATATTTTCATAAATGTTTGCCGGTATCTGAAGGGTCGGGGTGGGGGTTTTGTTGGGATATATGTTTTAAAATAATTCTTTTGTACACTTATATGAACAATTCGAGCTTGGCCCAGTGGTTAAGCATTTTGGGCCCAGAGGGATAGGTCTCAGGATCGAATCCCCCCCACCCCCCACCCCCCGTACTAGTTGTGCATATATATATATATATATATATATATATATGTGTGTGTGTGTGTGTGTGTATATAACATTAGTCTGGGAGCGGGGCCTTGGGGTCTTTGGAGGTCTCTTGAATTTGGAAAGTATTTTTTGTTGTTTTTAAAAATATTTTTTCAAAACGTTTTCTCTAGTTTTAATTACGGATTCAATTATATTTATTCTCACATAAATTACTTTACCGTTTTCGAACTGTTACAGGATTTTATGGAGACAATTAAACCAAAATTTATTCCCATTAATTTTGTCTTAATTGTGAAGGCTATAATAAGCCAGTTTTGAGAGCCAGAATGGTATGAGTTTTATTTCCATTGTTTTTGTGAATCAAGAGATCAATTTTTTTATGAGCAAGATTGAAAGAGTGATAGTGATCAATTTCTTACTGTGTGCGTGAGAGATCGACGAGAGTTTTTCTCGGCCGTTTTATCCTGGGGACGTTGTGACGAAGAAAGACTGCTTGCACAAACCTCAAGGTAGAGCCACGAAACGTCTTAAAGAGAGTGACCTGGTCATGACTCAGCCGTCATCTTGTGTTTGTGTTTAATCTTTGTTTTGCAGGTGTGAAATAGGCAAGTGTTACAACAATTTTAAGACGTATCATTCTGCCATGAAATCTGAAAAGAAAACTGTTGCTGATATCAATAAGCCGTTCAAGTTTGAAGGACTCCATTTTAGAAGATGGAAGAAAAAGTTGTTCTTCTACCTCAAACTGATGAAGTTGCACATGATGGTGACCTCCATCAAACCTGCCGATCCAAAATATGCAGAAGATGCGACAAAGGAAACTCTAGCTGCAGCAGGTACAACTCCTCAACAAACTGAATAACCTGTTGTGACCCAAACTGCTGAAGAAAAAAAAAAAAGCCTATGAAAAATGGGTTGACGATGATTTTGATTGCAAGAATTATATTCTCAATGCATTATATGATGATTTATATAAATATTAATCTACGTTTGATACTTCTAAAGATGTTGGGGATGCCTTACAGAAAAATACGATACTGAAGAAGCCGGATCGAAGAAATATGATGTAAGCCGCTACTTGAAATATCAAATGATGGATGATAAATCAATTGTTGCACAGGCTCATGAACTTCAGAAAATTGCCCATGAAATTCTGACCGAAGGTATGAAAGTTGATGAACAATTTCAAGTAGTTGTTATGATTGACAAGTTACCAAATAACTGAAAATATTTTCATAATGCTTTGCGTCATAAGTTTAAGGAATTTTATCTTGAAAGTTTGATTGTTAAGCTCAGGGTTGAAGAAGAAGCATGAAAACAAGATAAAAAAGAATAGGTTCTTATTGTCTCCAACCATAAAAATCAGACTCAAGCGAGGTTGAAACCTGACCAGAACCAAAGGAAAGGAAAACCTAATCAAAACAAGAACCCACACCCATCAAGGAAAGTTCAGAATTCCGATTCTGAGTTCCTTTGTTATGCTTGCGGTAAACCGAACCACATGGCTAGGGATTGCAGGAATAACAAAGGAAAGAATGATGCTCAGGCTAATGTTGCTGAAAGCGTTATAATTGCCATGGTTTCTGACCCAGAATTTTACATAGTTGGTGGAACTGATGGGTGGTGGATAGATAGTGGTGCTTCACGCCATTGTTGTTTTGATAGGTCCCTATTTAAGAGCTATACAGAAACAAAGGATAAGAAAGTGTTGTTGGGAGACTCCCACATCACTATTGTGAAAGGTTCTGGTACGGTAGAACTGAAGTTTACTTCTGGCAAGACACTTATGCTGAAAGATGTTCTCCACACTCCAGAAATGAGTAAGAACCTTGTTTCCGGCTATCTTCTCAACAAGGATGGTTTGTATCAAACTATTGGATCTGATATTTACACAATTACTAAAACCAGAATGTTTGTAGGAAAAGGTTATGCTACTGATGGAATGTTTAAGCTTAATGTTGAAATGAATAAAATTGCATCTTCTTCTTATATGGTGTGTACTTTTAATGTTTGGCATGCTAGACTTTGTCATGTGAACAGTAGATACCATGAGAAAGTAAGGTCTTATTCCAAAACTATCCATGCATGATTTTGAAAAGTGTGAATTTTGTAGTCAAACAAAAATAACCAAGAGTTCTCATAAATATGTTATTAGAGAGTCTGAGCCTTTAGAATTGGTGCATTCTGATATGTGTGAATTTGAAGGTATATTAACTAGAAATGGAAAAAAATATGTGATGAATTTTATTGATGATTTTTCAAATTATACTTATGTTTACTTGCTAAGTAAAAAAATGAAGCAATTGAAAAATTTAAGGTTTTTATTGCTGAAGTTGAAAATCAATTTGGTAGAAAAATTAATAGATTTCGTATTTGATAGAGGCATTGAATATGATTCTAAACCATTCACTGAAATTTATGAATCTTGTGGAATTATATATGAAAAAACTGCTCCTTATAACTCTGAAATGAATGGAAAAGCTAAAAGAAAGAATCGTACTTTTACTACTATTGTGACTGCTTGTTTGCTTAGTTATGGTGGTGCCTCTCATTGGTGGGGAGAAATTTTGTTGACTGTTTGTTATGTTTTGAATCGTGTTACAAATTCAAAAACAAAATTTTCACCTTATGAACTTTGGAAAAACAGAAAACCTAATGTTTCTTATTTTAGAGTATGGGGATGTTTGGCTTATGTTCGTATTCCTGATCCTAAAAGATCAAAATTACCTAGTAAAGCTTATGAATGTGTTTTTGTTGAGTATGGTCAAAATAGTAAAGCTTATAGATTTTGTGATCTTGATAATAAAGTCATTATTGAATCCATTGATGTTGATTTCTTTGAAGATAGATTTACTTTTAAATCTAGAAATAGTGGGGGTTCTCTAACTAGTGATGTACCTAGTACAAGTTCTCAACTTAGAATAGAAGAACCTAGAAATGAAGAAACTAGAGATGCTGAAATTGAACCTAGGCGTAGCAAAATGGCTAGGACTGCGACGAACTTCAGTTCTGACTTTGAAGTTTATACCCTTCTAGTCTTCAAGAAGCACTTAACTCTCCTGAATCTGGTTTTTGGAAGGAAGCCATAGATAATGAAATGGACTCCCATAATCTTAATGGAACTTGGCACCTAGCAGATTTACCCCTTGGTTGCAAGGCAATAGGTTGTAAATGGGTACTTAAAAGTAAGTTGAAACCTGATGGTTCAGTAGACAAATACAAAGCTAGGTTGGTAGCTAAAGGCTATAGACAAAGAGAAGATATAGATTTCTTTGATACTTATTCTCCTGTTACAAGATTGACTTCTATTCGTGTTTTGATTGGTGTTGCTTCTGTGCATAATCTTGTTAGTCATCAAATGGATGTTAAAACTTCTTTTTTGAATGGTGAATTAGAAGAAGAAGTTTATATGGAACAACCTGAAGGTTTTTTTGTTCCAGGTCAAGAACAAAAAGTATGTAAGTCAGATAAGTCACTTTATGGTTTGAAACAAGCTCCTAAGCAATGGCACGAAAAGTTTGACAATTTGATGATTTCACATGGTTTCAGAATTAATGAAAGTGACAAATGCATATACTATAAGTTTCAAAACAATGCATGCATCATGATTTGTTTGTATGTGGATGATTTGCTGATTTTTGGTTCAAACTTGTCTGTGGTTGAAGAAACTAAGAATATGCTTAAGTCTAACTTTGAAATGAAAGATTTGGGTGAAGCTAGTGTAATTCTGGGAATTAAGGTTACTAGAACCAATGATGGTATTTCTTTGGATCAATCTCATTATATTGAAAAGATTTTGAAGAAGTACAACTACTTTGATTGTAAACCTGTGAGTACTCCTTTTAATGCTAGTGTTAAACTGTTTAAGAATACATGTGATAGCATTAGGCAATCTGAATATGCTAGTATAATTAGTAGTCTTCATTATGCAACCGATTGTACCAGAACAGACATTGCATATGTAGTGGGGGTTTTATGCAGGATTACCATTTGTCCTGGTTTGGAACACTGGAATGCAGTTGAAAGGGTTATGCGGTATCTTAAAAATACCGTTAACCTAGGATTACACTATAAGAGATTTCCTGCAGTCCTTGAAGGATACTGCGATGCTGATTAGAACCCTCTTTCAGATGACTCCAAGGCCACTGGTGGATATTTTTTTAATATTGTTGGTGGCGCTGTGTCTTGGAAGTTAAAGAAACAGACAATTCTGGCTCAATCTAGGATGGATTCTGAATTGATAGCATTAGCAGCAGCTAGTGAAAAAGCAGGATGGCTGAGAAACTTGCTTTCTCAAATTCCTGTATTGGATAGACCGATACTAGATATTATAATCCATTGTGATAGTACCACGGCTATTGAAAAAGTACAGAACTGTTTTTATAATGGTAAGAATCTACAAATGCGTCGAAAGCACAACACAGTTAGAGCACAACTAGTGTTGTACGTGTGGATCATGTTAGGTCGGAAAAGAACTTAGCTGATCCTTTGATGAAAGGATTAACTAGAGAAAAGGTATTATATACCTCTAAAGTCATGGGACTTTTTCCCACTAGAAGTTGAGTCATTTTGTGATGGATACCCACCTAGAAATAGGTTCAAATGGAATAACGATTCACAAATGATATGGAGATAGAATCATGAAACTTTCCCATGGCATGATATCCTTAAGCGGGTTAAGGTTGAGTTCTTTAACACTTAATGAAGTCTATAGCTCTGTATAGAGTGGGGTACCAAGCTACAAGAGTACCTTTAATAGACTCACCTATGTGAATGAGAAAGTGTGGCCGCTTTCTATGAGAACATGGGTAGTTCTCTAGAACATTCATTGAAACTGGGATAAGCACAAGGCCGTAATATGCTAGCATTTAGGACTTTACTCTTAGTATAGTTGTGTGTGTGTTAAGTAATTTGTTCTCTCCATAGAGTTCAAAGACATATGTTCACTCTATGTCAGAGTTCAGAGAACTTAATACTATGTAAAGGTTCAAAATCGTAAGATACCTTTGCTTATGCACATAAGTATATGGATCTTGCTTAGTTATTTTAAAAATATAATTGGGGGATTGTTGGGATATATGTTTTAAAATAATTCTTTTGTACATTTATATCAACAATTCGAGCTTTTCCCAGTGGTTAAGCATTTTGGGACCGGAGGGATAGGTCTCAGGATCGAATCCCTCCCCCAACTAGTTGTGCATATATATATATATATATATCATTATTCCGGGAGCGGGGCTTTGGGAGGTCTCTTGAATTTGGAAAGTATTTTTTGCTGTTTTTAAAAATATTTTTTCAAAACGTTTTCTCTGGTTTTAATTACGGATTCAATTATATTTATTCTCACGTAAATTACTTGACCATTTTCAGACTATTACACATGATTTTATGGAGACAATTAAACCAAAATTTATTCCCATTAATTTTGTCTTAATTGCGAAGGCTATAAGGCTATAATTGTTTTTGTGAATCAAGAGACCAGTTTTTTTCTGATCAAGATTGAAAGAGTGATAGTGATCGATTTCTTACTGTGTGCGTGAGAGATCGACGAGAGTTTTTCTCGGTCGTTTTATCCTAGGGACGTTGTGACGAAGAAAGACTGCTTGCACAAAACTCAAGGCAGAGCCACGAAACGTCTTAAAGAGAGCGACCTGGTCGTGACTCATCTGTCATCTTGTGTTTGTGTTTGATCTTTGTTTTTCAGGTGTGAAATCGGCAATTGTTCCAACAAGTTCTATGGGCAGCGCCCCTTAGCAGCCGGTTTCCAGAAATTTCTATCGATGCGTCTCTTCCCAAAGCTTCTGTTGGAGATGTAAAGGCATCTCCAAAAGGTATAAATTCCTCTTTAAATAGTGAAGGTTTTCTCCCATTTCAACTCATCAAATCAATCTGTTTTTTTCTTCACTAATAGCATCATCAAAACCTTATACATTGTGTTCTTGGTCAGGCCAAGGAAGTACAATCCTTGAATTTGATTACGGTCTTAGGGCTTCATTGAATCCTGAAGGAATAATTCGAGTGACCTGTTATACTCGCCAAGTTAACTGGGAATGGTCGAATTATTATCTAAAAGAATCGAATGAGCCTTGAAGTCAGGTTTGATAAAAGAAAAAAATCAAAAATTCGATCATAGGTTTTGATTTGTTGTTTGTTTTTGAGAAGAAGAAGAGAAAATATTAGTGATCAATTTTGTTTTTTGGGTTTCGAATTTATTTTGATTTTAGGTAATAAAAATTAATTACTGAAAGAACACGCAATTGGGGGATACAAAAAGTAATTGGGGGATATAGGAAAAGGACAAAAAAAAGTCCAAATATCAATTCGGGGTCACCCCTTATCTAAGTATTTTTTTAAATCCTAATTTACCCCTCACTAATCAGGTTTAGTGTTTAATAATAATTAGTAAAAATCTTAAGATTTTTTATAAATGATTAGTGTGTGTTTTATTTGTTTTTTGGGTGAGTGAGGTGAGAGTAGAAGGAGGGAAAAATATTTTGAGAGAGAAATTTTTGTGGAAAATGGAGGATGATTGTGAAGAGAGGATTGTCGCCGCCGAATCTTTAGCTCAACCGCAACAAGGATCATATATTGAATCTTGACTAACGACAACAACTCACAATTGCAACTCATTGTTGAGCCAACACCCTTGAATGATGATTTTTGACGAGTATGGAGAGTTTCATGAAGAACCAACACAAGAAAGTAAGCTTGCACAACATACTAGCATCCCCAACACACAGGTAAAGCTGCTAAGATGTCGAAAAATCCAATTTTTTCTTTAAACCCGCCATTTTTTCAACTCAAATGAAAAACCTCGGTGCCGGCATGGTATTTGTATGAATACCATTAGGTAGTCAAGGTACCCGGCATAGTATTCATACTACGACCATGCCAGTACACTTATATCCCCCAATTTGAATTATCAACCTAAGACATAGAATTCTACCAAAAAACTATGCCTAGATCGAAGTTAACCTTTTTACCTAACAAGGAATATACTACGGAATATTCAACCGGCATGGTTTCATTGATCGTCTACCATGCCGGTATTGAAGGAAAAACATACAGGAAACAATTCCATCCCAAACCAAAAACCGACATTGAAACTTAATAAACATAAACGCCGGAATTTAGTACCGGCGTGGTACTATCACTATCGATAATGCCGGCAACGGAACCGGCGTTGTTAAGTTACAACTTTTCAATGCCGGTACCTACAAAAAAACATGCAGGAATAAATGTTTTCCGAAGCTAAATTCCGGCATTCAATATCGATTATTTTTCAATGCCGGAATTGTGTACCGGCTTGTAACAATATGTTACGGTAATGCCGGCATCCTTGATTCCGGCGTTGTAGTCTTACGAAACACATATGCCGGAATAGGTTTCAAATTTGGTCTTCCGTTTTGGTAAACTTAGACTATGCCGGAACAATTGTCGAGCATGCCGGTACGGGTTTCCGGCATAGTGTTTTAATGTTTTTGGAACTAATTTTCATTCGATCCTTAGGTGGTGCCATATATTGATCCAACAAATGCAAAGCCTCTTTATCGGGATACGTCGGAATACTATAAAATCCCTCCAGTTATGTGACCAAATAATACTTTTCACCTAGTATCTTGAACATTACTAATGGATTGCTAGTAGTGAACCTTCTAATGAATGCGAAATTGTTCTTATGTAGGGAATAACTGATCGAAAGGAAGCAATCGCTTGGGCTAAAGAGACGGCTCTTAAGAAAATGTGTGTGTTGGTGAGGAACACCGAAGGTTCGAATAGGCGTTTTGAGATGGCTTGCGAGAGAAGTGGGAAATACAAGGAGAAGAATAGCCACAAGAGAAAGGATTATGTATATCCAAAGAAGACTAATAGGGTATACAAGACTCGTATGAGGAAGAATGATTGCCCTTTTAAGCTTGTATTCCGTTTAAATGACATTAACAATTGGGACCGTGAGGTTTTGTGTGGCTGTCATAACCATCGGGATCCGAAAGATTTTGTTGGTCACTCCTTAGTTGCGAAGCTAAAACCCGACGAGTTCGAGGATGTAAAGAGATTGACCAAAGCATTTATCAAACCGAGACAAATTCTCGAGGCTTCAAGGAAAAGGACGAGACTAACGTGTCTTCTCTACGTACAATTTATAGTGCACAAGCAACTATTAGAAGGGTGGAATGGGAAGGAGGTCCGTTATGCAAGAATTTGAGAAGATAGCTTGGGATCACAACTACACGCGTATCATTAAAAGAAATACGGACAACAAGCCCCTTCAAATATTCATTTCGCATCCGTTGCTTTCACGGTTGGCAAATACATGTTGTGGTGTTCTTTTGATGGATTGCACCTACAAGACAAACAAATACAATATGCCGTTGTTCAACATCGTGGGGCAAACCTCGGACAAGGTAACATTCACATTGGATTGGTGTTTAATGGAAAACGAGAGGGACCATAATTATCATTGGGCATTACGGTAATTGAAGTTGTTCTTCCGGGAAAATCAACTTCCGAGGGTCATCGTAACTGATAACGATGCCGCATTAATGAGAGCAATATCCGACGTCTTCCCGGACGCACAATATTTCCTATGTACATATCATATACGTAATAATGTGATAAAAACTTGCCATGCCTTGTTTGAACCCGCAAAGGCGGATATTAAGAAGAGAATGATGGTACAACTAGAGGAAGATGTTCGAAAGAACAAACTATCCCCAGAAGAAGAAGAAGATGAGAGAGGCAAGATAAAGGAGCGAGTGGACAAAGAACATGCGGAAAATCATAAAAAGTGGTTGGAATTTCTAAAAGATTGGGAGAAAGTTTATTGGTCTCTTACCGAGGTTATGTACGAAAAGAGATTGGAGAAGTTTATTGCCGATTGGAACGAAGTTTATCCGACCGCCGTCACCGGGTATTTGTCGGACTCAATGGTTGGATAAGTTCAAGGAAAAATTTGTATGTGCATGGACAAACCGGTATAGACACTTCAAGACGGAAGCAACTAGTGCAGCTGAGGCCGCTCATGGGAGATTTAAAGATCTCATCCAGTCCGGTCAAGGCAATGTGGTTACGGTCACCGAGGCAATGGAGCAATACTTTAAGCAAGATATCAATAGGATCAAGGAGGCTTTTGAGAAAAGCTCAATGGAAAGGTTGACTCCATTTCTTCGTTATGGTAACTTTATCCAAGGAATAGAATTCAACGTCTCTCATTGGGCAATAAAACATATGATGAGACAAATGGAATATGAGAAAAATTACGGAAAACCGGGTGATGTGTGTATTTGTCCCGACATGTCTTCATTGGGGCTTCCATGTCGTCATATGCTTGTTAAGTATGAAAACTCGATACCTTTGGAGGTTATTGATCCGTTTTGGAAGCAACTATCTTTCGACCCTCCCCTTCTGGGAGATCCGGGCAATCTCCATGGGATACGAACGAAGCAAAGGAATTCTTCGAAGCTTACTCTCGTGGCACCTCGGTAAGCCGACAAGTCTTGTTGAGCCAACTAAGGCTAATTGCTCGTCCATGGATCGCACAAAGCGAAGAGCCAAGAAAGGGAGATCCAACAGGAAGACCACAAACTAAAACAACAAGGAAAAAACAAAGGGTAGAATTGAAAGAAATGACTCAACGTGAAGAAGAACTCGCGGCAAGTAAGAAACGAGATCTAACCGCATGTGAGATTTCTAACAAAGGTTCGTGGAAGCGCAGTTCCAAACAAAAGAGGTAGGCCGCGGAAGGAACCGCTAAGTCAACAACTAACCTGTGAACCGTATCCACACCAAAAGCCAACTCATCGGAGGTTCCAAAGAAGAGGGGTAGGCCGCCAAAGGTATCATCATCCAGTGAAATAGAGCAACAAGATGAGCATTCCGAAGCCATACCCATAGTCGATCTAGCGGAGGTTCCAAGGAAAAGGGGTAGGCTGCCGAAGGTAACATCATCAAGTGACAAAGAACAACAAGGTGAGCATTCCGAAGCCATACCCATAGTCGATCTAGCGGAGGTTCCAAGGAAAAGGGGTAGGCCGCCCAAGGTAACATCATCAAGTGACAAAGAACAACAAGGTGAGCATTCCGAAGACATACCCATAGTCGATCTAGCGGAGGTTCCAAGGAACAGGGGTAGGCCGCCAAAGGTATCATCATCAAGTGACAAAGAACAACAAGGTGACGAGGCTAAGGAGGTGACAAACCAAAGTGATAGCAAAGTTGACGTAGTTTTAGTTCGAAGGAGAAGGGGTAGGCCAAGGAAGTACGGACTCCCATCACATATCGAAGACATTGCAAGTGTAGAGATTGCAGAGGATGGTTTGGATATATTATTGTTACAAAAGGGTAATATGAAGATGTATAAGGATCCCGAACAGGTAGGACAATTAGAAGTTATCATACCAAGATACGGTCTTACATAGACCAACTTCCCGAGGTTATTCGCGAGTATATTTTATATACGGATGATGTCGACGGAGATGGAAATTGTGGCTATCATGCTGTGACTGAAAAATTAGGAATCTTTGACACGGCGGTTAGTAGAGGTATGACACCATGCAAATATGCTAGAACGAGGATGGCCGAACAACTTGTGAACAAGAGGAGCTTTTATGAGCAATTGCTTGGTGAAGGCGAGGGGTTTGATGATATGCATGCTCAAGTATTGGGGCCCGAACTACAGATGAACTTTGTGGGCATCTGGTGGCGGATACATTTAGATGTGTTGTTCATTATTTTACCCCCACCGTAGCATGTACTTTTACCCCAAAGTGGCAAAAATGCGAAGGATCCCTTAAGAAGAGAAGAGTTGTTTTGGCGTTCGTGAACGGTAATCATTTCGTTATTCTAAAACTCAAAGAAAATTGTCCATTGCCACCTGTTTGTGGGATGATTAAAAACAAGGCTCTAGATCCCAATATCTGGAAGGGATGGATGGCATTGTATGAGGAGAATCACCAATTTTGGGATGCGTTGGCCTTATCAAAAAAACCTCTCCAAGAGGAGAAGATGCAACTTCATACGTGTGGAAGCGATGATGAATAATTTTGATGTATGTTGTTCACTAGTACGCAAAATTTTCTTTTTTTTTGGAAGTGTGAATTGTAAACATTAAATCATATTTTGATGCCAGTGCCGGCATAGTTGTGTTTTATATTGGCTACTCCGAAACACGCGTACCGGCGTAGAATCTTGTTTGAAACAATGCCGGATATGATGAAAAAACATTCTTAGTGTATATTAAACGACGAAGCAATTAACAATACTTACAAGCAATCCAACGGTGTTATTTAGTTGGGTCATCGTAGGCGGTGCCTGTGCGGGAGTTGGAACTGGAGGTTTTTTTTGGGTAGGAACTTGGACGTCATCCGGGCGGACGACATAAGGATGTGACCATTCCAGGTACTCTTCCATGTAATCGGCATCAACTTCATCACCGTTTTCAGCAATCTCGAACTTTTCCCACTGACTAAAATCTACCAAACGACGTGGTTCCCTATCCCTCCAATCTGTTGGGTCCAGGTTTTGGGAACATACTCTACATGCAACCGATTTGGATTTGAATAACAACAGAAAGGTCGAGATCAAAACATTGAAAAGAGACCGTCTGGAAAAATGCTAATTGCTTATATCCAAGTTGACGCATCACACGCGTAGGATTAGCCATAACGTATCCTTTTGGGTGGAACAACGGCCCATGGTAAAATGCAACGTCACCAAACCTCAAAACTGCGGTTTCCTCTAGCCTCCTTGTAAGGGTCGAACACAACATCTTTGGTACTCATTGCGTCCAAAGCCAATCTCATATCGATCAGTCGACCCATGTTAGGGCTTTGGAGTCTTGTTGAACTCGTATCTCTTAGCTAGAGGCGTATCGGGTTCCGGAAGATCTATGATCTTCAAGGAGGGGTAGGCCTTGAACAAGGTTGGGAAGTGTACATAAGCCCACACCTATTCCAATGTGAAGCAATAAGTTTTGTTTCTAAGTTCACGATAAGAGTACATATGAACAATATACACAATAACATAAGTTTAAGAACAAATTTACCAACGGTAGAGTGAAATTCCCAGACAAATTGGTTGGTTTTAGCCTTAGAGGCCCTTCTCATCTCCATCATCAAATGTGCCATTATCTGCGGTGCCCCAAGAATATCCATAGACATCTTCCAACGGATCCAAGTCATCAAGGTAGTTCAGCACTAACCCTGTTGCCATTGGTGTCGTGGAATACCCTAGTGCCCAAGATGTACAATGTAAGCGGAAAAGATAACGAATTTGTTTAGGGTCCCATCCATCCTCCAAACTTCTTTTCTTTGTCTTTTCAAAATTCTTCTTAAGCGGCGTCAACTTGATTGTCTTTGTCTTACCAGACGTGGATTCATAAAAGCTCTCCACTGAAGTTTTTTAATCCCAACCAAACAGCTTGTTAGTCAGACCACGCAACGTCGACCATTCTAGGTCTAGATACTCAACTCCTTCTGCAATTGATTTGCCGATAACATTCAAGCCTAGAATGTTCTCGAGCATCTTCGAGGGATGAAGGTCATCTCCCAAAAGGGAAGTGCATGGTATCGGTTTCACCATGATACCTTTCGACGAAGCAATTGACAAGAATTTAATCGAGGCTTCACATAATTTTCAACCAAAGCATATAGACTTAATCCTTTACTATTGTTTGGACCTCTTCACATTCCTCGGACAAGTCCCAACCATCCGCGGCTTGGTTTCGGCAAACACGCACAGCCTTCTTATGATCCTACAATTAGGAGAGACAATACAATTAAGAGATTTTACATAAATACACAACAATACATATGTACAAGATAGAAAATGCTTACATATGTTTGATAATTAATACGAGCCCACGAGTCCTTGTATCCAAATAGTATTTTCGGTTCCGGAGCTTCGCCCAAATTCTACCACGATCAAGGTCAGGAATCATGTCATCAATGTGAGGAAGGTGAGAACCCTTAACTTTCACTTTGACGTTGCCCTTCCCCTTCTTGCCATTGTCTTGTGTTGTTTGTTGACTTGGGCCACCAACTTCGCTTTGGCTTGCTAATTGACTTTCCTCTTCATCTTGCTCATCTTGCTCCTTGTGCTCACGGATTGCAAGTCGACTACGGTCACCACCACTCTCCCAAATTATCCCTCTTGTACCAGCCCCCAAACGAATCTTACGACCGTCATCTTTCCCTCGAGGAGGCAGAGACTGAGGAGTATCAAGACCGTCCCTCCTTCTTCTCTTAGTGACAACATCTTTAATTTTTCTTTTGTTGGCTTCCTTTGCTTTTGACCTATATCGTAAGCACACGGAAAGCAATGAATATAAGACAACTCAACTTCAGTTTTAGTAGGCATTGAATACCTTAAACTAAACCACGCCGGTACAATGTTCCTAAGATACACATCGTGGTAGTCGATAGTGCCGATTTCACCACCTAGGCATACAAATGAAACCTAAAATCTATGCCGGCATTGTTGACAATGTTCTGTATGTTTTAAGTCCACTACGGCATTCTCGAATTATTAAAAATAATGCTGGGGTACCTATAACCTAAGCATGTAATGAAACCAAAATCTATGCCTAAGATGGTGACAAATTCATAAACTCTCCTGTATGTTTTAAGAGTACTACGGCATGCTCGAAATATTAGAAACGCATGCCGAGTACTAAACACAAAGCATGTAATGAATCCAAAAAACAATGCCGGTACTATTGGCATATTCTAAACTCTTCTGTATGTTTTTAGTCCACTACTAAGCACACACGAATTATTATCAAACACTCACAGACTACAAAACCTAGACCGTATTCATCCTAGATTGAATGCCGGTAGTGAAAATTCAGTCTCTGGTTATTCTGGGGTTGTAAACCTAAGACCTTTGTATTCATCATATATTGAATGCTTAGGAACGAAACCAAGACCGTATTCATACGAATTTCAATGCCTAGGTACTCTCGAAACTCAACTGTTCATTAGGGTTTCGCGATTCTAACCTAAACCCATTGCTATAGATCGATTGAAACACCTACAAAGTAGTTTAAAATCACTTACGTTCTCACGAAGCCATATTTCGAGTAGTTGATTGTCCGAGAACGTTGTTTCGTCGCCCTCTTGCTCTTGAGCAATCTTAGAAATTCTTTTCTACTGCTTTTGTTGAGCAATCGATGACGTTGAGTTCGATTGGGCATTTGGTTTCTTTCGTGGAGGCATTGTTAATGATTCGGGTTGGTTAATCGACGAAGAAATTTTTGAATCGACGATTAATCGACGAAGAACGATGAAGAACAACGAAATTTTTTTCGTAACCTAAAGCCCTAACAAAGGTGCAGATCGAGAATCGAAAATGGGGATATTTAATTTGGTTTTTGATTTTAATGTTTTAGTAGAAAGGGTAGTATGGTCTTTTCATAATGTTTTTAATTAACCAAAGGGTATTTTAGTATTTTCATACCCAAAAGTCACCCCTTATCAGACACCATGGGTTGGGAGAAGTAATCTATATCCCCAATTACTTTTTATATCCCCCAATTAAAAGTTCTTACCGAAAGGCAAACTTAACTTTTAACATGGATTAGTTATCCCCTAGCGGCTTTTTGGATACCATGATCCAATAAAGCCCTAAAGACCCAAATGGGTGAAGCCCTGGTAATAGAGTTCTTTCGAAATGGAAACTAGAAAAAAAAAAATGACTCTTGAGACAAAAAGGTTGTATAAAAAATGTTCTCGTCGAATGCACCGTTGAAAAGAAAACAATTTAGGTGCACCACATGATCTACCAAGTTGTTCTTTCATTTGTGCTTTTTGAAAAAGAAAAACTTTTTGTTTATCTTATGCTCGTGTTACCCAATGCCGAAACACAAAAGGACAATAATTACTAGACTTGTATCTTTCTGATGATCTTTATCTTCGTTTCCCTTATCAAAATGCTTGACAGACCGTGAAAAAACCGCCTCACAAAAACCGTTCTAAAAGCTTTCACATACACCGGCCCCCTTACAGTCTCTCAAAAAAAAAAAAACTGCGAGAGCTCCGTTTTTTTTTGTAGTTTTTTTCTCGGTTCGTTAATAACCACTGTTCCCTTATTCTCTTTTTCAGGGTTGTAAATTTTATGGACTTGTAAGCTTCAGTCTAGTCGGATTGAAATTGGATTACTAGAGTGTGTAAATTTCAGATGGATATAGCTTTTTTTTTTTTTTCGGAAAAGAGGCGTGCCTCATATATATTGATCATAATCCTCCGATTCAAAATCGGGAATGATTACATGAGTAACTAGAGAGCATCCAGCAGTTACAGGAATTTCAACAAATTTAAATAGACAACAAGAACACTTAACATCATAGTCCCAAGACTTAATTTGAAAAAAAAATTCCTACCGTTTCTAACCGATTCCAAGGTAACAAGACAAGTTTAAATGATTTTGGTCGGGTTGAAAGTAGCACACCCGAACCACATAACAAAACTACAAATAATAGAGTTGTTAGGATCCAAAGATCCAACCATTTCTCAGGGTTTTTTCCAAAATCATGGTAGAACAGGTGACATAGGTGGAAGAGGGTCCAAGGACCCAACCATCTGTCAATGATTTTTCTTAAGTAACAGTAATACAAGTAACATACATAACCTAACTGGGTTATCAAATTGTTGAATCGGTCTGAATCGGATCGGTACTTCCTCAAAATCGGTCTTGGTGTCTTAGGTGTCTTTGTAACTTGTTGTTTCTGTGTCTTTAAAGATCTTGTAGTTGCTGATAATAGAAACTGTAATAAACTCATGGTGCCTTCAGAAAATGTTGCTGATGGAATGATTGCTGCAGAAACTTCTTGAAAATGATGTTGATTTTTATGATTTGAATATCTTGTGTTGCTGGATTGAAACATCAGCCAGATCATGAACCTTGTCTAGAACACCTTCAATCAACCTTGTCTAGAACACCTTCAGATGGATATAGCTGAAGATTCTTTAGTACACTATTTCCTAGCAGACTCTTATTAATTGTGAACACTGAAATGAAAAACGTGATAAAGTGTAGAGTTGATCCAGTTAATTCTGATTTTTCGAGACTCAAGTTTGCTGGCTCCTTCGCCACACCCCAGAGATTTCTGGCTCAAACCATGCATGATTGAGTGACATTACAAGGCCTTCGAGTTGTGCATTGGTCACAACATAACTACGTGGTAGCGAATGGAGCATGTGGCATGAGGGGTCTGCTGACTCCCATGTCATCATACCATGGACGATATCACGATACATTTAAGATTTTAGCAAACCCACACTGTGTACCTTTTTACTGAGATTCCATAATGATTTATGACTGCACAAAAAGCAATGTGAATAAAATTCATGACTTGACGGGGCTCATCGCATCAATAATTGTATTCTAAAAATGGTGTTCAACTTTTCCCCCACTGGTGTTGTACTCTATTAGTTGTTGCCGAGAAAATGTGTAGAAGTGGAAAATGTGAGGTGCTAGGGCGTTTACGGCACAATATACCATACTAAAATTTGGTCACATCACATGATTTAGCACCTACAAGAAAAACTGGATTAAGCAACCCAGCATTTTTGGTTGGAAAAGCCCATTTTAAGTCGCTCTAACCATTATAGCTACTAAAATTGGCACTCGCTCTCGGGTTGCAAGAAGTGGGATGTCTATAAACCTAGAGCAGCTAGGCACTCGCTCTAAATATGTTTCAACTACTACCTGCAATTAACTAATATCATTGCTTTAAATTTATTCCAACCATCCTACCGATTAATATGTTAAGTTGACAATGGTTTAGAGCGACTCAACTGTCCAATGCTTTAAACTTATATGAGATTAGTTGCTCTTTCTTCATCAGTTGCTCTTTCTTCATCGTCGGAGATGTTCATGTTCCGATTGGTTAAATGGTTATCAGACAGATTTAACTCAGTTGAATAAAAATAAATTTAAAATTAATACAGGACACAAATATGAGCAAAATTAATTTTAATTTATTATCACAAAATTCAATTTACAACATTATTTATTATTCAAAAAATTTACAATCTCATTCTTTTACAAAAAATGAAATACAATTTCTGGAAAAGCAAATTAAAATTAAAATCTAATGATAAGGAGCACCATTGTTACAACTACTTTAACCTGCACCCATCAAATTTCTTTTAATTTCACAGGACAATCTTAAAAACACTGATAGATCTGCAATCTAACATCCTTCAATCTGTTCCTTTAGCTCCGATTTCGAGATCATAAGAATACTCATCCCAAATCTGGTTCCTTCCTCCCAAAAAATGTAAACTTTGGTCCTGCATATATACAAACCAGCAAATTATCAAACTTAAAAAAACAAAAAATTAGGATAAAGAACTAAATTAAGAAACCAATCAATAAAACCTGATACTTTTTACCTTCTTCAAAGGTATCCTTGGAGCAAACCTCACTTGATTTGTTCATTCCAAACCAAAAAAAAAATAAAAATAATATCAAGACCCATTGAAAAAATTCAAAGAATCCTAAGACAACCATATTTATATAGATGGGTTAAGTAACTCATGGTCCAAAGCGGCTAAGACAAGTTATCAGTTTAGATAACAAAACTTTACAAAGAGACAACATTAAGCATGAAATCTTGATTAATACAAATCTTTATGGAAAACATGAGAAATGCATCTAGATGCAGATTAGTGCAGGGGATGAAGAATTGGAAATTGTAAACAAATAAAAATCAAATTAACAAAACTCAATCTTTTAATGGATAAATGAAACCAATATTTAAAATCTGAATCATTCGTTTTCGCTTTAGTAAGAACTGAAAGCAAACAAATAATAGAAATTGTGAGTAGTAAATCTCATGCTAAATGATAAAAATCTCAACAAACATCAATTAACAATTTTTATCATTTAAAACGAGATCTACTAAGAAAGAGTAAAGATGGAGAAGGAGATGAAAAGATTATGAGAGGGAGGCGCATGAAAAAGGGTTCAGCTTCTTCTAAGAGAGAAAGAAAGAGAGGAGAAAGAGAGGAGAAAGATGAGTGGACCAAAAGAGTTAGGGTTTCCTATAAGCATTTTATGGATAGGAAAATTACAGCCATAGGATTAGATTGAAATTGACGGATGAGATTTAGCTCATCTTTCATTTCACGTAATTTCTAGAAAGCTCTTGACGCACATGTACCCACACCAAGGTCACGTTTCTAAGGTCAATCCGTATGAGTTTTGCCTTTGAGTTAATATCGGTCCGATTATACATTTTATTTTTCTATTGGTTGGACTAATGTCATACGGATCACGATTGTCATCTTCTAAGTAGATTTGTGTTTTCTTCGTACATCCATATGTATATAATTTGTGTTTTCGTTGCAATTTAAGTTCTATTTAGCCAGACGGGATCGCTAGATTGGCCAAAAAGTGTTGTAAATCATGAAAAAAGTGGAAAAAAAGTTAACACTCAATCGGCATTCTGGGCTACTTCTCTCTCCTAAAGATTTGCTCATGATCGCACTATCGGCGAGATTAAAACGCTAAATGGTGCAAGCGCCAAAAAGTGACCAAAACGCCGAACTGTTAAGGCTCACAAAAATCTAAAAATATAACGGTTGAAATTTAAGCGCCGAACCGTTCGGCGCTCAAAAAGTAACAAAACGCCAAACCGATTTTGCGCTCGGAAAACGCCGAACTGTTCGGCGCTCAGCGGATGACGTGGATGGCCAAACTAGCGCCTAGATATCTAGCCCATAGGACTTAGGAGGTTGCCCAGCCGACGTGGATGGCCAATCTAGCAGACTAGATATCTGACCCATAGGGACTAAGCCTAACTCCATATGTAGATAATTCGTGATAATTTCATATTTATATTAATTTATTGATTTTTAGATATGTGATTTAATTTTATCGCGTGAAATTGATGAATACTCTAACCCGCTGATCAAATTTTCAAAGAAAATCATTACAGATTCGTGGATGAATTAAAATTTATTTCTTAGACCAAAGTTTTTCTAAATTTATTTTCATTTTCTTGGATCGAATGTTAATAACAATATTTCCCAGTCATGTTCATTTTCTAATCCATTTATATTCAACTGATTCATTCGTATTTTTACTATTCAATCCAAGCGATGGTTTTGCCGATGATAACTCTTGGGTTCATTTACATTCCCTTTCGTACTAATTATTCGAAATTATGTCTTGAAATTCAATGACAATTATCGAAGTCGTTTTTTTATCATTTTCATTGTCAAATACTCTTAGATTTAATTGACCAGATAAACAATTTAGGATTCATAGTCCTTGTTTTTTTTTGTAATTTAGACCTTTTTGTGTGACCTAAAATACTATTTATATCCTAATTTTGTGATCCAAAAATGATAACCTTGATTCATATGATTTAAAATGAAGTTGATCTCTGGGTTTTCTAGAAACTAAGCAATTTAATTGAGTTTTTGGTCACTTAATTCCTAAATCATCCATTATGAATGTCATCGGTTTCTACTATTACCTATCAACTTCATTGAATGTCATCTCTCAATTTTAACTCGAATTTTGACCAATTTCACTTGTTATCCATCAATTTTACCCAATACCTGGTTGACCCCACTCAATTTCGTAGGATTTCATGGTTTCCAAGTAACAATCACTTAGTATCCAACAAACAAGAATGGATGTATTTACTTTGATCGATTAATGTTCAACCTATGATATTTCAATTATGGTATGTATACCAGTATGTATACCTTAAGACATAACCGAGTTTTCGGAGTTCACAAATTTTTTCCGGTATGCGTATATTAGTATAGATACCATTAAAACATAACCGAGTTCCGGAGTTCACAGATTTTTTGGGTATGCGTACATGAAAACACGACCCAAATACACCACAATCTTTTTATTTCAACCTATAGTCTATACCAAATGTAATTGTCTATGGACAAAGTCGAGACAATACGACAATTTAATATTCAAAAGATAAGCATTATACTTCTTAGTTTAATTCCTTAATACTATGATCATACTATTATGATCATGTCACATCACTAGAGTATTATATACAATATGTACATTGTATACCATTTTCGCAATTATGTTTTCAATGTAGCATGACTTAAAAGATACATTAGGAATGAAACAGTTCAAGTCAATATTACTAACCTCAAGTGGACGGATGATGTCGTCGTTGTAGTTCGTTACTTCTTCACGTTCTTCAGGTCTTCGGAATAATACTTGTATGTCTCAACATTCCTAGACTTTCTATTCTAATTTAAACGAAGTTGACTCTGGTATTTAATCAAGCGAGTCTAGATGAGTTTTGATACTAAAATATGACAACCAAACTTGACATACAACGCTTCACAAGTTCAAATGAGCTATGCTCTAACAATACCGGTATGTATACCAAACCAGTTCTGGGACCAACAGTTCTTTACGAGTATGCATACAGGTATGCGATCGATCCCGATTCACGAGTTCACAGACTTTTAAGTTGTGCATACAGAGTATGCATACCAAAAGTCATGTTTTCGACATATAGCTACGCCGATACGTGTACTGAGTACATATATGTTGGCTTCATACCTTAACAGTTTTCCCAGTTTGTAAGACTGGTATGTATACTATATCAACTCTTCATTAAAGTCAACAGTATATGCATACCAGATATGCATACATCTGATTCACGAATTCAGGCTCAAGTGGTATGCGTATCACAGGTATCAACTTCATTGAATGTCATCTATCAATTTTAGCTGAATTTTGACCAGTATCACTTATTATCCATCAATTTTACCCAATACCGGTTGACCCCACTCAATTTATATAGGATTTCATCGGTTTCCAAGTAACAATCACTTAGTATCCAACAAACAAGAATGGATGTATTTACTTTGATCGATTAATGTTCAACCTATGATATTTCAATTATGGTATGTATACCTTAAGACATAACCGAGTTTTCGGAGTTCACAAATTTTTCGGTATGCGTACTAGTATAGATACCATTAAAACATAACCGAAGTTAGGAGTTCATGCAGTTTTTTTGGGTATGCGTACCTGAAAACACGACCCAAATACACCAAAATCTTTTATTTCAACCTATAAGTCTATACCAAATGTGATTGTCTATGGACAAAGTCGAGACAATACCACAATTTAATATTCAAAAGATAAGCATTATACTTCTTAGTTTAATTCCTTAATACTATGATCACACTATTATGATCATGTCACATCACTAGAGTATTATATACAATATGTACATTGTATACCGCTTCGCAATTATGTTTTCAATGCAAAGACGACTTAAAAGATACATTAGGAATGAAACAGTTCAAGTCAATATTACTAACCTCAAGTGGACGGATGATGTCGTCGTTATAGTTCGTTACTTCTTCACGTTCTTCAGGTCTTCGGAATAATACTTGTATGTCTCAACATTCCTAGATTTTCTATTCTAATTTAAACGAAGTTGACTCTGGTATTTAATCAAGCGAGTCTAGATGAGTTTTGATACTAAAATATGACAACCAAACTTGACATACAACGCTTCACAAGTTCAATTGAGCTATGCTCTAACAATACCTGTGTATGTATACCAAACCATTAAGGACCAACGGTTCTTTTCGAGTATGCATACATGTATGCAGACTGATCCCGGTTCACGAGTTCACGGACTTTTAAGTTGTGCATACTTGGTATGCATACCAAAAGTCATTTTCGACATATAGCTACTCCGATACGTGTACCGAGTACATATATGTTGGTCATCTTAATGAGTTTTCCCAGGTTTGTAAGACCTGGTATGTATACTATAACAACTCTTCATTAAAGTCAACAGTATATGCATACCAGATATGCATACATCTGATTCACGAATTCAGGCTCAAGGGGTATGCGTATAACCGCTAGCTCGTGAAAGTCAGATCCAGGGGGTATGGGTACCTTCCTCTATTCCCGAACTCAACCCAAGGGGTATGCACACTTGTACCTTCCCATATTCTCGAAAGTAAACCAATGAATGATCCTTAACAATATGTATATAGAGTTTATACCTTTGTAGTTACTTCTATTTCTTGAGATCGTTTTAAAAATGGATTCCCGATTATAAATTACACCGACCTTGCCAGAAACCTACTATTTGGTTTACACAAGTGCTTCTCAATCTGATAATGTACTCAAGACACAAGTTTCGAAAAGATCAATTTTAAAGAAAATAGCTAGTGAACAAGAAAGTTTTTAACTTAGTTTGCTAAAGATCTATGAATATCAATTGCTTGAATATGTTTCCAGAGTTTAAATAAGACAATCTTGAACTTGAAATTTGTCTTAGAATTGTGTATGAGAAATATAGCAAAAGTAAACTATAGTCATGGTCAAGGTATGCACAGAGAGTATGCTTAGCCTTAGGCACTTCATGTACTTTTGCCTTTGCACTTAAGATTCCTAACTAGGTTCGGTCAACAAGGTATGCATACCAAGTATGGGTACCTTTGGTCGTTGTGAAATCAAATCCAAAAGGTGTGGATACCTGTACGCGCACGTGCTCCTGGAAGTTCGCAAAGTCATATCAGAAGGGTAGGCATACCGGGTATCCGTATTGTCAAGAAGTCCCAAACTCAGATCAAAAGTGTATGCATACTGACAGTAAACAATTGGTTCTTTTCTTGGGAAATTTCCGAAAGATTAATTTTAAATAAAATTATTTGTGAACAATAAATTAATTGTTCTAATCGAGTTTGTTAAAGATCTATGAATATCCATTGCTCGAATATATTTCCATAGTTTAATCAAGACAAGCTTGAATTTGAAATTTGTCTTGAAAATTGATATCTTCTCTAATATCTTCCATAACTCCAAAAATCTTCATCTTTTTAATGGAAAATGTCTTATGGTATAATTTTTATTTTATTCATCACAATGTTTGCTTCTCCAATTTAAACTCTCTATTAATTAGATAAATCAAATCTTGAAAGATATTCTCTTTTATTACACAAAATTTGCATAAAAATTCGTTTTCAAAGGAACTAAAAAGGGGTGCGAGTTATCAAAGACGTGGGTACCTTTAATAAATTTCCGGGGTGCCTTTAGTAATTTTCTCTGGTGGGTGGGTGGGTGGGGGTACCTTTAGTAAATCCAATAATGTTCATTTCTATTAGACAGAATTTTGAATAATGTATATAAAATGGATGGGAATGAACCGAAGATTTATCATCGTCGAAAATACGCATACAAAAATAGGATTGAACACTAATAATGTGTAAGAATCCATTGAATGGAAAAATTCCCAAAATGAAAAAGAATGGAAAATGTCTTTATTGACCATCATCATCTAATAAAAATAAAAAATTGTTTAAGAAGACTTTGGGTTCAAGAACCACAAATTTTATATACCAACAAATTTTTAATGATTTTATTTAAAAATTAGATTTGCAAGAATATATTAATTACCAAAGATAAAATTAAATTACATTTGAAGAAAATGTTAGATTAGTACAAAAATAAACAAAATTATTATGGATTATATGTATGAAAAAAATGTGAATCCCTTATTTTATTTTATTTTTGATTGAAAACCAAAACTTAGATCCACTTAAAATATAACAACAGTGATCCGTATGACATTAAACTATCCAATAAGACTAAAACCCATAATCCAGCGCTACAACCCGTAATCGACCGCCGCTAAGAACTCAAGAGGATTCTAAAATGTATAATCGAAGGCAATTAATTCAAAAGGAAAACTCATACGGATTGCCATGTTTAATCGACGGCTATTATCTCAAAAAAGAAAACTCATGCGATTGGAACTTTATCCAACGACCACAAGTTTGTTTTGAATTGGAGAAACTTTTTAAGCGGCAAAGTTCAACTTGGTTTGAATTAAAGGTTCCTTCTCGTGGCAAAATTCTCACCACTTGTGTTTAGGTCCAATAAAAACTTGGTATTGGTCTAGTTGACTGCACATCCTTCACGTGTTTGCTTGGAAAGTAACAACTAACAGATTTTTCAATGGGATGATCCTTGTATTTTTGAAAATTTACTCACCAACAAACTAATTCTTTTTATTACATGACTAATTTTGTACCTGCTGATGATGGTTTCAATGGGATGATAATCATGATATCCTTGTATCCTTGAAATAAATCTTATTCCCCAACATACTATTTTTCTTATTACATAACTAAATTTAGAATCGCTAAAACCAAAAGCTTAGTATACAAATCACAAATTTTAAAATCTGAATTTCCTTTGAAAGGGTGGTGTTGCTAAGATAGGATTGTACCACTACCAACCAAATGTTTTGAATTGTCTGGTCCACCGTGCCTCAAAGTAAATAGCGACTCGAGCACTTTTGTAGTTCTTGTGGATAACTTGAAAAAGTGATGTACCAACCTAACACCTTTTTTGGTCGCTACGAAATAGTGGAAATAAATTTTAAGCAAGCAAACTATATGGTGGTTGCAAACTTGGTTGCTTAACCATTAGAGCGACCAAAATTTCGGGAGCTTGCTAAGATTTTGGTCGCTTAATCCATGTTTTCTTGTAGTCACGAGCAAAAAAACATATGTCAGTTCAATCCGATGTGTTGAGCTAGAAAAATAGGTGCATCAGCACGATACGGTGAGTTCCCGGCGGCACACCAAAGCACAAAACATAGAGAAAGCACGTTATAGTATGCGTAAAATACTTCACGATACATCACGCATTATGTATATTTCCACTACAAGAAAAGTCACTTTTAGTGGTAAAATATTGTGTCACAAAAATCAATTTCTTCGCTGCAAAAAGAATTCAGCTGCGCAAAAAGTTTCATCACCTATAGCGGGTCGTTGAAAGTGATTTGTGACGTCCTTAAGAAATCGTCACCGAATTTTTTAAGAACGCGTAATTGGGGGATATGGAAACTAATTGGGGGATATGAATTACTTCCCCCAACCAAAGGTGGCTGTTAAGGGGTGTTTTTTGATTGCGAAAATACCAAAACACCCTTTCCTTAATTAAAAATCATTATGAAAAGACTGTAATGCCCTTTCCTTAAAACATAAGAATCAAATAACCAAAATCATATATCCCCCAATTCCAATTTGTACCGGCATAGGGTTAGGTTTTGAAAATTTTATTTTTTCTTCATCTTCTTCCTCATCGTTCATTCTTCATCGACGATTAATCGTTGAATCAAAAATTTCTTTGTCGATTAACCTATCATAACCATGCACCGAGAACCAAATCGAAAGCAAAACCGAGAACCAAATCGACTGCTCAACAAACACATGAACAAAGAATCGAGAACATTGCTCAACAACTAGAAGAGGACGCAGCAGCGAACTCAGATGATCAAACACTCATGGCTTCTCTGAGAAGGTAAGTGATTTTTGAACTCATTTATGATTGTTTTAATCGATTTGTAGACATGGGTTTAGGTTAGAATCGCCAACAATAGCTGAAACTGTCGAGTTACAGAGAGTACCGGCATTGGATCTTGGTTTGAATACCAAGCCGGTTTAGGTACCGACATAGAATTTGGGTCGAATACCATACCGGTTTGCATTCCGAAATGAATTTTTATACCTAAGATACAATTAGGGTTGAATACCATACCGGTAGTCAACTAAAAACACACAAGAACTTAATTGTTTGTGCCGGCATTCTAGGTTTCGTGAATGCCGGTATCTAAAAAACAAAAGATCCGTTAGTTCAATTCGGAAATTCCGGTAGTACACTTAAAACATACAGGAACATCACTGAAATGGTGCTCAATACCGACACATAATTTAGTTTCTGAAAAATGCCGGTACAACGATACCGGCATGCTCGATATTTAAGGTCTTATGCCGGTCCATGTTACCGGCATTGGTTTGTTTAGGAATTGGTATGCCGGTTCATAAACTGCCATGACTTTTCTAATGTTTGTTTTGTTTGCTTATGTTATAGGTCAAAAGACAAAGAAGCGAAGAAAAATAAAGGTCATATTCTCACTAAGAGAAGGAGGAAGGACGGTCTTGATACTCCTCAGTCCCTGCCTCCACGGGGGAAAGACGAGGGTAGCAAGAAACGTTTGGGGTTTCAAACAAAAGGGTCAATTTGGGAGAGTGGTGGTGAACGTAGTGCACTTGCAATCCGTGAAGGTACTGGAACACTTGAGGACGATGAGCATGATGAAGTGAAAAGTGAGGAGGAAGATGCTGAGGTTCCCCCAAGTCAATTAGCAAGCCAAAGAGAAGTTGGTGGGATTAGTCAACAACCAACACAAGGCAAGGACAAGGGCAAGGGCAAACACAAAGTTAAAGGTTGTCACCTTCCTCACCTTGATGACATGATACCCGACCGCGATGATGGTCAAATTTGGGGTCAAGCTCTGGAACCGAAAGTACTCTTTGGATACAAGCACTCTTGGGCTCGTACTATCTTTCAAACTTATGTAAGCATTTTTTATTTTTTTGCATGTGCATTGTTTTATCTTTTACATCATCTCTTAATCGTATTATCTCATATTTGTAGGATCATACTAAGGCTGTGCGTGTTTGCCGAAACCAAGCCACGGCTGAGTGGAAATTGTCGTTGGAGCATGAAGATGTCCAAACATTAGTAAAGAACTCTGGTTTGTATTCTTTGGTTGAAAATTACGTGAATCCAGATACTGTGACCGTCAATTGCTTCGTCGAAAGGTATCATGGTGAAACTGATACAATGTACTTCCCGTTTGGAGAGATGACCTTGATTCCTGAAGATGTTCACCTTTTATGATTTTTATCGTGTTCTTTGTCGACTCGCTCTTTAATCTTTCCTCTTTCATTTTCTTCTTCTTCGGGTGATAGTTTCTCTTTGCGAACATCTTCTTCTAGGTGAGCAACCATTCTCTTCTTAATATCAGCCTTAGAGGGTTCAAACAAAGCATGACAATGTTTTTTCATATTTTCACCTATATGATATGTACATAGGAAATTTTGTGCATCCAGATATACGTCGGATATGGCATTCATTAGTGCGTCAAATTGATCGGTTATGATGACCTTCGGAAAACGATTTTAAAGGAACAATAATTTCAATTGCCGCAATGCCCAATGATAATTGTAATCCCTCTCGTTTTCCATTAAACACCAAGCCAATGTGAATGTTACCTTGTCCGATGTTTTCCCCACGATGTTGAACAACGACATGTTGTATTTATTTGTCTTGTAGGTGCAGTCCATCATAAGAACATCACAACACGTATGATCCAATTGTGAAAGCAAAGGATGCGAAATGAATATTTGAAGCGGCTTGTTGTCCGAACCTCTTTTAATGATACGCGTGTAATTGTGATCCCAAACTATCTTCTCAAATTCTTGCATAACACTCCTCCCTTCCCATTCCAACCTTTTAATGGTTGCTTGTGCGCTATAAATTGTAGTGAGTGAAGAAACGTTGGTCTTATCCTTTTCCTTGAAGGTTCTGAGAATCACTCTTGGTTTGATACATACTTTGGTCATCATCTTTACATTCTCGAATTGATCAGGTTTTAGCTTCGCAACTAGGGAGTGACCTTCAAAATCTTTCGGATCGGGGTGGTTGTGACGGCCAAACCACACCTTACATTCCCATTCTTTTTCTTCTTCTTTTGAACCTCTTAGATAGAATACAAGCTTAAAGGGGCAGTCATCCTTCCTCGTAACTGTCTTGTATACCCTCTTAGTCTTCTTTTCATATACATAACCCTTTCTCTTATGGCTATTTTTCTCATTGTATTTTCCACTTCTCTCGCAAACCATCTCAAAACGAACATCTGAACGTTGGGTATTCCTCACTAAGACACACATGTTATTAAGAGCCGTCGCTTTTGCCCAAGCAATTGCTTCCTTTTCATATTTTATTCCCTACATAAGGACAATAATGTGAGATTACAAGCAAATCCCAACATAAAATTGTAAAAACTAGGTGAAAGTATTGTTTGGTAACATACCCGAGGCATTTTATAGTACTCCAACGTATCCCGATGGAGCGGTTTGGAGTTTGGATGATCGTTGTATGTTACAATCTAAGTAATGAATGAAAAGAAAATTGGATCAGTTCAAAACCGGCATTGTCGATAAGTAAAGTAAATCGCCAGGATTAAGAACCTAAGCATAAATGGTAATCGACTCTCCATGCCAGTATTAAAACCCGATTTCAAGGAATTTGAGTTTTCATCATACCGGTATTAGGTTCCTAAGATACGAAGTTAAAAGAAACAAATGCCGGTATTTAAGTTCAAAATATCATTAGCTTCGTATGTTTTTCATGTAAAACCGACATCCTCGACATTTAAGTTGCTATGCCAGGTATCATAAACCGGCATTCTATGTCATGTACTCACATCACGGTTTGAATATTCCATAGAATATTCATTTGGTAAGTAAAAAGTATAAATGTGTACCTAGGCATTCAATCTTGGTTTGAATACCACGCCGGTATGTTCTTGAACAGATGGGGGATATTTTGTCCCGGCATACAAATATCTATGAATACAATGCCGGTTAAATGATACCAGCTTAGAATTCATACAACGAGCATGCCGGTACTAAGCTTTTTTCGCATTAAATGGCGGTTTCAAAAAAAAAAAAAAAAAAAATCAAATTTTCGACCTCTTTGAAGCATTACTGTGTGTTGGGGTTGCTTGTATGTTGAACATGTTTACTTTCTTGAGTTGGTTCTTCACAAAACATTTCATGGTCACGAAAATAATGATTCAAAGGTGTTGGTTCATCATACAACAATTGTGAGTTGTTATCATTAATCGAAGATTGAAGATATGATTGTTGTTGTAATTGAGCTAAAGATTCAAAGAAATTGCAAATCTCTCATCACAATCATCTTCCATTTTAAAAAAAAAAAATTCTACTCAAAATTTTTTTCCCTCATTCTACTCTCAACTAACCCACACAAATTCAAATAAACATAAATACACAAATTATATCCCCCAAATCATTAATATTTTACTAATCAGGATTAATAACTAATTATGATATTAGGGAGGGTTAGATTAGGAATTAATAATTTAATTATATAAGGGGTAACCCATCTTGGATATTTGGATCTCTATTTTGTCATTTAGCTATATCCCCCAATTAGTTTCCATATCCCCCAATTACGCGTTCTTTTTTAATTAGCGACATAAGTCTTTTTGCCACCAAAACTATCTTTTCGTGAGCAAATAAAATTGACACTGTTCACTAATTGTGTGATGAAGAATTTTGTCAATCTAGGTATTATTGGTGAGGAAAATATTTTATCACTTAAAATAGCTTTAGTCGTGAAATTATTTCGTCTCGAAATATACTTATAGTGAAGAAACAAACTTGTCACATAAAATAGTTTTAGCCGCGAAATTTGTTTGTCTCAAAATATACTTATAGTGAAGAAACAAAATCGTCACATAAAATAGTTTGAGTCGCGAAATTTGTTCGTCTCAAAATATACTTATAGTGAAGAAACAAAATCATCACATAAATAGTGTTAGCATCGAAAGTTGTTCGCCTCAAAATACAGTTATAGTGAAGCAACAAACTCGTCACCTAAATAGCGAAGATTTTTTGTTATCTCTGAAAAAAATAATAATTTAGCAGCGAAAATTTTTTTGTCATATCTAAAAAATAATAAATCATAGCAAAATTTAGTTTTCTCTAAAAACAAGTATAATGACCAATTAGAATTGTCTCTGTATGGTCATTTCAATAACGAATCTCGTCGTCTCCGAAAAAATAATAACCATTTTTTCTTTGGTGACTAGCCTAGATTTAACATTATACAAAAAAATATATATAAATAAATAAATATTTAAGTAAATAATATAAATTGAATAAAAAATAATTGCCCATTAAAATAAATTGGTTAGAGAAAATCCAAAGTAGAAGAAACCTGATAAATAAACTCTACCAACAAATAAACATCACTACTAGAAAAGAAAAAAAATACTAAGACTAAAACATTAATGTTGTTCAGTTCCATTAGCGGTAATGTTGTTCAGCCCGAGAGAACGCATCATCATATCCTGCATGTTTCTTATGAGCTTTTCGCTGTCTTCCTTCATATTTTTGATTACCTCATTCTGGGTGCGTATCTGATCTTCCTGAACTTGAATTCTATCAGCCTGAGCCTGTAGCATTTCATGAATTCCTTCATTGTTAGAAACAGTGGCCGCAGAACGACGTCGTCTTTGCTTTTTCTTTAAAACCTGAGCACATACTTCTGCCTCAGTGGATGATGATGATGATGATGAAGAAGAAAGAAGAAGAAGAAGAAGAAGAAGAAGAAGAAGAAGAAGAAAATGTTTATCAACAAACTGGACATGTAATAGTATCATCAGTCATACAAGAAGATAATAATGTTGGACTAGATGAACTCTATAGAGATGATGTGGAGGTAGAGTTGGTGGATGCAAAGATTGTACGTGCAGATGATATTGACGTGGATGATGTTGATGTCGAGGAAGAAGATGAGACATTGGTTGATTATAATGACTCAGAGGTGGATTTAGGAAGACATCGTGCCGGTTGACGATGATATAGATTTAGAGGATTAGTTATTTGCATTTTATTTACTTAAAAATAGTTGTTTGGTTTGATAATTATTTTGATTAGAACAGTATCTCTTTATCTTTCAATGATTCGTAGATTTTTTTTTTTTTTTTTTTTTTTTTTTTTTTTTGAACAAAGGGATTAGTTATTTTTGTTGTTTGTTGGATTTCAACAATATTCTTTGTCTCAAATTCAATTTTTTTTTTCTAATGCACTCTGGGAATCCACTTTCTTCATGTGCTTTTTATGTCTTTTCTGTTCTCCTTGTGCATGGTGATCTTTTCTGCTGGCATAACTTAAGGTGCTTAAACAGTTGGTGATCCTGCCAAGTTTCCCCGGTTTAAACTTGAAATGACAAAACACGGAATTGTTGTCCAGGAAAAGGAAGGCTGGTTGCACTCGACACACATTTGATTCAATCTTTGGTCTATAGAGCATTCTTTTCGATCTTTTCCCATTAAACGACGTAAACAAATGACGACTTGTATGTTTTCCCTAATGAAAAATTACTTCGACAAGTGAATTGATTCTCTCTAATTTATTACATTATTTTTAAGTATTATGTTTTACATGATAAAATATATTGTTACCAAAAACTTATTCTTTAGCAGCTACGTATTTTTTTATCATTATAAAGAAATCTTTATGACAACATTTCAGTAATCACTGAAATCACGAACTGCGGTGAAGTTATAGTGTCACTGAAAATGACTAAAGCGACAAAATCTAGTTCGTTGCGAATGTTCTGTCTTGTGACGATTAAAAGTTGTTACTATATAAATATTTGCAACCAAACAAGCTGATGCTCACTAAAAATAAATATAGCGTCAAACATTTAGTTTCGTCACTATAAAATTAGTTAGTGGCGAATTAATTTTGTTAGTATAAACTTTTCTTTTGTAACGAAATTTATAGATTATCACCAAAAAGATTTTATGTCAATTTTTTAGCATCATCACAATATAATTGAATGGTGACAAACATATATAATCACAAAAAATTCATTAGTGACTAGACATTATTTCGTCTCTAAATAAGGTCACTAAAAGCTTATGAGTGATGAAACCCGAGTCTCGTTGCTGAAAACCGAACAACAGTAACAAAAATTATTTTGGTCACAATAACTAAGCTTCAGCGATGAAATATTCTTCGCCGCAAAAACTAACGTCACCACCGCCATGTTTTCTTGTAGTGTTCACAAAAGAATTTTTTCCTAACCAATTTTTAATTTTTTGTTTTCGTAATGTTAACTTATTTCTATAATATTGTTATCTATAATGTTTAAAATATCGGAAAAAAAATTCATTCGCAAACATAAAATAAGTGGGTTAGCGCTACATAACATGGACTTTAGCACGACCCCTGACAACATGTCTGAATGTCTGGCGTTGCACAACACAACATGCAGCATGTTAAGCACGTGATTTAGTAGGGTTGATAGTGCTGGGCCGGCACGTTTTATGCCTATATAAATACTTGACAGAGCGACAACCAAGTTTCCAAACAGATTTAAAAAGTTTTGATTTTGTTTTCTCTCACAACTGTGAAGAGATTGATATTACCATTTTGTATATATATTGATTGTAATTACATTGCATGAGTGAAGATCCTAATACTATAAATATATCAATTTAATTAAAACTAATTACAACAATTTCTCAATCACATATTATTCTCTGCATGATTTGATCTTCTTTCCATAATCTTCTTTGCATGACATCAATCACATATTATTCTTGCATGAATTGATCTTCTTTCCATAATCTTCTTTGCATGACATCAATCACATATTATTCTTGCGGATACTAATCTTCTTTCCATGTTTATATTGCATGTACTAATATGCTTTCCATGTTTAGATCATTGAGTAATGGTAGTGATTGATGTTATCTTCCTTGCCATATATAATAGTGATTGGAAATATATACGTGACTTAATACCACGTAATAAGATTCTAATAAGTTTGGGATCAAATCACTCTCATTCTTTTTCACTTCTCCACTTCTTCTTCTTCTTCTTCTTCTTCTTCTTCTTCTTCTTCTTCTTCTTCAACTTAGAGATTTCTTCTCTCTCACACATTTCAGTTCTTCTTCTTCAACTTAGAGATTTCTTCTCTCTCACACATTTCTGAATAATAATCATTCTTTGAATAGTAGCAATGAAGAAAGAAATTATTCCGATATATTTAGCAGTAATCCTCGTATGTGTAACGATATCTTCATTCTCTATTAAAGGTTTGTTTTCTTCTTTTTTTACCATTTAAAGATAATTTTCTTCCATGCACTTAAGCATGATAAATTAGGCGGCCTTGTTATCTCCCTCGTCATATTTTGATAAGAGCAACTACTTTTTAATAAACTGTAGTTTATGTTTCATGTGGTCAAATTCAGATCGTTAAACAATCTTATTAGTTAAATCAATTATGCTTTGAGGCTAAAATCATAATCTCAGATGAGAACATTTGTATCATCACTATGAGAAATCAGCACATCAATGGCCTCCTTGAAGCAGTTCTCTCTTGCTCATATTATTATTCCTCTCATCTTTGGTTTTATTTTGGTCTCTGTCATTTTTAGAGTTATGGGTTAGTATTTCTTCCATAATATGAACTAATTTTCTTGTATCTTTATCGGATTATTAATTATTTTTTTTTGTTAACTTCCATATACGAATGCACGAACGCAGGTGATGATGATTGTCACACTTAGAACACGAATGTTTCACCAGGTGTACTGAACAACGGTGCAGGAGAGACATTTGAACTGTTGATGTCTGGTGACGATGAAGCAGTATACTGTGCTGATGAAGAAAAGCTAGCTGACTGGCTTTGACTTGGAGAGTGTTGTAAAACATCATCTTGCCTGACCGCTAAATCACAGCTTCTAAATGGTTGTGAAATTATTACACTAGTGCTAGAAGGTACACTACCTAAACAAGGCAAAGTCGGCTGCTGATGATGAGGGAGGAATGGGAAAGTATTTTCTTCAAATCTCACATGTCGATATATATATATATATATTCTGTTTGATTCCCGATGTAAGCACATGTAACCTTTATGGGAATTACTGTAGCCTATGAAAACATAAGGTAAGGAACGTGGCTCTAATTTGTTTGCATTATATTGTCTAAGACAAGGATAATCTAGACAACCGAAAACTCGCAAGAATGAATAATCTAGTGATTTGTGAAACAAGAGTTCGAGCGGTGTTTTGACCTCTGAATTTGATTTAGGTAATCTATTGATTAAATAACATGTTGTAGTAAAAGCATCTGCCCAAAACTGACGAGGCATATGTTCATGAAATAAAAGAGCTAAGCCAGACTCTGTGACATGTCGAATTCGACGCTCTGCTATGCCATTTTGTGGTGAAGTGTGTGGGCAAGAAAACCTATGCTGGATGCCTGAGTCATTAAGATATGACGTGAACTTCTTATATTCCAAGGCATTATCAGATTGAAAAACCTTGATTTTATGTTCAGTGAGATTCTCAACTTGTTTGCGAAAATGAATAAAAGTTTGTAAAGCATCATATCTTTGAACAAGAGGAAAAACCCAAGTAAAATGTGAATAAACTTCCATAAACAACAGATAATATCGAAAACCAGATCTTGATAAATGTGGTGAAACCCAAATGTCAGAAACAACTAAGCTTAAAGGCTTATCATAGAGAGTATTGCTAAGAGAAAAGGAGAGCTTCTTGCTTTTACTGATGTGGCAAGAATGACAATAATCAAAATGTTTACTAGAAACAGGAAGAGAAAATTTGCTACAAATTTTAGACACAGTATGCAACATAGGGTGACCTAATCGTTGGTGCTAGATTGGGAAGCTAGTTGCGACGTGTGCCTGTGGCTTTATTGGTTTATCTAGCATGCTTACTCCATCAAAGATATACAACCCATTCTTATTGAGCCCTCTCAGCAGCGTTAGCCCCGTGCGCTTGTCCTTCACAACAAAGAATGATGTGTGAAATTCAAAATATAGATCATTATCTCTACAAAATTGAGAGACTGATAGCAGACTGCACTTAATTTGTTGTACATGATATACATTGTTTAGATGAAAAGATCTAGAGTTGAAAGTAAAGGAGGCATTACCAATGTTGGCAATATTCAAGGCATTACCATTGCCAACATGAACTTGCTCGGTGCCATCATATTCATGAGGGATTGTCAGATTTCGCATGTCAGCTGTTAAATGATGAGTCGCCCCGGTATCAGTAACCCACTGAGCAATTATGGCCTCCTGGTAGAGAAATATAGGCCGCAGGATGCCTTTGTTGATTATTGGTTGGTTTCTCGTAACGAAACCAACACCTATCTGCTTGGTGATTTTTCTTCTTGCAGATCTGACACTTTTCTCCTTGGTTGTTCCTTTGAGGCTACTGATAATTGTTGCGTTGATTGCCTGAGTTGTTGTTCCTTCCATAGGACTGAAATTTGTTGTGTTAATATGGATTTCCCTGAGCATTAAATGGCCTTTGATTAGGTCTGCTTCTAGACGGAGCTGTGTTGGTTGTAGCTATGTTAGCCAATGGCTGCTGCAACAAGGCCAACTGTTGTTCTAAGCGCATATCAAAAGTTAGAAGATGCGCATAGAAAGTATCTATATCCATATCGTCAATCGTGCTCAAGGTCGTGACAATGGGATCATAGGTCTGGTTCAGTGCATTGCTGATAGACTGCTTCATTTCATCTGCTGTTACTCTGTAACCTGTCTCTGCAAGCTGATCAAATAGAGTTTTAGCTTTTGTCAAGAAAGCCTTCAGGGTTTTATTACCTTTTTGCATAGAGTGTAACTGCTTCTTAAGACTCATTTGACGAGCCTTTGTTTTTGGTGTATAATGACTCTCCAACTTGTCCCATACTTGCTTTGCTGTATCGAGACCTCTAACTTCTCCAAGAACTTCCGGAGTTAGGGTAGAATTGAGCCATCCGACGAGGAGGGAGTCCTGAGCTTCATAGTCAGTGAAATCTGGATTGATTGCTTCACTTTCAGGAAGATTTCTAGGAGGTTTTGCTTTGGTTCCGTCAATAAAACCAGTAAGGCCAAATCCTTTGAGGATAGGTTTAAACTGAGTTTTCCAGAGTAGATGATTTGTTTCTGTATGTTTTAGGGTGACCAAATGGTGGATTTGTATTTGGCGAAGGTTATTTGTGGTTGCCATTGAAGATGTTTAGGGTTTTCTGTTTTTTTTTTTTTTTGGTTGTTGTTGCGGAAACGTGTGTTGGATCGAGAGTCCGATACCAACTTAGAACACGAATTCTGGTAGAAGATCTTCCACACTTTGATAGTGGAGATTTGATTCTTATTTATATCGAGAGATTACACAGAGAGTTACAGATTTTGTAGAACTAGTAAATAGCTAACTTACAGGAACTAGTAAATAGCTAACTTAAAAGACCTAACAAACTAGCTTAAGACCAGTGCAGTTTTGCAACTTCCTCTGACTGACTTAGCTTATCATGACTAGATGTTTGTATACTTAACAGTCACCTTAAAGGACACTGCATGCATGGGGCAGACTGTGTTTCTCAATGCTACCATGGCCCTACTTCCTCTAAGCGCGGCTTTTGTGTTCCTGATCCTTCTTCCACTCAAGATCCACAACCTTATGTTTGTTGCTGCTTAGATTAACAACCAGGAATTTACTTTTCATCCTCCCTAGGCCTAGCTGGCAAAGTAAGCCTATTATGACAACGTAAAAATATGTTTTCTTCTAAATTTGGTTGTGTTTATGTAAATAGGATGTGTACGTAACAAGTTTGCTGATGCAATAGCTAAGCAAGCTAGAATAAACTGTATCGATCACGTATGGTGGCATGTACCACCTATTTTGCTGGCTCCTAAGCTGGCATTATCTTATGTTTAATATATGCTTTTTTTCCTTTGTCAGAAAAAAGAAGAAGAAGAAGTATGCTTTCAGTTAATTACCTATTTTCTGTTTATTGATGTAACTATCGTGTACATAACACAAAAGTGTGCATAAACCATCAAAGTTAATAGGCAGAGTACAGATGAGTATATTCTTCATAATTTAACAGGCATACAGTAAAAATTGTAGAAGACAGTTACCGTTATTGATAGCGTGTATTCACGCTATCGATCCCGTAGTATCATCAATCGCATGAAGAAGAAAGAAAAGAAATCTTAAAGCATGGCGACGCTACTAGAAAATTTCATAAATTAATAAAAATTAAGAATGGCATTTGAACTAAGACTGTGCCATTTTGATTCGAATACCGTCTTTAGCTTTTTCCTAAACAGTTCGAGCGGTATTTGAGGGGGAAAGTCCAACCACTAATTTGTTTAGGGGGAAACCCCATTTAAGCATGGCATCTGAATTAAGATTCTGCCAATTTGATTCACAGACTGTCTTCTGTTCCTAGACAATTCGATATGGTACGCATGGGAAGGCATGTTATCAATAGAAATTCGACACGTACACATTTCTTTTGTCTAAAATTTGTAGCGCTCTTTGGTATCCTAACGGTGATAACTTGATAATTTTACGTATATTCTTATCTTAATAAAGAAGGCGGTGAAAACATAAACTTTTCAAAGAAATTCAGAGTTCCTGTATCTCAACCTCCTTGTCTACGCAAAATTGCATCTTTTAAATAAGCCGGTAGTACAGAATCCGCCTTAGTGGTCGAGAAGGGATGATGGGTTTGCTGACTCCCATGTCATAGAACCACGGGAAGATTTTAGCAAAATAACACTTTGTACCTTTTCCTAACATTCTATTATCATTTATGACGATGGCACAAAAAGCAAGGAGAACAAAATTCACAAGTTGATGGGGCTCGCTGCGTCAATAATTGTATGCCAAAATTAAGTGTTTAACTCTCTCGTCATTGTTGTTGTACTCCATGGGTTGTTGCCATGTAAATGTGTGTGTGACAGATTGATGAGTTTTGTGTGGCCTGCAGCTTTAGCCAAGCTACTTCACTACTAAAACTAAGGCTTCAAATCATCTGAGAAAACAATAATCCAACTGATTTTTTTATTTTTTTTTTGATCAGCAAAACTATAGGATATAAATATAATCCAACAGATTGAGCAGAGAAAAAATTAACGGAGAACCAACTTTCAATTCGGCTACACGGAGTGAGATAGAACAAGCACACGAGCATCCCAAAATACTTGCTAAACCGAAGTAGTCAATTTCGAATTTCGGTTTTATCTTGGTCGAGACCGAGACACTGAGGCAGTTTTTTTCCGAAGTGTTTTCTTCAAAGTGTTACTATAAATCATGCAACACAACATAGTAAGAAGTATAGATGCAGTCCTACCTCTGCTACACCAGTTGGATTAATCCACGGTGGAGACAAGAAAAAGAGACTGACAATATAATGCCAAAGCTGTAAGCATTATTGATTGAAGAAAGGGGTTAAAGTCAGATGCTTTGCGTCACACTTTGAAATACATGTACTAACTAGTGATCAATCATACATGTTGTTGCTTGTGAAGTGTTCTTCTTTGAAACGGATGATGCATCTGCTATATTTTTGTCATCGAACCCTTCTCTTCTCCATACTCGTCTCTCGTTCCTAATTGGTGATTGTGTGCATCCAGAATTATTTCAAAGCAAAGAACACAATCGGTTTGGTGATGATGATGAAAACTAGGGTTTTACACAAAACAAGCACAAATAAGAGAGAAACGAATTTAACGTGGTTCAACAAGCTTTGCCTACATCCACGGATGAATCACCGTAGGAAGAGATATTTTATTGATGAGATTGATACAATTGATTTATGATCCCTTTAAGGGTTTGCTGGTATATCTTCGTCTATCAACACGTGTCCTTTTAGGATGAGAAAATGGGTCATTTGTCCAAAAAAATTTAAAACACGGTTCAAATGGACGAGTAAAAAAAAGTACGGGTGAAATAGCCAAAAAAAAAAATAGCAAGGATGAAACTGGATTCATCATGACTTATACTTAAAAAATAGCAAGGATGAAACTGGATGCATCCTGTGTAAAATAAAAATAAGAAAAAAATATTTGAAAATGGACAGGATGAAACTGGTTACATCCTCGCTCTATTTTTAAATTTTTGTCCATTTAAATGATATCTTTTTAATTTTTGGCTATTTAAACAGTATTAAAACCTAAGTGTCTTTTTCACCCAGAAATTGTTGATTTTGGTCTTTTTGACCAATTTTGTGTTTTAGGATTTAGATTCCCCTTTATTTATACAATTGAACATATTACCCCTAATTCCAAAATTAACTTCAGATGGAAATAACTTGGCAATCAAGTCATCTGGAATATTTAAGAACTTCCCTCCAACAACTTGGTTAGCAAGTCATCCAGAAACTTCCAGAATCTTCTTCCAAGGTTTTTGCACCGGATCGGTGGGGCCAAATGGACATGTGCTAGAGGGTTTGACCAATGACCTTGACTTTGACTAGCAGGGTTGACTTTCGTTGTCGACTGCAACTATCGATCTTTGATTGACAGACTGCCTTGACTGGAAACAGGGCTGGCAACATGGATAGAGGTTGGATGACACCACACTGGCAACATGGATGGAAACTGGTTGGCAGCGTGGCTAGCTACATGGCTAAAAACTGGAGGTAGCGCGACTGTAACTTGGTTGGAAACTGGTTGGCAGCGTGGCTGGCAACTTAGCTGGAAACGTGTTGGTAGTATGGTTAGCAACATGTCTTCGACAGTTGTCGATGGCTGACTTTGACCGTTGATCAGTTGTTGACTATGACTTCGACTATTGACTGGTCGTTGACTTTAATCGTTGACCCTCCGGAAGATTCGATAGCCTACATGATGACTTGGTTGGCTGATTGGAAGACTTGAATGAGGACCAAATGGTGGTTCAAGTAGCAATCTAACCCAATATTGTGTCATTTCTACTCATGGTACAAATAATAATACAAAAGATCTCAAAAGAACCTCAATATTCATGTCGTCAATTTTTTTTCTTGATATAAAGGATTGGGAGTAGATATGGCATATGTATACCTATATATGAATACAATCATTGTTATTATTAGGTAAAGATGGTTTGAATCCTACTACGAGTGTAAAATTTTGGGAAACCTCTATGGTAAAAAAAAAAAAACAAAAAATAAATATTATGAGCCACACTTCAAGTCGGTCCCCAACTCCGATAAGTTTTCTAGTTTGTCTACGTAGATAAATATTGTCTCTGGTTTTGACATATCCAAACCAAATACAGTATAGTGAAGAACTTATCATCAGCATTCATATTGGTTTATGTCCAAGACATTTTGGTAACAGCATCCAGTAGAATGTCCAGTTATTGAAGAACTTGCCAGTCAATTGCAAGCTAAATTTTCTATAAAGGACTAGGGACTTTCTATTACTATGTGTTGAGGCTACCCGTGACTCAACTGGCCTTCTTTTGAATAAAAATAATTACATTATTATACATTCTGGATTTACCAAGGAGAACCAACATGGAGGGGGTAAAACCTATTACTACTCCGATGAGTAGTACTGTTCCTTCTTTTTCTGATAGTGTGGTACAATATTTGACATTTACCCATCCTGATATCTGCTTAGAAGGTTTGTCAGTTTATGCCCACTCCATCAGGGTCACTCGTTGGCAGGCTATCGAGCGTTATCTCAACCATACAGTGGACTATGGTATATATACGATGTAGTTCTCTTTGTTTAACACTATGTGCTTACTCCGACTCGGACTGGGCAGGATGTCCCTTTGATCACCGCTATACGCTGGTTATGGTGTCTATTAAGGAAGTAATAGACACTATCTGGTTTTCTTATCATCTTATGTAGATAACTCTATCTGGTTGGACATATCCAATCCAACTAATGTATGTATATCTAGTACGTACGTATACATCTATAAATAGATAACCTCTCCTGTTGTTCAGGTAGGAAAGTTATACAACCTAAATACATGTCTTCCAAAAGACATACAACTTAAATACCTGTCTTACTAAATTGATAAGAGTGAAATGCTTCAAATAATGGTGAAGAAAGACTTGCGTATGCTTGTTTGACTGGAAAGCTAAAGTATATTTTACAAAATGAAAAGATGAGTTGAATATGCGTACGAAATTTTGAGAGTACCTCCATGAACCTCAATGGTAAACCTCTAAGGTAAAAAATAAAAAGCTAAATTGGTAAGAGTTAAAAGCTAATTTTGAGAGAACCTCCAGTGATACCATGGTACTCAAAACTTCAATGATGGATACCAAAAAAAAGAAAACTTAAAAAAACGGGAAAGAGAGATCAATCAGTACTATCAATCAATCAACACTTGCATGACAACTCATTGCGACTCACACTAACACTCGCTATACACCATTAAATACTACTACTTCTTCTTCTTCAACTTGAATCCCATTCTTGCACGTTCTTCTTCTACTTAAAATCTTATTTTCTCCCATTATCTTGAATCTTCTTTCTCTAGCTAAAGCTTCATACACTATCAGTCTATCACTAAGATGAAGAAAAAACTTCAAGTGTTTCTAGTATTCTTCTACTTCTTCTTCTCTGTAACTAATAGTTTCTCAGATACTTTTTCACTGTTGTTTGTTGAAGGTTGGGTTCTTCTCCGTTTGTTTGTTGACAGTAAAGAATTTTCATTTTGGTTTCTGATTTCTTAGGGGTTTTATTCCATGTGTAGGACAAGCTTTGAAATTAATCAAAGCGTCACTTATTGATGTTGACAATGTATTGGTCAGTTGGAGCGAAACACACAACAAGGATTACTGTTCATGGAAAGGTGTTTACTGTGTTAATGGTACCCTTCCAGTAAATGTATTGTAAGTCTTCTTTTGATTCGTTTTGTTTTTTTTTTTTAATTAGTAATTGAATGTTTTAAAAGGATAACAAGAATTTGTTTACTGTTTAAAAGGGAACTGTCGAATTTGAATCTTAAGGGAGAAATTTCACCTGCTATTGGAGATTTGAAGTATTTAAGATCTATGTAAGGATGAGTTTCTTTCTCCTCTTATTTTGTATCAATTTTGATTATTTTTTTCGGTGTACTCTAATGATACTTGTTTTTTTTTTTTTGTAATTTTCTGAAGATTTTTGGAAGGAAATCGTTTATATGGACAAATTCCTGATACAATAGGAAATTGTCTAGGGCTGGAACATCTGTGAGTACTCTTTAGTATATCTATCATTTTTGATGTGTTAAATTTAATTTTCCATCCCTTCAATAATCTTGTTTGAGTCTGATTTGTGTTGCAGAGGATTGAATGGAAACTATTTGAGTGGCATACTGCCTCCAAAGATTTTTACATTAACAAGCCTGTGGAACTTGTAAGTATCATCAAGTTTCTGCCGTTCTATTTTTCTTAATGTTGTTACATTTCTTGCTTAATCTAGTTTTGGGTTTTAAATTGAATTTACCCTATAACAGACATGTGTTCGGCAATAATATAAGCGGCTCAATCCCAGAAAACATCGGAAACTGTACAAGTCTTATGATCTTGTAAGTTGCTGTATCCCTTCCACTTTTTGGATTGTTTCTTGATCTATATACTTGCATTTACGATACATTTCAATATGGCTTCAGGGATATTGGACACAACCAGATCACGGGGGGAATTCCTTCCAGTATTGGTTCTTTACAAGAATTGGCCATCTTGTATGCATTCTTTCGCTACTTGTTTCCCTTATACATCGCTCATGTATTTGATACCATTTGTGATACGTTTCGATATGGTTTCAGCAATGCAGCAGACAATGAAATTGTTGGGGAAATTCCTTCCAGTATTTCCTTTTTACAACAATTGTGGATCTTGTATGCGTTCTTTCTCTACTTGTTTCCCTTACTTTGCGCATGTATTTGATACAACTTTTAAAGTTGAGGTCTTAGAGATGATTTATTCTGAAAAAAGATAAATCCAGGACTTATGAAACATGTGAATTCTTGACATAGGAATCTTGGCAACAACTTTCTTGAAGGGCCTATCCCAAAAAATATCAGCTCATGCAGAGAACTAACTTGGCTGTAAGTCTTATTTGTTTGGAAAATGTATTATACCTTTCCTGCTTAATAGATTTCTCATTCTTGTTATCCGCTGTCTTCAGCAATGTTGTATCCCTTTTGGATTCAAGAATTTAGGAAATTTAACGTACCTGTGCAATATGCAGAAATCTCTCTTTGAATCATTTCCAAGGACAAATCCCTTCCGAGGTTGGGAGAATTGTAAATCTTGAAACACTGTAAGTCTAAAGATGTTGGATGTTTTTACCCTTTATAAGGTTTCTCTAAGCTAACATACTGAGGTAATGATTCACAGAGATCTTTCAAGCAACAATTTTTCAGGACCTGTGCCGTCATCTGTTGGTGATCTGGAGCATCTGCTTAGATTGTTAGTAGAACTCCCTTGCTCTGATCATATTCAATATTTCAAGGGAATGCTCAGGAATTACTTTTGCATTGTTCACTTGTAGGAACTTGAGTAAAAACAATCTTGACGGTCCTATACCAGCCGAATTTGAAAATCTCAGACACATCCATATTCTGTGAGTTACTGACAACCAAATATGTTTCTCATATGAACTAAACTTAATTTAGTCATTCAGTCCTTATCAAAACTGATCCTATATTAATTTGTATCTTAATATTGAATAGGGACATGTCATTCAACAATCTGTCAGGAAACGTCCCGCAAGAGTTTAGTCAGTTGCAGAATCTCACCTGCTTGTAAGGCCCTGAATTTTCTTTATGCCGCGGAAACTATAGTTGTATATCTAATGTCATGGATTGCGGTGTTCCGTCTCAATTCTCACTGTTGCATGTCTTCTGCAGGATTCTAACAAACAACAGTTTTCATGGGGAAGTTCCATCTCGATTGACTAACTGTTCTAGACTAGATAACCAGTAAGTTTTTTTGCTATCACTTTAGTGGGTTAACTCATGAAGTTCTACACTAATTCAGTTCTTGTGCGGAAACAGGGATCTCTCAAAAACATTTTTCTCAAGCCGCGTTCTCCCTAACAAAAACTTCTCAAGGTTTGCAGGTGAAAGGTATGGTATCTTTGTCCTGGCTAAAGGGAGATTAACTGATGTGTTTCTGTTTGATTTATAAATTGTTCAATGCTGACAGTTTTTCTGTTAGGTATTATGGGAATCCTTGGCCATGTGGCAATTGGTCGGAATCATGTGTTGGAATTGGACCACAAGTTGAAGATCCCATTGAAGAATCCAGAGGTTTTTTTTTTTTTTTTTATAGTGTTGAGTGTGTGCATCAAACATTGATTTTCTCTACCCATTCCCTAAAGCTAGATTTATCTTTCAATTCACAGGACTTCCCAGGTCTCGGATTTTGTTAATAAGTATCAGTTGCGTCTCACTGCTGTTATTGGTTATAGTTGCATTCATACTACGCAACAAACAAATCCTATTTTGGAAGGAATGTGGTGATAATCGTAAAACACTTGAAGGCATGTCTCCAATTCACTTCTTACTCTCTCATGCTTACACAATTAACCTGTTTAGCTAGTTGTGCTTAACACATTCTACTATTTCAGGTGCACCTAAAGAATCCTTATCTCCTCCACCAGGCTCAGTACCATCTCCATAGACGAACGAGCGCAGATACAAGATGGGTAATCAAGTGCATATCCTGGCATATGCTAAATTGTGCATCCGTTAGTACTACGGACTCTTTGAGTTTTTCTAAAATTTGGAGAGGTTATTGTATCTCAGAACTCCTTTTCTGAAATTTGGAGTGGTAATTATATCTCAGAACTCCTGGTGAATCAAATTCTAGTTGTGGAATCTCTGGATATTCTGAATATGTATAAATAAGTCTTCCCGTCTTTTCATATGTCGTATAAACTGTTAAGTGCGTAAAAGTATTACTGCCTTGCATGTTTTACATTGGTTTCTGCAACCATGGCTTACTCCATGGTATCAATCAGTGCCACAACAAATGTGTTTCTGGAATCTACCATGAAATTAAGATGTACACCGATCCAAATCCCGTCCAGTATCACTCGAAAGTGGAACCTAAAGCCAACATCATAAGAAATGTTCTTTTCAGACTTCACTAGTGCAAGACTCGGTTATGCGCTTTTCATGTTTCTCTTAATTTCGTTTTCTTGTCTTTGACTACTTCAGCAATATGTAGAAGAAGCAATTGAAGCTAGTCTAGTCACATAATTCACCGCTCTGCATAACATTTTAGCACAACTTAATAGGAAATTTCATGTCTACAGTAAGGGCTGAGGGTTCTAACCACTTAATCTCCTGTCTTCTCACCCCTCATTAGCATCATCATCTACAAAATCCTAAGAAACCCAACCAAATGTCTAAAAGCTTGATTAATATTTAGACATTTTATTAGAATCCTATTATTGGGGCTGTGGGGGGTGTGACTTTGGGGGCTTAAAATACTAAGTGGAACCCAAATGGTATAGGGAGATCAAGATTTATGCAAAAGTTCAAAAATACCCTCAATAATTTTAATTTATTCCCGTTTTACCCTCTCATTAACCACCTAATCTAATCAAAATAAAAATGGAAAAAAACATGAAAAGAAAAAAACGGTTGCCCCCTATTCATTCCCATTCTTCTTCTTCTTCTTTATGTTTTCTTTCTTCTTCTTTTCTTCTTCCAATCTTCGTTGTTCAACGATTAATCGTCGATTCAAAAAAATTTCTTCGTAGATTAAACTCATTCTATAAAACCAAGAAACCTAAGGAAAATTTAGGTCAATCTTCGTCGAATCAACCTCCTTCTGAAGCAGAGAAACCAACTTCATCAAATGAAGATGAAACTGAAGATCAAGAAGAAGTGAATGAAAGAGATGCTCCAGCCGCCGTGAGTCCTGATATGAAAACAATAAGGTATGAATTTCAAAACCCACTCTTTATTTAAGCATTATTTGTTGATTATTCTGTTGATTTTGAAAATTTTAGGTCTGAAAAAACAATTTCTGAAAATGCTTACGGCTGGGAGTTCTTGTATTCCCAGCCGTAAATAGGTCTTACGGTTGGGATTGATTGTTTTCCCAGCCGTTATATGTTACTCGGTTGGGATATCTTAGAACTCCCAGCCGTTTGTAGGATTTACGGTTGAGATATCATAGAACTCCCAGCCGTAATTTAGTCGATACGTACGAGATAGAGAAATCCTATCCGCAACAAGTTGTATACGGCTAGGTTATTCTTAGCCGTATATTCTCCTGTGTTCGAATTTTTTTCAGCGGTAATATTCACGTCTCGGTCTTTCTGTCTGTAACGTTATTTCCTGACCGTGATATTTAGTTTCCTAGACGTTTATAGATTACGGTTTGGAATTTCGTAGCCGTATATAGTACTGTGCTGAATATCAAACCAGTTGTATTTACACGTATAGGTTTTCCTATCCGTTATTTGTTTTTCGGCTGGATCGCTTATTTAGTTTCCTAGCCGTTTATATGTTACGGCTTGGAATTTCCTAGCTGTTTATGTATTACTTCTAGATCGATTACTAATTTTCCCATCCGTAATATTTGTTGCGTCTTGGACTATCAAATTTTCCTAGCCGTTTTGGTTGTCACGGTTTGGTTGTGTCAAAATTTCCCAGCCGTTTTTGCTTATCTACTATTGATTTTTGGCCTTGTTTGTCTTTGAACAGATGAAAAGAAAAGAAAAAGAAAAGATCACAAGAAGTAACACCTTGTAGTGGCCCGACTCCGCAACCTCGTCATGCAAAACCATTGGGTGCAAACGCAAGGAATGTAAGTGGAGTTGTGACTGTTGGAGAAAATGAAGGTGGAGGAGATGGAGTTGGAGTTACTGGAGGAACTGAAGTTGTTGTTACTGGAGGAACTGAAGTTGGAGTTGATGGAGGAACTGAAGTTGTTGTTACTGGAGGAACTGAAGTTGGCACTTCTGGTGGTGGGGGAAATGAAGGTGTACTTGTTGTTACCGGAGGAACTGAAGTTGGCACTTCTAGTGGTGCTGCTATTGATAAAGGTAAATTCGTAGTTGAGAAGGACAAGAAGGATGGAAATAAGAAGTATCCACCAAAAGAAACGGCAAGACAAGTAATTGATGCTATGGTGCCTTTACCTCCCAATAGGAATGGGAGACCTTGGGGTGAGGCAAGAGATCGTTCCGTCTTGATTGGATACATGTCTTCATGGGCTTCTAGGGTTTGTGGCACAAAGGTAATAAATAAAATTACATATATGTTATATTCATTTTGTTATGAATTATTAATTATAACAACCAATTTTTTTTTGTAGTTCCCGGATAAAGCGGTCCCTAAACTAAAGCACCAACAAGGAAGGTTTTGGCCGTTGGACAAGGAGCATCTAGATGTGATAGCTTTGGTAAAATCTTCGGGGTTATGGTCTGGAATCTAGGATTTGCAGAAGACATATGATGGTGTGACAGTTTGTGGTTTTAGAGAGATTTTGGCCTGAAACTATGACTTTTCATCTCCCGTTCGGTGAGATAACTATCACTCCGGAAGACGCAAAGCAAATCACTGGTCTAGCTTTGGAAGGAAAGGCTGTGTTTAAGGGTTTCAACAATTCTATGCCTTTTAATGAGCTTTGTGCATTGGCGAAGGACTGTCTTGGGTGGGGCAAAGATGAAGCAGAAAAAGAGTTTGAGATAGGGTATGGAGCAGCGCCTAGATCTAAAAGGAAATTTAGTCCACCTAGGAGAATTTAGCGAAACAATTAATATGGAAAGGAAGATTAATTTGGTTCGTCTGAAGGATAAGTTTGGGGATTCTGACCGCAAGACTAAGACTGGATTGGTGGTGATGGACGCAAAAAGAGCTAGACATACGGCTGTAGCTTACTTGTTGCACGCTCTTGGGACCGTCTTTTCCCCCATTTCTCATGAAATAAGGTAAATGCTTGTTATTTGCAGTGGTTGAAGACTCTCAGTCTCGATCCGGAAACAAATGAGGTACCTAGGTACTCATGGGCCACCGCCCTCCTTGTTGATGTGTTAGACTGTCTTTGCAAAGCTTTTAGATGGAACAAAACATAAATTACGGGATGTGTTGCTCTTATCCAGGTATCTTTTTGTTTTAATATAACGAATGTTTATTTATTTTACTTTTATATATTGGTTTGTATTATTAACAAATTTTTTTTATTTGACGTAGTCATGGGCTTACGACCATTTTAAAAGCTTCAGACCTACTCGGGATACAAAATGGCCTCTAGAAAAACCTATAGGAGGAAGATATCCCATTGGAGGGACCCAATACAAGGCTAAAGATACGGAAATGAAGGACATGGGGAAAAAGTTGGATGCTTTGACAATCGAAGATGCGGCTATTGATCCATATTTGAAACTTGATGAGGATTGAGAAGATGAAGTTGGTGATAGAGTATTTTCTTATGTGGACACCTATACGGGACCTTTGTTTCATGCAACTGGGTTCGTCATTTTAAATCCTCGTAGAAAGCTCCACCAAATCGGTATTATCCAGAAAATTGTACCTAAAGAAACTCCTTTTAAACTGAGCATAGCCAACTCCCAATTTAAGGAAAAATATGTCAGATTGAACTATGAAAATGCACCGTTGATCGAGCGTTGGAATGCTCATTCCCAAGAAGTAAACCAAATGAGTAAAAGACTGCTTGAAGCTTCTCATGGGACTTCCCAAGCGGATGCGAATTACATGGAATGGTATGAAGAGTGGGCTCATCCTTATGTGGAAAATTTGGATCGGGAGGCGCTGAGACATTTCAAGAATGCAGAGAAAAAGAGTTCAAAATCAAAGGCATCAATGAATGAAGAAGATGATTTGGAGAAGATGTTGGTACGTATACTATTGATTATGTTTGTATATGTTTTTTTTTAATTATATATGAATAATTAGAGTATGTGTGTTTGATATGAAAAAATAGGTCGAACGAGTTAATTAGGTGGCCAATGACATCACTCGTAATATTAATTTGGGTGAGGACTTATCGGTTCTGAACAAAGATGACTGTGGAATCGAATTAGAGGCATAATTATCCCTGAGAAAGGAGGTTTATATGCTTATGAAGAGGACCGACCAAGGAGAGATAAAAGGCGAGGTCTCCTTCTCGTAGCGACGATCCCGCCCCCACCCACCCACCCCACCCACGTGACCAATTTCAATCTAAGCAAGGAAAAGCCGGTCGAGGTGGTAGAGGTGAAAAAGTTCGAGGTGGTCGAGGTGCAAAAGGTGGCCGTGCTGGAACAAGTGCAAAAGGTGGCTGTGCTAGAACAACTGCAAAGGTATCCATGCTGGAACAAGTGCTCGAGGTGGACGTGGTGGAGGTAAAAATACTCCAATTCAAGGTAGCAGCTGTCGAGGTAAAAAATCTAGAGTTATAGAACAAGTTGTGGAACCTGAGCAAGAGGACGATTTGGATGCGTTTTTGCGCTCTTCGGAGGAGGGATCAAGTGAAAGTGAATGACTATTTACTCGCTTTTTATTAGTTTATTTCATGGATCTTTTATTATCTAAGACTTTGTCTATTTACTATTTTTGTTATTGGGTTATGGATTTGGATGGATGAATTTTTATAACTTTGCATTTATGAATGAATGTTAGTCTTTTCATTTGTCTAATCTAAGAAAACTGAGGAAAAAAAATCAAGATTTACTAATTTTTTGTGCACTTTCGGCTAGGTCGATCCTTCACATAACCTAGCCGAAAGTGCATATAATTCTTGTCAAATAAACTTGCACAGAATTTCAGTTGGAAAGTCCCAGCCGTTATATAAAAACGGTTATGAAAAAAACTGTAACCCTGTTACCGTCAGGAAATACCTAGACGTGTATTGCACTGGAGACTCAAAAATTAAATGAGTCTTGGTTACGGCTACATTTTCGGGCCGTATATGTTATTTGCGATTAGAACTCCTAACCGTAATTTTGACATAAATTTGCAACTCTGGTTTACGACTTGGTCGACATTTGAAGTTCCTGACTGTAAATACCTTTACGGTGGGGATTTCCTAGCCGTTTGTCACTCTGATAACCCAAAAAAAAAATGGCTCCTTGTTGCGGCTATATATCCAGGTCGTAATTCTGACAAAAATTAACAATTATTATTTACGGCCCGAAATACCTAGCCGTAAATTTGACACACCACAAACCATGCAGGTTTATGCAAAATTACGGCTGGGTATACCTTGCGTTTTCCTAGCCGTAAATTCCTATAATTTTGAATACCACATCATATCGGCTAGTTTTTTGAATTTTGAAAAATAGATCCGTTTGAAGATTGATCTATAGAAGGTTCTAGCTGTTCAACCACTTATTTAAACTTGAAATAACTCTACCTCTATATAACCACCCATTCCAAATCAAAATCACACCTTCTACATCAATAATCTCCACCAAAACTCCTACAAACTCAATGCAATGTACTCAAAGGATAAACCCAACTTCACTTTGGAAGAAGACTTAACTCTTTGCAAAAATTTTGTACTATGCTATCCAAATAAGGGAGAAGAATGAAGGAAACGTGGTTTACCAAGTCAATCGTATTGGAGTAATATTTTTGAGAATTTTTGTAATGAAACAGGTAACACTAACATAGAAGATACAATTCAAACCCATCGCGGTTGTAGTGAAACAGCTAACACTAACAACCGCGATGGGGTTGAATTGTATCTTCGATTTTCAGACATACGCAAAATAGTGGAAGAATATATGGCTTTACGTCGTACGTGCAACCAACTTTGACTTAGAGGTGAGACTGATAGAGAAGTCACAGCTCAAGCTAAAAATGAATGGAGAAAATGGAAAGGTTATAATTTCAACTTGGAAGCTCAATTCGCCATCATCAAAGACTTCTTAATACATCGAAAGGGATGTTATTAAAACCAACTTTGTAATGGGGATCTATTAAGTATGTAATGGGTTTTATTGTGGTCTATTTAATGAAAGTATTACTAATTTTCTATCGTAGTATGTATTCATGTTGAAAATCAGAATTTCTCAGCTTACATATTCAGTTACGGAAGGGAAAAGTATGTTATCCCAGCCGTAATACAGACTCAGGAGATTCTGGGAAGAATAACGACCAGAAGTTCTTCACTTCCCAGCCGTAGTTTGTGTTTCCGGCTTGGAATTCTTTAGATCCTAACTGTAACTTTGGTCTTACGGGCTGGTTCGATACAATTTCTCAGCCGTAACATGTAAAATTTCATATTTTACTCTGATTTTTCACGGATTTGAATCGATAAATTGATGTTGGGAGTTGATTATAAGGTTATCCCGAGTTTTGTGACGAAGGGTTTCATCATTTTTCTTAAATGTTTTTGAAAAAAATTTCACCAAAATCACCATTTTTCCTTCTTCAAAATCAAATGAATTAATCATTTGACTAGTCTAATTCATTCACTAATACTGATTAGTTAGCTTAATCAATATAATTAGTACTAATCATATAATGGGTAGAAGTATTACAAAAATACCATGATAAGGGGCTCTATGAATTGTTATTTCATGACCTCATAAAACCCCAAAATCCCCTCCTTTTTCAAGCCCCAATAATAGGATTCTTTTATTATTGCTCGAAGCTACGATGATTTTCGAAAGTAAACATTGACAAGGAGTTAAGGATCCATGCCATATGGGGCTATAACTACCTCTCTCTAATAAGCTGATGTGGATTTTATCCGGACAAAAATGTATTGTAAGATATTTTACAAAATGATGATTGTTTTTCGAAACGACAAACTTGAAAACAATAATTCTTGAGACAGCACTGAAAACAATGTATAAAAAATGTAGTGGTTTCGAATCGGTTGAAAAAAAAAACACGTTCGGTGCACCACATGATCTACCAAGTTGTTATTTCATTTGTGTTTTGTGCAAAATAAAACATCTTCTTGTTTATCTTGTGTGACATGGTGTCTCATGCTAGTGTTACGAAACACGAAAGGACAATAATTACAAGACTTCTTTTTGTTCCCTTATTCTCTTTTTCAGGGTTGTGATTTTTATAGACTTGAAAGCTTTAATTTAGTCTGATTGAAATTAGATTACTGTATGTAAAATTCAGATGTATTTAGCTGAAGTTTCTTTACTACAATGATTTTCTAGCAGACTCTTATGAGTTGTGACCATTGAAATAATGAAAGCCGATCCCGAGTCTATGATGGACCTATGCGAAAAAAAATTTAGGCCCTTTTATAAGGTCCCAGGTTTATTTTTACCTATAATTTTATAATAACAATAGTGTCAATCATCGGTATTTATTTGTAAAATCTTTTCTTTAATACTTATTCCTAAAGTTAGAATCCGTGGTGCACTAAAAAAGGAACCGACTATTAACAGAGGTGGTAACGCATACTTTCGAGAATAAAAAAAAAAGAATAAATTATGAAATTTTGGTTGATGTCAGCCAACAAGAACGAAAATACGTTTGGGAAAATTTAAAAGACAAAGCCATGGATTATACTGCTTTTGTCTTGGAGATGTTGGTATCGTGGTAGAAAACAGAGACTAACTAGAATAATATCTGAAGTTAAGCGAATGATTTCGAACAATTCAAAGGATTACGTGCTTTAGCAACACCCTAAGGTCGTTTCTTTTTCTTCGAATCTCACAGAAAAAATAATTCAAATAATTCTAGATTCTTTTTAGTATGAATTTTGGGCCCTCAACAGAGTTGGGCCCTGTGCGGTCGCACGGCCTGCACGGCCTCAGGCCCGGCTCTGAAAATAATTGAAAAAAGAAAACAATAAATTGATTTTTCGAGACTAAATAGTTCCACTTATGTTTTATGATTTTGCTTTGAATTTTGTTGCCTTCGCCATCCATCGGATATTTTTGTCTCAATTTTGTCTCAATCCCTGCATGATTGGGTGACATAACCAGGCCTTAGTGTTGTCATTCAATGTTTATACGAATCATTTGTACTAATTCCTCTGCAACAAAAAATGTGTAGGTTGTTCCCAAACACATGTTTTTGTTCATGATCCATTTTTAGGTATAGGCCCATCAAAAAACACTATACCCAAATCTTCATACAAGAGAATTAGCCCTAGTAATTCTATAAGTAGTTTCCTAATCCTAGAATAAGACATACTTTTAGAAGATTAAAAATATAGGGAAGTTTTCCTTCATAGAAAGACTAATACTTGGAAGCAACTCAACCTTTAAATAAGGTGCAGTATAATACATGTAGGAGGGGAAACAACTAGAGAAGATGCTAGTAAGAAAATTCTAGAGGAAAAGAAAAACAAGTTTAAAAAGACGAGGGTGGTCAAATACACCACAATCTTTTTGTTTCACCATTGCCACACTCCACGGAAACTATGGACAAATACATATTAATTTATCGATTTATGTTTTCTTATGCAATCTATCAGAGATTATACGATTAAGCGGAAGCGGGTATCGGTTCATACCTTGAAATTGAGCTCCGATTTGTACAAACAAGGAACAGCAGCAACAACAACAACGATCCAACACGACGATTAGCAGGTACTGCAATCACCAATGATGAGCACAAGCTTGTTTCACAAGCTAAGAACTTGAAACCTTTTTCTTTAGATGGTAACTCTCTTTTAGGGTTAGAGTTACCACTTTTCTAATCGTAAAACTTGGGTGTTATTTTGGTGGAATCACGTAACACTTTACACATATACTAGAGATGTTTATATAGGTTACAAACCCTAAGGAATATGGAACCCTACCGGACTTGCCACATACAATATGGACGACTATATTCGGATCCAACCCGAATATCTAACATCTCCCACTCGCACACAGTGTGTGTGGATTGTACTAGAAAAAAGAAAAGTTCATATTAGTAAATATCCCGTGCAACCGTCGAGGTACCTGCATTTTGGGAGCTCCATACTAGCAGCTCAATATGAGTCAGCATAGAGACATCAACCCTTTTAAAAAAAATGTTTGTATCTCGTAGTATCCTAGGTCCATCAAAATCTCATTGGTTTAGACTACTTTGATCCCTCGTAGAGCTAGTCTAACCCTCATTCTAGCTTATTGTAAATACATTCACACTTGTGTTACAACTCCATCAAGGCAACTCAAGTTGTCGACTGTGAATATAAACATTCATGAGTTTGATGACCTTCCTCTCGCCCTATTGCCATGAAGTTTCAGAATCAACTGCTTTCCCAGATATATACCCTTTAAGACGGATCATCCATGGCCACAGGACACATACTAAAGTAGCAATCATCGAATCTTTACGTAATAACAAAGTCAAAAGTCGTAAGATTACCTGTGTATAATCTAATTATAATACGGACTCACATGGTAAGAAAAGCAGGGAACTATTTTCACACCTCCGTAGTGGTCGCAAGCACGCATAATATGAAAATGCGCTAGAGTGGATTTTTACTTGTCTACACAAGTAAATGTCACAAACTCTTACACTCTACAAATCTTGACTTAGTCGCAACTTTTGCGCCTAATCCGAAATTTCTAACTGCTCGCTTTCAACAAGCGTCGTGAAAGAGATTTCTTATTTCGCTATCCTTTAAGGTATGATGAACAATAGGTATATTCATCATCCATCTTCATTATATAGATCTCATCTTTGTATTTCCAAGGCGATGCATCATCTCATCTTTGCTCGATCTCCTTAGCGCCAAAAGGTGACTGCTTATGTGAGTAAGCCAGTCCATACCTGGTGACATATTAATCAAGTTTTGACATAATGCATTCTTTATGCACCAATGTCAGCGTGTATATCCATGCACATAAGTAAATAATTAATCATAACAATGATCCATTATCAAATTGTATTGATTATTAATAAATATCCATAAAACATATGCATCTACGATCATCATGTCTTTAAAAATAAAATGAAATAAATATAGATACATCCATTACCATCTACGTAAACCTAACGCTCTAACTTGAGACAAGAAAACATCTCTTGTATAGGTTTAGTAAGGGGATCAACTATTATCAATTCTGTAGGCATGTACTCCAAAACTATTTCTTTATTCGCAAGAGCAGCTCTAATAAAGCAACACCTCCTATCAATGTGCTTAGTCTTTCCATGGTACTTTGGGTCTTTTGCATAAGCAATCATTGGTAGCGTGAGTGACAAATTCAAAACTTTCAAAGAACCTCCTTAACCAATTAGATTCTTGTACTGCAGCTTGACAAGCTACAAACTCAGATTCCATTGATGACATAGCGACAATTGATTATTTCTTACTGCTCCATGTGATGGCCCTGCCATTTAGCAAGAAAGCATATCCTGATGTGCATTTTTGCTCTCCCATTTCGCAATTCCAGTTAGCATCACAATAACCACCGAGACATAGATTCTGAACCCTTGTAGCATAGCATGAGGTCGCTCGTCCCTTTGAGATATCTCAGTATCCTCTTGATTGCTTTCCAGTGCTAAAAAACGGGATTCGACTGGTACCGACTAACTAATCTAATAGAATAGCATATATCAGGCCGAGTACACATCATAACATACATTAGGCTCCCAATCGCGTTGGAATAGGGTACCCGTGACATCCTGTCTTTCTCTCCAGGGGTATTAGGGCACATCTCAAGGCTTAAGTTTTGACCTTTAGAAACTGGTATGTCTATGGGATTGCAATCTTTCATGTGAAATATCTCAAGAACCCTTTTAATGTATGTCTCTTGTGACATACCCAAAAGTCTCTTTGAACGATCTCTAAGGATCTTAATCCCGAGCACATAGCTTGCTTCTCCCATGTCCTTCATCTCAAAAGTTGAGGACAACCACTCTTTTGTGGCGACAAAAATTTCCATGTTACTTCCAGCTATAAGGATATCATCAACATATAAGGACAGGATAAGGAAACCTTTATCGGACTGTTTAACGTACACACAATGGTCTTCCACAATCATCGTAACCCCATTGGAAACAATGGCTCGATCAAATTTTAAATACCATTGTCTAGATGATTGTTTTAGGCCATAAATAAATTTTTGGAGCTTGCAAACTTTGCGCTCTTGACCTTTAATCACGAAGCCCTCTGGTTTCTCCATGTAAATTTCCTCATCTATTTCTCCAATGAGAAATGCAGTAACATCCATTTGATGAAGTTCCAAATCCATATGTGCGACAATAGCTAGCATAAGGCGTATCGAGGCAATTCTCACCACCGGGTAGAAAGTTTCCTCGTATTCAACACCCTCCTATTGGGTGTAGCCTTTCGCCACAAGGCGAGCCCTATATCTTTCATCTAAACCATCCGCATTGCGTTTGACTTTGAAAAACCATTTGTTTCCAATAGCCTTACGCCCTTCTGGGAGGTCAACATATTGCCACACACCATTAATCATCATTGATTCTATTTCTTCTTTCGATGCAATAATCCATTTTTCCCTTTTAGGAGATGACATAGCCTTTTTGAAATTCTTAGGCTATGCGTTATCATGTGAGCAAACCATGAAACTTTCCCCCTCAATATGAAAACGACGACGAGGGACTTTTCCACGTTCACTTCTCCGAGATTGGGGTTCCTGATACGATGGAGATAATCCATTATCAGGTGGAACACTCCCACTTTCCCTAGGAGAAAGAGGAATTTCTATGCTATTCTCAACTAGACGAATTGGTGTGTCTTCCATTGACTCTTCCACCTCAAAGAGGCTAAGATCTCCCCCTACCTCGTTCCTTCTAGGAAAATCCTGTTGAAGGAAATCTGCATCACGTGACTCAATCTCAGTTACACTTCCATCAGGATGCTCACCAATGAACACATGGCGTTTTGAGTGATCAGAATATCTGATAAAGATACACTTTTTCGCTCGAGGGCCCAGCTTCCCATACCGATGAGAACTGTTGTGTACATAAGAAGCTGAACCCCATGGTCACAAATTACCCAATTCGGGTTTTCTGCCGGTCCATAATTCATATGGAGTGGAAGGTACTGACTTCGAAGGCACACGATTAAGGACATAGGCAGCAGTCAGTAACGCATCTCCCCAAAAAGAAATAGGAAGATGATCTTGCGCCATCATTGACCTAACCATGTCTAACAAAGTATGATTCCTTCTCTCTGCTACACCATTTTGTTGCGGAGTACCAGGAATATTCAATTGTCTCAGGATACCTTTTTCCTCACAATACCCTTTGAATAGGTCAGATAGATACTCGCAGCCACGGTCAGTTCTGAGAGCCTTAATGCTCTTATTTAGTTGATTTTCCACTTCACATACATAGCTTCTAAAGCAGTCCAATGCTTCTGACTTGTGGAATATCAAGTAAATATAACCATATCACGTAAAGCCATCTATGAAAGTGATGAAATAAGATGCTCCATGTCTTGCCTTAACGTTCATTGGGCCACATATATCAGAATGAATTAATTGCAAAGGCTCAGAGGCCCTTTTGGCTGTCCCAAACGGTTTTCTAATGGCTTTACCTGCAAGAAAATGTTCACAGGTAGGCAAGGAGACTTTAGCGATGAGGCCTAAAAGACCTTCTCTAGCTAACCTAGTCATCCTTTCTTTCCCTATATGACCTAATCTAGCATGCCAAATCACAGAATCATTATTAACATCGAGGAAGACGCAACTAATGAAATAGATTTATTAGCATCATAAGAACTAGAATTGTCAATATCTAAAACCATAAAACCATCTGACATAAAACCAAAACCATAAAACTCAGTTGCCAAGCAAATCTTAACAGAATTACCCTCAAAAAGAAAACTAAAGCCTAGACGCAACATACTATTAACTGAAACTAAATTTCGTTGAATATCTAGAGCATAAAGTACATCATGGAGGATTAAGGTGCGCCCTTGTCGCAGTTTTAGGATATAAGTACCAATTCCAAGTACTTCTATGCTAGTTGTGTTCCCCATATAAACTCTCAAGCTCCCAGCAGGAACTCGACGAAAATCTAGGAACCCATCTCGGTCCCTCGCTACATGGTCGGTTTCTCCCGAATCTACAACCCACAAATGAGGAGAATTAGAAACTAATGCTTGACTAGAAACAAAACATTCATAGCGAGGAAGAGGTTCAGAAATTACCTTCTTTGGCTCAGTGCATTCACGAGCAAAGTATCCTTTCTTATCACAGTTAAAACATTTCATCTCTGCTTTTTCTTTCTTACCAGCACGCTTGCCTCTTTTGCGCTTAGGAGCGTTAGTAGTGGATGGCCCAGGTCCATCACGAGGATTCTTAGTAGAAGAAACCTTACCCCTCTTGCGCTTAGACCCATTGGTCTTATGCGAAACAGATTCAGCAGCGAAAACAGAACTGTCAGTCTTAGCAGCTTCCAAGCTCTCGACTTCTAGTTCCACACGATGAGAAATATCCTCAAAAGTGCAGACATTATCATTATGTGTCATATTTTGCTTCATCTGCTCCCAAGAGTTAGGTAACGAACAAATAACAGCTTGTACCTCTTGTTCATCTGTCAAGTGATGACCTGCAACCTCAAGTTCGCGTATCATTGACGACATTGTCCTTAAATGTTGCTTCATTGTAATATTCGGCTTCTTTTGACAAGTGTCAAACTTCATAGTTAAAGCGCGCAACTTAGCCACAGAGGTAAATCCAAATTTCTGCCTGACTGCTCTAGCATGTCATGATCAAACTAGTGGTTCTCAAACTCCCCAATGAGATCATTGTGCATTGAGCTTAGGATCATATGACGAGTACTGCGATCTTTCTTAATCCATTCCTGGTAAGCCTCGAGGTTGCGACGGTGTTGAACCGTTGTACCCTCCTGAGGCCGAGGCATCACATCACTACACCAAATTCTGGGATTAGAAACACAACTGAGTCGTTACTAAAACGGGTTGTAACGTCTCTTGCTTGTTGCAAAAGTGGTGTTACATTTTTGTTGTAACGGCCTTAGTAACAGATGTGAGCCGTTACGAATTATTTGTAACCACAGGGTCGTAACGAGTTGAAGCCGTTACGAACTTTTTTGTAACAACAATAAAATTACTGCCAGTCAACATTGACCTAGTCAAAGTTAGTCAATATCGACCGATTTTGACCAGGTCAATTTTGACCGAAAGTTCATTTTCAGCCGGAAGATACGCCGGAATTCAAACATAAATACATGTTTAAAATCTTTCATTCAAACTAGCCACAATCTATGATACATTCAACATCAATAAAACTTGTTCTGTTCTTTCATTCAACCCCACCAAATTCTATGACATATTCAAACAAGTCATTGACTTGGAACTTATGAGAATTCCTAAACACTCTTTTACATTCATTCAAGCAGTTTGATACTTGGAGAATTTATATTCCTAAGTTTGAGAAAATATATATAATATATGTATAGAAACTTAAATAGATAGCATATAAAACTAACAGACGCATAACTCACATAATAGTCTTTGCCTTGTCTTGCGTCCCGATTGTCTTTCAAATCTACAACACTTATGAGTTATGCACCTGAACAAGGTACTGGTTGTGAGCACCTTCTGTATGGAAAGAAACCACCAACGTCTGATCTGCAAGGAAATGAATTGGAACAATCAGTAGTAAATTAGACACTTCCAACTCATACTTGAGAAATTTGTTTAGAAATTCAATAACCCAGCAGTAAATTAGATGATCAGTAGTAAAATAGACGATATGCCAGGCAATGATATGACCTTCTCTTTTGTTCAACATATATGATTCTCCTATTCCAACAAGCATTCCAATTAATATGTAACCGAACTATATAAATCGTCCTCCAACTGTCATTTGCCTGGAAAAGCAAATGCAATTGGGTCAGATCCTGCTAAGAAATAATCAACTTTATCGTTCTTATAGCATCACAGAGACATGATGAATGAAAATCGAATACAGCCTATCATCTAATAAATGTGTCAACTGAATAAGTTTGAGCGAAGAACCTACAGTTTTGGTTCAAATTCAAAAATTTGGCTATTTCTCGCACATTGTTTAATATGATAAAAGTAGAAAAATTGTTGTAAGAAATTACTACATGTCATTTACTTTTCTTTACTTTTTACAGGTAACATATTACTCAGTAAGATACAACAGAGTATGTCTTTCCATCACAAGTCTGTTTCCAACAACCTGCGTTGTTTATTGCACAATGTTCATATCCTGAGATGTTATATTATAACCAATCAGTCTATATGGAGAAGAGTCCTAGAAATATGATTAGACACTACACCAGAAAATCCGATTTGGGACGGATATACGCGTTGCAAAAGAATTTCACCAACGCTAATATCTGTTGGGAATATGGCGTAGCAAATTTTGGTGCAACGCCAAAATCCGTTGGTCAAATTAATTTGTGCCACGTATATAAACGTTGGTAAAATAGCTTACCAACGTTTGTTGAGCAACGGATTCTTTAATTTGTGCAACGGTTACAATAATTTAGGCAACGTATTACTCTAATTTGAGCAACACTTATATACGTTGCAAACCCGTTTACAGATAAAAAAAATAAAAAAATTCCGACGATAATTCCAGGTGAAAAATAGAATTCCGACAATAGTTCCGGCAATTACAATCCTACTGAAGTTGATACAGAAGCCTCGTAGTTTATTGACAAAACCAAAATGTTGACACTTTCATTCAATTTATGGTTCAAAACATATGAAATCAAAAGAAATCTCAACAGAAAACTTACTTCGTAAACAACGTTTGCCTCAACTTAGAGGTAGAAGTAAAGGTTAATAGTAAAATTCAATTAAAAGTTCAAAAGCGCATCTTACAAAATTTATATTTTAGTCCAACTATCTGTCTACTCACTTCTTCCTTTATTCCATGATGAAAAGAAACCTTCAGAGTTTTCAAGCCTTGCAATTCTGGTAAAGGAATGTCCAGTACTTCAAAATACAGTATATCGGAAATCTGGAAAAGTAGATATCCATCAGCAAACTTTACACACAAATTACACTGTTTGCAGCAAAAAAAGAATAGTGCAACATGGTTCTGCAAGAAAGATCTAGGAGATGACCTACTTATCGTAGTGAACCAACATATCTGACAAACGATCAACTCCCCTAGACTTGATAGGGTGCGGTTTAGGTTGCTGACAGTAACAGTTATGTAATGTGAGCTTGATTTTGGATGATCCTTCGAACCAAGTTGCTGCGCAACTTTTTCAACGACTTCATCATAAGTGATAAATTTTGACCTTCAAAAGTTAAACAGAGAATGGGCAAAAATTTCGTAAAATAAAAAAAATAAAATATCAAGAGACTAGCGTAAAAAGATTGTTCAACCTAGAAGGCTAAGAAAACGAGACCAACCAGGATTCATGTCTGCAGGGTTTGTTTCTTCTTCCTGGTCATTACAAAAATTTAACAAAAAAGAATAAAGAAATACTAAGAAAGAGGAGAAAGATATTAGTCCTAGTTACAAGGAACTGAGGACCCAATTTTATAAAATGAAGAGATAAGAGAAATGTTTCTCTTACCCCGATTCCATTGTAGGTGCTAGCTAACCATAATATTAATTTATCCAAAAAATTGGTACAAGTCACTGAGTGCGGCATACTTGTTCGATTTAGTAACAATGCTTGTAAAATTACCTCTATGCGTGAAGCGTCACTTCTTCGCGACTCTTTCCAGAGAAGGTGGTCATAAACTTTCAAGACTTTGAAGATTAGAGAACCGCCCTCCAAATAAAAAAGGCAACATGCCACCAACGGTGCGTGAACCTGAACACAAGATTAAGCTATTTATGATGTATACAATGTCACCGAAAAGAAAATGAAAAATTCTTAATAGGTAGATTGTGATGATTATAAATGATGAACAAAATCCCCACGAAGATGAACACTTCTCCATGAACTCTGTTTTCTCCTTGACGCGACATCCATATTGAAGAAGGTGGCATAACTGCACAATAATGCTCACATGTTATTTTAAACCATTATTTTACAAGCATTGTTGAAAACTCAACCACAAAATGCTCCATGAACTCTGTAGAGGAAGATCGTACTCTATTGCTGAAAACTCAACCACAAAATTTGAACCATTATTTTAAAATAAATTACAGTAGTATACTTGCACATTATCCAGATCAATAGCAGATTTCCTAGGCACTTGCACCTTCATTATACAAATCAATGTAACAACAACCAAAGTAATTAAATGAAATCTAAGAAAGAAGAGAATGTATACGATAAATTGCCAGAAAAAAGAAATGGTGTGTTAAAATGTGGATACAAAGTTTTATTTATCCTAAATATTCCTAATCCAAGTTATGACCAAAGTGCATAGGTACAAGAAAGGCTTTCACATTAGTGGACACAAAATTTGCTATAAGAATACAAGAGTTACAGACGCTAAGCACCATATATTAATATATAGCTGTTTAATTGTTCCAACTTCTTTTTCTAAAATGTACCTAGAATCTGGAGTCTAATTACTATAATCCCACTTGAGAAAAAGAGGAACTTACAGCAAGAGTCGGTAAAATAGAGAATGAGAAAGGATTAAAATAGAGAATGAGAACGGATTCACAGAAAGCTACAAACATGACACCATATAAGATGGTCAGGCAAACTGACACAACTAATCCTTGAAGTGATTTTCCTCCCTCTTAATCCATAATTATTTTAGTCAATGCTGATAAATCACCAGAACATCCGATTGAAACTTTAGTCAGCTAAAGGTACATATCACATCTATCTCCCAATTAACTTATTCTGTAAACATATAATTAACTACTTCCTTTGATTCACATTTGTAACAATTATCGGAGTTACAGGAATCCTGAAAACCACAAATCTGGAATCATTAACAATTAAAATTTAAGTATCTTATACAAGCATGCTTTAAAATACCTATAAGCCCCTCAACAATTTTCCTACAGATAAATAAAACTAAATACCAATGAAACTCAAAGCTCTTCACACACTGCATTCAGTACGTATATTAACCTCAAAATACCCATCTATCACATTAGAAATCTCTTTATGGTTAATCTCATCACTCCCCACATAATTTACAGATCCTGATAAACAAAAACCCGTTCAATTATAGCTTTCTGCCTCGAGACATATCCAAATCCACGGGGAAGATTAACCTGCAAGCATAAAGAACTATTTCAACTGTTAAGCACTAAAAGAAACCACAACATAAATTTCTTTGAACTTACACTACGATCAATTGCCAGCTGGCAACTCCACGTGTATAACTTCACCAAAGTTGCCTACATGGTAAGGAAAAGCAAAGGTTAACCAACTTCAATCGATAGGTTAAAGCTCAGATGGATACATTTCTTAAATCGAGTAGGTTCCATAACACATAACCTCACTACTAGGTGATATATTGACAACATTTTTACTACATATAATTTGGATGAAAACAAACATCGAATCAATATCAAATTCGAGAAATGCAAGTGTTAACTTTCCAAAGGGATCTGTGAACTGACAAAAAATTAGTGGCAAACACTAAACTACAAGATCTATAAAATGCATGTCAATTACTTTCTTTTCCCATATTTCCTTACACACCCACCTAAGAAAGTCCAACATTAAAACTGAAGAGTTAAAAGAATTAAAACTTGGTTGAAAGGAATGTTGAGCCAAGCAAAAGATTACATGCAATATTTGTTTCCAGGAAAGAACTTGGTGCGGTTATCACCAGATTTATTAGAATCCACATCACAAAGGAAATGACTTACCAAAAATCTCCTTCAAATGTCCCTCATTCACATTCCTAGTGAGCTGATCAACGTGCAGCATTAAAGATTCTGGAGATGCTTTCCTGGAAACATGGTATGTTTAGTACAACAAACTCTATAAAGCTAAAAAAATCCACACATCGAGTGAACGTAATACCGTTATCAAGCTTCAGTAAGTTAGGGACATTAAATTGAAACCAAATCCCTAACTGAAACATAAAAAAAAAATATATTCAGAAATGACACAGAGTGAAACTATGATTGGTATAAATACAAACCCAAATTAAAATTTAAAACAAACCTAAATCTCTTGCAGAGCTTAACACGGTTATTAACATTGGTTGAAAGGGAATCAAGGAATTCAGATTGTGCTCCTTGTGACAATGGCATTAGCTTACCCTGCAGCAGCAAAAACAAAAAACCCAAATATAATCAAAACCCTGCATTCAAAAAAAAAATTAAAAAAAAAAAGAATGAAACTCAAAACTACATAACAAGTACTACCTTAACGGTACCTACAAGATATGCTAGATCTTCACCACTTAAAGCTCCATTAAAACAAAACTAGATCTGGGTTTTCAAATACTAAAAGCAGACTCAAACAACCAACTACAGTCGCGAGTTTTTGATATTATCATTAATACCAACAGGAAAAAAAGATTTAATATTCGATTTAGGAGAAAGAGAAAAAAATGGTTTACAATTGAGATTGAAAAAACAAATGTTTACAGATCGAAGAAATTGGTTACGTATCGAAGAAATTGTTGAAAGGTTGAGACGGGTTCTGGGAGAAACGATTAGAAGGAGAACGATCTGGGGTTTCGGTTATGGTTTTGTTTTCAGGAACAAAATTGATTTTGGATTTTAGGTTTAGAATTTTTGAAGATTTTAGAGAATAAATCTAGATTTCTAGGTTTTGATTTGGATAGGAAAGAGATTTGGGTTTGATTCTAGGTGAAGGGTTTTGGTTTTCGGAAGAAAAACTCTCTGCAAACAAGAGAGAGGGAGTAAAAAACGAGATAAAGAAGAGATAGTAATTTTGGGAATTTTAAGATTTTCTAAAAGAAATAATGAAAAAAAAAAATTTAATAAACAAGATTACTTAAAGCCCATGAAAATGTCCGATATTACATAAATGCTGATGATGTACAACGTTTTTACAAAATCGTTGCTCCATTAATTTCATTTAACAAACCAATATTATTTATTTTGTGCAACGTATTTTTGGGTGTGCAACGGATATTGACGTCGCACCCTTGTGCAACGTCAATATCCGTTGCACACCCCCAAAATCAATATGTTGCAAAATGCAGGATATGGTGTAGTGAGATAACAAAGTACATAGAAACAATCACTATCACAATTAGAATATCTATTACCTGCACAATGGGTATAACGTCTCCTGACTACGCAGTAGTACCTTAAATGGTTTTCTATGATAAGAAAAAGAACAGAATACAAATTATAAGTAATAATTGCACTTGAATACTGTATGAATATATAGAAGTTGAAGAGGTTAGAAGGTATTTACAAGTTACAACAGTACATAAAACTCGTCATCCTAAGTAATTTTTTCTACCCACCATCGTACTCGCCTCCGGCCAATCACCACCATAATATTGATTCTCACAAAACACAAATACTTGACTTCATTTCTGAATATTATGGTTCCCATTCTCAAACACAGGTGAATTAAGAAAACAATGTTTTCAGACATACAAGATAAGCCGAAAATTAATAGTAATTGAACCTAAGAATCAACCAGATTTGTCAATCTTACAAACATACTCAGCATCATAAGAATAAATATGAATTCAAATTCAATAAGCCCCATTAAAAATGCAAATTTTGAGAACCCAGAATCTAACAACTTATTAGAAAATTTCATGTACTAACCATATAAAACCTCATAGAAGCTACTTAGAATCAAAACTAACATAAACAAATCAAAATTCATTAACTAAATGCCTCCCTAGCATACTAATTCACACAGCTTGACCACCTGAGTTTGAAATTCATTTACATCTTAATTTAGCCATCCGAGAAAATAACAAAATATACCCATACAGACATCAACGAAAACGAAAACGAAATTCTTTAAACATGAGTAGATTATAATAATCACCTTTAACTGTAGTTCTATGTTATAACACTGATCATCATCAAAAAAATCAAACCATGTTTATCTATACATACCTCTACTGCAGTAGGACCCGAAGTCCCACTTCCACTGAAACCCTTCTACCAACATAAACCTGACCAAATCCTCATTTACCCAGCCTTTTCTTAATTTTATACATTGGTGAACCTCCCACTGTAACCTACACCAACAATTAACAAACCGACAAGTAATCAACAACAAATTTTCACTAATTCCCACTGAACAATGTAATAATCTACAGCTACAAAAAATCAAAGTTAAAAAATTAAAAAAAAAAACTAACCTTTTCAGGAATGGGAGGTGTACTTCCTTCATCATCAACACCTTTATCAGCACTTTTACTCTTACAAGCATCACCACTATCCATCTTCTCTTCTTCTTCTTGTTTCTCAACCTTCAAATCCTCTTCTTCTTCTACAAATTTATACTCCTCCAAATAAAACCCCTAACTCTACACTAGTCACAGAGTTGGGTCAAAATAAAAAACAAACAAACAAAATCAAATCAAACTAGTAGAAGTTGATTGTTTATAGCAGATGATAATCAATAAACTGTTACAAATCACCTATTATACGATGATAATTAACAAACTGTTGCACAAACACCTATAAGATGATTGGAATTTTAAATCTCAGGAACAAAATCGATCTAGCGTTACAAATATTTCAAGTAAATATATGATAAATCGACATTTCTGGTGTATGGGTTTCGATTTGGATATATGGGTTAAGAAATAAAGGTTTTTATTTTAGGGTTATCACCAGAAATTTTAGCCAATCGAACAGATGATTAACCCAATCGAAACCCTAAAATCTGAGAGGGAAGAGAATGAGAGGCGGGAGGAGAAAAAGAAATAGAACGAAAATGAAAAATGAGAAGATAAGTCGATGATTGAAGATTATTAAAGAGGATTGAGAGATTTCTGTGAAGATGAAGTTTCACTAGGGTTTGAAAGAAGAGAGGCAGGAGCAGAAAAGTGAACAGAGAAATGAAAAATGAAAAATGATTTGTCGATGTTCTCTAAGTCAATGGGATGAAAAGTTGCAAGCATGTGAATGGCATACGCATGGGAGGAAATATCCTCAAGTATTACTATCTTGGGTGGAAACATAATAGCATGCATGTGAATGGCACACACACCAATCTCAGGTGTTACCATCCTAGTGTGACCAAGCTTGTGACGGGCACCTATAAAAAATTTCGTAACGGCTTAGCCCTGTTACAAATCTTTAAAAAATTAGTAACGGCTCCTGTCTGTTACGAATTTTTTTGTAACGGGAAATTTGTAACAGTCCATAAGCCGTTATGAATTGCTGTTACTAATCCGGGAATTTGGTGTAGTGCATGCTCAGTTATTTCCTGCAGCCCATCATCATTCAAGAGAAAAACAATCTTTCGGCGCCATATATTATAGTTGTCGCCATCAAGTTTTTCTCCCTTGTTCAAATCAGCAATGATGTTCTTGGAAGCCATTTAGTCTAACATAGCATGCGAAAAAATAAGAAAAGGATATTAAACTTATGGCACTATACACATTCAAAAATAACTTTGCAACATTAATCTAAATAAATAGCAAAACAACATTACAAGTCGCAAGATCGAAAAATCGTTAAACTCCTAATCATCTCTCGCGCCACAAGTAATATTTTCTACATCTATTTAATATATGCGCAAGTTAATGGTTTTTGAGAATTAAACAAACTCAACCAAACAACCTCCCACTCAATTGTTTTAACATGATATTCAATCAAGATTATAATTCAACCAAACATGTTATCAAACCAAGATGATTATCTAATCAAAATCAACATGTTATCTAGACATACAAATCAGCAAGATATGAATTCAATCCAGCACCATACATGTTGTATATCAAAGAAATTAGACAATCACAACATAGAACCATTCACATGTTATCATGGATAAAACGATTAACCATATAATTTCAAACAAACTCTATCATGTGAATCTTATTAGGTTCTGAAAATAGTCTTATTGAATTCGTAGCGTCGAAAAACCTTAGGGTACCAAAATTGGAGTTGATCCGACAGCCACAAATAGAGAAACAAAAGAAAAACGAATAAACCGGTATGAACCGCGAACCGAACCGCCGATCAGGATAGCTAACCTATCCACCGGTCTGGACCGCGAACCGAACCGCGAATCGAACCGCCTATCTGAACCGCCGGACTGGACTGGACCGTGAGCTGACCCGCCGAACTGACCGCGAATTGAATCGCCGATCTGGACTGGGTTGACTAACCAATCTGACTCGGTTGATTCGCCGATTTGACCCGTTATTGTTCATCGTCTTCTGCGAAATTCAGCAGCGTACAGACGCGCATGACCAACTTTGGGAGACAATATCTCACTCATACAAGCTCCGATTCAAGCAAATAATATGTTGAATGAAAGCTCTCAGAGAGCACTATCTATCTATATTAATTTTAATTAACATGGATCGACATATATACATCAAAACAATCATCAAACCACTGCTCACAAACATGATATATAAAACTAGGGTTTTGATATATCTCTCAAACCACACGTTCAAACGATACAAAAAATTCCAGGAGATCATTTGAATCAATAATGAATATACCCAATTAAATATTTCATAATAAAACACCCTTATCAAGATCCGAAATATTTATAAATCCATTAATGGTTTTTAACCCAAAAAAAAAAAAAACAAAAAACCCCAATCATGATACTAGCATGTTATCAACAACTTTCAAGCACATAAAGCATGTGATTTCAAGCACGAAAACGCAGCAAACCAACTGCTCTGATACCAATATCAGAGATTATACGATTAAGCGGAAGCGGGTATCGGTTCATACCTTGAACTTGAGCTCCGATTTGGACAAACAAGGAACAACGGCAACAACAACAACGATCCAACACGACGATTAGCAGGTACTACAATCACCAATGATGAGCACAAGCTTGTTTCACATGCTAAGAGCTTGAAACCTTTTTCTCTAGATGGTAACTCTCTTTTAGGGTTAGAGTTACCACTTTTCTAATGGTAAAACTTGGGTGTTATTTTGGTGGAATCACGTAACCCTTTACACATATAGTAGAGATGTTTATATAGGTTACAAACGCTAAGGAATATGGAACCCTACCGGACTTGCCACATACAATATGGGCGACTATATTCGGATCCAACCCGAATATCTAACACAATCCATTAAGCAAATTAAATACTTGGATAATTCTTATCCCGCAAGTGATTAATTTATTATTTCAATGACACCAGGCTTGTTGGTCATTCAAAACACTTATAAGTACTAATTTAAAAGAGTTCAAATGCAGCAGTGGTGACTTGAATATTCACCAGCTACAATAATAAAGAGACGGAATCAATAACTAAGCTAGAATGATATAGAAACAAATCAACATCCGACTGCAAAATTACAAGGGATAGGATGTTTAGGCTTGCAACATGGAACTGAAACTACTTGAACTGTATCAAACGGCAGTCTAGGCGAGTTCTGATGATCAGTGAAATTATTCACAATCGTTTGGACATCCAAGTAACTCACGTACACCGCATGCACCAATTCGCTAGACAAAATGGCTCTATCAAACTGAGATTATCCATGCAGCTTTTAAAGGCACTTTACAATAATCTACACTTGCATTTCTTACGCATGTTGCAGTCGCAATCCGTCAAAGTAAATACACAAGGATGAACAAAAAAACATGAAATAAAATTAAAACCTAGCTAGCTACAAGCCTCAGATCAGAATTGCAGAATATGTCACCATTCAGTGCCCAACGATGGTATTCTTTATAATTCGATATCCTCATAAGCTTGTTGTATATACCAAAACTTGCATCCAAACTAAGAACATGAAAAAATCTATATCTATCTCATGGCCAGTCCAAGTTAATGTGCAGTTCAGGGTTCTTATGAAAAAAACGTTATTGTGGAGTGGGTCGAAAATCACATTAAATGATATACTATCAACCAATAGTCAAAAAAAGTAAATTAGTCTCAACCACCAGACTCACATAGTACTAACAAATGACACAACCTAAAAGCTGCCTGCAACTAGACCACTTAATAATGATCTGAGTAGCTGTAACTATTAAGTCGCCATTACTTCATCTGAAATTCATTTCTGTCAGCATCATCTGTGGTAGACTTACGGCCAAAATATGATACTTGTTTCTTTCACTTTTTTATTATTATCATCTAATTACAATGAACTAATTACAGCACAATATGAATATCCAAATTTACCCATCAAACTTGTGTAATATGCACAATATAAGAGAACTTCACAGTTTACAGTTGCATTTCTTACACATGTTGCACAGTGCAATATCCATCAAAGGAAATAAAAAAGCATGAACAGAAAACATGGAAATTTAAGTTATAATAAGCCTCAGAATTCCAGAATATGTCACCATTTCATAGTCTTGTTGTAAATACCAAAACATACATCTAAACTAAAAAAAACATGAAAAAAATGTACTATATCTCATGACCAGTCCCAATGGAATATGAGACCACCTGATCAGATATGTAGATATTTCGACCATCAAACACCTAAAGTTTTTTTACGACGTTTACAGACGGATTTTACAAACATTAACTGGTTTGATCCGATTTGTGAAAGAGAGATTCCTCCCCTGCGGAGAACAATATTTAAGTAACTAAACAGATGACTACACAATCAGATAATCTAGAAACATACCCAGTCAGATGAGGGGACAATGGTTATGCAGGGTGAATACAAATATGAAAACTTCAAATCCTGATCTATGCTGCTGCTGCTAAGTTTGTTCATACTCACAACGCACAACCATTTTTCCTCTCATCTTGTTTGGTACTCGTTTCCAGAGATATCATCATATTATGTACATGACTACAAACAATCACCAACAGTGAAACTAAACATGACCAAGATATAAGATTACTGAAAAAATCAGATGAACCAGAAAAAAAAACCCAAAGAGATGGGAGGAAAATCATTGTGCATAGTGAATACGGAACATCAAATTATCCTAACTTCACTAACCCCCATTTGTTGGTACTCACAACACACGATGAGTTTTCCTCTCATCTAAGTTGGTACTCTATTTTTCCAGTCATACCATCTTTTTCAGTAATACCATCTAGAGACTGAACTGAAAATGATAAAGAAAATATATCAAAGCTGAAAGACAAAATCAGATGAAAAGACATAAAAATGAGTAGGAAAACTGAATAAGAAGTACATGAAATGAAATTCTAACTAAAAGTATACAGATAGAATAAAGAAGAGATTTGATATGACATCCAGGGGTTCTGAGGAAAAGAGAGGCTGGAGTGGAGGGTTTATATAATAAAGTTGGCCGAGTTGGATGAGCAGAAGAAGGCAAACCCAAAGTTATTGTGATTTTTATGATGGCCACTTAATTATGATCAGAGCTGCAACCATAAATGACAAAGTTACAATTAGGCAGGCCACTTATGGTCTGAGCTGCTGCAACTATAAATTTATTAGGTGCACCTATAAAATTCATTTCAGTCCAGACTGGTTAACTAGCCCCCATCAAGCAGCATCTATTTTGGAACGGAATGCTGGAAAAGTAAAAAGGATTTGGGCAAAGAATTTTGGTATGTAGCATTTGATCTCCGAACCACAATGTCCATCAAATTTTGTTCAAGTTTGAATTACAAAATTTATTGAGAATCACACAAACGACTTGTTAAGTTTCAATGCAATGTGCCAGTGTTTCAAAATTGAGTTTTGCGTTTTAAAGCTGTATGAAGTATGGACCATGGGATAGCAACATTTGTCTAGCTTGAAAGGTGGTCCAAGCAACCAGAACTTGATCAGAACCTTATAGTTGATACTACTTCCGATCACAATTTAATCAACCAATGGTCCATGTTTCATACAACCTCCAGAGGAAGTGCTACTTTGTTTTCGTCCTTTTTTACACTTTAGTATAAGATAGTCACATCACACAGATACAAATAAAAGTCCAAGTCACTACAAAAATCATAGTCTTAGTCCTTGTGGCATTCAACAGCACAAAAATATAAGACTTCTTGACTATTGGGACACCATATATAAAACATAGTAGGACATTTTCTAGCAGTAATAATGATTCAGATGAGTTGGATTCCGATTAATAAAAAAAAAAAAAAAATCAATCAATAATCAAATTTATGGGCTTATCAGAAATTCATTATAATTCAAAAAAGTAATGAAATTGACTCGCAAAATTCAGCTACCAAACTAACTACATTAGACATGTCTGCGCTCAAATGATCCAGCTCGAGAGTGATCGGCCAACTACAAGCTAGGTGGGTATCCATATCAAAATTGTTCTTTCCTTGCCTTCTTTTCAAAAATCTAAATGAATTTCCTTGCCTAATTAAAGCATGTGCTCATAGTTTCTTAACTTCTCTCTAACACAGTTGAGCGGCCAATTAGAGAACAACCCAAAGATCTGAACCAAACATATTTATGGTGGCCACTTATGATCTGAGTTGCAACTATAAATTCATCTGAAATTTATTTGGTTTGGTGCAACTATAAAATTCAATAGCACCAGGCACTATACATAAAGTCATGGAATGGCAAAAATGAAAAAGTCTTGTGCTCATAGTTTTGCCAGTCTTAGTAAGATTTGGAACTTATCGGGGGGATTCGGTCTTTGCAAAAATCAAATGCTACCAAGGAAAGGTGCAAGTATAGTCAGTGCAGCAGCTGTAAGGCACGTGGTTTACAAACAAAAGGCAAAATGAGAATTAAAAACCAATCCGTATTCCAAACATATGATAGTAATGCAATTCCTGGCCTACAAAGACTTGAAGCAAAAATGAATACACAGATTTGTCACCTGCAACTGGATCTTTCTGAATAGCTTGTTTGGTGGATCAATTTATGTTTTGTTATTAATGCAATATAAATTAAGCAAAATAAATATTTTGTTAGTTCTTATCAGGCAAATGACTTCTATACTTTTGGAATTTATTTAAATAATTTTATTTCAATGCATGATTTCAGGCATGTGGCCTTCCAAAAATACCTGCAGAAGTAGTAAAGCACAAGCTTAAACAGCGTCTTAGCAGTTTGAAAGAAGAATCAAATGTTTGCATTTAAAGATTTAAATTTTCATACCAACCAAAAGTCTAAAACAATAAAGGAAGTATTCAACATCCGGTGGAAAATGATAAAGGTTTTGCATAGTTCGGCATGTAACACTGATCACGCTTAATAAAATCCCCAGGAGAATCATATCAAATGGCATAATAGACTAGTTGTAGCTTGTCATATGGAACATAAATCTTCGTAGGAAAGGGTGTAAGCATCCATATTCATTGGCCAGTGCAGTCCAAGGCAGCATACATATATAGCTTCTTATTGAAGCTTTCGGTGAGCTAAAAAACATGTAAAGGTGTGTCCTTCCCATCTGGGTATCCATATGGGGCATGTTATAGTTTTCTCAAATTACAAATTAAGCTATGAGAGAATACAAAATAAATCACTAAGAATCATCACAGAGAAACCCTGAGTAGACTTGACAGAACTATGCCCAAATATACTACTTTGCATGTATAAGGAAGCATTACTGCAATTGGCTTCAGCACAGTGGTTACAAAAATACAGTTTATATGGATTTGATAAGCTTCATGCGCATAATTACCGAGCAAAAAAAAAAAAAAAAAAAAAAAAGCTTCATGGAATGGAGAAGCCCCTCTGTTACAAAACATGAACATGGACAGTGAAATTTAAGCTATAAGCCTCAGAATTGCAGAATATGTCACCATTCAGTCCCGAAAGATGGTGTTCTTTATATTCGACATCCTCATAGGCTAGAACCTAAACTATTATTCGATTAAGAAAAAAGAAAAAAAAAAAAAAAAAAAGCATGACAAAATGCATGTCTCATGGCCAGCCCAAGAGGTAATGGCCGCAATGCAGCTCCCCAAGGCAATGGAATATGAGACCACGTGAGATGTAGATATTTGATCTTTGAAGGAGAGAAATTTTGCTAATCTAAAGTCCAGATAAAAATCAGATAAACTAGAAACATACTCAGTAAGATGGGAGGAAAATCATTATGATCGGTGAATACAAACATCATATTACAATCTATGATGCTGCTGCTGCTGCTGAGTTTGTTCATACTCACAAATCATAATGACTTTTCCTCTAATCTAGTTTGGTACTCATTTCCAGATATATCATCATATTTCACATACAAGACTCCTAAACAAGACCAAATGTTAGATTACTGAAAAAACAGAAAAAATAACCAAAGAGATGGGAGGAAAATCATTGCGCATGGTGAATAAAATAGAACCAGGTTGAAAGATATGTACACATACAGCTGTAGAAAAGAAACTAATCTAATCTAAGAGACTGAACTGAATTCAAAAATAAATAAATAGAACCAGGTTGAAAGATAAAACAAGATCAAAACACATAAATAAAATGAACATGAGTGTGAACTGAATTCAGAACTACTGAAAGACTAACTAAAACATGGAGATGAAAGGAAGAAAGAGATTTGATATGAGATATAGGGTTTCTGAAGATGGGAAGAAAAGGGAGGCTGGGTAGGGGTTTATATTGACAGAAGAAAATGAAGACAAAGCCAGAACTATTGGGACTTTATGGTGGCCACTTATGATCTGAGCTGCAACTATAAATGACAAAGCTCCTGCAACTAGCTAGGCCACTTATGAACTGAGGTGCCAACAATAAATTCATCTGAAATTCATTAGGTGGCAGCATCTATGGATGTAGCAACCGGTGCAACTACAAAATTCATTTCAGTCCAGAGACTATAATGGAATAGGAATGCTGGGAAAACTGAAAAGGATTTGGGTATTTTAGGCATATAGCATTTCATCAAAATGGAGTTTTGAAATTGAGTTTTGCTTTTTAAAGCTGTATGAGATATGGACCATGGGTTACCAACATTTATCTAGCCTGAAAGGTGGTCCAAGCAACCAGAACTTGATCAAGACCTTAGTTGATACTACTTCCGATCACAATTTAATGCATCAACCAATGGTCCATGTTCCATACAACCATAAAACATAGTCGGACATGTAAATGATTCAGATGAGTCAGATTCCGATTAATAAAAAAAAAATTATCAATCAATAATTGAATATATGGGCTTATTAGAATTCATTATAATTCAAAAATGTAACGAAATTGACTCGCAAAATTGAGCGACTATAGAATTGCCAAGCTAGCTACAATTGACATGTAGGCGATCGTAAGATTCTGCCCGGCCAACTACTAGCTGGGTGGGTATCCATATCAAAATTGTTCTTTCCTTGCTCTAATCAAAACATACATGTTAATAGTTTCTTAACTTCTCTTTGACACAGCTGAGCGGTCAATTAGAGAGCAACCCAAAGATCAGAGCCAAAAAGATGTCCATATTTATGGTGGCCACTTATGATCTGAGCTGCGACTATAAATGACAAAGCTGCAACTATAAATTCATCTGAAATTCATTAGTTGCAACTATATCATTCATTTCAATCCAGACTCCAGACTGGTTATCTTGTTGAAGTTGAATTACAAAATTTATGGAGAGCCACAGAAAAGACTATCCATATATAGTCATCAAATGGGAAAGATGAAAAAATGGGTTCTTCCCCACTAGTGTTAATTCTCCAACTTACTATCATCAGCACAAAATTTCCTTAGCTTTTGTTACAATTGCAAGAAAAAATCTTGGCCAACGAAATGACTACATTTTCATGTACATGTCAGCCTCATTCCACTTCCTCTCATTTCTCTTTTTATTTATATTCAATTACCTTAGCTTTTTTTAGTTTTGGTAATCACAAATTTTATTTGTTGCATATTTCAGAGGTGGGAAGGCATTTTGCAGTCACGAATGATGCTACCAAGAATGGTGCTTGAAACTCTAGAGAAAATTTTACATAAACTGCACGTGACGAACTGGTATTGATAGCCTACCTTACCAATACTGTATCATCATATTTGAATTTTTGATACAGTAAAGATGAAATACATGGTAAAACATGAATGACTTGTATCACACTAGATGATGGTGCTACCACCGACGGTGTAAAACATGAATGACTTGTAAAACCCAAACAATCATTACAGTTACTGTTATTTAAATGCCAATTTTCAACCACCGACGGTGACATAGATGATGGTGCTACCACCTTATCTCCCTGACATAAAAGCATCGAATTCGCATTTGCTACGGGCAATGCAAAAGACATATCAAGTGAATTAGTTGGCAATGCAGAAGACACATCGAGTGAGTTGATTGGAAACCCAATATGTGCATCCGCTACTGGCAATGCAGAAGATACAATAACTGAATTAATTGATACTGTTGGTGCCACTGTTGCGACTTTATTAGTACTATTTGCATATTTTGAAGCCACAAGTTGTATCTGTGACCGGGTCAAATGACTTGGAAATCGATTCAGTGTTGCCGCTGATGAAGATGAGGAATCTATATTCGATGATGACAATAACATCTGTAATTGTGATCGATTTTGAGGAAAGTTCAAGTTATAAAGCTCTCCAACACCACCTCCTCTCATGCAGAATACAGCAGCATCATAAGCTTTGGCGGCTTTCTCAGCAGTTTCATATGAACCCAACCAAATCCTATCTCTGCTCTTTGGTACTCTGATCTCAGATACCCATATTCCCCATTTTCTCATTCTCACTCCTTTGTAACCATTGCCACCATTCTTGCATGTATTATCTTCATTTAGACCACCGGTATTACTAGCACTGCTCTTTTTCACCATGGCTTAAAAATAAATTCTTTTACAGATTTTCTTCAGTATTCTGGAGTTTTTCTGAGTTTTTTATCTGGTAATTTCATTGTTGGATGAGAATTTATGTGATTTTATTATTTATAGATTAGTAAAAAAAAATTAGTTGAATCGTGGGTGTTTCAAAGATATGCCACGTGCTTGTAAAATATTTGGCTAGAATTTCTAGTTTAGATTTGATCCATTTGTTGCGTACAAATATATTTGGTAGAGCCGTGGGCTTTGGTAGTTCAACACGTTCTAGCTAGGTTAAATTGAGTTTGAGAACTTACGTGTAGTGTGTACAGGGTTACAATGCTAGATGTCATTGTAAAGATAATCTCCAGAAGAATCTTTTTTGTTTGACTTGAAACCTACGTGTAGTGAAAGGGATGTATGTTTGACTAGTACAGACGAACTTGTGTCAGTACAGGTGGGTGCACGGAAGCTAGCCGAAACTTATTTTATGGCCATATCCCTCTTGAATTTGATTCAGTTGGAGTGGAATTTTTTTTTGTACATTAATCTTCATATTGCTTATCTTTTTGCGGTACATATAACAAGACATATACTATTTTCAAGCTGTCAAATGTATGTTTAGTCATCGTGTAAATAAATCAGGATAATCTTCAAAATTGATTCGGACATACAATTTCATTCTACTATTATGTTTTGCAGGTTTTCTTATATTCATTAACTGTAAGCATTTGTTTCCAGTTTCGGCTACTATTATGCTACTTTACGCATGAACCAGCATATCTTATAATTTATTGCCATTGACTGTTTTTAGTATGTGTTGATATAAGTATCAAGAGTCAGGTAATGTGGTGTTTGTGAAATGCAATCTGCGCAGGGAGCTGAAATCAGAATCCCATACAAATCCAGTTTCCACCACAATCCCATAGAAATCCAGTTTCCAATTTATAACAACCACCCATTTGAGTTTTGTGCCCCTTGCTGCCGATCCAAACAAAAAACATCAGCAATCCAAAGCAAACAACTATCAAGAGATTGTCAAATTAAGAGAGAGATAAATCTGTTTGAAATGCAGGAATGAAGCTAGTCAAGATTGAACTGAAGCTTAGTTCTTCTTCTACTTCTTTTCAAAACCCGAACCAACAACAGCGAAAAAAAAACTCTCAAAGAGTTGCACTTAAAAATTAACCAAAAATAATTAAGAGAGACGGGTAAAATGGTTAAGTGAGACTATGTTTAGTGAAGAAATAAAAAATGTCAAGATGGAGGGTCTAAAATGGCATATGTTCGAGATATGAGCTTCACAGGTTGCAGCCGAAGTGGAAGAGTCTGCAACACCAGCATTTTTGCAACAGAAAAAGCACATCAATAGCAGGGTTATCTCTGCAGCATTAAGAGTATGATACCCGGACTTAAAAAGTGCAAAGTGTCTGAAGTGGTTAGTAGTGCGTCCCTTTCAGTGCGTATATAGGCACCAAGAACTGTTGGCGAAATGCATGCTTAAAACATGCTTAGGAGTAAATTACAATACATCACATGTATCAAGATGCAAACCTAAAATTTCAAAAACAAAAATTAATAATTGAAGTATGGCATCTGAATTAATATTAAGATACACTGCCATTTTGATTCGATGCCTGAATGACTGTCTTTTGTTCCTAGACAATTCCATATAGGTACTGTACGCATGGTAAGGTAGGTTATCAATAGCAATTCGACACGTGCACCAATAGCAATTCGACACGTGCACTTTTTTTTGTATGTAAAATTTGTAGAGCTGGATTTGGGGCGCGCTCTTTAGTATCCAAACGGTGATAACCTGATAATTTTACGAATATTCATATCTTAAAAAAGAAGGCAGTGAAAAAATAAACTTTTCAATGAAAGTAAGAATTCCTCCATCTCGACCTCCTTGTCTGCGCAAAATAATTGCATCTTTTAAAAAGCCAGTCGTACAGAAACCGCTTTAGTGGTGGAGAAGGGATGAGTACGTTTTTCTAACATTCTCATGGCACAAAAAGCAAAGTGAATAAAATTCACAAGTCGATGGGGCTCAATGCTTCAATAATTGTATGCCAAAAACAGGTGTGTAATTCTCTCGTCATTGTTGTTGTACTCCATGGGTTGTTGCAATGTAAATGTGTGTGTGACAAATTGATGAGTGGCCTACGGCTTTAGCAAAGCTACTTTACTACCAAACCCAAGTCTTCAAACTGTCCGGGATAAAAAAAAAAAAAATCCAACTGATGGAGCGGAGGAAAAATTTAACGGAGAACCAACTTTCTATTTGACTATACGGAGTGGGAGATAGAACAAGCACACGGCATCCAAAACACTTGCTATACCAAAATTTCGGTCTTATCTTGGTTAGGACCGAGACATTGAGGCAGTTTTATCTCGGAAATATTATCGGTGAAACTAGATTTGTGCCTGTGCTACGCACCGGCACTTTATTTCTTTTAACTTGGTATGCACGGAGCTTCGTCCCGCCCCGCCCTGTGGGGATGAATTTTTTATTCAGCCCATAGCGATGTATTTTTTTATTTGGTGTGCGCGGGGCTTCACCACGCGCCTTGGCGATGCATTTTTTATTTGGTATGCGTGGGGCTTCGCCCTGCTCCGCCCTGTGGGATGCATTTTTTATTTGGTGTGCACGGGGCTTCGTCCCGCCCGTGAAAATGCATTTTTTATTTGGTGTGCACGGGGCTGGCGATGTATTTTTGACTTGGTGTGGTGGGAAAAATCTATTAAATAGGTGGAGAATATGTGTATATTTTATTTATTTTTATTTTTATTTTTATTTTTATTTTCGCATAAATATGTGGATTTCTTTCCCTCTTTATAAATTTGGAAAAAAGAGTCCTTATGTAGGTACTCGATTTCCAAATTGAATTTGGACTTCTATAAAATTCCAAACACGGTAAGTTTGGTTTTCCTTTTGAGTTTGTAACTTTTAAACCAATCATAAGTTGCCAAATGTCCTCACGAATTACAAATTGAATTTGGTTTCCTTTGTTTTATCTTTTTCCCGTTCTTTTTAAACCAATCATACGTTGCCAAGTGTCCTCACAAAAACGCTCGTTTCACAAAACTCAAAAAAGGTATATATTTCGGTCAATAGGAAACGAGGATTTCGTCACCATTCAACGTGGGAGCTTTATTTTTCTAGGCCTTTAAGTCTTTAGAAATTTTAGAATTTTTATTTTTAAAGTTCATACTTCTAATATGTGCCAAGTATTTTGCATAATTATTGCATCAATAGACGTATGTCAATAAGATGTTCTCTTTTCCGATCAATAAAAGAAAGGTGTTTTGGCTCAATGTTGGCGAAATAAATGTGTTTATACCCAAAAATATTTCCAGACACATAACACAATCCAATTGTTGATGCTGATGAAAACAATGATTTTACGCAAACAAGCATAAAGATGAGACACTAGTGGAAAACAGAAGTTCCGCGACTGCCAGGACAGGTCATATAAACGAGTTAAACGACCTGATCTAACGGTCTCTGATAGGGTCGTTGATAAAGCGTAGCTGTTTTGTAGGACTCTTAGTCGTGGGTCTCACAATAACGACCGGTTTTAAAGGTAAGGAGGTACAGACCCTGAGCCGTGGGTCGTAGATTTGAATTATAATATTAAAAAAAATATATAGATTGATTTCTTTGAAATGGTGAATACGAAAAAGCTTTGGTCGCATCAAAGTCAAGTCAAACTGAACTCAAATTGAAGTCAAGTCAAATGGAACTTAAATAAAGTCAAGTCAACATCAAGTCATATGACCAAAACAATGATTGTATTCATGACCAAATTCTTAACTGAATTGATCTGGATACTTGAAGTTCAAAAACCACAGAAAACAAAGATTCAAATCCTGAATTCACAATAATACAAGTACTAGTAAGTTGAAGGTTTATTCAAAGATGTGCTACAAGTCCTTATAAATTCAAAATTTCTAAAAACAAGGGAAACCCCAAAAAATGATAAAAACTTCCCGATGATGAACTAAGCCAACAATTCATATATTTGGTGCACTGCAAAGCAAACAAAACAAAAAGGGATTGATTGACACTTCAGTTGAAAAGGTACCAGAAAGGGATTTTAATCCAGAATTCTAGACGCATAATGGAAGGGTCGAAAGATTACAAGTCCAACATGGAACAACAAGCACCAAAGATCAAAGTCTATAAAAATACCCCACATACAATTCAACAGTATTTTCCAGGAAATCTACACAACTTTTCATTGATAACTCGCGTACCACAGGGATAAAAGATCATTAATTGGAGCCTCCTCTAACCAAACCATCAACTGTAGTTCTATAGACAGAGAATGCACTACCTGAGGAAAAATATTCATAATCTCATATTCTTTCTTAATCATCCTAATAGATCCATCAACTGCTAAATATAGACCACGCCAAAAATTGGGCTTTAAATCACACCATTTATAAACCCATAATAAGAAAAGTGTCTCATACTATGTATATAAGCATTTCTTTCACAACATATTAGTAAGATACAATCCAAAGGGCTCCGTTAGATAAACCTATTAAGCTGAGACATAACTCGAGACCTCGGAATGATAACTAAGTTGCCGATTACAAAGCAAATAAGCAATCCTACGTTTCCAAACCATTCAAGTTAGTTTTCAAACAAGGAACCAATACAACAAGACTCCAAGTTAATAATTCTAAATATATAGAAGAAAGCAATAGAGAACATCAACCTTTTTTTTTTTCCCAGGCTTTATATCAAGCACGGGTGACAATATTTGGTGCTTGAGAAGATGAGCTTACACAATTCAAGTTATAAATTTCGCAGAAGCACCTTCCTCAGATTGTGCTCCCTGAAACCAACAACATGATTGAATACTTATGATATGACATGAAACTATAACACATAACTAGTACAACAACTACATACGTATAATGAGTAAAGCAATTAATACACAAACATTTGACATGAACGGAATAGCTTTTATATGAATTGAATTTCTTTCTAATACACGTGACTTCATTCCATATTGTGCAAGGCAAAAACATTACATGAACTCAACAATTTTGCTTTTTAAGGAGTTCGTGATCTACTACATAACTTCTGTAATGTAGTAAATTAGAAAAGCCTTACTGGACGTCATGCCATAAGCAGAATTTGCTAGACCATGTAGTAAATTACAAGGCAAAAACATTACATGAACTCAATAATTTTGCTTTTTAAGGAGTTCGTGATCTACTACATAACTTCTGTAATGTAGTAAATTAGAAAAGCCTTATTGGATGTCATGCCATGAGCTGAATTTGCTAGACCATGTAGTAAATTAGCAGCACTTTGAACACATTAGTTGATGAAGGAAATATACCCGATTTAAGATCCTTTAGGCTCACGAATCCTCACCTTAAAGATGAACAATGGCATTTTAAAAGTTAAGGTAACCCATGCCAACAGAACGTTAATAAAAAAACACCTGTTCAAAATTCTACTTTACCCCGTTAAGGATTTCCACTTTTGCCAAACGTACGTGCAATCAACATAAATATAGGAATACCACCTTTGCATGTATCTGTGACTGAATTCTCCAAAAGCCTGATGTCCTTCACATGAAAAATCACAAGGCATCAGTGTAGAAATAGAGAAAAGCATTCAAGCAGCGTATGCTATGTAAAAAATTATGTGTAACTAACAAGTATAATGTAGCTAATCATTAACCAACATGCCGGTAATCGAGCAAGCCAAGACATCCAAAAAATGTACCAACAACCCATCTATTCTTATACTATCTGGACTGTAATTCTCTTTTCAATACAGTGGAGAAAATAGGCATGTGCTAGTTTCATATTCAAAAGGGACTAAGTTAATTAAGCCCAATGATTAACCATTTAAATACAACCAAGATTATCTACCATTAGCAGCATCCTCACCAATCTATGGCCAGAATTCATAACAATGTGCTAATCATGTAAGCTAATAAAACTTATCATTACTCAGATCAAATCTATCTAACATGTAAGCTAATAATCATTTGATGCAAGTAAACTGCTCATAGCTATCTAAGCCTTTCCCTTTCAAAGTAGTGCTCTTGAAAACTAATATGTAGCTAATTTGGATTCTAATTAGGAATTAATTAGTACATGAATTCCACTTGCACACATTACCATTTCATTAACTTATTAATAGAGTCCAAAAATTAGGGAAACGTTGAGATTACTTAACTTGACCTTTGTTGGTAACTGACCACCAACCTTGCAGCACTCATTGTGACCTTTTTACAAACACCTGGAGTGCAGAGTTGAGATCCATAGTGAGAGAGATTTCTGTTGTTGGGGTAAGGCTCCCTTATCCTGCAAACACGAATTCTACAAGAATTCCAACAAATTTAGGCCTTGATAGCACCACAAATGAAAACAGAAAAGAAAAAAAAAAGGACACAATTGTTTCCACCAAATTCAATCCACTCATCATCACATACAATAACCATTTATCAGGATTATGTTTAATCAAGTTAGATAAGAATTTTTTCTCAAACCTGCAACAAAATTACAACAACCAGTTATTAGATTCAAAAATACACAGATTTGTAATAAAAAAATGGTGATAGAATTAAGAGGTGAAGCATGGTTCTCAGCACTTCCTTATCACCATATATCATATATTGGCAAACCCAATCCAAGTACCTCAATTATTAGTCCTTCCACCTGCAGTTTTGAGAACTTTATCACTTATCACTTACGAAACAGAACTTCACAAAAGAGTTCATTCATCACACACATAGTACAAATTTGTTTGGACGAGCACCAACACAATAATAACAAACAACTAAATGCAGAATCACCGTCGATTCAAGAAAACCCCTAAAATTAAAGGAGAAGAAAAGATAAAAACCAAACCTCAGATCTCTTCAGCATAATCAGTAGAGTTGCATGCCATATGAACCCTTTTGTCTATCACATCATAGTGAACTGGTGCATAATTGTTCAGGAGAGTTTTACTTTCCTACAAAAACCAAAATAAATCGTCAAATTTCAATTTGATGAAAAACCCAAAAATAAATTAAAATCAAACCCTTTAAATCAAAATTACAAGCAACATGATAGAAATAATCATAAAACGAACAATCAATTTTACCTTCTTTCAAGTAAATCAGTTGATTCTTCAAATGTTGGTGAAGCCAAAAATCAAATTCCCCATAAAGTGTTCGAGAAATTCAACTGATGATGATAATTGGTCTTCTAAATAAAAATCCTACAAGAAAATCAAAATAAATTCAAAACCCTAACAATAACAAAATCTACAACAAAGAGAGAAAAGGGGGAATAAATGGTTTGAAGAAAATGGTTTTACATTGAATATTGCAAATGGAGAGATGAAGAAAAATAGTTTTTCATGAAGATATGTTGGTTTAGATAGCGGATCTGGGAGTGAAAAAGAAAATGATTTTTCTTCGAGATCGGCTATGAGAGAGCTTCAGAGAGTCAGGCGATGGAAGAGGGAGAAAAAAAAAACAGAAGATAGGGTTTCCAACAGGTTTGAGATCTACTTGAGGGATTTTAGAGGAAGAATCACGAGAAGGGTTTGCTAGCATGTTTGATTTAACGACACCTGGGGTTATTAATCAGAAGAAGAATGAAGACAAGGAATTTCCATGGAGCTAGTTTTTAGGTGAGAGATGAAGACCGAGAGCAGAGGTGAGAGGGAGATGGAAAGAAAGATATGCGGGTGGTAGAGAGGGATTTTTTATTTAGTAGTTAAGTGATAAAAATTAGAGAGGATTGTTATCATAGCCGTTCTTTTGGGTTTAGCAAATCGTGACCATAGAAAGTGTGGGGCCCATCGGATCTATATCACCTTTCGAGGGTCGTTGAATCGGTGGTTTCATGATGGCAAAATGGTAAATAAATTTTTCAATTCAGAGACGGCTTATTAAGCTCTCGGAATTTTTCCGTGTTTTTACCATATCAGAGACCGTTGTGTTTGGTCACCGCACCGGCTACCGTCATTGAGGGTCTCTGATGTGGGTCATATAAACCCCATTTTCCACTAGTGAGAGACACAAATTTTACGTGATTCGGCATGTTTGGCCCTATATCCACAGACGAATCGCCATAGGGAGAGATATTTTATTGATATATGGATTACAATTAGGGTATACTGGTGTATTTTCGGCTATCAGGGCGTCTCCCTGAGATTTCCCTCTATGTATACAGTTAACTACACGAGTTAAACCCTAATTTCGAGATAAACTTCGTATGGAAGCAACTTGGTCAGCAAGTCATCTAGAATCTCCTTTCAGGGTTTTTGCACTGGGTTGGTGGGAACGACCCAAATTGACATGGGCTAACGATTTGACCAATGACCTTTACTTTGACTGGTAGGGTTGACTCTCGTTGTTGACTGCGAGAGTCGACCTTTGACTGACAGATTGCCTTGACTGGAAACATGACTGGTGATCGGAACAGATGGCAACATGAATGGAGGCTGGCTGACAGCGCGATTGGCAACATGGGTAAAATCTGGATGGTAGCGCGCTTGAGAACATAGCTGGAAACAAGATGGCAGCGTGGCTAAAAACTAGCTAGCAGCGTTGTTGGAAACAGGCTTCGACAGTTGACCAATGGTTGACCGATCATTGACTTTGACCATTGACCGGCCAATAGATTTGGTTATCCTGTATACTGAGTTGGTTAACAGAATGGCAGACTTGAACGAAATCCCAATGGTGGTTCAAGTAGTAATCAGGCTCGATAAGTAGCATTTTTATGCAGGGCCTGCGGCTTTAGCAATTAGCAAAGCTACTTCACTGCTGCAAACTAAGTATCCAAACTGACTCAAATAGGTTTGGGATCAAATCTTGGTACCATAATCATGATTATCCAGAAAAGAAAAAACAATTCAAAGGGATAAACAACTTTCAGTTTGACTAGACGAGTGAGAAAGATAAAACACGCGGACATCCTCAAAACACTTGTTGTGCATTTACTGTGACCCAAAAAACTATCCCAACTTATATTCCCAAGACCTCCATTATTTTCTTAAGACTCCCATGCATGTCCTCATTCCATTATTTGAAGTGTAGTACTACTTCTTGTCTTTTCTCTTTTCTTTTGAGAATGGACTCTTATTAAAAGCGAACACACAACTTTGGAAGAGGAGACCTCAAAGTGTAGTAGTTCATCTCTTTCTAGCTTTGTTTTCTTCAACTTCAACGTAAAGTCTCCTTCTCTTCCCACACATTCTCAGTGGTACTCTTTCTTTGAAGCAATGAAGATGCAAATTATTACCATATTTTTAGTAATGATCTTCTTCTCTGTAACAATGTGTATTCCACTTGTAACTTCTTCATTCTCCGTTGAAGGTTTGTTTCTTCACTAGCCTCTTTTTTTTTACCGTTTATAGAAAGTTTATTCGACGTGATCTGTCATGTTACGAAACAACTCCAATGTAACTGTGACGTTTTTTGGTTTTGTCAGTTGTTTTGTTCTTTTTGTTTTTTCTTCTTCTTCTGATTTCTGAGCGTGTTGTGCAGGAGAAGCTCTGAAATCAATTAAAGCGTCACTTACTGATGTTGACAATGTATTAATTGTTGGAAAACGATTACTAAAAAATAATTTTTAAGGTTTTAATAAAATTATAATTTATTGTTTTCTTTTGTGAATGAAAAAACTTATTAGTCCCACATTGTGGAGTTTCCACGTTTTAGTTGTTTTAAGAGACTATATAAGCATTTTAGTCCCACATCGGGAGTTTTTCTTCTTAAGTTGTATTTGTCAATTATATAAACAAATTCACTACTTTTGTAAAATTTATGGGAAAGGGGTTTCTCCTTATTGTAGAGGGACCCCTAAGGGAAAATATTTTATAGCCGTTTCTTAAGCGTTCGCGATTTTCCTTAACGGTTTTTCGGAGTTGCCAAGCTCAAGTTGAGCATCTACTACATATGCTAGTAGTAGGTGTAGTAGGGTGTTTTATCCTGGAGATATCCGTCCTGTGAGGGCTATAGCATCACTCTTGAGTGTAGCCGGGCGCTAATGTCTTAAGGGCAGCGTGTTGAACACGTGACTCACTCTGTTTTTCCAAAGTTTTGCCTTGTTCTTGTTGCGGAGATTTGGGAGCTCGTCCGTTTCATCGGATCGATCACTTCCACTATAAAGGAGCTAAGTATCAATAACTTTTGCTTATTTGATTTTTTCCTTGTTTTTGATTATTGCACCCAACAATCTTAAGACATTAGAATTTGTAATAATCAAGAATGATTGATTGGTTTGTGAATCATGGATGTTAATTATCGGGTGAAAAAACAGAAAACGAATTTTTGTCAGCTGTAGAGTTTCGAATTTATCTCTAAACCTAGAAGGAATTTCGGTGAACCCTTTTGACACAACGTAGTGGACATCCTGGTAGTTACCCACGTAAAATTTCAGAATTTTTGGAGTTGTAAAAGTATTTTTTTGATATTTTACAAAACAGAGAAACGTTCCTGAAAAATTCTGACGGGCAGAAATTTGTTGTTAACTAAAGTAGTTTTTATGGGGTAACCATGAGTTTTTTGAAATGGTGATTCAAACGAAGTTTGTATATCTAGATGTTATCTTCAAAACTCATATTTTATTTTCCGATTCGGAACTAAGGTTTGTGAGATGTGGTGTATTAGGTGATTGGGAAATTACCGTGTACGTGGTCAGAGTATAAACGAGGATTGTGACATGAAATTGAGAAGGAACATGGCTACCGGGCGCATGTGGATGAACACAAGTCTTCCAAAGCTGACAAAGGCGATAACATCAAACACAAATCTAAGCGTATTCTTCATAAGAAAGGTATGTTTCGTAAAACTGAATCCGGCATTACTTTAATTAAGGGTGATTGTTATGTTTGTAAAATCCTAGGAAACATAAAAACCTTAATTAGTAGATAGTTAATGCTAATTTAGTTGAAACAAACTAGTACGAGTTCAGTGGCATGATGTCGGAAGTTATTTTAATAACCAATGTGAGAGACCAGTAGGTGGACTCTGGAGCCGCCAACCGTGTTTGCTGAAACAGAGACCTGTTCACCTCCTGTCAGAGGATAGGGGATGTCGAGAAACTCTATATGAGTAACTCATCTGCGACAGAGGTTGCATAAAAGGGAAAGGTCGAGAAGAAGCTCATATCTGTAATATTCTCACATTGAATGAAGTTTTCATGTTCCGGGCATATGCAAGAATCTTTTATCTTGTTCTGTTGTAGATGGTAAAAGACTTAAGATATTAATTGAATATGGAAAACTTGTCGTACCTAAGGGCATGTGATTTTGAAGAAAACGTTATAAGACTTAAGGTCAATATAAGCTTAATGAAAAAAATTGATGAAGTAGTTGATTCTTGTGTTTTCTTTTGTGTGATTGAATGTTTTGCATGGTTGACATGGAACCGTAAACTTATATAAGTCAATGCATAAACTGGGAAGCGTAGGCTGCATACCCAAATTTAGTTTGGATATTGAACACAAAAGTTAAATATTCGTAGAATCAAAATATGTTATAAAACCTTTTAGCAAAATTTCTCAGAGTAATTCTAAGCCCTTAGAATTAATTCAGTTAGACCTAGTTGACATGAAATCAACCCAAACTAAGGTGGTAAAAGGTGTTTTTATAACTTTCATAGATGATTGTACGAGGTACTATCTTGTATACTTACTTAGGGGTAAGGATGATGCCTTAGAAGCCTTAAGAGTATAAACTTGAAATTGAAAGCAAAGTATATGTTACCACTAAAAGGGTTAGGTCTGAACATGATGGAAAGTATGAAATTCATATAGGAGAACTTTACTTGTTAAATGGCATTATTGATGAGATCACACCTCCTTATTTACCGTAGTCTAATGGTATAGTTGATCGTAAGAACAAAACCATTAAGGAGATGATTTATGCCATGTTGATTAAAGGATTAACCGCCAACTTGTGGGGGGGAGGTCGTCCTCTGATTTTGTTATATCCTGAATAGAGTAATCTTTAAAGGATTAGGTAAAACTCCATATGGTTATGAAAGATAGACAACCTTCTTATGCATACGTCAAAGTGTGGGGGTGTTTAGATAAGATATCCTGAGTACCCTACTTCATATAGTTTTTGGTTGTGAGTTTTGCTTTTTCTGACTTTGGTGTGAATACTATTATGGAATCTAGGGATGCTGAGTTCTTTGAACATGTTTATTCTTAATCATGTACCTCATTAGAGATGTGATTTTAATCCCCTAGATTTATTTTCAAATAGTCAGAACTTATCTTTAAGGAAGATGAATTAGAGTTGATCCTAGGAGAAGTAAAAGATTATAATCGAGACTTCTTATGGACTCGACTTCTTAATAAGCCTAGCTTAATCGAGCTCCGGACTCGTAAAGAAGCCATAACATCTATTGAAACCCCATTCTGGTAAGAAGCTTCATTTAGTGAAATGGACTCGAGTCAGTCGGAACCCAGACTTGGGAGCTTGCTAGTTTACCTCTAGGGTGTAAGACAATGAGATGTAAATGAGTCGAAACGTTAGATATATGGAACTGTGGAAAAATATTAGGCTAAGTTTGTAGCTGAAGGCTATAAACTAAAAGAAGGTGTAAATTTCCTTGATTCTTATTCACTTGTGAAGAGAATTATTTCTGTTGAAATGCTAATTGATTTTGCTGCCATAAACAACTTGGAGTTACATCAGATGGATGTTAAGATAGCTTTGCTAAAACCGTGAATTAGATAAAGAAATTTACACATACAACCTGAGGATTTTGTAGTGAAAGGTTATGAATACAAAGTTTGTAAGCTTAACAAATCTTTGTATGGTTTTCAAATAAGCACGTAAACAGTGACATGGAAAATTTGATCATGAGATAATGTGTAGTGGATTTAAGTTAATGAATCTGACAAGTATATTTATAAGTAACTTGTTTAGGATGCCTGTGTGATTGTATGCTTGTATGTTGATGATATGTTTATACTTGATACAAACATATATGTGATTAATTCCACCAAAACCATGCACTGAATGAGAACATTGACTTGAAAGACTAAGGATTTTTGATGTAATCTTAGGGATGAGGATTAAAAGATAATTAAATATTTATAGTCTTAGTCATTCTCATTATGTTGAATTTGTGCTAAAGAGATACAATCGTCGATTGTAAGCACGCTTGTACTTCATACGATTCTTCTTGTAGACTCAAGAAAAATAAGGAAAATGGAGTATCTTAACTTGAATACTCAAGAGTTATAGGATGTCTGATGAATTTAATGAACTGTAAGAGTCCAGACATTGCCTATATTGTGAATAAGTTAAGTATATATACTTGTAGTCCAGAGCAGGAGCATTGGGATACACTTAGTAGAGTATTATGGTACCTAAAATACTCTATTACCTTTTATTTGATTTATGAAAGGTATCTTGTTGTCCTTGAGGGACTTTATGATGCAAACTGGATAGTTGACTCAGAGGAGTCTAAGTCTACGAGTGGATATGGTTTCACTCTAGCATGAGGGTTTGTTTTTGGAAGATTTCCAAACAAACATATATTGCTCATTCATTATGGAATCTAAGAGTACTATTGTGTTAGATAAAGCATGAGAGGGGCCGAGTGCCTAAGATGCTTTTTAGAAACATTCCTCTCGGCATAGGCACGTGCCGCCTATATCTATACATTGTGTTAGCAAGCTATAATAGCTAAAGCTAAAAATAACTAATCTCAATCGGCGTTATTTCCATTGATTGGATAAAGTCCAAGGAGAATATCGCGCAACCTTTGACGAAAGGTTTATTCAAAGAGATAGTTAGAAATGCATCGAGGGGGATGGGGCTTAAGCTCATAAATTAAACTTGCCATGAAGGATACTCACCCTTGTCGATTGGAGATCCCATGATCAAGGTTTCGAATGAGACAACTAATTTGTGGTGGGTAAAGGTAAACACTATCGAGAATTTCATTCTTTGTCCTTTCCCTATGGTGTAGACGTGATAGTGTGATCGCATGTGAAGGATGACTTTTAAGAAGTCTTAATGAGTTCTATAGTTTCAATTTAAGATTGAAGTGGGGTGTAGCAAGTAACACTCTTTATGGAAACTCACCTATCTCGAATGAGGAAGTGGGGCCGCTTCCTATGAGAATATGAGCTTTGATTCTCTAGAGCATTACGAGAAGCGAGGATATGTCCAGGGCCAAATTGGACAAACGGCACGAGCTTGGCAGCACCCTTGGAGATATCATCCGTGGTTGTTATCGCGAATTACATCAAACGCTAGCAGTTCAAGACATAGTTCACTTGTCTCTAGCAAGTAATTCCGGTAATATCTCACTAAGCAAAGGTTCAAGACCTCATGGACACCTCCGCCTAAAATGGTATTTCTGCGCTTTTTATGTGGTTTTCGTTTTGATGGTTTTGGTATTACTGGAACTTAGGATCTAAGGATTACTAAGGGTTCACTAGTTCATGCTTTTTCACTTTGGTGAAAGGAACCTTTAGTCTCACTTGTGAGGAACTAAAGATGAAAGATCTCTATATATACTATATGATTGTTGCAATCCATAGTATGACCCTGGGGTCAACACACTATTGTGTGAGGGAGATGACGTTAGAATGGCTAGTATGACTTCAGCATACACGATTTGTCTGTCTGTTCAGTCAGTTCGGGTCGTGAGATTGGGTTGTTGATTTACCAAGATCTATCTGTGTTTTCGTGTTTTTATTGAGTTTTCATTCATGTGGGGGATTGTTGGAAAACGATTACTAAAAAATAATTTTTAAGGTTTTAATAAAATTATAATTTATTGTTTTCTTTTGTGAATGAAAAAACTTATTAGTCCCACATTGTGGAGTTTCCACGTTTTAGTTGTTTTAAGAGACTATATAAGCATTTTAGTCCCACATCGGGGAGTTTTTCTTCTTAAGTTGTATTTGTCAATTATATAAACAAATTCACTACTTTTGAAAAATCTATGGGAAAGGGGTTTCTCCTTATTGTAGAGGGACCCCTAAGGGAAAATATTTTATAGCCGTTTCTTAAGCGTTCGCGATTTTCCTTAACGGTTTTTTCGGAGTTGCCAAGCTCAAGTTGAGCATCTACTACATATGCTAGTAGTAGGTGTAGTAGGGTGTTTTATCCTGGAGATATCCGTCCTGTGAGGGCTATAGCATCACTCTTGAGTGTAGCCGGGCGCTAATGTCTTAAGGGCAGCGTGTTGAACACGTGACTCACTCTGTTTTTCCAAAGTTTTGCCTTGTTACTGTTGCGGAGATTTGGGGAGCTCGTCCGTTTCATCAGATCGATCACTTCCACTATAAAGGAGCTAAGTATCAATAACTTTTGCTTATTTGATTTTTTCCTTGTTTTTGATTATTGCACCCAACATTAATCAGTTGGGATGAAGAACACAACAAGGATTATTGTTCTTGGAGAGGTGTTTATTGTAATAATGATACCCATTCTGTAATTTCATTGTAAGTCATTTTTCTAGTCTTTTTAGTTTTTTTTATCAGTAATTGAGTGTTTTAGAATGATAACACGAATTCGATTTGTTTACTGATTAAAAGGGAATTGTCGAATTTGAAACTTGGGGGAGAAATCTCACCTGCTATTGGAAATCTGAAGAATTTAATATCTATGTAAGGATGTTTCTTTTCTCCTTTTAATTTGTTTCGATTTTGATTGTTTTTATTGTGTATTATTGTACTCATAGTTGTACTCTGTCGTATAAATTTGTGCAGATTTTTGAGAGGGAATCGTTTAAGTGGAAAAATTCCACATGAAATAGGAAATTGTCTAAGGCTGGAACACTTGTGAGTACACTTTAGTTTATCTATCATTTTTGATGTCTTAAATTTATTTTTTTATCCCTTCAACAATCTTGTTTGAGTCTGATTTGTGTTGCAGAGGCTTAAATGGAAACTATTTGAGTGGCATACTGCCTCCTAACATTTTTACATTAACAAGCCTGTGGTACTTGTAAGTATTATAGAGTTTCTACCATTCTATTAATTTTTCTTAATTTAGTTGCTTTCCTTAATCTAGTTTTTAAATTTACCTATAACAGACATGTGTCCGGCAATAATATAAGCGGCTCCATCCCGGAAAACATCGGAAATTGTACAAGTCTTTTGTACTTGTAAGTTGCTATATGTCTACCGCTTTTTCTATTGTTTCTTGATCTATATACTCATGTTTGTGATACATTTCAGGAATATTAGAGGGAACCGGATCACCGGGGAAATTCCTTCCGGCATTGGTTTATTACAACAATTGGGGTTCTTGTATGTGCATTGTTTCTCTACTTGTTTCCCTTACTTTGCTCATGTATTCGATACCATTTGTGATACATTTCAATATGGTTTCAGTGATGCGGCAGACAATGAAATTGTTGGGGAAATTCCTTACAGTTTTGGCTTTTTGCAACAATTGCTGTTCTTGTATGCATTCTGTCTCTACTTGTTTCCCTTACTTGGATCATGTATTTAATACAACTTTAAAAGTTGAGGTCCTAGAGATGATTTATTTTGAAAAAAATAATAAATAATAATACTGGGTCTGGCTGTTTATTCACTAGACAACTTCAAGGTAACCGGCTGAATGGGAAGATTCCACAGGCGATCGGTTTAATGCAAGCCCTTGGCCTACTGTATGTATCATTAACTCTTTTTTTTAAAACATAATTGTACTTGGACTAATGAAATATGTTAATTCTTGACATACGAGCTTGGATATTTTTTCGCCTTATATGTCTAAAGAGCTACTGTATTATGCAGAAATCTCTCGTCAAATCATTTCCAAGGACAAATCCCTTCCGAGGTTGGGACAATTATAAATCTTGAAACATTGTAAGTCTAAAGATGTTGGATTTTTTTTCCCCTATAAGGTATCTCTAGGCTAACATATTGTGGTAATAATTTGCATGCAGGGATCTTTCTTGCAACAATTTTTCAGGAGGTCTGCCGTCTTCTGTTGGTGATCTCGAGCATCTGCTTACCTTGTAAGTGGAACTCCCTTGCTCTGATTATATTCAATATTTCAAGGGATATACTTAGGAATTAACTTGTGCATTGTTCACTTGTAGGAACCTGAGTAAAAACCATCTTGACGGTCCTATACCAGCCGAATTTGAAAATCTCAGACACATCCAAATTCTGTGAGTTACAGATAACCAAATGTGTTTCTCATATGAACTACACTGATCCTATCTTTGTATCGTAATATCGAACAGGGACATGTCATTCAATAATCTCTCAGGCAACGTCCCGCAAGAGTTTGGTCAGTTGCAGAATCTCACCTGCTTGTAAGGCCCTGATTTTTCTTTATGCTGCGGAAACTATAGTTGTATAACTTACGTTTTGGAATGCGGTGTTCGTCTCAATTCTCAGTGTTGCATGTCTTCTGCAGGATTCTAACAAACAACAGTTTTCATGGGGAAGTTCCATCTCGATTGGCTAACTGTTCTAGACTAGTTAACCAGTAAGTTTTTTTGCTATCATTTTAGTGGGTTAACTCATGAAGTTCTACACTAATTCAGTTCTTGTGCGGAAACAGGGATCTCTCAGGCCGCGTTCTCCCTAACAAAAACTTCTCAAGGTTTGCAGGTGAAAGGTATGGTATCTTTGAACTGGCTAAAGGGAGATTAACTGATGGGTTTCTGTTTGATTTATAAATTGTTCAATGCTGACAGTTTTTCTGTTAGGTATTATGGGAATCCTTGGCCATGTGGCAATTGGTCGGAATCATGTTTTGGAATTGGACCACAAGTTGAAGATCCCATTGAAGAATCCAGAGGTATTTTTTTTATAGTGTTGAGTGTGTGGATCAAACATTGATTTTCTCTACCCATTCCCTAAAGCTAGATTTATCTTTCAATTCACAGGACTTCCCAGGTCTCGGATTTTGTTAATAAGTATCAGTTGCGTCTCACTGCTGTTATTGGTTATAGTTGCATTCATACTACGCAACAAACAAATCCTATTTTGGAAGGAATGTGGTGATAATCGTAAAACACTTGAAGGCATGTCTCCAATTCACTTCTTACTCTCTCATGCTTACACAATTAACCTGTTTAGCTAGTTGTGCTTAACACATTCTACTATTTCAGGTGCACCTAAAGAATCCTTATCTCCTCCACCAGGCTCAGTACCATCTCCATAGACGAACGAGCGCAGATACAAGATGGGTAATCAAGTGCATATCCTGGCATATGCTAAATTGTGCATCCGTTAGTACTACGGACTCTTTGAGTTTTTCTAAAATTTGGAGAGGTTATTGTATCTCAGAACTCCTTTTCTGAAATTTGGAGTGGTAATTATATCTCAGAACTCCTGGTGAACCAAATTCTAGTTGTGGAATCTCTGGATATTCTGAATATGTATAAATAAGTCTTCCCGTCTTTTCATATGTCGTATAAACTGTTGTGTGCGTAAAAGTATTACTGCCTTGCATGTTTTACATTGGTTTCTGCAACCATGGCTTACTCCATGGTATCAATCAGTGCCACAACAAATGTGTTTCTGGAATCTCCCATGAAATTAGGATGTAAAAACACCGATCCAAATCCCGTCCAGTATCACTCGAAAGTGGAACCTAAAGCCAACATCATAAGAAATGTTCTTTTCAGACTTCACTAGTGCAAGACTCAGACTCGGTTATGCGCTTTTCATGTTTCTCTTAATTTCGTTTTCTTGTCTTTGACTACTTCAGCAATATGTAGAAGAAGCAAGTGAAGCTAGGCTAGTCACATAATTCTCCGCTCTGCATAACATTTTAGCTCAACTTAATAGGAAATTTCATGTCTACAGTAGGGGCTGAGGGTTCTAACCACTTTATTCATGGGTAACTCACGTTCGACTTTCGCATGTCAGTAATTTTTACTATTTACCAAAACTCTCTTTCCTCACCAGTGGCACTCACTAGGTTCAGCTTAATCTCCTGTGTTCTCACCCCTCATTAGCATCATCATCTACAAAATCCGAAGAAACCCAACCAAATGTCTAAAAGCTTGATTAATATTTAGACATTTTATTATTGCTGGAAGCTATGATGATTTTCGAAAGCAAACATTGACAAGGAGTTAAGGACCCATGCCATATGGGGCTATAACTAGCTCTCTCTAATAAGCTGATGTGGATTTTATCCGGATAAAAAAATGTACTCTAAGATTGTTTTTTGAAACGACAAACTTGAAAACAATAATTCTTGAGACAGCACTGAAAACAATGTATAAAAAAAAAATGTAGTGGTTTCGAATCGGTTGAAAAAAAAAAAACACTTTCGGTGCACCACATGATCTACCAAGTTGTTCTTTCATTTGTGTTTTGTGCAAAATAAAACATCTTTTTGTTTATCTTGTGTGACATGGTGTCTCATGCTAGTGTTACGAAACACGAAAGGACAATAATTACAAGACTTGTTTTTGTTCCTTTATTCAAAAAACGAAAAATAATATCCGAAGTCAATAACTAGAATAATATCTGAAGTCAAGACTAAATAAATTGAAAAAAGAAATTAACGTATGCAACAAGCCTTTAAACCACTAGGTGGCCCTAGTGGCCGAGTTATAGTCTCGGGAGGGTTTACCAGAGGTGTACCCACAAAACCTTTAAACTCCAGACCCTAACTATCTACGCAAAACCTTGGAAAGTGTTGGAATATATTTACCTTATACGTCATTGAGTCGACCGTGAAGACTGTGCATATGAAGAAGAGGTCAGGTGACCGTGCCTAAAGTAAAGATAAATTCCGAGAATATCTAAATAATTATGTGTAATCAATTTTCTAGATATTGTTACTTAGTCAAACAAAATATTGAGATATTATGTTATCTCCTAGGTTTAGTTGACTCTATAAATAAGAGTTAGAGTGCAAATGTAAAACTATCTCAGTTTCTACTGATGATCAATATCATTCACCCTACGGGGTTTGTCAGTGGATGTAGGCGTTAGTGCCGAACCACTTTAATCTTGTGTTCTTTGATTTTATTTTCTCTAATCGATGATCCCTCGATACCCATAATTTATTAGAAAGCACTAAAGAATCTCCTTGGTTGGCATACTTATTGACTACAGGAGGAAGTACCCTGATGCGAAATTCCAATTGTTGTACACGAGTTTGCACTCAAGCATACTAAAATTCATATATAAGTCACAGAGCTCTACTCAGGTAGTCTCACTATGGACATCAATATCCGTAGTCAAAACTAATCACATGGATAGATCAAGAAGATGGATATAGAGAAAAACATAGATGGTTTTGATGTTTACTAAGTGAACGGTGTTTCCAATATCTGTCTGAAGGCCTCCGCCAAAATGAACCTATCCTAATGGACTGAGATACTAGTCTGACTAATATCAACACACTGGCATATACAAGGGAACCAGTGGTCGATAATTCTAGACTTCTTTTCACCTGGAGGTGCTGGTATCCTGGTAGAAAACAGAGACTAACTAGAATAATATCTGAAGTCAAGCGAATGATTTCGAACAGTTCAAAGGATTTAGTGCTTTAGCAACACCCTAAGGTCGTTTCTTTTTCTTCGAATCTCACAGAAAAATAATTCAAATAATTTTAGATTCTTTTTAGTATGAATTTTGGGCCCTCAACAGAGCTGGGCCCTGTGCGGTCGCACGACCTGCACGGCCTCAGGCCCGGCTCTGAAAATAATTGAAAAAAGAAAACAATAAATTGATTTTTCGAGACTAAATAGTTCCACTTATGTTTTATGATTTTGCTTTGAATTTTGTTGCTTTCGCCATCCATGATCCATCAGATATTTTTGTCTCAATCCCTGCATGATTGGGTGACATATCCAGGCCTTAGTGTTTTCATTCCATGTTTATACGAATCATTTGTACTAATTCCTCTACAATAAAAGAACCATTTTTAGGGACCATGGTCTTATTAGGCCAACCTCCCTATACTTATAAGGGGTGTCCTAAAGTTAGGTAAATACATATTTACCCGTTACTTTTATTTAAATTAAAACTAACCTAATAACTATATAAATCTAATCATATATATCTAATCTAAACTAAATGAATCTATTAACCAAAATCAAAATCAAAATCAAAATCAAAAACAAAAACATGGGGGAATCGAAATCAAAATCATAACCAAAATCAAATCAAAATAAAAAAAAAATATTCTCTTCTTCTTCTCTCTTTCCTTGACGTTCTTCGTTCGATTGAAAAATGAGTATTAACTATTAACCATCAAAATGAGTTGAAAATGGAAGTTGCAGAAATGATGAACATGAAGAACAGTTTGGCTATTTCGCAAAAAAAAATTCCCAACCGAACCTTAGTTCGGTTATGTCATAAAAAACATTTCCCAACCGAACCCTTTTAGTTCGGTTTGATCGCAAGGAAAAATTTTAATTTTTTGTAACCGAACTTCTTACTGGTAACTAATCATTACTAATCATACTAATCACTAATCATTAAGTTCAGTTTGATCGTAAAAAGTTTTAATTTTTTTTTTTGTAACCAAACTATTTAGTTCGGTTTGATCGTAAGGAAAATTTTCAATTTTTTGTAACCATACTTCTTACTGGTAACTAATCATTACTAATCATTACTAATCATACTAATCACTAATCATTAAGTTCGGTTTGATCGTAAAAAGTTTTAAATTTTTTTTGTAACCAAACTATTTAGTTCGGTTTGATCGCAAGGAAAAATTTCAATTTTTTGTAACTGAACTTCTTATTGGTAACTAATCATTGCTAATCATACTAATCACTAATCATTTAAGTTCGGATCGTAAAAAGTTTTAATTTTTTTTTGTAACCGAACTATTTAGTTCGGTTTGATCGCAAGGACCAATTTCAATTTTTTGTAACCGAACTTCTTACTGGTAACTAATCATTACTAATCATACTAATCACTAATCATTAAGTTCGGTTTGATCGTAAAAAGTTTTAAATTTTTTTTGTAACCAAACTATTTAGTTCGGTTGGATCGCAAAGAACAATTTCAATTTTTTGTAACCGAACTTCTTACTGGTAACTAATCATTACTAATCATATTAATCACTAAACATTAAGTTCGGTTTGATCGTAAAAAGTTTTAATTTTTTTTTTTGTAACCGAACTATTTAATGGTCACACCAAATATATAGTTCGATTTGATCGCATGGAAAATTTTCAATTTTTTGTAACCGAACTTCTTACTGGTAACTAATCATTACTAATCATGCTAATCATTACTAATCATACTAATCACTAATCATTAAGATCGTTTTTGGTCATAAATTTGGGTAACGAACAAAAAAAATTAAAATTTCTCGCAAATTTTTTTTCAATTTTTTGTAATAGAACTTCTTAATGGTAACTAATCATTACTAATCCTACTAATCATACTAATCATTAACTAATAACTAATTAATCATTAAACTAACACATTTAATTAAGGAGAGTAAGTTTGGTATCAAGAAAAATATTTAGATCAATGTTCTGAAAACCGGCCCGGACATCGACCCAGTAAAATCACTGAGTCAAGGGTCAATGGTTCAACCAGTGGTTCGACCCGGGTCACTGGGTCAAATATAGGTTAGCAGTGAGAAAATTTCATGTTATGAATTATGGGCTTATGGCCACTTAAGAGAACACTAACGGGCTTTATGTAAATGAATGACATACGAGTACTTGCCCTAGTTAACTTTTTATACTTATTAAACAAATAAAAACCTAACTATGCCTCTTCATTTTCACTTCCGTCCCTTTCTATCTTTTCTTTTCTTTTCTCTGCCTCCACTTTCTTTTCTCTTCTTCTTTCACCGCCGAAAAGAATACAGTGGTACTATTTTGATCTTCCTCCTCCACTTTCTTTTCTCTTCCTCCTCCACTGCATAAGCGACACACAATAATTTTAATTTTCATGTCTATGTTCTACCTTCACTAATCATCAGAACATATACATATAATCTTTATTTTTGAAGATTAACATCACTCTTCTCTCGATCTGTGACCTTTTCTCGATCTATTTTGTGAAATTATATCCTCCTTTGGACGATACGTCTCAATGTTAAAGATCAAAAGAAGATATATGTAATTTTCTTTTAATTGGGATTTTAGATTTTGGTTATAATAGTACTGGGTCGAATCAGTAAAAACCGCATTGGGTCGTTGAGTTAGCGGTCGAACCGGCTGGGTCAAACGGTTTTCAATAAATAAAGCGGTTTTCAATAAAATTACTGGGTCACTATTGAATCGGACCGGAAAAGTGACCGGTTCACGGGTTTTCCGGTCAGACCGGCCGGTCCGGTCCGGTTCTCAGAACACTGATTTAGATAAGGAGTGACTTAGGATTTCTTATAATGTCTTGCCTAAAATAGAATCATGGTCCCCCACAAAAAGACCATGGTCCCAATAAATGGTTCCAACAAAAAATTTGTAGGTTGTTCCCGAACATGTTTTTGTTCATGATCCATTTTTATGTGTACCCAAATTATACAAGAGAATTAGCCCTAGTAATTCTAGAAGTAGTTTCCTAATCCTAGAATAAGACATACTTTTAAAAGATTAAAAATATAGGGCAATTTTCCTTCATAAAAAGACTAATACTTGGAAGCAACTTAACCTTTAAATAAGGTGCAATATAATACATGTATGAGGGGAAACAACTAGAGAAGATACTAGTAAGAAGTTCTAGACGAAAAGAAAAACAAGTTTAAAAAGACGAGGGTGGCCAAATACACCATAATCTTTTTGTTTCAGCATTGCCACACTCCACGGAAACTATGGACAAATACATATTAATTGCTCGATTTATGTTTTCTTATGCAATCCATTAAGCAAATTAAATACTTGGATAATTCTTACGGTCCGCGAGTTATAACCCCAAAGGTGTCACTATCCATCCACAAAAAACCCATCAAAACAAAAGTAACACAAAACCCCCAACAAAACAAAAATAACTCGGCGGTTGATGAAACCAAATTTTGGTTTCATCATAAAATTTGATGAAACCCTAAAGAATTTGATGAAACCAATTTTGAAATTTGGGATTTTTGTATCAATTTTTGAAAAATTGGGTTTTTGTATCAATTTTGTTTAAGATGGAGTTTTAATGGATCCCAACATTTGAGTGGGGTTTTTGTACCACAAGTTTGATCACCTTGGGTTTTTATGACTAGTTTTGTAATTCTTATCCCGCAAGTGATTAATTTATTATTTCGATGACACCAGGCTTGTTGGTCATTCAAAACACTTATAAGTACTAATTTAAAAGAGTTCAAATGCAGCAGTGGTGACTTGAATATTCACCAGCTACAATAATAAAGAGAGAGAATCAATAACTAAGCTAGAATGATATAGAAACAAATCAACATCCGACTGAAAAATTACAAGGGATTGGATGTTTAGGCTTGTAACATGGAACTGAAACTACTTGAACTGTATCAAACGGCAGTCTAGGCGAGTTCTGATGATCAGTGAAATTATTCACAATCGTTTGGACATCCAAGTAACTCACGTACACCGCATGCACCAATTCGCTAGACAAAATGGCTCTATCAAACTGAGATTATCCATGCAGCTTTTAAAGGCCCTTTACAATAATCTACACTTGCATTTCTTACGCATGTTGCAGTCGCAATCCGTCAAAGTAAATACACAAGGATGCACAAAAAAACATGAAATAAAATTAAAACCTAGCTAGCTACAAGCCTCAGATCAGAATTGCAGAATATGTCACCATTCAGTGCCCAACGATGGTATTCTTTATAATTCGATATCCTCATAAGCTTGTTGTATATACCAAAACTTGCATCCAAACTAAGAACATGAAAAAATCTATATCTATCTCATGGCCAGTCCAAGTTAATGTGCAGTTCAGGGTTCTTATGAAAAAAACGTTATTGTGGAGTGGGTCGAAAATCACATTAAATGATATACTATCAACCAATAGTCAAAAAAAAGTAAATTAATCTCAACCACCAGACTCACATAGTACTAACAAATGACACAACCTAAAAGCTGCCTGCAACTAGACCACTTAATAATGATCTGAGTAGCTGTAACTATTAAGTCGCCATTACTTCATCTGAAATTCATTTCTGTCAGCATCATCTGTGGTAGACTTACGGCCAAAATATGATACTTGTTTCTTTCACTTTTTTATTATTATCATCTAATTACAATGAACTAATTACAGCACAATATGAATATCCAAATTTACCCATCAAACTTGTGTAATATGCACAATATAAGAGAACTTCACAGTTTACAGTTGCATTTCTTACACATGTTGCACAGTGCAATATCCATCAAAGGAAATAAAAAAGCATGAACAGAAAACATGGAAATTTAAGTTATAATAAGCCTCAGAATTCCAGAATATGTCACCATTTCATAGTCTTGTTGTAAATACCAAAACATACATCTAAACTAAAAAAAACATGAAAAAAAATGTACTATATCTCATGACCAGTCCCAATGGAATATGAGACCACCTGATCAGATATGTAGATATTTCGACCATCAAACACCTAAAGTTTTTTTACGACGTTTACAGACGGATTTTACAAACATTAACTGGTTTGATCCGATTTGTGAAAGAGAGATTCCTCCCCTGCGGAGAACAATATTTAAGTAACTAAACAGATGACTACACAATCAGATAATCTAGAAACATACCCAGTCAGATGAGGGGACAATGGTTATGCAGGGTGAATACAAATATGAAAACTTCAAATCCTGATCTATGCTGCTGCTGCTAAGTTTGTTCATACTCACAACGCACAACCATTTTTCCTCTCATCTTGTTTGGTACTCGTTTCCAGAGATATCATCATATTATGTACATGACTACAAACAATCACCAACAGTGAAACTAAACATGACCAAGATATAAGATTACTGAAAAAATCAGATGAACCAGAAAAAAAAAACCCAAAGAGATGGGAGGAAAATCATTGTGCATAGTGAATACGGAACATCAAATTATCCTAACTTCACTAACCCCCATTTGTTGGTACTCACAACACACGATGAGTTTTCCTCTCATCTAAGTTGGTACTCTATTTTTTCCAGTCATACCATCTTTTTCAGTAATACCATCTAGAGACTGAACTGAAAATGATAAAGAAAATATATCAAAGCTGAAAGACAAAATCAGATGAAAAGACATAAAAATGAGTAGGAAAACTGAATAAGAAGTACATGAAATGAAATTCTAACTAAAAGTATACAGATAGAATAAAGAAGAGATTTGATATGACATCCAGGGGTTCTGAGGAAAAGAGAGGCTGGAGTGGAGGGTTTATATAATAAAGTTGGCCGAGTTGGATGAGCAGAAGAAGGCAAACCCAAAGTTATTGTGATTTTTATGATGGCCACTTAATTATGATCAGAGCTGCAACCATAAATGACAAAGTTACAATTAGGCAGGCCACTTATGGTCTGAGCTGCTGCAACTATAAATTTATTAGGTGCACCTATAAAATTCATTTCAGTCCAGACTGGTTAACTAGCCCCCATCAAGCAGCATCTATTTTGGAACGGAATGCTGGAAAAGTAAAAAGGATTTGGGCAAAGAATTTTGGTATGTAGCATTTGATCTCCGAACCACAATGTCCATCAAATTTTGTTCAAGTTTGAATTACAAAATTTATTGAGAATCACACAAACGACTTGTTAAGTTTCAATGCAATGTGCCAGTGTTTCAAAATTGAGTTTTGCGTTTTAAAGCTGTATGAAGTATGGACCATGGGATAGCAACATTTGTCTAGCTTGAAAGGTGGTCCAAGCAACCAGAACTTGATCAGAACCTTAGTTGATACTACTTCCGATCACAATTTAATCAACCAATGGTCCATGTTCCATACAACCTCCAGAGGAAGTGCTACGTTGTTTTCGTCCTTTTTTACATTTACACTTTAGTATAAGATAGTTACATCACAAAGATACAAATAAAAGTCCAAGTCACTACAAAAATCATAGTCTTAGTCCTTGTGGCATTCAACAGCACAAAAATATAAGACTTCTTGACTATTGGGACACCATATATAAAACATAGTAGGACATTTTCTAGCAGTAATAATGATTCAGATGAGTTGGATTCCGATTAATAAAAAAAAAAAAAAAAAATCAATCAATAATCAAATTTATGGGCTTATCAGAAATTCATTATAATTCAAAAAAGTAATGAAATTGACTCGCAAAATTCAGCTACCAAACTAACTACATTAGACATGTCTGCGCTCAAATGATCCAGCTCGAGAGTGATCGGCCAACTACAAGCTAGGTGGGTATCCATATCAAAATTGTTCTTTCCTTGCCTTCTTTTCAAAAATCTAAATGAATTTCCTTGCCTAATTAAAGCATGTGCTCATAGTTTCTTAACTTCTCTCTAACACAGTTGAGCGGCCAATTAGAGAACAACCCAAAGATCTGAACCAAACATATTTATGGTGGCCACTTATGATCTGAGTTGCAACTATAAATTCATCTGAAATTTATTTGGTTTGGTGCAACTATAAAATTCAATAGCACCAGGCACTATACATAAAGTCATGGAATGGCAAAAATGAAAAAGTCTTGTGCTCATAGTTTTGCCAGTCTTAGTAAGATTTGGAACTTATCGGGGGGATTCGGTCTTTGCAAAAATCAAATGCTACCAAGGAAAGGTGCAAGTATAGTCAGTGCAGCAGCTGTAAGGCACGTGGTTTACAAACAAAAGGCAAAATGAGAATTAAAAACCAATCCGTATTCCAAACATATGATAGTAATGCAATTCCTGGCCTACAAAGACTTGAAGCAAAAATGAATACACAGATTTGTCACCTGCAACTGGATCTTTCTGAATAGCTTGTTTGGTGGATCAATTTATGTTTTGTTATTAATGCAATATAAATTAAGCAAAATAAATATTTTGTTAGTTCTTATCAGGCAAATGACTTCTATACTTTTGGAATTTATTTAAATAATTTTATTTCAATGCATGATTTCAGGCATGTGGCCTTCCAAAAATACCTGCAGAAGTAGTAAAGCACAAGCTTAAACAGCGTCTTAGCAGTTTGAAAGAAGAATCAAATGTTTGCATTTAAAGATTTAAATTTTCATACCAACCAAAAGTCTAAAACAATAAAGGAAGTATTCAACATCCGGTGGAAAATGATAAAGGTTTTGCATAGTTCGGCATGTAACACTGATCACGCTTAATAAAATCCCCAGGAGAATCATATCAAATGGCATAATAGACTAGTTGTAGCTTGTCATATGGAACATAAATCTTCGTAGGAAAGGGTGTAAGCATCCATATTCATTGGCCAGTGCAGTCCAAGGCAGCATACATATATAGCTTCTTATTGAAGCTTTCGGTGAGCTAAAAAACATGTAAAGGTGTGTCCTTCCCATCTGGGTATCCATATGGGGCATGTTATAGTTTTCTCAAATTACAAATTAAGCTATGAGTGAATACAAAATAAATCACTAAGAATCATCACAGAGAAACCCTGAGTAGACTTGACAGAACTATGCCCAAATATACTACTTTGCATGTATAAGGAAGCATTACTGCAATTGGCTTCAGCACAGTGGTTACAAAAATACAGTTTATATGGATTTGATAAGCTTCATGCGCATAATTACCGAGCAAAAAAAAAAAAAAAAAAAAAAAAAAGATTAATGGAATGGAGAAGCCCCTCTGTTACAAAACATGAACATGGACAGTGAAATTTAAGCTATAAGCCTCAGAATTGCGGAATATGTCACCATTCAGTCCCGAAAGATGGTGTTCTTTATATTCGACATCCTCATAGGCTAGAACCTAAACTATTATTCGATTAAAAAAAAAAAAAAAAAAAAAACATGACAAAATGCATGTCTCATGGCCAGCCCAAGAGGTAATGGCCGCAATGCAGCTCCCCAAGGCAATGGAATATGAGACCACATGAGATGTAGATCTTTGATCTTTGAAGGAGAGAAATTTTGCTAATCTAAAGTCCAGATAAAAATCAGATAAACTAGAAACATACTCAGTAAGATGGGAGGAAAATCATTATGATCGGTGAATACAAACATCATATTACAATCTATGCTGCTGCTGCTGCTGCTGAGTTTGTTCATACTCACAAATCATAATGACTTTTCCTCTAATCTAGTTTGGTACTCATTTCCAGATATATCATCATATTTCACATACAAGACTCCTAAACAAGACCAAATGTTAGATTACTGAAAAAACAGAAAAAATAACCAAAGAGATGGGAGGAAAATCATTGCGCATGGTGAATAAAATAGAACCAGGTTGAAAGATATGTACACATACAGCTGTAGAAAAGAAACTAATCTAATCTAAGAGACTGAACTGAATTCAAAAATAAATAAATAGAACCAGGTTGAAAGATAAAACAAGATCAAAACACATAAATAAAATGAACATGAGTGTGAACTGAATTCAGAACTACTGAAAGACTAACTAAAACATGGAGATGAAAGGAAGAAAGAGATTTGATATGAGATATAGGGTTTCTGAAGATGGGAAGAAAAGGGAGGCTGGGTAGGGGTTTATATTGACAGAAGAAAATGAAGACAAAGCCAGAACTATTGGGACTTTATGGTGGCCACTTATGATCTGAGCTGCAACTATAAATGACAAAGCTCCTGCAACTAGCTAGGCCACTTATGAACTGAGGTGCCAACAATAAATTCATCTGAAATTCATTAGGTGGCAGCATCTATGGATGTAGCAACCGGTGCAACTACAAAATTCATTTCAGTCCAGAGACTATAATGGAATAGGAATGCTGGGAAAACTGAAAAGGATTTGGGTATTTTAGGCATATAGCATTTCATCAAAATGGAGTTTTGAAATTGAGTTTTGCTTTTAAAGCTGTATGAGATATGGACCATGGGTTACCAACATTTATCTAGCCTGAAAGGTGGTCCAAGCAACCAGAACTTGATCAAGACCTTAGTTGATACTACTTCCGATCACAATTTAATGCATCAACCAATGGTCCATGTTCCATACAACCATAAAACATAGTCGGACATGTAAATGATTCAGATGAGTCAGATTCCGATTAATAAAAAAAAATTATCAATCAATAATTGAATATATGGGCTTATTAGAATTCATTATAATTCAAAAATGTAACGAAATTGACTCGCAAAATTGAGCGACTATAGAATTGCCAAGCTAGCTACAATTGACATGTAGGCGATCGTAAGATTCTGCCCGGCCAACTACTAGCTGGGTGGGTATCCATATCAAAATTGTTCTTTCCTTGCTCTAATCAAAACATACATGTTAATAGTTTCTTAACTTCTCTTTGACACAGCTGAGCGGCCAATTAGAGAGCAACCCAAAGATCAGAGCCAAAAAGATGCCCATATTTATGGTGGCCACTTATGATCTGAGCTGCGACTGTAAATGACAAAGCTGCAACTATAAATTCATCTGAAATTCATTAGGTGCAACTATATCATTCATTTCAGTCCAGACTCCAGACTGGTTATCTTGTTGAAGTTGAATTACAAAATTTATGGAGAGCCACAGAAAAGACTATCCATATATAGTCATCAAATGGGAAAGATGAAAAAAATGTTGTGCTCATTGTTTTGCCAATCCAAGTAAGATTTTGAAATTAGCAAGGTTCTGGTCTTTGCACATGGTTTACAAAATGCAAAATGCAAAATTAATTTAAGAAACATATCCCAATACTGTGAGAAACTGAATGCAATTCCTGGCCTACAAAGACTAAAAGCAACTGAAAGAGCTAAAGACAAACAATATTTAAAAGAACAAGTACAGATTTGTCACTTGCAATAACTGGATCTTTCTGGTAACTCATTTGATGGGACTAATTTATGTCTTGTTTACGCAATCCCTAAATAAATAATTTTTCTCTTATCATCCAATGCATGGTTTCAGGCATGTGGTAAAACACAAAATTAAATAGGGCCTTGAGGTCCATCAATATAGAAATATGTAGCATTTTTGTTCATAGTTTCTTCGGTTCATAACTCTGAAGTGAACCATTACATCTTCAATCTTCGTAGCATATGTCATTGTATCAGATCTCGGGTTTTGTTAATAACCTCCAGTTGCATCTCACTACTATTATTGGTTATAGTTGCATTGTTACTGCGCAACCTACAAAGTCTATTTTCGAAGAAATGTGGTGATAATGATAAAACACTTGAAGGCATGTCTGATGTCTCCCATTCACTTTTTATTCTCTCCTGCAGCTCACACATTTAATCTGTCTAGCTAGTCGTGCTTAACACATTCTACTATTTCAGGTGCACCCAAAGAAGCCTTAGCTCCTCCACCAGGATCAGTACCATCTTCATAAACGAACGAGCTCAGACACCAAGATGCGTAATCAAGTGCATATCCTGGCATATGCTAAATTGTGCATCCGTTAGTACTATGGACTCTTTGAGTTTTTCTAAAATTTGGAGAGGTTATTGTATCTCAGAACTCCTTTTCTGAAATTTGGAGAGGTAATTATATCTCAGAACTCCTGGTGAACAGAATTCTAGTTGTGGAATCTCTGGATATTCTGAATATGTTGTATAAATAAGTCTTCCTGTCTTTTCATATGTCACATAAGTGTTGTGCGCGATAAAACTAGGACTGCACTTGGTTTCTGCAACAATTACTCCACCAAAGGTTTTTATCCGGCCATGTCCATGCTCGTAGTAGTTATTTGATTTTTTCAGGTCAAGGAGTTTGCTACTAATAAGATTAGACAAATTTTAATAGCTTTGACAGAGGTAGATTCGGGCATAAGGGATCCATGATCATCAATCAGTGCGACAACAAATGTCTAACTGGAAAAAGTTGCACAAATATGAAAACCAAAAAATTAACAATTTTAAAAAATAAAAAAAAGCGCTAGAAACAGGGATTGAACCTGTGACCTTGTGGTAAACAGCGACACGCTCTAACCAGCTGAGCTATTGCAGCTTTTTTGGGTCGTTTTATTTTCTCATTAACATATCCAGTAACTATTTTTACCACTTCGGGTTGCCTAAACGGGTACTACAGGTATTCTGGATACCTCAAGTCATATACTCATGTTTTCACCGGGACATGTACATAAACAAATGTGTGCCGTTCTGCTTTGTCCTAACTAAGTTGTGCAAACCAAATTCACGAGTGAAACAAGCAATTCTCATTAATGAGTCCAAGAGGATACGGAAATATAACAGCACACTGTCAAGGATCTCGGCTATAAGAACCTGGCATTTTCAGGGGCGACCCCAAAAGAATTAGGGGCGATATTAAAAAACAAAAAATGTCACCCAAACGTAAATTTAAGCTACCCCTTATTTTCGATTTTTCGAAATGGCCAATATGCCCTTATATAATTGGGAGCCTACATCATAATCGGTAGGTTAAAGGTGAATCGGTAGGTTAAATTGAAATTATACCTACCGATTATTGTGTAGATACACTTCGGCTAATAATCCCTTTTATAATCGGTAGCTTATCCAACTTGTAAGACTACCGATTATAAGGATCCCCATATTCAACCTTGGCCAAATTCCATAGGTTTTGAGGGTGCGAGCCAACCATAACCACTTGGCTTGAGTGTGGATGTAGCCATAATCGGAAGCCTAATAGGTTACATACACACCGATTATAAGTTGCCCCAAAATGAGTTTTTTCTAAAATCCTTCACGTAATGAATTTTGAAATATACCATAATCGTTAGGGTATATAATTATATAACCCACCGATTATAACGAGCCCCAGATCCATACTTTGCCATATTTCATAGGTTTTGAGTGTACACAGCCAGCCATAACCACTTGGTTCGTGTTTTGGATGCAGCGTTAATCGGGAGTTAAATATATTACCAAACCATCCGATTATGGGTTGCCCCAAAATGAGTTTTTTCTAAAATCCTTCATGTAAGGGAATTTGAAATATACCATAATCGGTAGGGTTAACAACTTAACAACCTACCGATTATAAGGAGCCCCAGATCGAACCCTTGCCAAATTCCATAGGTTTTGAGTGTACAGAGCCATGCATATGCATGTGGTTCGTGATTTGGATGTAGCCATAATCGTAAGCCAAAAAGGTTCCACAACCTACCGATTATACAGTTGCCCCAAAATGAGTTTTTTCTAAAATCCTTCTTGTGATGAATTTTGAAATCTACCATAATCGGTAGAGTTTATTACTTCTTACCGTCCGATTATACGAAGCCCCAAATCCAACATGTGCCAAAATCCATAGGTTAAGAGGGTACAGATCCAGGCATAACCATGTGGTTCGTGATTTGGATGTAGCCATAATCGGACGTCAAATTGGTTCCAAAACCTACCGATTATAGGTTGCCCCAAAATGAGTTTTTTCTAAAATCCTTTTTTTTTTTTAAATTTTGAAAGCTACCATAATCGGTAGATATTCTAACTTAAATACCTACCAATTATTGGTTTCCCAAGATTCAACCTACATCAAATTAGCTGTTGCAGTTTAAAATAAATTTAAGAAATAGCCGTTTGAGTTTTGGGGAAAAAGAAAAACAACCGTTGGACCCTAAACCTATATAAAGAAACTCATATCTATAAATCCAATTGCACCAAACTCTTTCCTCTCTTCAGTTCTAACTTTGAAAACAAAAACATGGATATTTCTTTTGCCGAAGAAGAAGATTGTGTTATTTATAGAGCGTACGTTGTGGTAACTTCTCATGATCGTGTTCACAAGCTCCAAAAATCAAAATCCCAAGAGCAGTTATGGAACCGTATTTTAATGGTATTTGAGGCGTTAGATGGTAATCGAATAAGGAGATCATCCAATGACATTAAGATGAGAATGAAAACGCTCGATAAGGAGATTGACAAACTTGAAGATGAGGAACGATTTGTTAGGAACGCTTTTCCTTGGTGGACGTATGAAAAACGAGTAAGTATCTTTGTAACTCCGGCTCACATTAACATAATTGAGTAATAACTTGTTACTCATTCGTAATTTCAGAGAAATCTTGCTGATCGCCGGTATGTGAACCTCTACGGGAAACGATTTGAACATGAAGGATGCTACAAAATCAAGAGGGACAATTCTATGGTCACTGGAAGTTATGATTTGTTTTAATACTTTTAAGTGATTGTAAGAGTGGTTTTAAAGTGATTGTAACATTAAGGTCTTTATGTAATGGCTACAATCGGAATATTATTAATATAACAGCCTACCGATTATTTATACGCGGTAGTTTATTTGGTTAAATAAGAAACCGATTATCACAATCGCACACTTTATGAGTTAATTTAATTTCTGAATGTTACGTTGTTTGGATACAGAAAACAAATTTTTCTACACGTAGTCATAATCGAATGAAACATATAAAATAAACCTACCGAATACTATAATCGGAAGTTTAAGAAGTTCACCTTGTTACCGAATATGGTGTTGTTTGGTTACAGATCACAAAGGACTTTAGAGTGTCATAATCGGAGGTTAAGGAATCATGTTATTTCCCGATTATGGTGTTGTTTGGATACAGAAAACAAAAAAATTTTCACATAGAATAATCGTAGGAATAATATAAACTAACACTACCGATGATAATAATCGGAAGTTTAATAAGTTACATTAGTTCCCGAATATGGTGTGGTTTGGTTACAGAACAAAAATTATTTATTCACAAAGCATAATCGGTAGGCAACGAAATTCATAATCTTCCGAATCTGATACTCCCTCTGTTCCATTTTAGATGATGTTTTAGGGTTAATTTTTTGTTTCACAATACTTGAAAGTTTTCATATTTTTTCACAAAACTACCAATACCACCCTTACATTTTGTCTTGGAACTATAAGTTTATTTTTAAATGCACTAATAGCAATTAATGTTTGAAGACTTTTCTCAAGGGTATAGATGGAAAATCTTCATATCTCTCTCAATTTTCTTAATCTGCGAGAAAAATCCAAAAACATCATCTAAAGTGGAACGGAGGGAGTATTTTTTTGCAAAATCCCCAGATTCGGTAGGTAAATAATATAAATAGCTCCCGATTCTGATGATAAAATTACAAATATCCCCAGAATCGGGAGCTATGTATATAAAGTAACCTTCCGATTATTTGGATAAAATTCAACAGTTGCGTATCTTTGCATGTGATTCGCTTGCGAGTCATCGTTAAATGCATAAAGATAGCAATAAAACCATTCATAATTCATAAAACGAACCATTCACAAACCATAAACATAACGTACCAACTTATAATCCGACATAATCCTACATAAACAAAGTTAAATCCGACATAAACAAAGTTATGCATAAAGTTAACAAAACACCGAGAGTTTAGTTTCTCCTATTTGCTTTGACTTTGCGAGCTTTACTACCTCTACGACTTGGACCAACATCATCATTGCTTTCATCAACTTGAGTGCTCGATGACGCCCGAGTTCTTTTGTTCACCTTGGTTGTAGGTTTTTTTCGCAATTTTTCCCCGAACTGAGATGCATACTCCTCATTGTCAACGTTATCAATCAACTGTTGGTGCTTTTTTATCTTCTCAATTGACACAGGCTCTCCGGATTTTATGCAATAAGTGCACCATTTGGACAAACGCTTGAACCTGCTCATCTGTTTTAAAACATAGCATACCATCAAACGGTTATTACTCTATTTTGACCCATAATATTAAACTAAATCAATAAAACAATACGTACCAATCTATCAAAACCCACAGGTTTCTCTTTGAGGATACTCTTGTACGAATCGGGATTTGCTTTAAGACCACGGATTACACGAAGATGACAAACATTCCGGTACCAATCCATATAGTTGGGAGCATTTTCAAAATCTTGGTTGGCTTCCCTTCCTTGGTTGATCAAGTAATGCGCCCTTCTAAACAAAGGAATTTACAGGATGGTGAACCCTTGTAAACCACCGTGATAGAATCTTTATCAGACTTGCAATGCTCCAATTCCAAAGTGAAATTGTCATGGATTTGGTCCTTTGGTATACCTTGTACAAAACCGTGTTGTCGCATCACCCTTGAGGCATTGTACATTACATATCATGTGGGGTGCCATCACGGTCCAAAATAAAGTGCCAAATCGGACCGACCCGCGATATGTCCATCAGCTTGGTCTTCCTTGTATGGATCAAAGCATACGTCTTGGGCATTAAGTGAGTCCAAAATCTCCCTCAAACGAATCAGCTGCTGCTCCTTCGTCCTAGAATGGTTGTCATCGAAGACGTACTTTGTTCCTCTAGGGTCACCTTTCGCCCACGTCGGATTTTCAATGGCCAATCCCAAGATAGGGAAGTGGTCGTAGATCCATGTCTATATTGTCATTTTTGCAAGTATTAGGAAATTGATTCTTCAATGGTAGAAAAATAAAAAAAAAATAACCAAGTATGTAGAGTTAATAAACAATACCTGTAGTAGACTCACGTTCCCGGCCACTTGGCTAATTCCAAGCCTCGACGCCTTTCTCAACTCTTCCATCAACCACGCATGGCATTCCGTGCCCCAAGAGTACTCATGCACTTTATCGAGAGGATCCAGAAGTTGTAAAACTTTGGCGTCGACCCGATTGCCACTGGTATTGGAGAAAATGACACATCCCAATACACATAGGAGATATGCGGTGGCCGCGTGGTTGACTTGCTCATCCGTTAAAGTTCATTTATCTTCTTTTTCCTTGGTGCCCTTGAACATATCCATCAGAGTACCCATGTTGAACTTTCTAGTTCTATACTTCATGCAACTTTTGAACTCAGTTGTTGATGTTTCTTCATCCCAAACCAAACACTTTTTAGTTAGAGCATAAAGTTTGGTTCATTCCAACTGCTTTGTGAACTCAGCCCTAACACCTTTGCCATGGACAGGGAGTCTAGCTAACAATCTGCACAACATTATCTGGGGTAAACGTCATCTCCCCAAACGGAATATGGAAGGTGTCGGTCTCAGGATAAAGTCTCTCTACACACGTCGATATAGCCACCCGGTCATGTTCCAACATAGAGTTCTCCGCAGAATCAGCCAACCCATAATTTTCAATAATTCTCTTGAACCTTTCACATTCATCCTTCAAAGGCCAATCCAGCATTTTTGTTGGTGCGGCGGTCGGTTTGAGTATACGAACCGCATTGGAATGATACTATTAAACACATGACAAGTTAAAAAAAAAAACCTAAAAATATAACACTTAAAACTATTACGAAGAAAAAGATAATAGGTAAATAAAATGGAAACGATTATTACCTCGGTTTCATATATTTCTTTGGCCCAGGAGTCTTTGTATCCAAATAATAATTGTCCTCCATCATCCGGCAGCCCAAGGGTTACGCCTTCTGGAATATCCCTCACCTTCAGTCTTTGTGGGACAAGGTGTTTCGCTTTCTTTCGAGGATGATTTTTCTTTTCGGCTTCTTCTTCTTCTTGCGCACCACTACCTTGTCCTACTTTAGGTACTCTATCTTCGGGTGCTTCTAGTTGAATTTCTGGTTTTGATTGTGGAGAAATTGGTTGAACACCTTCTTGAACTGGTTGTGATTGAGAGGCACTTGGTTGAACACCTTCTTGAACTGGTTGTGATTGAGAGGCACTTGGTTGAACACCTTCTTGAACCGGTTATGATTGAGGGGCACTTGGTTAAACACCTTCTTGACTTGCTTGTTAAGTTCCATCTTGAGCACTTGAAGCGGCTTTAGCAGTCCTAGCTCTCCTTGCGCTAGCTATCAAGTTCTGACGCCTTTCCTTCCTTGCACTAGCTGAGACAATTGCATCTTCGATTTTTTTACCTCGCATATCCCTAAACAACAAAAGAAATTACAACATGTTAGTAAACTATATAATCGGAAGTTAATGTAAAACCAACGCTACCGAATATACATATTCGGTCGGTTGAGTTAACCAATTGCCTCCGATTACGCTCAATCGTAAACATCAGTTCACCTAAAGCTACCGAATACGTATAATCGGAAACAAAAGAAAAATTTTGGTGTTCGAATATGTTTATCTACACACAATAATCGGAAGATAAATTTCAACATAACCCTCCGAATACCAATAATTGAAAGTCATAAAAAGTCCACCCTCCCGTATGCATCACAATCGGAAGCCTCACAAAACTAATTTCTACCGAATATGCATCACTTTGTGTCCAGAAATTACTCAAGTGGTTCAGCCTAAACAATCGGAAGGAAATTACAAAATATATCACCCGATTATTGTGTCTCTAATACTTGTTCTTCCCTAGTATATTCGGAAGGCAAAAACACAATTAGCTTCTGATTATGACCGATTTAGGCCTCAGTAATGAAAAACGTTATATAATCGGTAGGAAACCTAAATATTTACCACACGAATATGACAAATGTTCTCGTGAAATGAAGAATTCGACCACAATCGGAAGTTTAAAAAAATACCTAACCTACCGAATCTGGGTAATAACCGAAAACCCTAAAAAAAAACATGGATTCGTCGAATTGAAGCAATATAAACCTAATTAATGGTAGAATCTTACCTAATCGGTGCCATTTCAAGTTGCCCGAGAGTTTGTCTATTAGTATCGCCTATATTAGGGACTTTATCTTCTTCGTGTTCTTCGGGTTCGTGAGTTAAAACCTCTTTATTACGGGCATGCAATCCAATATTCGAATCCTCACCGCGCACTACGTTTTTGGTTCGAGCTTTCTTACGTTCCTTTTCCTTCATCTTTATAGATAATAATCGAAGATGATTCGATTCGACGATGACTGATGTATAGTGAGGATAGGGGGAGAGTTTTCCTCTCTGCAATCGGAAGGAAAGAGGAGAAGATGAGTTGAATTTAAAGTTGAAAAGAAAATGAAATGGAATGAATTTAGGTTGACTTTGGTTTTATCTGTCAAACGGTTATTAATCGGTAGGTGATACCACCTCATTAGCTACCGATTGTTGAGTAGCCCAAAATCGGTAAAGCGAGTTACTTATAACCTACCGATTATTGGAAGCCCCAAATTGAACCTTTGCAAATTTCATAGTTTCGAAGGTACAGAGCCGACCATAACCATCTGGTTCGTGTTTTGGATGTAGCCATAATCGGAAGATAAATATATGACCCAACTTCCGATTATAAGTTTCCCCAAAATGAGTTTTTTCTATAATCCTTCATTGTAGGAAATTTGAAATCTACCATAATCGGTAGGAATTGTTACTTTTACCATCCCGATTATGGGAAGCCCTAAATCGTTATCTTAGATATTTTTTTATTCGTCCGATTATATAGGAGCCCAAAATTTCACCATTGCAAAATTCAAAAGATTTATTATTTCTATACTTTAACAATCGGTAGTCTCGTGAGGTTTTTTCCCTACCGATTGGTATAGAAGCCAAATGTGCGTCAGGAACAAAATCGATATTAATCGGACCCATAATATCGTTACTAAACTTCCGATTGCTTTATAATAATCGGGCACAAAATAGCTTCCGATTATATAAGGGCATTAACGTATTCTCCACGTTTTTTGACATCCCTTAACGGTGTATATGGGTTGGGAATAAAAAAATCGCCCCTAATTCTTTTGGGGTCGCCCCTGAAAATGCCAGGTATAAGAAGCTTTAGGATAAAAAAAATAACAACTGTATGATACGCTCAATTTCTTACTCATATTGGCTGAATATATTGGAAAACAAAAAGTCAAAGCCACAAAGAAGTGGTAGCCTTGTAAAAATTATATATAAGCACTACATGGTAGCTAACATGGTCCATCAGAGACTGATAATTAAGAAACAAAAATTGGGCATACGAGGAACCCCAATTATTGAACCGTTTTTTGGGGACTATTCAAAAAATGGGGAGACTACTCTTAAGTTTTTGGGGTGGTTATTGGTAGTAATTTCCAATCACCCCTTATCTGATTTTTTAAATACCTACTTTACCCTTAATGATTAACTTAATTAGTGTGATGATTAATTAGTGTTAGTGTTATGATTAGTAACTGATTAGTTAGTGATTAGTTAGTTATATTAGTGGGATTGTTTTGTTATAACATTATTATTGAGAGATGAAGAAGAAGAAGGAAATATGAAGAAGAAGATGGGTGAACCCAAAAAATATTTTTTTTTGAGTTTAGTAATTATGATTTGGGTGATTCATGTGATGATATCTCATCCTCAGAATCAGAACCCCCTTCACCTCATAGTGTATTTGTCCATACTTCTTATGATCCGGAAATGAGTTATTTGTTATATGATGAAAGCTTTTTGCCCCAAACTCAAGCTAACCAAACAAATGATGGATTTTATTAGCCACAACATGAAGATGAAGCTATGGGTACTCAGGTATGCCTCATATTTAGTTAATGTAGCTTGAATTGTGCAAAAATTTGGCCAAACTCAAAATTTCTGGAAAAAATTCGGTTAGGTCAACCTAGTTCGGTTACCAAATTTAGCTTGCGAGGTAACCGAACCATTCTGAATGTGTAGTTCGGTTACTAAATTTAGCAGACGCAGGTAACTGAACTACATGTTAATGGTGGTTTTTTAGAGTTCGGTTATGTTTTTCCAGAACATGTAACCGAACTATTTTTATATACTTTATAGTGCATTGTTCGGTTTAGTCGATATCAGCACTTTTGTTACCGAACTTTGTGTTCGGTAATGTCGCAGAAAATATAAATACAGCGTTTCTAACTGAACCTTTGAGTTCGGTTTAGTCGAGTTTTTCAGTTTCATGGACGAACTTTTACATAGAAAATCTAAATACCGAGTTCGGTAAGGCCCCAATTAATTTCTGGAAACTACATAACCGAATTTTGTGTTCGGTAGGGTCGATAAAAAAATTTACATTACCGAACTTGGAAGAAATTATTTTTTTGTATTGACATTGTGCTATTACTTGTAGGTTCCATGTGATCCAATAGAACCAATGGAAAACCAACCATCCCCAGTTGGTATTTTGTACGATGACATATCCCATCACTTCATGAATGACTTGGTATTCAAAAATCCGGAAGATGCAAAGAGTTGGGATAGACAACATGCACAAAAAGACATGTGTGTATTAGTATTGAATGAGAGAGAAAGCAAAACTCATTTTGAAATGGTTTGTGAGAGAAGCGTTGATCCCGATAAAATCCACAAGAGGAAGGGTTATGTTTATAAAAGAAAGACAAATAGGAAGAACAAAACTTTCTCAAAGAAGATTAAATGCCCATTCAAGTTGCATTTAATTACAATGAATATTTGGATGGATGGTTTCTCTACAAGGTTATGTAAGGTTGTCATAATCATCCTTGTCTGGAGCATCTTGAAGGACATTTCATGGCGACAATTGAGACAATTAGAAGGAAGGAATGGAGAGATAGACAAGTAATGCAACAATTGTTTTTTTTTGCTCCAAGAGAAAAACTACGTGTTTGAGGGTGAAAATGGTTTCTGCTGATTTTGGTAATTTCATGTGTGTGGGTGAGAAACGAATTTAGACCCTAAACAATGTACTGCATGGGAGTACTTTAGATTCGAGAGATCAATCTGTACAAATCCGGCCTAAACCAAGAAATGACCGTTCCAGACTTGCTTCGGTCACAAAGAGGAGGAGAATGGGCTGGTTTTGGGGAGGGAAGCGAAAAAAGTGTTGAGACCAGGTTGATTCTGGAAGAGTAATGGTTTCATGACTTGTATCAGAAAATGGGAAGCTAACAGATGGGAGAGCTAAGCCAAACGTTTTTCTGAGTGTTGTCTGATCCTTGGCCGAACTTGTTCTTTTTTGTGGAAATAGGTAAGACCTATTTATACAAGTCGGAGTGAAACGTACTCTGGTCTAATTAAGGAATGGAATAATGGGTGAGTAAATGGGAGGAGGTGGTAACCGTTAACTCATGGAATTGATGTTCCATAAAAGAAAAATGTTTCACCATTACTTCCCTATTTACTTAACCGCTTCATCCTTATTACACTTTCTTATTACGGGCGTAGTGTACGCCGCACGCTGTAAACTTCCAAACCAAAACCCAAATAAGATCCCCCAGTTTGTGGTTTGATGTCTCGAACGTTTTCGTGAAAACATGTAACATGGTTGTTGCCTGGCAAGTAGAGCTTGGGAGACTTTCTAGCTTGGCGACCTTCGACGGTCGAGATTTTGTATCTTAAGCTTAAAGGTATCCTTTGATCGTTGCATGCTTCCGTTTTTTGATAGTTGTATAGGGAAGGCCAGCATGATGGCATGGCAAAGTTGGCAGGCCATTGGCATGGCATGCCTTGGCGTGGTTTGGCATGGCCAAACTAGACTTTGGGTCAAAGTTTACCATGCGTCGTCTGGTAACCTTGGACGGCTAGGATTTGCTCCTGAAATTGAAGGGCGACCGTTGATTGTCTCACGCCTTCATTTTAGTTGCCGTATAGGGAAGGCTAGCAAGGTGGCGCGGCTAGGTTGGCATGGCATTCCTTGGTGCGGTTTGGCGTGGCCAAACTAGGGTTTTGGGTCAAAGGTTACCATGCGTTATCTGGTAACCTTGGACGGCTAGGATTTTCTCCTTAGATTAAAGGGCGACCGTTAATGGCCCACGCCTTCGTTTTAGAAACCTTATTTAGTGCCCTCTACTAGAATCGCTGTAGAATTATCGTACGGACTCGGATTTTGACGGTCCGCACCTCAAATCGACCGGAAAAGAATTTCCTATCTCCCTAAGAGGGGATATTTAGGTTTTGAACTCGTTCGGGAGGTGAAAACAGCCCTACAGTAAAACTCAGGAAGAATTCAGGAGGGATGTTACGGGCCCGAGGAGGCATAGTTTAGGCGCGTCCAAAATTAGGGTTTTGGAATTGGGCCTAACGTTACCATGCATTGGCTGACGACCTTGGACGGCTAAGATTTGCATCTAAGGTGTAAGGGTGGTCGTTGATTGTTGCACGCCTTCGTTTTAGTGCCCGCATAGGGAAGGCCATCGTGGTGGCACGTCAAGGTTGGCATGGCATGCCTTGGCGCGGTTTGGCGTGGTAAAACTAGGGTTTCGGCCCAAAGGTTACCATGTGTTGTCTGGTAACCTTCAAGGGATAGGATTTGATCCTGGGATTGAAGGGGGACTGTCGCACGCCTTCGTTTTAGTAGCCGCATAGGGAAGGCCAGCATGGTGGCGCGGCTAAGTTGGCATGCCGTGGGCATGGCTAGGGCCAAGGCAAGGTATGGCTTGACTTGGCATATGGGGCCAGTACCTAGGCATGCCATTTGGCACATGGTGAGGCTAGCATGGCTAGGGCCAAGGCAAGGTGCGGCTTGGCTTGGTATGTGGAGCCAATGGCTAGGCATACCGTTTGGCACATGGTGGGGCTAGCATGGCAAGGTGCGGCTTGGCTTGGCATGTGGGGACAATGGCTAGGCATGTCGTTTGGCACATGGTGCGGCTAGCATGGCTAGGGCCCAGGCAAGGTGCGGCTTGGCTTGGCATGTGGGGCCATGGGCTAGGCATGCCGTTTGGCACATGGTGCGGCTGGCATGGCTGGCATGCCTTGGCGCGGTGGTCTTCTTTGGCACGGAGAGTCTTGCTAGCATGGCTGGCATGCCTTGGAGCGGTGGTGCTGCTGGGCACGGAGGTGCGACTGGCATGGCTGGCATGCCTTGGCGCGGTGGTGCTGCTGGGCACGGAGGTGCGGCTGGATGGCTGGTATGCCTTGACGCGGCATGGGCACGGACGTGCGGCTGGCATGGCTGGCATACCTTGGCGCGGTGGTACTGCTGGGCACAGAGGTGCGGCTGGCATGGATGGCATGCCTTGGCGCGGTAGCATGAGAATTTTAGGGTTTTGTACAGGTGATGTCAATCAATGTTAGGGGTTTTGCCGTGGAACATGATACATAGAAAGAAAAAGGTACCCTGGTAATTCTTACATAAGCATGCTGGTTGATTCGATAAATGTGTTAATGGTCAGTAAATGCGCTAGAGGTTATGTTGACGTCATGTCAGGTGCATAGTTTTACGATTTTAACCCTAAGCTAAAAACCACCATCAACATTAAGTCCCCTGCTTAGCTCAGAACGGGAGCTGCGTTGCGAGGTAAGCATAAGATGGTGACAGGCTAGGACAGAGATCGAAACAATAAGTCATGAAAAGATGGTCAGGAAAGTCCAGCTAACCTTTTTGAGAGGTAAAGAGAGTTTGTGCTTCCCATGTTGGCGGCTTTTCATAAATATACTGGTGGTGCAGACCGTGGAGTGGTGAGATGAAAATTGTCGGCTTGGAATGGGAGTCGTAGGCGTCAGTCGGCTTGGAATGGGAGTCGCAGGCGTCGGTAGGCTTAGAATGGTGGAAATGGTGATGACGCTGGAACTTCGGCTATCGAATAGTGGTGATGGCACAACTTTGTCTAAATTAGGGTTTGGCATTCTGAAACCCTAATTAGCGCTCCTTAGTAGAATTGTTGTAGAATTCTCGTACGAACTCGGATTTTGACGGTCCGCCCCTCCATCTGACCGGAAAAGAATTTCTTATCCCCTTTCTCGGGTATATTTATGTTTTGAGCTCTTCTAGGAGGTGAAAACGGCCCGACAGTGAAACTCAGGAAGAATTTAGGAGGGAATTTGCGGGCCCGAGTGGTATAGTTGCGCCCAGTCATCTATTCTCGTTCATGGAGCAAGAAGGAGTCTTCATTATGTTCAAACTATAGAAACCCTGTCCGCATGAAAAGAGGTATCGACCCTCTTTTGTTGTTCGTCTGGATCCGTGCTTTCGTCTGCAGTGTCTCTCTAGTGGATTCCAAAATTCACCAAAACTCCACTGCATTCTTGGGATGAATGGACGAAATACATGCTCGGCGAAGATCATGTCAGCACTAACCTTGGATATTGTTGTTGCGCTGTCGGCCATCCTTGAATTTAGGTTATTCAGTATCTGTATATTCTGATCGCGATGATGATATGTTGTGGATAATTGTATGGTAGAAATCTTCCGAAGACACAATTTGAAATAGATGAGTTGGGAGACATTTTATCGTCGTTGTGCTGCTATCAGGTCTTGAAGGAATTTGTTCCAAGAGACATCCTTCGAACCAGCTTCTGAATCTTGGACTGTCATATGGAATGGGACGCGGTGAACAGTCCTCAGTTATACTTCCATTTGATCTGATGGTCATGGCCGAATATGTGAATGTATCTCTGCGGCGTGCTTTTGGAGTCTTTGGTGCATATGTACGGCTTCATGTTGAGAAATTCTTGCGTAAAAACCTGTAAGTGATGATGTTGAAATTAGAAACAACTTTGGTTGAGGAGAGTGAAAGCGTCCCATGTTGGTAGTACCAATGTGTAGCATACTTTCATTGCATCGCCTTGAATCCACGTCCACGGATTTGATGCAAGCTTATTGTACTTTTTCGGATGCCACGCGTGGCTCCCTCTGTTTCTTCAGAAAAAATTTTCATCCGCGTCTCTGGAGTTTTCTGATGAGTCTTTGATAGTGAAGGGATTTCGTGTAACTCCCCAGTCCCCAAGTATGGCTTTGTAGTGATTGCTGCTGTGTAAAGCTCTGTCCGGTGTCCACAAATAAGCGGTAACAGTTCTTGGTAGTATATGTAATCAGACGAGATTACATTGTCGTTGGAAGAAAGTAGGTTTTCCGGAATTGCATGGGCGTCCATGGGAGTAAAAGGATTGGCTGGATGCGTAACCGAGCAAACCGCCCATAATCACAAGTTTTGGGGGGATAGATCAAAAGGTGGCCATGACTACAAAGATTGTCTGGCTTTGACCATAATCCTTGAGATGGTGAGTGTGCTGTCACGACCCTTTACAGGAAGGAGTGGTGTTGAAGCGGCTTTGGATCTTGGAGAGGACGTTGAGACTTAAATAGACAAACGCTGAAGCTTCGGTTTCGGATCCTGGAGCAGCTTATGGAGAGAACACTGAAGTGGAGCGGCTACTGGAGCAAACGTTGAAGCGCAGCAGTTGTCGGAGGACGTGGAAGCGGAGCGGCTGTGTCAATCATTGTGTTATGAAATTGAACACCCTTCACATGAATAGTGGTTAGGAGTCCCTAGTTTTATTTATCAATCGTACTTTTCCAGGAGAGGTTTGGGGTTTTGGAACGACTTCCTGGCTGGAAACACTTGCCTTTCTTGATGCACTGCGATTGAGGGATGGAAATATGTCTTGACGCTATGCCTTGGAGAAATATAGAATCTCAGATAACTGTTTCATCACATATTGCGCGACTTTGTGGGCGAAATCCCCATCGTGCGGGTCCTGACTGAAAGAGGGTCTCTGTGAACTCAGGAGGGTTGTTGATCCCCTTTGCTTCCGATTTTGGAGAAGTCGTTTCTGATCTTTACGTGTGATGAAATTAGATTGTTGATCCCTTCTACTGGGCATTCAAGAGAAACGTGAGCCTTTTGATCTATAAACGCACGTCCTGCTGAAGTATCTTTTGTCTTTTCATTAAATCAACAGTGGTAAAAGGAGGACAGCTTTTTCTGGCTCTTCTAGTATCTTGCCCTGATGGTGGGGTAGCAGCGTCTCTAGTGACGGTTGGAGCTATCATGCTTGAAGAAACGTTGGGGTGGCGGAAGCGGCTTTGGTTCTGGTGGGTGTATCGTGCAGAGATGGCACGGTTTTGATCACGGAGTGCTGGAGCCATGGTGCTGCTTCGAAGGGTGAGGATGGCACTGCTTTGGCTGGTTGTGGAGTGGAGAAGATGGCGCTGGAAGGGCGCAAGATTTTTGCGCTGTAAAGGATGCAAGTTGTTGGTATTGGCCATCGAGCAGAGAATCTATCACTAGAGGGATGCAAGCTGTTGGTGCTGACCAGGGTGTGGCATTGTGGCTGGCATGCGCGTGTAGCATGTGTGCCTAGCATGTGCGTCTGGTAAGCGCGTCTGGCATGCGTGTATGGTAAGCACATCTGACATGCGCGTCTGGTAAGAGCGCCTGGAATGCGCGTCTGGTAAGAGCGCCTGGAATGCGCGTCTGGTATTGTCTTGGACGTGGACTGTTGGCGCTGGAACTTTGGCTACCAAGCGGTGATGATAGCGTTGGTGGCTTCAGTCCATGGGACGGTGGAAACGGTACTTGAAAGGCTTGCAGGGTGGATCACGGAATGCTGGTTTTAGCGGTAACGTGGTAGCAATAAAGTGGGCAAGCATATTCCAGCTATGCACTCCAGCGTTTCTCTTTCAATTTGTTTTCTTGTTGGTGCAAACCCTAGCCATAGGTATGCCTTCCATAAATCTGTAGAAATATTTTTCTTCTGAAGGGATGTAAACCCTAGCCATGGGTATGCCTTTCATAACTTGTGGAAATACTTCATCATAAACAATTCCTCTTCGAATATCACCGTAGTAACGTCGGCTACCTCATGAATAGTAATGGGTAATCATTATTATGCAAAGTAGGTGCGTGCGGGTAGGTGACTGTTTTTTTTTTTTTTTTGAAAGGCAAACAAAGCGCCTGGTTCATGGTTCGTTTTTTTTTTCTGGTGTTAGGATTGATAGATGATTGCTTTTTATAAGAGTTTTGGATTATTTTGAAATAATAGTTTTTTTTTTTATATGCTAAAGTCTGAATTGGAAGTGTAAATAACAAATCATCTGGGAAAGTTGTGAAACCGTGTATATTGCATGATGATGGAAAGCATGGGAACAATATGGCTATCGGTTTTTATTATCTCAGTAAATATTTGAAGTAGTAGACCATGTATTTTGTCTAGGCAAGACTTACTCGGTTTTCTGGATCTCCTGACGAAAAATGAATCTTCCAGGTGTAAGTCCGATTTTTATGGGAAGCACCGCCATGATGTGGAAAGTTCCCAGTCGTTTATGAGTCACTTGATAATCGAGTCGTCGATCCCTGGGTGGATCATTTGCTTTTAACCTCTGGGAAGTCCCTAGTCGCCCCTTGTGGTGTCATGACTAGTAATCGGGTCGTCTGGTAACTGAGTCGTCGATGCCTGAGCGGATCGTATAGGGTCGTCTGGTAGCTGAGTCAATCCATGAGGGATTGTTTTCCTCTACCGTCCTGATTTCTTCGTCGAAGTATGAGATCGAGGATTGGAAATTTGACATTGTAACCGAAAGATCAATCCCCCACTGTGGTCGCCAATTGTTTGAGGGTGAATGGTTTCTGCCGATTATGGTAATTTCGGGTGTGTGGGTGAGAAACGAATTTAGACCCTAAACAATGTACTGCATGGGAGTACTTTAGATTCAAGAGATCAATCTGTACAACCAAGAAATGATCGTTCCAGACTTGCTTCGGTCACAAAGAGGAGGAGAATGGGTTGGTTTAGAGGAGGGAATCGAAGAAAGTGTTGAGACCAGGTTGATTCTGGAAGAGTAGTGGTTTCACGACTTGTATCAGAAAATGGAAAGCTAACAGATGGGAGAGCTAAGCCAAACGTTTTTCTGAGTGTTGTTTGATCCTTGACCGAACTTGTTCTTTTTTTTGGAAATAGGTAAGACCTATTTATACAAGTTGAAGTGAAACGTACTCTGGTCTCATTAAGGAATGGAATAATGGGTGAGTAAATGGGAGGAGGTGGTAACCGTTAACGCATGGAATTGATGTTCCATAAAAGAAAAGCGTTTCACCATTACTTCCCTATTTACTTAACCGCTTCATCCTTATTACACTTTCTTATTATGGGCGTAGTGTACGCCGCACGCTGTAAATCGCCAAACCAAAACCCAAAGAAGATCCCCAGTTTGTGGTTTGATGTCTCGAACGTTTTCGTGAAAACATGTAACATGGTTGTTGCCTGGCAAGTAGAGATTTGGAGACTTGCTAGCTTGGCGACCTTCGACGGTCGAGATTTTGTATCTTAAGTGGAAAGGTAGCCGTTGATCGTTACACGCTTTCGTTTTTTGATAGTTGTGTAGGGAAGGCCAGCATGATGGCACGGCAAAGTTGGCAGGCCATTGGCATGGCATGTCTTGGCGTGGTTTGGCATGGCCAAACTAGACTTTGGGTCAAAGGTAACCATGCGTCGTCTGGTAACCTTGGACGGCTAGGATTTGCTCCTGAAATTGAAGGGCGACCATTGATTGTCGCACGCCTTCGTTTTAATAGACACATAGTGAAGGCTAGCATGGTGGCGCGGCTAGGTTGGCATGCCTTGGTACGATTTGGCGTGGCCAAACTAGGGTTTTGGGTCAAAGGTTACCATGAGTTGTATGGTAACCTTGGATGGCTATGATTTGCTCTTGAGATTTAAGGGCGACAGTTGATGGCCGCACGCCTTCGTTTTAGAAACCCTAATTCGCGCCCTTTACTAGAATCGTTGTATGATTCTCGTACGGACTCGGATTAGGCGGTCCGCCCCTCAAATCGACGGGAAAAGAATTTCCTATCTCCCTAAGCAAGGATATTAAGGTTTTGAACTCGTTCTGGAGGTGAAAACAGCCCGACAGTAAAACACATGAAGAATTCAGGAGGGATGTTGCGGGCCCGAGGAGGCATAGTTTAGGCGCGGCCAAAATTAGGGTTTTGGCATTGGGCCAAACGTTACCATGTTTTGGCTGGCGACCTTGGACGTCTAAGATTAACATCTAAGGTGGGAGGGTGGCCGTTGATTGTCTCATGCCTTCGTTTTAGTGGCCTCATAGGGAAGGCCAGCGTGGTGGCGAGGCAAGGTTGGCATCGCATGCCTTGGCGCGGTTTGGCGTGGTAAAACTAGGGTTTCGGCCCAAAGGTTACCATCCGTTGTCTGGTAACCTTGGAGGGCTAGGATTTGATCCTGGGATTGGAGGGGAACCGTCGCACGCCTTCGTTTTAGTAGCCGCATAGGGAAGGCCAGCATGGTGGCGCGGCTAAGTTGGCATGCCGTGGGCATGGATAGGGCCAAGGCAAGGTGTGGCTTGACTTGGCATGTGGGGCCAGTGGCTAGGCATGTCGTTTGGCACATGGTAAGGCTAGCATGGCTAGGGCCAAGGCAAGGTACGGCTTGGCTTGGTATGTGGGGTCAATGGCTAGGCATGCCGTTTGGCACATGGTGCGGCTAGCCTGGATAGGGCCAAGACAAGGTGCGGCTTGGTTTGGCATGTGGGGCCAATGGCTAGGCATGCTGTTTGGCCTATGGTGCGGCTAGCAAGGCTATGGCCAAGGCAAGGTGCATCTTGGCTTGGCATGTGGGGCCATGGGATAGGCATGCCGTTTGGCACATGGTGCGGCTGGCATGGCTGGCATGCCTTGGCGCAATGGTGCGGCTGGCATGGCTGGCATGCCTTGGCGCGGTGGTCTTCTTTGGCACGGAGGTGCTACTGGCATGGTGGCATGCCTTGGCGCGGTGGTCCGCTTTGGGCACGGAGGTGCGGCCGGGCATGGTCGGCATGCCTTGGCGCGGTGGTCTTCTTTGGGCACGGAGGTGCGGCTGGCATGGCTGGCATACCTTGGCGCGGTGGTGCTGCTGGGCACGGAGGTGCGGCTGGCATGCCTTTGCGCGGTGGTGCTACTGGGCACGGAGGTGCGGCTGGCATGGCTGGTAGACCTTGGCGCGGTGGTGCTGCTGGTCACAGATGTGTGGTTGGCATGGCTGGCATGCCTTGGCGCGGTAGCATGAGAATTTTAGGGTTTTTTACAGGTGATGTCAATCAATGTTAGGGGTTCTGCCATGGAACATGATACATAGAAAGAAAAAGGTACCCTGGTAATTCTTACATAAGCATTCTGGTTGATTCGATAAATATGTTAATGGTCAATAAATGCGCTAGACGTCATGGTGACGTCCTGCCAGGTGCATAGTTTTATGATTTTAACCCTAAGTTAAAAACCACCATCAACACTACGATGTACAAAAGGACGTGGATTCCTAAGGAGAGATAACACAGCTCTTTATTGCGCATCCAACGAGTGTTCAATTGGCTCAATTCTTTCATGAAGTTCTAATAATGGATTTCACATATAAGATGAACAAGTACGAGATTCCATTGTTGAATATTGTTGGGTGTACTTCGAAGAAGTCACCGTTTACCATGGAGTTTTGTTTCTTAAGAGATGAGCAAGAACCTAGTTACATTTGGGCACTAAAACAAGTTAAGGCAATCTTCTGAGGTGGTTATATTCCCGGGGTTATAGTGACGGATAATGATTTCGCATGGATGAATGCGATAGAGGAAGTGTTCCCACTAGCACATAATATGCTTTGTACGTTCCATATATGGTGTAATTTGATAAATAGGTGCAAGACAATAATTTGTCCACCCAAGAAAAAAGGAAATGGAGAGATTAATATGCTACCGGACCATGAACGAGCGGATGCAAAAGAGAAAGTTGAAAAAACAATACGAAGAAAAATACGCTAAATGGGTTGCTTTCAACGGTGAATTGGAATCATTGTGTTGGTCTCATACCGAGGAAGATTATCATCTAAATCTTGCGGAGTTTATCGCCTATTGGGATACTCCGGATTACCCCGGTGTTGTGTCGTATGTTCTTCGCCAATGGTTGGAACCATACAAAGAGAGGTTTGTTAATGCTTATACTAACCAATATAAACACTTGGGAAATCAAGCAACAAGTTTAGTAGAGTCGGCTCACCATCGGTTGAAGAAGAATCTCTTTGGATGTGTTGATAATTTCGTAACCGTGTGGAATGCTATGGAAAATTACATCAAGCGCGACATTGATAGAATTAAAGAGAAGTTCCAAAAAAGCCGTATATTCAAAATGAACGGAAAATATGCCGACAACCCATTGTTCAAGGGAATCCATTACAACGTATCTCGGCAATGTATGAAGTTGTTGATTATAGAAGTTGAGTTGATTGAGTGGGAAACCAAGCTGGATGAGGTGTGTGTATGTAACATGAAGAAGTCTATGGGATTACCTTGTCGCCATATGATAATCAACTACGAGCATGGCGTAATCCCTTTAAGCGAATTGATCCATTTTGGAAGCATCTAAGTTACATCCCTCCTCCAAAGGGAGAAGAATCCGGGGAAGAGTTTGGTGATAACGAAATTGGTAGAACCGTACTAGAGATGTATTGTGGCATGAACAAGCTCCAAAAACAAATATTTTGGGATGACATGAGGAAAATCATATATCCACAAACTTCGGAGAATGTTCATGAACCGTCAAAAGGCAAACGCAAAGGTAGACCAAGCAAAAAAGAAACTAAAAAGCAACTAAGAGAATATACAAAGGTGTTACGTAAGAAGAAAAGTGAGCCAACCCCATTTACTAGAGATCCTTCGACCCATGAGTATACCGCGGCAATGTACTTGGAGAAAACCAACAAACGGGGTAGGAGTATTGAAGAGAAAGGCGAAACAAGTGAGCAAAATTTAAAGGAAAAAGGTCCGATGTGTCCATCACAACCAAGTCAACCAACTTCCGTCAACGTGAAGCTTAAGTCTCCAATGTGCCCCATCCAACCATCTTCCCTAAACATGAAGGTTGAGGCTCCAAATAAGGACTATTTAAATGAGCTACCTCTATACATTAGAGAATACGTTATTTCCACCGACGACGTTCCTCCGGATGGTAATTGTGGTTTTCATGTTTTCAATCAACAACTTGGGCCTTTCATTGAAGGTGCGAAACAAAATAATGGGTGTGCAATCACTCATATAAGACAAAGGTTGTTGTCCAAACTAAAGGAGAATCCATCCTTTTACAAGACAATCTTGTGCGATGGGGAAGGTAGTCTCAATGAGCAATTTGTTAGGTATTAACGTCGTCTTCATGGGGGCCATCTGATGACATCGGATTATAGGATGAGCATGCCTATATGTGGACACTTAATCGCCGAGGCATTCAATCCTCGACCCTTTGTTCATCGCTTCTAGAACAAATGCAAGTACGCCAGTGGCCCAAGAGTAGTTGTTCATCTCATCGAGATTATCCAAAAGCTGTAGATATTGTGCATCCACCTTATTTCCATAATTTTCGGGTAAAATAACAGCTCCTAACTGATATAACCAATAAGTAGTGACATGGCGCCTAAGGGTCTCCCTGTCCATCACCAAATTTCCTTTCTCCACCTTCTTTTTGGTCCTTCCAAATGCTTCCTTCAACTTTACCAACTTGAATTTCTTCACCTTCTTCTTCAATGCTCCATGTTCGTCTCTTGGATTATACTCATCACCACGTTTAGAGGACTTCACAGAACGTCTAAACTCACATTGAGACTTTCTTGCATCCCATCCTAGATATTTTTGAGCCAATACTTCCAGAGCTTCATAACTCATCGAGGGGTTGTAGCCTTCTCAAAGACATTTACCTTCCAATGGTAAGCCGGTGATTTTATGGCAATCATCGGGAGTAATTCCCATCTCGCTAAGTGGAAGATGCATAGTATATGTCTCGGGATAATACCTCTCGAGATATGCAGATACGGCAACAACGTCAAACTGCACATGTGCATTCTCAATAGCTGTCTATAACACATATTCTCTGACCTTCGCTTGAAACTCATCACACTCCAAAGAAAGATCCCATTCGGATTCCTTTTGATGTTTAATAAGAAGAACTGCATCATTATGATCCTACGAAAAGAACATAACACTATTAATACTTGACTACACATGTCCCAAAAAAAACGTCTTGTTAGTTAATAATTAATGAACTTAAAGAATACCATTGTTGCATAGATCTTCGCAGCCCATGAGTGTTTGTAGACAAACAATGTTTCCCCTCCATAAGTTGGGCTCACTGGTGGCAAACACAAATCATTATGGGTAATGTGCGAGTATCTTTTACTAGGCGGATTCGGCTTCTTTTTCTCTTTAGCATGAACAATTTATTGGTCTTCTTCATCATCATTCTCTTGTCATCTTCTTCCTCCTTTTCCTCCTCTTCCTCCTCTTCATCCTCTCCATCCTCTTCCTCCTCTTCATCGTCTCCCTCCTCTCCATCCTCTTCCCCCTCTTGTCCTTCTCCTTCTTTGACGGGTCCTAGTTCTTCTTCCTCTACATTTTCAACTTCTTCTCTTTGTTGTTCAACCTCTTCATTTCCTTGGTCTTCATTTCCTTGCTCTTCTTCATCATCATTCTCTTCTTCAATAAAATTATCAATTGTATTCTCCATCACCTCTTCATTGACATGTTGGATTACATCACGAACATTCTCTTGGTTGACTTCCGGTAACGAGCCCCCTCCATGTTTAGCATTTGTGGCAACACGGTTTCAGAAATTTAAATGTTTCGCTCCACGAGGGGTGAGAGTTTTCAAATCCTCATCTAGTTGTAGTCTCAATCTTTTTCCTTTGTTCGTAATGAACAAAAACCAAAGTATTAGCTAAGAATAAGAGAATATTGTGTTACCAAATCAAATATAACTAAAGAATAAAGTAAACACAACACTTGAAGTTAACAGACTATAGTTCGGTTACCTAAAAAAATTTGCGAGGTAACTGAACTACATATTTCAAAAGTTCGGTTAGCAAAAAAAATTATCGAAAAAACCGAACTCATTCTTTCAAAGGAAAAATTGAGTTCGGTTACGAGAGTTTTGTTTGCGAGCACACCGAACTATGTAGTTCGGTCACCGAACTAAATAGAGACTTAACTGAACTAAATATTTGAAAGGTTCGGTTAGAAAAAAAAGTTATCGACAAAACCGAACTCGTACTGTCAAAGGAAAAATTGAGTTCGGTTACGAAAGTTTTTTTTGCGAGCACACCGAACTATGTAGTTCGGTCACCAGATGTTTGTATACTTAACCGAACCGTTCTTATTTTTGGAAGTTCGGTTAGAAAATCTAGGGTTACACAAAAAATTCTCCTAGCCGAAATATCTACTGTAACTACCATTTTCAATGGGTTTTGGTGATTTCTAATTGATTTCTTCAACAAATAACGAATTGAAAAGAATGGGTATGAAGGAAATTACCTGCGGATTTGCATTTCACTTGAATCAGACTTCTTGGTTGCTGTTGGATGATTGATTTTGCCTCTGAATGGTGCTTCAAGTTGTTTATGAATTAGCAATTCTTTTGGGAGATTCACTACATGTGGGAGTCCCGGACTCAATCCAGGAAGTATGGGTGTTTTCCTGGCACTCATTTCTTATGAAGATTGATTAATCGACGATGAAAATTTTTCGAATCGACAATTAACGTCGATGTTAACGAAGAAGATAAAAAGAGGAGAAGAAGAAAAGAAAATGAAACTGATTTTTTTCTTTTAATTTAGGTTTTAATTAGTGGGCTAGATTAGTGGGTAGTGGGTAGTGGGTTAGATTAGTGGGTTATTAGGGTTAGTTATAACCTTAATTAGAATAAGGGCAGATTAGTCTTCCCTAATCTTTTAGGACACCCCTTATAATGTAGGGTGGACATATGTATCACAAAGTAGTCCCCACCTTTTTTGAGTAGTCCCCGAAAAATCGTTCCAATTATTCCTCCTCAATTCTGTAATACTGAGCAAGGATGGGCTTAGTAAGGGATCAAGCGAGGCTATAGCCATTACCTAATATTGGGCTAACATGATTTTATTAGGTTTAGCCCACATATTAATTGGGGTTAGTTGTATATGTAATTTTAGCCCATGCTATATAAAAAAACTTTTGGTAATCACTTTCTTTTTTCGATTATTTGTGTTCCTTTTAATCTTTATTTATCTATCTATCTACTATTTTGTAGGTGGATCGCTATTGGGCACTAATTATATGATGTGCTCAAAAAAAAAATGTTGTATCGACTGCCTAGTCAATTAGTGACATTCTAGCCCTATCCACGGAAGGATTCTGGGTTCGTCTCTAATACTGAGAGAGAGATATTTGAAAATATTAGTAATGAGACCACCAGTTATTGAGTAAACATTTCCCTTCGTCAAATAGTTGATCAAAATATTTGTATTGCCTTGATAAAGTCTTGTATTACGCTCATTTCTAAATTTCTCATATTGCGTATGGAATCATATTTCGTAGCTAAGGTTTTAATGAACTACTCTTTCTTCTTATACCATTCCCTGATAATAGTTCTGGCATCTTGTATGAAGACCCAGACTAACTCGAAACTATTGAAAAAGAAATTCAACAGTTTTCCAGTTTCAGTTCAATATAAAAAGTGATGGGAATTGGTTTGTACAACTATTTTATAAATAATGGAACCAATGATAAAAATTGAATCCCTTAGATTATCGTAAGTTGGGTTGCATTGCAGCATTATATCCAAAGACTAGTGGTGTTTCTGGGTTCCACAAGCTCTTGTGGCGACTGATAAATCCTTCAACCTCTCACTAGTATTGTAACAAAATTTCACAAAATAAAAGTATTACTCGGTTTCCAAGAAATAAAATATTCACCCACATCCGCTGACATTTGGATTGTTGATGTGATGTAATTGTTCGGTTGTCATTCACGCTTTAGCATCTCTAAGGTTCTAGAGAATTTGAAATCCAAGCAAGGATACCATTAGTATAAATACTTTATGTCTCTTAAAGAAGCAAATTTATTTCCTAATATATATCATGTAGAGAGAACGAAATATGTTATCCACACTGTGCTCCTAACGATTTATCTTGCCGGAATAAGACTCTATTATTATTTTGCACCTGAACTAAAGAGTACTGCTAAATAATAAGTTTAGATTTGAGCATACTTGACCATGAACTATTGCCTGGGTTTTTGAAGAAATTGGAAGTAGACTACCGGTGTCAAATTTTTTTTTTTCACCCACCCATCAAGCAACATTAGATTTCCTTTTTAAAATATAATTATTTATTCCAAAATTAGGAATCACAAGATATTCCTATATTGAAGACCCGTTAATGGCATATTTCAACACAATAGGTATCAACGTGCATAAGGTTGTTTCTCCGGTAGCAAGATTAAAGTGCAATTTAAAAGTGCTAAGATTAAAGTAAAGATAAACCAATTCTTGTAAACATAAATACATTGTGCTTGCAAATATTTAAAACCTAAAAATCACTAGAAATTAAAAAAAAAAAAAAAAACACACGCTAGAAACAGAGATTATAAGAATAAAATAAAGCAATAAAGTGTGATTTCAAATTTGTGCACCCCTCTAAAATGGGGTGCACATTGTAGTTTACCTTATAAAAAATCAACAAAACAACTTTCAGTTATAATTTCTATATATTTATATTATATTTTTATTGTCTTTTTTATTTTGTTAGAGGTTTACTTGTCGTTGCTGCATTTTCACATGGTTTTTCAATCGGAAAGTAACACAATCTTGTAATTAAACTCAAACAGTGACTCATCTGAATATTATGAACCTAATTAGCATTAACACCTGATGAATTTGCAAAATATACGACACAATTGACAGCCAAAAATAGAGAAAATTCGAAGCTAATCACAAACTCATAGGATTAAGCAATTGATATTGAGTATGAAATTGACAAATTGAATATTAATTAATCATCAAAGTTCAAGTATTACGTACAAAACAAATAACCCCACGTAATCAGTTCATATATAAAAACATCAAGAACCTAAAAAAAATAAAAAAAAAATAGATCACTTTAAAACAGGGTAGGATTTAATATGTTGATGGCATATATAGTTTCTATGAGTAAGCTTGATTATGGTAACAACTGGATTTGAATCCATAATTGTATTATATTGGGGAGTAAAACCATTATACCCATATAAATTTAAATTGACATATGAATTTGATATATTAGGAGTAGAACTTTTAACATTATCTAGGGTGATATTGTTTTTATAGGTACAAAATAAATATTTTGATTTTAATGAGTTGAGATTTCAATTAAGTTATGGGGAGAGATAAAAAGATTGATAGTTGTTTTTCTTTCTTTTTCTTTTTATTTTTCTTTGTAGTTTCCAAAATAAAATAAAAAATATTTAAATATCATAAATTGGGAGTAGTTTGGTTGATTTTTTCAGCAAATAGGGTAAGCGTAATGTGCATCCCGGTTTTAGAGGGGTGCACAAATTTGGAGTCAGGGTTGATCAATACATGTTTACATGTATTATAAACTTTAAATTTCTTTTTACATGTACATTAAACTTCTTTTTAGACATTAAACTTCTTTCAAACTAGCATTTACCCACATTTTCAAAGCATATAATATCCTCAATCAAGTTTGTCTATAAGTTTATGGATTTGCAACTTTCAAATTTTTGAAATGATATTGTTATATTATTTTTTTTTTGATAAGATAATAAATTTTATTCCAAGAAAAGATTACATGGTGAGGAGAAAGTCAGGCTTATCACCTAACCATACACCCATTACATTGTTTCTTCTACAATGCTTTGCTGCCTTATCAGCTACAGATGTAAAAATACGATTAGCATAATCTAATCTTGAAAAAGAGAAATTATTCAAAAGAAATTGACAATCGTCTAAAATAGTTTGACTAAACCAACACAGTTGGTTTTTATTATTATTCAGATAATTGAATGCATTCTTTGCATCACTACGAACGCAGAGGCTGCTGATGCCTTTGTCTCTCATCCAGTTGATTCCTTCTAGTATGGCGACGCACTCTTCTTATTCTGCTGTTCTGGCTACTCCTTTGATAAGTTTACATCCTTCGAAGGTTCCTGTCAAATCAGTTAATACAAGTCCATATCCTGTTTCATTAGTATCTTTGTCAAAGCTTGCATCACAGTAAAGTATATGACATGTATCAGGCAGGCCAATGTTGTCTGGGATCTGGATAGGTGCAATTGATCTAACTGGAATAGAGTTTCTTGGAGGCATACATAGATCTATGTCGGCTATCAACTTGATTGCATGGTTGGCTATAGTTGTCGGTGTTAATGATCTATTTTGGAAAACCTTAAAACATCTGTCTCTCCATATACTCCAAGCTGTGACAAATATAGATTGCTTGATAACAAGGCTATTGCTGCTTTTCAACCACTTATCAAACCAGTCTCTAATAGTAATGCTAGAAAGATCCTCTGAAGTAACATAATGACCAAAAGGGGTGTTTGCCCAAACAGATTTCGCATACTTACAGTGAAAGAAGAGATGTTCAGCTGATTCATCTGCATTGATATTACATAAGCAACAAAGATCGGAATGGTTTCTATACTGAGAGATTCTAACTCCTGTAGGTAAGATATTTTCAATACACTTCCAAATAAAAAGATGAATTTTTGGAATAGTGGGAAAGCTCCAAAGGGCTTTATAAGTGGGCTGACTAGGGAGAGGATTCTGCAAGAAGCTTAACTCACCACTGATAGCTTTATAGGCAGTTTTAACTGAAAACTCACCATTTTTGGTATGCGACCATACCAGTATGTCATCACCAGTGAAGGGAATTCTAATCTTGATTATTTTTTTGGCATTTCCAATAGTGAAGAAACTATTAATCAAGTCTATGTTCCAAGTCCTAGTATTAGAATCGATGAAATCAGAAACCAACATATTAGGATTAGGATAACAGTGACAAAGAGGGTAAGAAACATCAGGGATCCAATTATCAGAAAAAGCGTAAATGCTAGACCCATTCCTAACTTCCCAAATAGAGTTTTCCCTAATAATTTCTAAACCAACAGTGATACCTTTCCATAACCAAGATGAGTCTAAAGGTTTCTTAGCATGCAGAGAGTGACAGAGTTCTTGAAGTATTTACATTTCAAGATTTTAACCCACAACTCAGAAGAGGAATGAATCATGGTCCAAGCTAGTTTAGCTAACGTGGCTCTATTAAAAGTTTTTAGATCTTTGAAACCAAGACCACCCTGGAGTTTATGAGTACACAGATTCTCCCATTTCTTTATGTAGATACCACCTGGATTACTTTTTCCCCACCAGAAATCCCTTTGGGATTGCTCCATTTTTTGAGTAATGGTGTCTGGGATGAGAAACGTACTCATGTGATAAGTGGGAGAAGATTTTAAAATATTCTGCACAAGTATGGATCTACCAGCTTGAGTAAGCTGATTTCCTTTCCACTGTGCAGATCTTTTACCAAAATGATCAAGCAAATAACTGAAAGATTCAGACTTGTTCCTATCAATGAACAAAGGAATGCCTAAATATTTCTCGTTTAGATCAATTTTCCTAACTCGCGAGATCATTATTAAGCGAGACAATGATATACGGATGTACATTTTTACTAAAAAGCATCCGGATTTGTCAAAATTGATTACTTGACCAGAGATATTGCTAAAATCTCTGATCAAAGCCATCAAATTATTGGCTTGATCATGGGAAGCCTTGACAAATATCAGGCAGTCATCAGCAAAAAGTAGGTGTGAAATACTTGGAACCTCTTTGCTGATACTCACCCCTTGAATTATACCATTGTTTTCAGCATGTAAAAGATATCTACTAAATGATTCCATGCACAGGATAAAAAGATATGGGGACAATGGGTCCCCTTGCCGCAAACCTCTAGTTGGTTTAAAAGAAGGACAAGGGGATCCATTAAGAAAAATCGAAATGTTAGTGGTGCTAATGCATTGGTATATCAGCTCACACCAAACATTTGAAAAGCCAAAGCATTTGAGAATGTCAATCATGAATGACCACTCGACTCTGTCAAAGGCCTTAGACATGTCAAGTTTAAGGCCCATGACACAATTTCTATCTTTTTTCCTTTTCCTTTTCATAGTATGAACTATCTCTTGCGCTATGACAACATTATCAGAAATGTGTCTCTTAGGCACATACGCCGCTTGGTACGGAGAGATGAGTTTACTAAGTAAAGGTTTCATCCTATTTACAAGAAGTTTTGAAATAATCTTGTAATTAGTATTACATAAGGAAATAGGTCTAAAGTCAGCCGGAGATGAAGGATTGCCAAGTGCCAACTTTAGTAATAAGTGTTAGAAATGTATGATTTATAGATTTAAGAATATGCCTAGACTCAAAAAAGATTTGGCAGTATTAAAGACATCATTTTCCAGCAACTCTAGATTTTCTTTGTAGAATCCCGGCGAGAAACCATCTGGCCCAGGGGCTGTCCAGGAGGACATTTGTTTGATAGTTTCCCTAATTTCCTCAATGGTAATAGGCCTCAACAAATAACCGTTGTCATCAGCTGTGATACCAGGTTCAATACAATTCAGAAATTCAACATTACGGAAAGGTTGAGAAGTAGTACTGATGCTTTTAAAGTGGTTAATCAATAGGCCTTCAAGGTCATTCCTATCCTTAGACCATTCACCATTGGGAAATCTAAGAGTCTCAATGTGATTAAAGTGTTTCCTTTTATTGATAGAAGTATGATAGAAGTCAGTATTTCTATCAACACTTTTAATATAGTCGTGTCTTGATTTTTGGGCATAGAATTCTTCTTGAACCTTTTGCCAATGTTCAAGATCTAATTCTACTCCCTTGATCTCCTCAGCATTTTGAATAGATAGAGGTTGGCTATTTAAATGCTGAAGTTGATCGGTGAGAGACTTGACTTTTTGATCTACATTCCCAAAATGGTCAATATTCCACTTTATCAAATCATGTTTGACATTTCTGAGTTTATTTGTAAATTTAAATGCATGCGAACCTCTAACATATTTTGAGTATGCATTTTTAATGACATCTTTAGAAGTGGGATCATTACTCCAACACCTAAAGTATCTATAAGGCTTATGACCATGATTACTATTTAGGTTTGTTGTAAACACTATTGGTATATGATCTGAGCCAATAGCATTTATGTGATAAACCTTGGAAGCTTCATAATGGTCAAGCCACAAACTGTTTCCCATGACCCTGTCAAGCCTAGCTTTGATTAAGTTCCTACCACTTTGTCTATTCGACCAAGTAAATTTTGTACCCACATAACCCAAATCATTAAGGTCAGAAGAATCAATAATATTTTGGATTTCTGGGATTTCAGTGGTAGTGGGGTTGGTATTAGTTGATCTTTCATGGTTGAACATGGTAATGTTCAAGTCCCCTATTAATATCCAGGGATGATCGATTCTCATACCAATATCCTTAATATAATTCCATTGTACCATTCTTTCATTATAGTGTGTTGAGCCATAAAGAAAGGTGGCGAGGAATTCAGGTTTGCTAGGGTCATAGGAGATAATAGCATTAATCATTTTATCCGTGTTATGGACAATATCTAATTGAAAGCCACTTTTCCATAACATGGCAATACCACCTGAAAGGCCAATTGATGCATGACACCAATAATATGGATAGTTTAGGCTTCTTAAATATTGCTCCATTTTTGGAGTATCATTTTTAGTCTCACACAAGAAAATGATGTCAGGGTTTTGAGATCTAATAAGATTCCTCAGAGAGGTTCTAGTATTAGGGTTCCCAAATCCCTGACAATTCCAAGATAAGACTTTCATGATATATAAGAGAAAGGAAAATTTGATAGGGTTGACGCTATAATCCAAAGAAGCAGAGAACTTAGCAAAGCAACCAGTAAACCGATCAAAATGTAGACTAATATGTAAAGAACACAGCCTAATACAATTAGAACTAATAATTAAAAGACTGGGTTCTAGGTTAACAAGTTGGGAATTTGGATGATTGTTGCTTATGTTACCAACGCACAGATGAGAGGCAGCAAGAACAAAAATTAAAGCAATTAAATAACCGTGACCAAGCATAAATAAATAACCAAGCATAAACAAATAGCAAAGACTAATAAAATTGCAGACCCTAGATTGAGATTTAAACAAATTGGGTATTAATTTCCTACAACAAACCCTAGGTTTTGAAAAATAAAATTCATAAATCAAAGATATACAGCAAGAATCAAGAGCATCAAAAGGGTGAAGGCCAATCCAACAATTAGCGATGTAAGACGAAGGAGATTTGAGATAAAATCTGAGAGTTACCTGGTTAGCAGCAGCAGAGTTGAGTTCCATTGGTGTGAGTTCTCTTCCCTGAACATGACCATCTATTCCTCCATCCATCTCCATCTCCTCCACGAACTCAGATTGAACAACAGTTGAAGATTGCATCTCAGATGGGTTAAAGAGGGGATTAATCGAAATGGAAGAATAGGGAACGAGACTGCTAGAGCAGTTAGGGATTTCATTTCTACATCTTTTGGTCTTACGGGAGTCGATATCTCCTAAATTGGTAGGATTAGTGTTATCTGCACCCACTCCTATGTTGCTAACGGCCATCCTCTCTCCATGTTGTTGTTTATTATCCCCATCCACAACTGGATAAGGGCCACCTTCTTCTGTTTGATGCGAGTCTTGCTCTCGACACCAAACTTCATACTCTTCGGCGGACATAGCGTCGCATTGAAGTTGGTATGTTGTTGTTTCACAAGTTTCTTCAGAGTGATCTATAACCCAGCATTGATCGCATATATTATATGGTTGTCTTTCCCAATGATACTTTATTCATGCTTCACCTCCGGATGCGGTTCTAATCCATGTACCCCTTTTGAGAGGTGCACTAAGTTCCATCTTGATTTTTGCCTTCACCATTCTTCCAATTCTAGGATGAGCATTTGCTGGGTCGATAGCAACTTTTTCTCCCAAGTCTTGAATGATTTCATCTATAACTCCAACATCCAGGTGTTCCAGCTGGAGGTTCCTGAACTTCACTGTCCAAGTTTGGTGTGTGAAGTTAACATCTTTCAACTCAACTTTTGGATCGTATTCTTGCACAGCTAGCAGACTTCCTTTGATTACCCATGGAGATTTTTTGATAACATCTTCTTGCTCAGTTTTTGAAGAAAATTTAACCACATACATATTATGACCCATAACTTTGAACTCCTTCTTTTTATACCGCTTCCATATGATGTTGATTTCTTCTTGGACTTCTCTTATTTCCACAAAGTCGGGGCAGATTATTTTGCCAATGATAGTGTTTGACCAAGTTTCAGCAGCTTGATCGATGGTTTGGATTGAACCAAGAGTTCTTCTTTGAAGTCTAGGAGCAGCAATTGCAGTTGATCTTAATTGATCAGATAAACTCGCAACTTGTGCTTGAGAGTTGGAAGTCATGTTGGATGCCATAATAGCTGAGATAAAAGTACTTCTGCGGTAAGTTGGAATGGGATGTTGAGCTAAGGTTTTAGGGTTAATATTTATATCTCTGAGGTTAGATAAAAACTTCCTCGAGTTTGCAAAATTGGAAATATATTTTTTCCTAAATTTACTATACCAAGGATATTCCCATTGAAGAGCAGAGATATTATGAGATTTATTTTTGTGAGCCCAAAAGAGAAAGTAATCTGACAAATTTTCTTCCCTTTGAATGCGATCAATCATTACCAAATTTGGGAATCTTCAAGGAGGGAAAGTAGGGGTTTGGGGTTTTTGTAAAAAGTAACTGCCATGGCTGAGTTGTTGAATCGGCGATGAAGGTTTTACTGAGTTTATGTGGATATTTATCGATGAGAGCAATCTTCCTCAAATGTTCAATTTCCATCATGGAGTAGATGGGCAGCACAACTGCTTGACGGGACACAACTGTTAATAGATATGAAGACATGTTTGGCCTCATAGAACCACAACTGGTAATCCACAACTGGTTTACTCACAACTGTTAGGATCAACAAGAGTTACTAACACAAAGGATTAGTTATTCATTAGGTCAAAACAATATAACTCTAAACAGATAGGTAGAGGGAGTAAACATAAACAAATAAAAGACTGAATTACGAACTAATAAGAGAATTTTTTACCATTCGAAAATTTAGAAAAAGAGAAGAGGGAAAAGATATTCAAAAAACTAATCAAGATTCAAAAAACTAATCGAAATACATCAAAAAAATTTGTTTGGCAAAAATTTGTGATTGCTGCACTCATCTAGTTTGGCAAAAATTTGCTAATCTCAAGAAAAATTTCACCTGGACCCATCCTTTCCCTCCACTCTTTTCTCCGAATACTAAATCGGTCCGTATTATTAAACACACACCGATATTTTTATATTAGACTTTAATAAATATACACGAATTTTATGGTAGGCACTTTTATTATGCATATAATTGTATACAAATAGGTATACTTTTGAATATAAGTTTTCTTTTATGACATAAAGTTTGGTTTTATCTTGATTATTTGACAATAGTATATGTGTTGTAGATGAAGCATTACAAAAAAAAATTTGAAAAATGATAATACTTTCGTGATATCTAAATTAGTTACTTCGTGTGTTCATACTAAATTAACTACCAAAATGTGTCTCATCTTTTAGAAATACAATATTATTAGAAGCTTAATAGAATCTTTTGCCTATTGAGAAATGTTTCTCGTGTCGTTAGTGATTTAAAGAACTTAATGGTAGAAAAAGTTTCACTTGTTGTTAGAGATTTAAAGAACTTGACAAAAATAAGGATGGGTTTTTTTCACCACTCAATATGTTCAGTTTTGATTTTATTTTTCTCACGGGTTGTAATCGTGGGTTTTTTTTTTGTCATGCAGTAGTGTGGGAAGAAGGTGCATACTCATCTGATATTATTGCTACTAAAGATCAAGCAATTGTAGATGGGGTTGATGTTATTTCCTTATCCCTTGGCATAGATGGAATCCTTTTCTATGAAGACCTTGTGGATATTGCTACTTTTGCAGCAATAAAGAAAGGAATTTTCATTGCAACATCTGTCAGTAATGAAGGCCCTTGGTTTGGAACTTTACACAACAGAATACCATGGGCACTTACGGTAAGTACAGGTATATTTGATCGTGAATTTAACGGGATTGTAATTCAGGATAATGGAGTTTACAATATTTGATTCATCTCTTTACTCATTAAATTCATCTTTGAGTAAATTACTTTTAATGTTCATCAACACATGCAACAATATAATGGATTTGAAGGAAGTCGGATTCAAAATCGTTGTTTGGCTCGACACAGATGATTCAATTGTTGGACAAGTCGATAATATTAATTATAAGTGGTAATATTTCTGAAGGTATCTGCATATCCAACAGTTCTTTCGCAACCTCTTCTTAAAAAGTTCATTTCCAACAGTTTTCATAAACCCCGAAAGATGGTCAATCCACCTGAAACTAAACAAATATGACTTCAGATCCAACAGCCAACTTACAATTTCAAAAAACTCGTGCTGGTAGAAAAAATAAACCAACACCAAGGGTATCCGATTAAAGTTCTAAAGGTTCATCACCGATTTTCCCTAGTGTCTTAAAACCGGATATAGTGCCTCATGGAACTCTAGATTTAGCAGCATGGCCTTAGAACTACTACGACACTGGTACATGTTTTCGTTTATTATACATCGACGACAATCTCTTATCTGGAACATCCATGTATTGCCTACATATGGCAAGTATTTGAGCGTTTGTAAAAAGTGTACATCTTCAATGGAGTTTATCCGCTATTCGATCCGCTCTGATGACCACAACAAATACCATAGACAAGAATAATAGTGGTATAAAGGATATCAGAAATAATTACTAACCCGCCTCACCTTTGGCTATGGGTTCCGGTTATGTTAATCCTAACAAATCCAAGGATCCAAGGCTAATATATGATTAAAAACGTTGAAGGTTATGTTGAGATTCTTTCTCTTCTTGTTTTAACCTTCTTTGTTCGATGAATTATACTTTAAAACAAATTCCAACGATAACGAAGAGATCTAGGACTAGTTATTATTGTTCGAAGAACCCGTATTTAGATATAAATTGCCCATCTTTCATTGCATTCTTCGAAGAACCCATCTTTAGATATAAATTACCCATTTTTCATTTCCTTTTTAATGTCAACAATTGGCCTTATACCAAAATTGTACAAGAATTTAAGAGGATAGTAACGAATGTCGGGAATGGAGCGTCCATTTATACAGCTAAGTTGACACTTTTGAACGGAATGCAAGTGCTCATGACTGCTGAAATACTGGTTTTCAAAGAAAAAATGAGAAACAAAGTTTTAAGGATTCTTTAGAAGGACCAAAATTGATGAAACAAGTTGTTGTTCATTGATCTTAGTTTGGTTGAAGTGGAGGTAATATGTTGTAAGAAATTTATTTGTTGCCACTAGACTATTTCAGTACTAGTTACTACTAATTAGTAAAAATTAATGTGCCATTGATAAATGATCTCTTTTCAAGAGCTCCATCTTCCGGCATATATGATGAAGGGTGAAGTGATGCGACAAGGTTATAAAATTAACGTAGGACTATTATCCTTAACATACATAACAAAATATCAAATGAAATAATTCAAAAATCGTGAAACCTAAGTTTGGTTTCTCTCTCTGTTAGAGCACTGCTCATTCGAACTCGCATGCGTTACTATCTCAGGCATGTTTGTCAATGTTAGTGATCAAAACTATAAGTCTTGATTTCTAGCCTATTTATAGATGTCTCGGACTAGGACATTGATTGTGTAGTTGACCTTAGTTTTCACGGCGTTCATCATTTGAAGACGAAGAACTACTAAGGGGAGCTTGTGGAACTTCATTGACAAAAGGTTTGTGGAGACTGAAACTCATATATCACTTGGAAAGTTTATTTCTACTATATCTCCTATATTGAGACATAAGTCGTATTACGATATAGTTTTCTATATACACATTTGAGATTTCGAGTTGAGTTTATCTCGCTTATATATTTCTCGAAATATGTGTTGGTAAGCTTTCGCTTCGACCAAGTTCATCTTATATCATGTGAAAATTGCAGAGTAACATCTTACATGGTTTGTGTGATACAATCATTTGATGTTGCCTTAGAATGTTTCGTTATGTTTATTTCAATAACTTGAAAATTTCTTTGATGCTAATAGTGTGTGAAAACGGCTATTGTCATCCTCTAAAAAAGTTTCAATGATTGAAATAAGAGTTAAAACACTTAACCATTATCGGGATATGTGATGTTGTGCACTCTTGCACATATGTAATCCATGTTCGGGAACCATAGTATGCGCACCCGTTTGCGTACCTGTTGGTTTGAGAAATCGGGGAACCTAAGTATGCGTACTGGCATACAGGTTCATGTCCGAGAATTTCTACTAAGATTTGAAGTTCGCGTACCCGTTTGCGTACTGGCGTAGCTCAATCTTGGTCCGGGTATTTCAAGTATGGGTACACGTTTGCATAATTGAAGGTTAAAGGTTTTGTACATGAACATAAACATTTATATAATAAGGAATGCAATCTTTGCAAACCGTGGCTATAATGTTCATGATTGATTCGAGTGATTCAAACCGATTTTGCTTCAATTGTGTTCTTGTATAATTCTATGACAATATAGCAATTGAACAACTCTTTAACTAGTTTCATTTGAGTCATTTGAACTAGTTATGGTTAAGATGAATAAGGTTGATATGAGAGTAATCATATGGATATATTTGTGAACCAACATGGTGTACACGTTTAGGTACGGTTACATAAACCTAAATGTGGGTACATTTTATTAGTGTAACAGGCTAAGTTTGATCTAACGGTTGAAAGATATTAGCTTGGTTGAATCAGGTTTTTCATCTAACGGTGAATATTGAATGCTTGTTACCAAGGTAACTTGGATTGCAAACCCTGATTTGAAAACTATATAAAGGAGAACTCTAGCAACTCAAAAATTAATCCCCACACCTCCTGTGTGTTACTAGTTACATAACTAGAGTCGATTCTCCTTTAACCTTAGGATTCTATCGAGACCCTGTAGGTTAACGACTTCAAAGACTTCATTGAAATTGTGAAGCCAGACCCAACTATTTTCTTTGTAGTTGCGTGTTCTGATCTTGCTCGATTCTATCGTATTGATTACAATTGAAATAATTGACTCGAGATTAATTTCTCTGATAGGCAAGATAAAAGTAATCACAAACATCTTCGTATCATCGTTTGTGATTCCACGATATTTTGTTTCGCTAGTCGATTAAGATTATTGTGAGGTGATTAATAATACTAGGCTGTTCTTCGGGAATATAAGAATGGTTTATCAATTGGTTCATGTTCATATTGATTTATCAAAAGACGGAACAAAAACTCTTGGGTATTTCTGTGGGAGACAGATTTATTCAATCTATGGACTTTTCTGTGTGAGACAGATTTGTTTATCAAGTCTTTGACTTTGTGTCGTAGCAACTCTTGGTTGTGGGTAAGATCAACTAAGGGAATCAAGTGCGTAGATCAGAGAAGTAAGGAATGCAACTGTACCTTGAATCAGTGTGAGATTGATCGGGGTTCAACTACAGTCCAGTCCGAGGTTAATTGGTAGTAGTCTAGAGTCTGTAGCGGCTTAATATAGTGTGGTGTTCAATATGGACTAGATCCCGGGGTTTTTGTGCATTTGCGATTTCCTTGTTAACAAAATTCTGGTGTCTGTGTTATTTCTTTTCCGCATTATATTTTGTTATATAATTGAAATATCACAGGTTGTGCGTTTAAATCAATCAATTGGAATATCCAACCTTTGGTTGTTGATTTACATTGATTGACACTTGAACATTGGTGTTTGGTACCGTTCAAGTTATTTCACATAATAATCAGGCTCGCAGATTTCTATTTGTTTGATTGTTGATTACATTTTGAAACAAAGATATTAAACTCTTTGATATACTTTACTCTAGATTGAGTCTGACTGTCCAGTTGATTCTCTAGAAAGTATATTGGAGTAAGTCCTCTCAGATTGCCAAACGAATTGTTGGGTGTGGTTGTTAGACCCTCGTATTTTCAATTGGTATCAGAGCAGGCAAAAACATTAAAGACCTTATAAGTCTGTGTTTGTAACAATCTGTGTTCTGAGGACCTAAGAAGTATCTCACAAGATAACGCATATTGATATGTCTTCCAAAGATTCTGATTACTCCAAAAATCTTGAGTTTGCCTTAAAGGATAGATCCTTAGTAGATTCTTCTGAATCCCGAGGTAAAAACAAGTTTTGTGAACTCGTGTCAGAATCTGAAATGAAACTCACCAGATCATTAAAAAAAAATTGTTGACCTTCAAGCCTCTAAAATTAAGATTCTTGAAGAAAAGAATGATCAGCTTATTGATGAATTTGAGAAATCTCTTGAAAGGGAACGTGAACTCTACATCTTCATTGAATCTCTTCCTAACAATATCGAAAACTTGGTTCAAGAAACTACTCTACATCGTGAAAATATTTGTACTCTTGAATATACTGTTAGAGAATATTCAATTAGAGAAAACGTTTAGTTAATGTTCATTCATCATAAATAAACAGTTATCGTGTTAAAAAGGAGAAACTTGTTGCATCTCTTCAACTTGCCCGAGAACAGTGTAACACCTTTAAAAAGGAAAACTCTTTCTTGATGATTAAGTCATCTTCTACACCTTCTCCTGATACTCACAAGGTTTTACCTAGCGTAAAGAAAAATTCCTTCAAGGAATTACCTACTGAGAATCACTTGCAAAATTTTCATGTGCAGCATGAAGTTTTGGGTCAAGGCAATCATGTCTCAAATCCACGATGTTGTTCCTTCTGTGGGAAAAAGAATCACTATGCTCTTCATTGTTTTACCAGAAAGAAACAGATTTTTAATCTCCATAATTTGTTTCTTTCTACTTTCAATGGATTAAATCGTCTGATGACATCTACAGTGAGTTTCTTGCCTACAGAAAACCAGAAGACTATATTAAAAATGATCTCTCGTCAAGAAATCATCACATGTTACATGTTCCTTATTATGGTATAAACTCTTGTGCCACTAATGAACACTTTCCTGTGTTTATAAGTACAAGTCTGGTAAGTCTAGATCAAGAAGATGGAAATCCTAAAATTCCCCTCTTCTGGAACCGATTTCGAGAGGTCCTAGACTCAGTCCTCAGAAAAATCCTTCATATGGAGGTTTATGACAAATTCCTCTGGAATACATTATAATCGATGGAAAGGACGTAATATACAAGTAAAACGCTCAAAAAACTTGTACAACTCTTCTCCCATGTTTCGTAGTGAGATTACTTCTCACTCCTTTACCTGACTCTAGGTAACCTCATCCTTGAATCTATCTTGAGAGGTACAAGGATGATGATTATGGGAGTCTCAAGATTTGTTGTATAATTTTTGTCTTGTTTTCTTTTGTCAATCAATCTGAGTTGTGCAATCCTGCTATCATGATTCAGGATCTAATTTAAAGATTATTAAGCTACATTGACAAACATTGTGTTTTCCCTTATTGGATTTTTTAAATCCATCCTTCTCTTGTGAAAGGTATGTGAACGTCTGTGTCCTTTTCCTGTGAGTTCATAGGGTTTCCTTAATGAAAAGTGTCTTCTCTGTATACATATATATCTTATATTGTATTAATCCATCCCTAACAAAAAATTATATGGAGAACTCTGCAAAATCTCAAGAGATTGTGCATATTGATATGGAGGAAGACACTCAAGGACGTGATTCAATTCAGGAGCTGGTCCTAAAGAAGATGCTTGCAAGGAAGGAACACAACTCCTGGATGGGTGAATCTGTCAAGGATTTAATTCGTTTTCAGGTTGATTCAAAGGTCGAGTTTGTGAATCTTCAACTGCAAATAAACCAACTCTTAGATGGTCATGACAGAATCCTTGCAAACCAAAATATTCTGATACGAAATCAGAAAAAGGTCATCATGGACTGTGTCAAAGCTAGACAACTTGCTTGGATTGTTGACCGGAAAGTGTGTGTTATAACCCACGAGCATGGTGTGTCTACAGTCAAGAGAATCAAGGAAATCGGTGATACCTTCTATGATGGATTCATTGAAAGGTATGAGGTTCTCACAGAAATTTGATTATGTCTAGTAAATCTTCTTATGAGAATTTATTTCTTGTGTTTTTTAGAAGAATAACTAGGTTTTGGAATAGCAATTATTGTGAGTACACATAGCTATTCCAACGTTTTCATCTTCATGTTTTTAGATTCATTTATTTAAATTCTAAGCTTTTTGGAAGATGATTTTTGCAATTTTAATATTTATGATTTTATACATTGCAAATTGCTATGGGATATGTTGTTTACGTCCGTGAACCTGTGACTGTCCCATACTTGTTCAAAAGTTATCTCTATTATGTCGGTATAAAAGTATTGATAAAAGATAGAATGAACTTTTGACAAACAAAATTTAAAGCCTTTTATGTCATTATTTGATGAAAGAAAGGATAAAACTCTTGTTTACAAGGATTAAGTCTATTATATGTCATTGTGCAAATATTGATGAAAAATAGAATGAATCCTTGTATATTCTGCAGTATTGGTCGATCTCCGATCCACATTTTTGTGCATATATTGTGTTGCTCCGTAAATTCTCTTATGTCGAGCATGGCCAATTGGATTGATCATTTTGTGGTTGATTCAATTGAGATTTTTGGATTCAAATCCATGTTTTCATGTGATTTGGTTATGTCCAGAGAAATCCTTCTTTACTTGTAAAAGCAAGGTCGCCTTTGTTGTTCTTTCGGGAATGACATTTTATGGGGGAGAGTTATTTTTGAACTTTTTCTTAATTGCCAAATCTTTATGGGGAGTGCGGTTATAGAATATTATAGGGGTTATCTTGTATCTTTATAAACTCCTTGATGAATGCATTTAGCTTCGGCTTTATGATTGCATCTAAATAAGTTGTTATGTTATTCTCTTTTGGTCATGAAGTATCTCTATGAAAATTTTTTCGAGGATCCCACTAGTTTTCGTACCTTTGCCAATTTATATTGACAAAAAGGAGGAGAATTAATGTGTAGTTTCATACTACAAATACATATGGTTTATGGATCAAAATGTAAGGGGGAGTGGTTATCATATCGAGATGAGGTATTGACTAAGGGGGAGTGATACATATCACTATAGTATTGTTGTCAAAGTTGTGATACAATTGAAACTTGATGATATGTAATGATACTATGACACTGTATAACAATGATCGAGAGCATTTGTTTTCTCATTGTTATCGTTATGGATCTTCAAAAACTATGATGCTGAGTTGAACACATTTAGGATCATGGAGTAATTGGAAGTGACGAAGTTTTCGAGTCGTGTTGAAGATGCTAAGGAGATCAATCATTTGGATGAGAAGCTACAATTTTTATTTATTTTGCAATCCATATGTATTGATAGTTTTTTCACTAGAATTGACAAAGGGGGAGATTGTTAGAACACTACTCGGTCGAACTCGCATCTCAAGCATGTTTGTCAATGTTAGTGATCAAAACTATAATTCTTAATTTCTAGCCTATTTATAGATGTCTCAGACTAGGACATAGATTATGTAGTTGAGCTTAGTTTTAGAGGCGTTCATCATTTGAAGACGAAGAACTACTAAGGGGATCTTGTGGAACTTCATCGACAAAAGTTATGTGGAGAGTGAAACTCATCTATCACTTGGAAAGTCTATTTATACTCTATCTTCTATACTGAGACATAAGTCGTATTACGATATAGTTTTCAATATACACATTTGAGATTTCGAGCTGAGTTTATCTCACTTACATATTTCTCGAAATATGTGTTGACAAGATTTCGCTTCGACCAACTTTATCTTATATCATGTGAAAATTGCCGAGTAACATCTTACATGGTTTGTGTGATACAATCATTTGATGTTGTCTTGGAATGTTTCGTTATGTTTATTTCAATAACTTGAAAATTGTTTTGATGCTAATAGGGTGTGAAAACGGCTATTGCCATCCTCTAAAAAGTTTCAATGATTGAAATAAGAGTTTAGAACACTTAACCATTATTGGATATGTCATGTTGTGCACTCTTGCACATATGTAATCCATGTCCGGGGACCGTATGCGCACCCTTTTGCGTACCTGTTGGTCTGAGAAATCCGGGAACCTAAGTATGCGTACACGTTTGCATACTGGCGTACAGGTTCATGTCCGAGAATTTCTACTGGGATTTGAAGTTCGCGTACCCGTTTGCGTACCGGCGTAACTCAATCTTGGTCAGGGTATTTCAAGTATGAGTACCCGTTTGCATACTTGAAGGTTAAAGGTTTTGTACATGAACATAAACATTTATATAATAAGGAATGCAATCTTTGCAAACCGTGGCTATAATGTTCATGATTGATTCGAGTGAATCAAACCGATTTTGCTTCAATTGTGTTCTTGTATAATTCTTTGAGAATATAGCAATTGAACAACTCTTTAACTAGTTTCATTTGAACTAGTTATGGTTAAGATGAATAAGGTTGATATGAGAGTAATCATATGGCTAACCTCTGTTAACTATTTTTGAACCAACATGGTGTACACGTTTAGGTAAGGTTACATAAACCTAAATGAGGGTACATTTTATTTGTGTACCAAGCTAATTTCGATCTAACGGTTGAAAGATATTAGCTTGGTTGAATCAGGTTTTTCATCTAACGGTGAATATTGAATGCTTTGTTACCAAGGTAACTTGGATTGCAAAACCTGATTTGAAACTATATAAAGGAGAACTCTAGCAAATCGGAAAACTGATCCCCACACCTTTTGTGTGTCACTAGTTGCATAACTAGAGTCGATTCTCCTTTAACTTTAGGTTTTTATCGAGACCCTGTAGGTTAACGACTTCAAAGACTTCATTGGGATTGTGAAGCCAGAACCAACTATTTTCTTTGTAGTTGCGTGTTCTGATCTTGCCCAATCTATTGAGTACAATTGAAATAATTGACTCGAGATTAATTTCTCCGATAGGCAAGATAAAAGTAATTACAAACATCTTCGTCTCATTTTTTGTGATTCCAAAATATATCTTGTTTCTCTAGTCGATTAAGATTATTTTGAGGTGATTGATAATACTAGGTTGTTCTTCGGGAATATAAGACTGGTTTATCAATTGGTTCATGTTCACCTTGATTTATCAAAAGACGAAACAAAAATTCTTGGGTATTTCTATGGGACACAGATTTATTCAATCTATAGACTTTTCTGTGTGAGACAGATTTGTTTATCAAGTCTTCGATTTTGGGTCGTAGCAATTCTTGGTTGTGGGTGAGATCAACTAAGAGAATCAAGTGCGTAGTATCCTGCTGGGATCAGAGACATAAGGAACTCAACTGTACCTTGAATCAGTGTGAGATTGATTAGGGTTCAACCATAGTCCAGTCCGAAATTAATTTATAGTAGGCTAGAGTTTGTAGCGGCTTAATACAGTGTGGTGTTCAATCTGGACTAGGTCCCGGGGTACTTTATTGGATTAATTATTTTAGTAATTGAGATGAATATGGATGAGCCTCTTTGATAAAAATTTTTTGTCCTCCCTGAACGTAGATTCGTGGTTTCATCGCCGTGTCAAGAAACAAGAGCTGAAAGGATGGACTATATATGTTCATTTGCTGAGGCTTGGGCTAGAAGTCTTGGATATGAAAAGTCATTGTTGAATCACACAGTGACTGAGTAATAATATCTTTCAATGAAACTGATTTTAGTGTTCATGGGAGAAATCAAAGTTTTATTGTAAATGTAAGAAATCAGTTTTTTAATAGTAATTTATGATATTATACGTCAAGTAGACTAGCTAATATCGTTACTCATGCATTAATTAAGAAATCAAGGGAGAAAAAGATTTATTTTGAATTATTTGACAATATCTCAACAGACATATCTGAATGGTTGGAAAAGGATTACATCATGTACCCCTTACTTGATTATTAGCAAAATTATATTTTTTAATAAAAAAAAATGGTACCTGTAAAAATCTTATCTTCATTTTTAAGAACATAATATATGGAGAAATATATCAAGACTCTAATCTTGTGTTATTAATTAATATATATCCACCATTAAAACTCATGCATAATACTAGGCTACTAGTAAGACTTAAGAATCCTAAATGACCAACATTTCGCTAAAGACCAATTCTTTGACAAATAACATCAATATTTTGAATTTTATCTAACATGTATCCATAATGAATCCAAACTATAAGAATTTGAAATACGAAGATGTATATAATAAACAAACTAATGTATTCTTGTATTATGACCTTCAAAATATATTATAGTTTGAGTTTCCAAGTTCGTACATTAAAATTAACAAAAAAATTGAACCATGCACATATTTAATTGAAATTTGATTTAATAGGTTTGTTTTGTCTACTCAATTTTAAATACGGATAGGGTTTCGAATTCCATACGTTTTTAACTAAACAAATTAAATTTTAATAAAAATCAAAAAGATCAGTTCAAATATCATATAACCTACAAAAACAAATGATATATACTTGGAATTTTCAAAAACGTTTTGAACTTGTACACTAAACCGAAAATAAAATAAATATAAAAAATACTTCTTGAGCCATTCTTCGTTTTTTCGTGGAAAATATGATAAAAATGAAATAAAAATGAAAAATAAATTCTTGGTCGAGATGTTTTTGATGAAAAAAAAACAATATAGAAACCATTGTTATCCCAAAAATCGGTAACAATTCAACTTTCCAAGTCTAGATCACCCATGGTGAAGTACGAACCAACATCTAAACTAGTAGAATCTTAATATTTTAATAATATAAATGAGCGAACTTTTTATTATTATTCATGAACGAACCTAGTTTTGTAATTTTTTAAAAGTTTAATTTTACAACATCTAGGCATCCCTTATCTTTCATGAATGTGACTAAAATTGATAACCCTTTCTAAAAGCCCCCAACCCAATTTAACGATTGCGGATCTTAAAACTGACTCAAAAATATATTTGGCATCAAATCATTATCGTCATATTGCCAAAATGTCAGTTATCATCATTATCGTTGTTTTGCAGAGGATCAATAATTTTTTTAGAAAGTGTGGCTATTTACTAGAGAGAAATATCGAGTATTACTTCTCTTGTTATCCTTTTTTTTTTCCTTTCTCTCTTCTTCAATTTAGACTACTCTGTTTCTCTCTCGTAAACACATTTTTCAGTAATACCATTATCTCGCTCCGTGTATGATGTGGATGGGAGCCTAAATCTTTAACACTGTTGCAAATAATAACTAAATTTTTTCAAAACCATTTTGATAAATTAAAACCAACTATCTATTTTCCCATTCACTAAACTACCAACTACTTATTCACTTCCTTATTTTTTTCCTCGCAAGATATATTTATATTTTAGATTAATATCTATAATATTTTATGTGTGTTGAGGGAAGAAATAAGGGGATGTTATACATGTTTTATTTTTTTACGAGGGGGGATTGACCTCTTAACATATATGTGATTCGACCGAATACTAACCTTTAAGTTGTTTAATTATTGTTCTATCCTTTCCGTTTAACACTAACCATAATTCCAAGATCAGTTGCACTGTAATGGATAGAAACTAAGATAAACCTTGTCTTCTCTCCAATAGTACTAGAACTTGATTAAGCTTCCACTTATAATTATCATCATCATTGTGTTAAGAACAATAAACAAACATGTATGATTTTCTTAATGTTAAAAACTCGAATATTTCAAGGGAGATTAATATCTAAATAATTAATTAATATCGACTTTGCTAATATGTTGACCCTTGATTTGACCAAAAAAACTATGATAACCATATCAAATACTTGTTAACTTGATCAATTGTTCAAATAATTTTCTTTAAAAAATATATATTAATCGGAAAATAAATATTGTTATGTTTAATAAAAACGAAAATTGTTATAAATTTTATTCTAAAACTATATATTATATCAAAAAAAAAAGTAAATAAACAAAACAACGACTAAACTAGATAACCTAGGTTATTTTAATGAATGAAAAATAATTTGTCAAAAGTAGTTTATCCTTGCATGAGAACGGTTTTGAAGATATCGAACTTGTTTTGCAAGGCATGACAAAAGGAGAAAAGGGACCACATACTCCAAGTTTTCTAGTCCTTGAACATCTTTGTATATTTAAACTTCGAAGCCTATTTCACCGTTTTCGAGTTACGAAGAGCTCGTATAATTCGAATGCACGTGCTTTAACTTCCGTTATAGGCAACATGCTGGCATTGGTGTTGAGAAGTCTAACATTTACAAATTTGGGATTGTTCTACTTGAGATTCTTACCGGGAAGAGAGCGTCTACCAAGGGCACAAATCTCCCCAAGATGGTAAAATTTCATTTGTCTTTTTTTTTTTTTTAATTTACTCTTAAAGAGGACAACATGATTTGTTTCCACGGTGGCATAAGAGTTTGTTTGCTCACAAATTAAATGCAAGACTGCGAAGAATGAATTAATAAGTGGATATCCTCCTCCACACTTGACTGCTAACCACTGGCTTGTCAGTTTTTATAATCATAATTTATTGAGGATATAAATAAGTAAGGACATACAACTCTGGCATAAAACCATTATGTTGCATCATATATTGTAACAGGATTTGAAAGTCCAGGAAAGCTTCATTGGGGCGCAAGATTTAGAATAACAATTGGAGCTGCCAAAGGACTGGCTTACCTCCACGAAAAAGGCATCGTTCACGGAGGTATCAAGTCTTCGAATATTCTTGTTGATAACAACTTTGAAGCCCATCTGACAGACTTCTGGTTTGCGAAGAGGTCGGGTATGTCGCAAGAACATGCTTCAACTTCTACCATGGGCTACATAGATCCCAAGAATTATGAAGTGTATAGTTTTGGGTCGTTCTACTGGAGATTCTTACAGGAAAGAAAGCAATGGATAAAAACATAAATCTCGTCCAACTGGTTACGTCCAAGAGACTGAGGCCAATGCAGTTATGGAAACGTTTGATTCTAACATCCCGTGTACATCTGAAGATCATGCAGCAGCAAAGAAGCTATTTCAGTTAGCTTTATCATGCACCGTAGAAAAGCCCTTCGATCGGCCCACAATGCACCAAGTATCTCGTGACCTGATAGAATCACAACGGGAAAAATTAATCGTCATTGACGACACTATATTAGCGTTGTAGTACCCCTACGACAACGTTATTTTATGCATTGTGTAGGTGGGGTATTGTAGAAAGTCCAAGCTTTTCTACAATACTTGACTAAGAGTTGTAAAGGGTGATGTGTTTCGTGGTTCGACAATATTTTGCCAAAGTTGTGATTCTCTTTCGATTTTTTTTTTGAAAGCCTAACACAACTCTTGCTTGTATTGTAGGTCTATCTTAGACAACCTAGGATGCGTATCGTAGAAATATGTAACACAACACTTGTATAAGTTGAAGGACTATCTTAGACAACCTCGGATGTGTATTGTAGAAATATGTAACAACTCTTATTACTATTATGAATAAGATTTGCACGACACTTGTTAGAGTTATAGAACTATGTTGGAAAACACCTAGTTATGTCGTAAAGACATTCTTTCGCAACCTTTGTTTGTGTAGTTGAAATAGGGAACACAAATCTTATTAGAAGTTGTGTGCATATAACTATTTTAAAAAAAAAAAAAAATTATAGCTGAACTGAATTGCCGAAAGTATTTCACATTCACATTCACATTAACTATTTCACATTCACATTAACCTGCCAGTGTAATACATTTACATTTATTCAAGTAAACCTGCCAGTGTTAAACACACATCCAAAAATTGGCAGTGATATAGATGTTTGTTACAAAAGTTCAAAGTTTCCAGAATAACTCAAAAAAAAAAAAAAAAAGGATGCATTATACTTCGCATATCTTAGTACATGAGCTTATCAGTGCGCATTCCATCAGTAAGGGCGTGGACAGTTTCCTCCATGTTGATGTCTATCAGGCCCAGAACCTCCATCTCTGTAGTTGTCTCTACGTCCACCACCACCACTACAATAACCAAAAAAGAGAAGAGAACGACACAACCATTAAAATTTGGAACTACATGAATAACAACAAATTATGAGATACTTTTAATTCTGCATTTCTTCACACATCAAAAGAGAAACATCTAGCTTTATGCAAGCAATTCTGAACCTCTGGTGCCCTAGCACTATGCCAACAATGTAAAAAGAGAAACATCTAGCTTTATTGACAACTTCAACTACGTTCACTTGCCATATCACATAATATGCAAGTTGTAACCCAGAAGAACGCAAGCTTGAGCATGCTTTTGTTGATGTTATTATACTGAATCAACAAATGTACAACACAGACAAGTATTAAAGACTTTTACATGCATAGAGATGCTTATCACACCCCTCGACAATTGAGATGTTGGATAATGATCTTCAAAATACAACTGGGCCAAATTCACATATTCTCTTCGCCTCAATTTACCAACTTCAGGTTTAAGACCATCCAAAATCAGAATTCTTAGAAATGTTTTGCTACCCCTATTAAGTATGTATTGATATTTCTGTCTCATGGCATCTACTAACAGCACTTTATGTCATACCATTGTACTTAAGAGTACAATTCAAATGATATTTCAAGCTGGTGACGATCTCACCCACTAGTTACAAAATGCATTTAATCTATAATTCATGTAGGTAGCTCTCCACTTACATAGTTCTACTAACACATAATCCAAGTTTTAATTCATGATGACTTAGATATACAGTTCACCTTAATATCATACTCCACTCAAAGGAATTTTATATAAACAATTGATCACCTTCCAAGTTTACAAACAAATCCGTCATCCACTCAAACACCACAAAATGATCTATTCATTAAAACATGAAAATTGAAATGTATCCATTGATACACTAATGTAACATCACCATAAATGGATTGACAGGGAAAACGGCATGGCGTAAAATTAATCAATAACTACAAATGATTTTAGCTCTTAGTCCCATGGTACCATTCCATTCTTAATGTGTTTGTCTTTAGGAACCCGTTGCTACTACAACTCTCCTTAGAAATGTTACTGAGATCAATACGGTACCAAACAGTACCGCAAGTATACTAAGATCGTACCCGGTACCACCAAAACCTCTAACTTCCCCAATTGTTTATCTTTCGAACCCATGTAGTCAACATCAGATACCATTACTCAAGACTTATACATATAAGAATAATAAGTGGCTAACATTTAGGGTCTACGTACAGTATCTTACTTCAAAATTCGAAGCACAAATCAGTTGCTAAGTATAGCTAGCACTCATGAAAAATAATTGAGACAATGACCTCCAAGGTATCAATCTAAAAATGGTACATATATACCAATAGTCACCAAATGTATTGAAACGTGATCTAACACTTACAGACCAAAGTAAGGTTATGTGGCTAGTAATAGTCCTAAGTGTAGACTTAAACAAATGGAGACACGTTTTTAATTCGCCCAACAAGCACATATTCCATAAACAATCAACTTTATTGTCTAACCATTATGGTTAGTGTAGCTAACTATGCAAGAGTATGATCTAAATGTTTCTTTCTTTGTATACCCAAGCATATACAGTAGCTAAATACTAACACACAATGAAATGACCACATTATCACCATGGTATCTTAACCTATATTAAGATTTGGCGGACCAGTGATGGAATTTCCTAGTCCTACGACATTCCATCATTCCAAAAGAAACTATTAATACGGACAAAGCAATACAAATTTTATCAAGTCAAATGATTTGATTGGAAACGAGCACTCAAACAACATTGGCATATTTAATTAAGGATGAGTTCATATGAAAAGCAAGATTTCAACTCATCAAACCATGGAAATATCAATCAACATTAACAAATTCCAACCACCAAACATATAAGCAATAAAATAAGACTTTTTACACTCCGTATCACCACTAGCATGAAAGACACAATCATAAAAATCATTTCATTAATCAAGCTAACAATCAGAGCATGATAGAAATGATCAAATGGAAATGAGTTACTTATGAGCTCATTTCTTGTAGCGCCAATCATAAGCTCAAGGGATTCCACAATGCCAATGATTACCAAAAATGTCTATATAACTTAAATTCCGAGGGGGATGCGGCCCACGGCTTGACAAAAAATTCCAGGATCGGAAGTTTCTTCCATTTACAGAGGAGTGTACCTGCAAAATCCAGTATAACCTCAATAAACCAGGATTCACAGAAGAGTATTTTAAATATCTTCACATAAGAAGAAGAGATGGTTTACCTTGAAATAATTTGGGTTCCATCAGTATGTCAGATATAAAACTCCTGCAATTATGAACACATACAAAATTAAGCAGTTGCCACCAATTTGTGAGGGAAATTTAAAACTTGAATCAAAGAACTTGAATTATCAAATTACCTGTTGAGCTAGGTTTCCTGTTGTATCAATTGTGTCGTGGAAGACAATATACTGCATATACGATGTCGAAAAATAACTTAGGTCTGTCTTTACACATAACATTAACCATAGAATAACCCCTCTCAGCCCAATTCTGATCGGTAACGATAGGCGAATCATCATCGGGCTTATTCTCGTAATCACGGTCAGCAAACCTCAATTGGTGAAGCCTTCTTTCAGTATGAGTAACAGCAATAAAAGAAATTGTAGTTCTAGCACTTCTAATATCATTATCCCCTTTAAGAACATTCCTTAACCGGCTTTCGATTTTGCTGATTTTCTATGAATCTTCAATCATTCATTATCTTCAATTCGAACTTGAACAGACTACAAAACATGGCAGCATCATTAGTTTCTTCTCATCTGGTTCGACCATTATTGAAACTCCACCAGATGTTCATCATCTCAAACCCAATTCTCATTTGATTCTTCTTGCTAGCATCACCAGTTACTCAACCTCAAATATCACCATCTACTGTAACTCCAACTTCAGCTACACCCCTGCAACCTCCACCTCAACTGCAACCCAACATTTCTATCTTAAACTTCCTGTGTAACAATCAACATCATTTTGTCAAGAACAAAAAAAATCAAAATCACCACTATCAAATTCATATAAAACCCTGTGTATTCCTTCCACACATCCTTCACAAAGATCTACAACATACAATTGAAATTCAATTTTTTTTTCATTATTTAACAGCAATCAATCCAAACCCATAATCATGTAAAATCCATGGTTTTTGTACAAGAAATCAACAAAATTCTAAAATCTAAATAAAAATGATGAGAAATTAAGAATAAGAAAAGGTGAAATTACAGAAAATTACCCGATAATCATCAGCACCAACATTTCTTCACATTCAAACAAAGTCCTAACCTGTCTGTTCATTCTCTTCCATTTTACCTGAACATCAACCATTCCATCTAACCAGCAACACCAACTTGAAATCAGGTTTGAGCTTCTGCCAAGCTTGAGCTTCAATTCCTCATATGCAATTTGAATTTCACCAATATCCCAATTTCATCATCATAATAACCACCACCATCAGATCTTGATATCTCATCAGTTCAATCTTATCAAACCTCTAAAATCCAGTGAACCCATCTCTGTAACTTCAATCACCACCTTTATTCTCCCATTTATCCATTAATTCAGCAACAAAAGTTTCAAACCCGATCTGGCAGATTAATTAGGTTTTCAGTGAACCGAAAAGAAAGGGAAAAAAAATGGTTTGCGGCTGCTTCATATTTGGAATTTAAGAATCTAGATTTAGGTTCTTAAAAAAAATAGAACCAGCTAAGTATTTCAGTTGAAGCCATGGCCGATCCATAAGTGGAAGAAGAAAAAGCAGAGAAATTTTTTTGAGCTAGGTTTTCTTCTGAGGCGGAAGACTCGAGAGATTAGAAGAGAAAATGGCCGGAAGTTTAAGGGAAATTTAGTTTGGTGTTTTATTGAACGGTGGAGATTTAGTTAGGGAATGTCATAAAGATTAGGAATATATTTGGATGGTAGAGATTTGACTAGGGATTATCATACGGATCAAGGCAAGTGTGTTCTCTTTGTGCTAATACGAACTCATGTATTCGGTTTATTATCAACCTTCGACATGAAAAAAAAATCCAAAAAAATATTAATAAATTTAAGACATTGTTATCGACATTCTGATATAAAAAAATACAAAAAATGTATAAGAATGAATCGGGAAAATGAAAAATGAATTCGATAATTGGTGTTTTCTTTGTGTTTTTGTGCTTTCTCTTTGTGCTTCCGGTTTGGATTTCGACTATCCGCATAGGTCATGAAGTAATTTTGAAAAGTCATACAGATCATGAAGTAGCTTTAGTTCACACTGGTAAACTCATGTTAGCATGATACATCATCGAAATCGATAAATATGAAGCTCAATGTCGATTCGAACTTCAAATGTGGTATAACGGCATACAAACTATGAACTGAGAAGCTCCAGGAGGGTTCAAACTTCGAACTTAACATGATACATCATCTAAATCAATAAATATAAAGCTCAGTGTTGATTCTAACTTCAAATATGGTATTACGACATAAAACTATGAACCAAGAAGCTTTGAGAGGGTCCTGACTTCAAACATAGCATGATATATCATTGAAATCGATAAATATGAAGCTCATAGTCGATTGGAACTTCAAATATGGTATAACGGCATAGAAATTATGAACCAAGAAGCTCTGGGAGGGTTCTTACTTCAAACGTATCATGATATATCATTGAAATCGATAAATATGAAGCTCATAGTCGATTCGAACTTCAAATAGGGTATAACGGCATAGAAAATATGAACCCAAAAGCTCTGGGAGGGTTCTGACTTAAAACTTAGCATGATACATCATAAAAATCGATAAACATGAAGCTCAGCGTCGATTCGAACTTCAAACTTGGTATAATGGCATATAATCAATGGACCACGAAGCACTGAGAGTGTAACACCCCGTGTTTTTAGCATGGCGCATGCTAAAAGATGCGCCATTTGCTTGTGATGAAGCTTCCTCCAAAGCTTCCGCAGCGTGAAAAAGGTGGATTGGGTTAAGGCCAATACCGCGCCAAAAATGGCGTATTATGTTTGGCATTTGGCCAAGGGCCAATGTTGCATCATCATGATGCATTAGGCCAGTTGGGTAGGTGGGCTCGATCTTACAGCGAAATCATTGTGCAATAAACAGAAACATTCAGAAGACCGGGTGGTGCGCAATCATTGTACGCAATCGTTGTGTGTAATCATTGTGCAACAGACAGAACAAGTGGTGCACAATCATTGTGCAGCAGACGGAACGAGTGGTGCACAATCATTGTGCAACAGAACGGAGACTCGATAATCATTGCCGGTCCTTCAGAAATATATGGCAACGGCCATGAATAGTGAAGCAAGCATGTCAATATGCTCCCCTTTCCATACTTGTAGAAATTCCATTAAGACATATATAGGGAGGGGTAGTTGGTTGAAGGTGCATATGCGGACTATGTACCAAGTAAGCTTCATAGCTTAGCCGGAAGAGCATAAATGATGCCTAAGGCTCATTTATAGTTGCGTAGCCTTTCGAAGAGGGTATTTGATGCGTTGGCATCACTATGCCACGGCGCGGACCCGATGATGCATAATCATTATGCATCTTGGCGGAATGGCCTATACGAACCAGGCCATTACCGTTTTTGCTAGGCCACAGCCTTGCAAACGATTTGGTTAAATTTTCTGTCCCTTCGTGGATGAACTACGGTCTGTGCTTGATCCCTTTAGAGTAGGGAAGGGTACGTAGGCAGCCGCAATGAGTTGCAGCATTGCCGGTCCAGCACGTTGGCCCCTCATATCATCTAAGCTTGGTAGCTCGACGCAAGAGATGATTGTGGCCAGACTTGATGAGGCTTAGTTGCATGCCAGTAAGTGGATGCTCATACTTCCTATCAAGTTATAAAGAGATGGTAAGCGAGGTAACGTGGGAAATGGCAAGGGCTTGGTGTGGCCTACGCTAAAGTCTAAGGCTTATGCCGGACAAGACACGGCAATGTGACGGTTGCTCAGCTAGCTAGGAAATTCATTTATGAATTCCCTACGTAAAGGTAAAGCCAGAGACGCATGAAAAATGCATTGGCATTGGCCTTATGGCCTTAAACCCTTTTGCGGGACAAGGGTAAGTTGGAACAGTGTGGAAGCTAAGTTAGCTGCGTCATGCTCCACGAGCATGCTTGCAAGGGCAATTGGACGTGCATTTGCCTAGCTTTGAGGCCCGGATCGTAGCTTCATCATGGCGCACCGGGGGAGTTACGGCCTGCGGGGCAACGCGCCAAAGGCGTAATTTTCCGGTCCGTCACAGATGGTATCAGAGCAAGTTCTGAGAAAACTCTAGGGACTTGTGCGGAGTGGACTCATTGGCGAGTATTTTCTTTGATGGAAACTTAAAAGTTGGAGAGTAGGCCAACTTCTGCGCGGGAAAGAATTTGTAACTGCTGATCCAGTTACTTTGCAAATCGAGTTGAGCTTGTATAAGTGCTGTGAGTTTGCCTGGCCTAAGTGGCACCCCACTTACGAGTGGATATCCGGAAGACCGTCTGGGAAGGTGGGTAGACAATGGGACTGATCATCCCCACACGTTGGCACTGGCCAAGGGTGTGCGTTGTCGGCATGGCTAGCATCCCACTTACGAGTGGCAACCTGGATGACCGTGTGACGGTGGGCAAGCTGGATCTTGATCCACACAAAGATTGTGCTAAAATTTTGTCATTTCGATGACATCTTTCAACCTTGTGAACCTTAGGGACTTCTGAGTGCGTAGTATGGGATGCGCATTCAGGATACCATGTCGAGATATCCTCTTGGCACTGGCCAATTGCGATTCTTGGTTTAGTTGTGGGCACTTTTGGATCCACAGGCAGGTGGTATGGGACATGTGCTCGGAAGGTCTAAATTGTTGTTCATGACAACTTGAAGAAACCCGTGATTTTCGAGCATGGTATGGGACTTTTGCTCATGGAATCCAACTCGAAGAGATTGTCCACAATAGCTTTGGTTTTGAATTCGGGGACGAAATTCTTTGAAGGGTGTGATAATGTAACACCCCGTGTTTTTAGCATGGCGCATGCTAAAAGATGCGCCATTTGCTTGTGATGAAGCTTCCTCCAAAGCTTCCGCAGCGTGAAAAAGGTGGATTGGGTTAAGGCCAATACCGCGCCAAAAATGGCGTATTATGTTTGGCATTTGGCCAAGGGCCAATGTTGCATCATCATGATGCATTAGGCCAGTTGGGTAGGTGGGCTCGATCTTACAGCGAAATCATTGTGCAATAAAAAGAAACATTCAGAAGACCGGGTGGTGCGCAATCATTGTACGCAATCGTTGTGTGTAATCATTGTGCAACAGACAGAACAAGTGGTGCACAATCATTGTGCAGCAGACGGAACGAGAGTGGTGCACAATCATTGTGCAGCGAGAACGGAGACTCGACAATCATTGCGGTCCTTCAGAAATATATGGCAACGGCCATGAATAGTGAAGCAAGCATGTCAATATGCTCCCCTTTCCATACTTGTAGAAATTCCATTAAGACATATATAGGGAGGGGTAGTTGGTTGTAGTGCATATGCGGACTATGTACCAAGTAAGCTTCATAGCTTAGCCGGAAGAGCATAAATGATGCCTAAGGCTCATTTATAGTTGCGTAGCCTTTCGAAGAGGGTATTTGATGCGTTGGCATCACTATGCCACGGCGCGGACCCGATGATGCATAATCATTATGCATCTTGGCGGAATGGCCTATACGAACCAGGCCATTACCGTTTTGCTAGGCCACGACCTTGCAAACGATTTGGTTAAATTTTCTGTCCCTTCGTGGATGAACTACGGTCTCAGTGCTTGATCCCTTTAGAGTAGGGAAGGGTACGTAGGCAGCCGCAATGAGTTGCAGCATTGCCGGTCCAAAGACGTTGGCCCCTCATATCATCTAAGCTTGGTAGCTCGACGCAAGAGATGATTGTGGCCAGACTTGATGAGGCTTAGTTGCATGCCAGTAAGTGGATGCTCATACTTCCTATCAAGTTATAAAGAGATGGTAAGCGAGGTAACGTGGGAAATGGCAAGGGCTTGGTGTGGCCTACGCTAAAGTCTAAGGCTTATGCCTGGACAAGACACGGCAATGTGACGGTTGCTCAGCTAGCTAGGAAATTCATTTATGAATTCCCTACGTAAAGGTAAAGCCAGAGACGCATGAAAAATGCATTGGCATTGGCCTTATGGCCTTAAACCCTTTTGCGGGACAAGGGTAAGTTGGAACAGTGTGGAAGCTAAGTTAGCTGCGTCATGCTCCACGAGCATGCTTGCAAGGGCAATTGGACGTGCATTTGCCTAGCTTTGAGGCCCGGATCGTAGCTTCATCATGGCGCACCGGGGAGATTACGGCCTGCGGGGCAACGCGCCAAAGGCGTAATTTTCCGGTCCGTCACAGAGAGGGTTCTGACTTCAAACTTAGCATGATACATCATCGAAAATTGATGAATATGAAGCTTAGTGTGGATTCGAACTTCAAATTTGGTATAACAACATACAAACTATAAACAAAAAAGCTCGAAGAGGGTTCTGACTTCAAACTTAGCATGATACATCATCAAAATCGATAAGTATGAAGCTCAATGTCGATTCGAACTTCAAACTTGGTATAATAGCATACAATCTATGAACCAAGAAGCTCTGAGAAGGTTCTGACTTCAAACTTAACATGATACATTATCGAAATTGACTACTTTAAGTCAGAAACTTGGTAAGAACGACGAATTCATCCATTTACATGTAAGATTCCTTCGAAATTCTACAAAACCTTAAACAAACCTTATTTCTGCATATTTGTTGATGGTGGTTTTTAGACAAGGGATAAAATCGTAAAACCCCATGACCTTGTGTTACCCGCAACACATTAACTAAGAGCATTTAACTCAGGTGTAAATAATTAATAGGGGTTTTTTTTCAAAATACCAGATTAGGGTTTTCAACAGAACCTAATTCCAAAACCAAGCCGCACCTCGCGCATCATGGCGGCAATGCCAAACCAAGCCGCATCTTTGCGCACCATGGCAACAATGCCAAACCAAGCCGCATCACGCGCACCATGGCAACAATGCCAAACCAAGCCGCACCATGCGCACCATGGCAACAATGCCAAACCAAGCCGCACCTGCGCGCATCATGGCAGCAATGCCAAACCAAGCCGCATCTTGCGCATCATGGCAAAGACAATGCCAAACCAAGCCGCACCCTGCGCGCAACAATGCCAAACCAAGCCGCACACTGCGCACCATGGCAACAATGCCAAACCAAGCCGCACCCTGCGCACCATGGCAACAATGCCAAACCAAGCCGCATACTACGCGCCATGGCAACAATGCCAAACCAAGCCGCACCCTGCGCACCATGTCAGCAATGCCAAGCCGCTATGCCTTTGGCCCACGCCAAATATAGCGCCCTAGGCTTGCAAGACTTGCAACTAGGTCAACATGGCCGCACGTGCCATTGGCACATGCCAACACGTGTCGCAAGCCATATTTCCAAGCCGCTATGCCTTTGGCCCACGCCAAATATAGCGCCCTAGGCTTGCAAGACTTGCAACTAGGTCAACATGGCCGCACGTGCCATTGGCACATGCCAACACGTGTCGCAAGCCATATTTCCAAGCCGCTATGCCTTTGGCCCACGCCAAATATAGCGCCCTAGGCTTGCAAGACTTGCAACTAGGTCAACATGGCCGCACGTGCCATTGGCACATGCCAACACGTGTCGCAAGCCATATTTCCAAGCCGCTATGCCTTTGGCCCACGCCAAATATAGCGCCCTAGGCTTGCAAGACTTGCAACTAGGTCAACATGGCCGCACGTGCCATTGGCCCATGCCAACACGTGTCGCAAGCCATATTTCCAAGCCGCTATGCCTTTGGCCCACGCCAAATATAGCGCCCTAGGCTTGCAAGACTTGCAACTAGGTCAACATGGCCGCACGTGCCATTGGCACATGCCAACACGTGTCGCAAGCCATATTTCCAAGCCGCTATGCCTTTGGCCCACGCCAAATATAGCGCCCTAGGCTTGCAAGACTTGCAACTAGGTCAACATGGCCGCACGTGCCATTGGCACATGCCAACACGTGTCGCAAGCCATATTTCCAAGCGCTATGCCTTTGGCCCACGCCAAATATAGCGCCCTAGGCTTGCAAGACTTGCAACTAGGTCAACATGGCCGCACGTGCAATTCGCACATGCCAACACGTGTCGCAAGCCATATTTCCAAGCCGCTATGCCTTTGGCCCACGCCAAATATAGCGACCTAGGCTTGCAAGACTCCCAACTAGGTCACCACGGCCGTACGTGCCATTGGAACATGCCAACACGTATCGCAATCCTTATTTCCAAGCCGCTATGCCATTGGCCCACGCCAAATATAGCGCCCTAGGCTCGCAAGACTTGCAATTAGGTCAACATGGCCGTACGTGCCATTGGCACATGCCAAACACACACGCTGGTAACCTAACTTGCAAACCGTGCAACCTACCACCAAGGCATTCCGCACATGCCATTGGCACATGCCAAACACACACGCTGGTAGCCTAACTTGCAAACCGTGCAACCTACCACCAAGGCATTCCGCACATGCTATTGGCACATGCCACACGCGCCACTAGCAGCGCCACTTGCACTCAAGATGCAACCAACACTCGAGACATCAACACAAACTGGGGGATGCTTCTTTAGGGTTTTGGTTTGGCGGTCACAGCATGCAGCGTACACTACGCTCACATTAAGAAAGCGTGAAAAGGAATAAAGCGGTCAAATAAAAGAGGAAATAATGGAGAAAAAACGTTTTCACCCATTAAACCATGCGGTTACCACCTCCTCCCATTATTTCACCCTTTACTCTCTTCCTTCATGAGGCCGGAGCACGTTTCAATCTCGACTTGTATAAATAGGTCTTACCTATTTCCACCGGACAACAAGTCTCGGTCAGGAGAAAAATACTACACTCTCAGAAAGGCAACTTTGCAAGCTCTCCCAAAAAGCTTTCATCTCTTGCAAGCTTCCTAAGCTTTCACTTTCTGATACAAGTCGAGACGCTACTCTCCTAGAATTATTGCAGGTCTCAACACATTTCTTTGCTTCCCTCCCCAAATCAACCCTTCTCCTCCACTTTGTGACTGAAGCAAGTCTGGAACGGCCATTTCTTGGTTTAGGCCGGACTTGTACAGATTGATCTCTCGAATCTATAAAGTGCTCACATGCAGCAAATTTGTTTAGGGTTTGAACCGGTTTCTCACTCACCTACCGAATTTACTGAAATCGGCAGAAACGATTTTTACCCATAAACAATTGGCGACCACGGCGGGAGGATTGATCTATCGGCTACAATATCAGATTGTCGATCTCGTTCTTCGACCCGGATGTCAAGATGGTAGGGAAGGCGACTCAATCCGACTCAACTACCAGGACGACCGGTTACTAGTTGTAAAAACTACACAAGAAAACTGGGGACTTCTTTGAAGATGATATTACTCAATCGCCGAAGATGCTACCGGCGATCGGGGACTTCTTGGCGATGCTACCAGCAAAACCGCCATCAAAACCGCCTTTTACATGGAGAGGGGCGTGTTCGCAAAACCTATGAAGTGAGTAAATTCAGACTGGGCAAGATATACAATCCATTTTTAGGTTTTTAGTAAAACCGTCATACTACTGAGTCTTGTGCCTATTGCTACCACACACTTTCATAAAAGCAATATTCTTTTCCCAAAAATAATCAGAGTCATATTATCAAAACCATTCATCCCAGAAATAATCCAATACCCTAAAAAGCTACCACTGTCTATCAAAGATCAAGTTTTGAAACCGGACATCCAATATGTCTTTCGAAAAAAGAAAAAAAAAAAAAAAACCTAAATGAAGTTTAACGGAGAAACGTTCAAGGAAAATCGTCCAAGTAAGTCTGCTCTTCTTGAGAAAGTCAACTTTGTGTCTTCAAGAGCCGCTCTCTTCATAGTCAACATCTTGGAAAGCTTTTCGAGTTCCATCTCCCGTCGGGCAATCTCCTCGGCGGAAAGGCTTTCGATTCTTTGCATCTTTCAACTTTTGGATCTCAAAGCAAGGCCTTCGACAAACCACGAAGTGTTGAACTCCTTTTCTATGCACACGTCGCGATGGTGCTCCCAGTCGGCAATAACGTCTTCAGAAACGGTGTGACCAGTCACCTCACGCATATCCTCGATGGAAGATAAAGCCTATTCCACACGCTTAACCAGCGCAAATCGACTAGTGACTTTCTTGGTTGTAGCCATATGTCCGTGCTTCTCCCAAATTCTGGTGTACAACGCCTCATGCTTAGCCGGCACGCTAAAGCCGCCAACCAGCACATGACCTGGATAAGGAACCAAGTATGGGGGATCAAAAATGGCGCCTGCAAGTGGCCTCACGACTCGCAAAGGGTATTCTTCCATGCCTACGGCAACAACCATCAGAGAATCATCCACCGTTTGAACCACGTCTGTGCCCGGCAATTGGCTAACTCCCATCTCCAAGTCACCGGAGGTGGTCACCAAAGGCAAGTTTTCGTGTGACTCCACCCCAGAATCGTCCTCCGAACCGGATTCCTCCTGCAAACTTGAGTTAGACATTTTTCAAAAGAAGAAACGGAAGAAGGAGAAACAAAAGAAGCGCGAAACTCACCGAACCACTTCCCGAAGAAGAACCAGCGCTGCCAGAGGAATCACTCTCACTTGTTGAAATTTATTCTTTCTCGACTCATCACCGCTATGAGTAGGCTCGGTGCCGCCGGAATTCCTTGAAGAACCGCTGTCTCTCTGGCAGCGTGCAAGGGCGTGAAAGCATTAACACTACCGAAGCCCTGAAGGAAACAAGACACATGTTCTCAGCAGAAATTCACGTGTTTTGAGAAAAACCAATGAAGAGGAGACACATACCTGGTTATTGGAAGAACTGAAAGACACAAGAGCCGTGGGAGGATCTTGTGAAACCGTCAGGAACCCGCCAAAGACGATTCTTCGTTCTCCGTTCTTTGGCACGGGGAATTTCCGAATTGCTAGGCAACTTTCGCATGGGATCTCTCAACATTGGATACTTTTTCAAAACTGCTGGGGAAGGTTTGCAACGAACGTTTTCCACCACGTTATTCACAAAATCTCGGATCATAATAAACTTGTCGCACCAAAACTCATTATAGCCGAAGGTCGTCGAAGTTACTCTTCCCATTTGAAAGAAGGGAAGACGGATACCCGGCTCAAGGGCACTGGCGTCAAGGGCGACATGCAATGAATCCTTAGGGATCACCTAGGTAGGTAAACAAGAGGCACCCTTGATCGAAACCCATGTGATGGCAGCACGGTCAATATTATAAGCGGCTATACGGAAAGACCCCACGAAGAAAGACGGTATATAACCGGGCGAGCGACTCGAATGAACAGGTTTTCACCAACACTCAAATCGTCATCGAGAAGACAAAGACGTGAGCGGAGCAGAAGCAAAGGTGTCCATTTGAGTCACTGACTTATGGACCGGCCCCATGGACGAAAATTGATTTCATGCAACTTATCAAGAAAACTAACCAAGCTCACGCCAACTCTTGGGCGCTTTGTTCACCCATCGAAGAATTCAAGAGCCCCCAACTCACGGGAAGCGAGGCAGCGGTTTCGGAGCATACTTCTCGAAGTGCTCCCATAGCCGGACTTGCGGAAAAGCAACGTGCACATATGAATCCACTTTCATGAAACCATTCGAAACTTGCATGTTCGCAACTAGGTGATCCAGATGCACATACGGGGAACCAAGGAACGACTTGCCAATGGGAAGAACTTCACCCTTTGCCAACTTCACACAATCTCTAGCAACTCCGGTCTTATTCTTTTCTTGCGAGTAACCGTCATCAAAAATGTCTCTGGACAACAGAGAGCCAAAATCTTTGCGACATGAAGATCATTTTTTTACATTTCGGGCTCCAACTCGTCCGGAAACCATTGAGATATCCACCAACCGTAAGGGCACCTTTCATCCTCTTTCCGGGCAGAATCCTTCGACTTCGCAATGGAGTCTTTCCGAGCAAAATCCCCCAACTTAGCGGCCAGGTCATCCCGCATCTTCACCTCACTTTCATATAATTGGAGATTCAGCAAGAGAGCCACACTCTCCAAGGAGAAAGTTATCTCACCCCATCTACATATGATTGTATGGGTATCCGAACACCATCTGGAGATGAAAGCAACCAAGCACAGGATGTCCTTCCTAATCGGAGATTTCTTTTGAAGTCTTGACAAGCATCAATGACCTGCGCTCGAGTCAAGTTGGTATTTATACGCTCCTTGCTCACCATGAACTCAACCCATCTCTGTCAAAAGAACGCAATGGACTTTGACACATCCACAAGTCAATGTTTGAAGAGGAATATACCCCTTTATGAAGACAGAACCGAATGGTGCTCTCTGGGCGCGAACCGAACGTGTCTTCTGTCATCCATCCTCACCACCGGTTAGCAAAATCGGCACGAAACACGGGTGATTCTTCCGAGCGGGGCGAGGGCTCTAGTGAAGAATTCATCATCTATGTTCGGCTTGGAATTATGAGCATCCTTCGACGAAGTGAAATTTGGTTCGAGTAACATCTTATCGAATTCCTTCATAACAATTTGGTAATAAGATATCTGCACAAAACAAACGGAGAAAGGCAAAGTTATCTCCCTGACACATAATCGTACCCAACAAAAAAAAAAAAAAAAAAAAAAAAAAGAGAAAGGGGAAGGAGGACGTATTTTATTCGAGTTCAAGACTATATACGCAGATATTTTCTTGGGTTCGATACTATATACGCGGCATTCTATACGGGTACAAGTGTGTCTACGGTATCCTTCTTCGGGTTCAAAAATATATATGGAGCATTTTTCTATTGGTTCAAAAACTGCGCGCGTGGTACTTCTTTCAAGAAGCAAAAATCATATATACAATATTTCCTGCGGGTTCGAAGTCATATGAAGCGTATACACAGTATTCTTCTTGGGGATTCATACAGGGTTCTCTACGGGTTCGAAATATACATGCAGTGTTTCGTACGGGCTCAAATACGCCTACAGTATCGTTCTTCGGTTTCAGAATTATATACGGAGCATCCTCTACGGGTTCAAAATACACATTATTTTCTTCAGGGTTCAAATATTTCTTTCAGGACCGAAAATTCATATATGCAATATTTCCTACGGGTTCAAACAATATATGCAGTACTTCCCTTGGTTGCATACATACAATATTTTCTACAAGAGGCACGCCAAGAAATCATACGCAAGGATTGTGGAAACGCCTACTCTTAAGGTTTACACCTACGTGAAAAGAAAAAAAAAAGAGAGAGAAAAGTACTCGAAGACATACCTGGAAGCCGGTTTCTCTTTGCCGCTAGTATGAAGAGAGGAAAGAATAAAGCGCAGGATGGGGAGAAAGGGGCTTTATATATATATAGGCGTAAAGACTTTGAAATAGGGAAGGATTTTCCTTTTTACCAAAATCACGCGTGTAAGAAACGGGCCCACAAAGGGTGCGACTGCCCAATGTCGCCCAAGTCACGCCTGCAAGCATGGTTTCCAAGTTGGACCGGCCCCACCATTCACGCCAATCTCCCAATGTCGCCCAAGCTGCACCGGCCCCACCAATTGCGCCAACCTGCAAGCACGCACGGCTTCTACACTTTGCGCCGGTCCCACACTCAGTTTCCCAACTCACGCCAACTTCCCAACGTCGCCCAAGCTGCACCGGCCCACCAATTGTGCCGACCTCCCGATTTGTGCTTGAGAACTACCGAGGCAAGGATTCTAAATCCTATTTATAAAAGGTCGACAAGCCTCCTTCAATTTTCCTTACGTTTCTTTGTTAATAGTTTGTCACCATCTTATGCTTACCTCGCAACAAAGCCCTGTTCGAGCTAGCGGGGGACTTAATGTTGATGGTGGTTTTTAGACAAGGGGTAAAATCGTAAAACCCCATGACCTAGTGTTACCCGCAACACATTAACTAAGAGCATTTAACTTAGGTGTAAATAATTAATAGGGGTATTTTTCAAAATACCAAATTAGGGTTTTCAACACGTAACCCTAATTCCAAAACCAAGCCGCACCTCGCGCATCATGGCAAGCAATGCCAAACCAAGCCGCATATCGCGCACCATGGCAACAATGCCAAACCAAGCCGCATATCGCGCACCATGGCAACAATGCCAAACCAAGCCGCACCATGCGCACCATGGCAACAATGCCAAACCAAGCCGCACCCGCGCATCATGGCAAGCAATGCCAAACCAAGCCGCAGATTGCGCATCATGGCAAAGCAATGCCAAACCAAGCCGCACCTCGCGCGCAACAATGCCAAACCAAGCCGCATCTTTCGCGCACCATGGCAACAATGCCAAACCAAGCCGCACCCTGCGCACCATGGAAACAATGCCAAACCAAGCCGCATACTGCGCGTCATGGCAACAATGCCAAACCAAGCCGCACCCTGCGCACCATGGCAGCAATGCCAAGCCGCTATGCCTTTGGCCCACGCCAAATATAGCGCCCTAGGCTTGCAAGACTTGCAACTAGGTCAACATGGCCGCACGTGCCATTGGCACATGCCAACACGTGTCGCAAGCCATATTTCCAAGCCGCTATACCTTTGGCCCACGCCAAATATAGCGCCCTAGGCTTGCAAGACTTGCAACTAGGTCAACATGGCCGCACGTGCCATTGGCACATGCCAACACGTGTCGCAAGCCATATTTCCAAGCCGCTATGCCTTTGGCCCACGCCAAATATAGTGCCCTAGGCTTGCAAGACTTGAAACTAGGTCAACATGGCCGCACGTGCCATTGGCACATGCCAACACGTGTCGCAAGCCATATTTCCAAGCCGCTATGCCTTTGGCCCACGCCAAATATAGCGCCCCTAGGCTTGCAAGACTTGCAACTAGGTCAACATGGCCGCACGTGCCATTGGCACATGCCAACACGTGTCGCAAGCCATATTTCCAAGCCGCTATGCCTTTGGCCCACGCCAAATATAGCGCCCTAGGCTTGCAAGACTTGCAACTAGGTCAACATGGCCGCACGTGCCATTGGCACATGCCAACACGTGTCGCAAGCCATATTTCCAAGCCGTTATGCCTTTGGCCCACGCCAAATATAGCGCCCTAGGCTTGCAAGACTTGCAACTAGGTCAACATGGCCGCACGTGCCATTCGCACATGCCAACACGTGTCGCAAGCCATATTTCCAAGCCGCTATGCCTTTGGCCCACGCCAAATATAGCGCCCTAGGCTTGCAAGACTTGCAACTAGGTCAACATGGCCGCACGTGCCATTGGCACATGCCAACACGTGTCGCAAGCCATATTTCCAAGCCGCTATGCCTTTGGCCCACGCCAAATATAGCGCCCTAGGCTTGCAAGACTCGCAACTAGGTCACCACGGCCGTACGTGCCATTGGCACATGCCAACACGTATCGCAAGCCCTATTTCCAAGCCGCTATGCCATTGGCCCACGCCAAATATAGCGCCCTAGGCTCGCAAGACTTGCAACTAGGTCAACATGGCCGTACGTGCCATTGGCACATGCCAAACACACACGTTGGTAACCTAACTTGCAAACCGTGTAACCTACCACCAAGGCATTCCGCATATGCCATTGGCACATGCCAAACACACACGCTGGTAGCCTAACTTGTAAACCGTGCAACCTACCACCAAGGCATTCCGCACATGCCATTGGCACATGCCACACGCGCCACTAGCAGCGCCACTTGCACTCAAGATGTAACCAACACTCGAGACATCAACACAAACTGGGGGATGCTTCTTTAGGGTTTTGGTTTGGCGGTCCAAACATGCGGCGTACACTACGCTCACATTAAGAAAGCGTGAAAAGGAATAAAGCGGTCAAATAAAAGAGGAAATAATGGTGAAAAAACGTTTTCACCCATTAAACCATGCGGTTACCACCTCCTCCCATTATTTCACCCTTTATTCTCTTCCTTCATGAGGCGAGGTACGTTTCAATCTCGACTTGTATAAATAGGTCTTACCTATTTCCACAAGACAACAAGTCTCGGTCAGGAGAAAAATACTACACTCTCAGAAAGGCAACTTTGCAAGCTCTCCCAAAAAGCTTTCATCTCTTGCAAGCTTCCTAAGCTTTCACTTTTTGATATAAGTCGAGACGCTACTCTCCCAGAATTATTCTGGTCTCAATACCTTTCTTTGCTTCCCTCCCCAAATCAACCCTTCTCCTCCACTTTGTGACCGAAGCAAGTCTGGAACGGCCATTTCTTGGTTTAGGCCGGACTTGTACAGATTGATCTCTCGAATCTATAAAGTGCTCACATGCAGCACATTTATTTGGGGTTTGAACCAGTTTCTCACTCACCTACCGAATTTATTGAAATCGGCAGAAATGATTTTTACCTATAAACAATATTGTATGCAAATCGGCTCAGAGATCGAAACCTGGCCGCGAGTTGACTACTATAAGTCAGAAACTTGGTAAGAACGAATAAACCATCAATTTACAGGTAAGATTCTGATAGGTGTCTAAAACACCTAATTTACTATATAGTAGTTACGCTTTCTTTGCTATTTTTCTTGTGAATTATGTACTTTATGCGTGGTTTTGAGTTATTAGGTACTCTGGAGTCGCACGGAGGAAAATAAGCGGAAATCACCCAAATTGAGTCAAAGGGCGAACACTATCTGGAGCTCGGTCAAGGTTAAGGGGCAACTCTTTTGGGAGGAATACTAAAAGGCAGCCAGCAATGGTTAGGGGGTCGCCAGTTGAGTATCCCTTATCAGGGGTGACCGGGTGTCATTATCCAGCCTTACCCTAAAAACTAAATCGAGAGAAAACTTTCTCTCATTCATTTCAATCATCTCATTCACCTGAAATGGAGAATACATCCTATTTACTATCTATTGTTTATGCTTTCTTTGCTATTTTTCTTGTAAATTATGTATTTTACGCTTGTTTTGAGTTTTGTAGCTACTTTGGAGTCACATAGAGGAAAAGAAGAAGAAATTACTCTATTTGAGCCAAAAAGGGCAAAAAGGTCATTTTACAGGCGATTGATATATGGAGCCCAGTTAAGGTTAAGGGGCAACCCAATTTGGAGGAGTACTAAAGCCAGGCCCAGTTAGGCTAAGGGGGGCTGTCATCAGGGTACCCCTTATCATTATCATAGGGTGTAATTATCCCTGGGGTGTGCCCTAGCCTATGCAGTAGGGTACCGTTATCCATCCCCTACTCCTACAACGCTATATTACTCGATCATTACCTCTCATTCATTCACCTTCACCTGAAACTAAAAGCAGCAGCTAGAGAAATCGAAATTGGAGAAATTAGGGTTCGTCTCTGCAACTGATAAACAAGGCGATTGAGAGATTGAATGTTAAAAGGAAAGCTGCCGTCTGTAATTCGATGAGATCCAGAGGAGGAGAAATAGAGGCTGCGTATTATCTGAGAGAGATCGAAGTAGAAGTTAGGGTTCCTGATGAGATTCGATGGAGATGAAGAAGATTTCAGCAGAGATTCAACTCAGCCGTGAGAAGAATAGAAATGGGTTTGAGATCGATGTGTGAACAGAGAAGAAGAAATTGAAATTTGAATTAGGGTTTACTGTGAATCAGATAGGGGTTCTGGTGTTGATTGGTAGTGATTGATTGAAGAACTGAGAAGGAAATCGAGATGAAGAAAGGGGCTTTTGCAGTCAAAGCTGAGAGACCAAAATCGAGAAGTTGAGTTGCAGACAGCCGAGAGAAGAAGAAGCTGAAAATTGTTCTTGATGGTCTGTGAATGGAGATGCTGCAATTAATTCAGGGAAAGAGGAGCGATGGGTCTGTGGTCGCACTGTAATATGATGAAGATGGGTACAATTCTCGACTGAGAGTTGAAGAAGATGAGGTGGTTTGCTGGAAGATGAATTTACGTCAGGGATTGAAGCTGGTGGTAATTTTGAGATGAATCGAGAGTTGGGAGCAAGATGGGTTCGATGCTGTTGCAATTTGATGCAGAGTAAAGGGGTTTGAGCTGTTATTCAACACAGGGAGAAGAAATTGGAGATGGTTCAGTGTTGACAAAGAAGGAATCTGAGAGAACTGGTGATGTTGCTTAAGGGGATTTTAATGAAGATGGGATTCTGGTGGAGTTGAGATGAAATTCAGAAATGGGTTTGATTGTTCTGCTGCTGCTAAGAAGATTCAATCTAGAGTTGATGCTATAATATCGAGAACAAATGAGATGGGGATTGAGATTGAAGCTCTGTTGCAGGAATGGAAGTCATTTGAAGCAAACAATTGAAGTGATGAAACAATAGATGTATGTTAGGAAATTGTCACAGGGAGTGAAGCTAAAATCGGCCTGAAATTGGCCTGAGATATGCTCAGAAAACAAACGGAACTCTTTCGGATTTTATACCCGACTGAGTTAACTCGGTACCGGCCGATGAGCCGATTCAACCCGATCCAGCCGATCCAGCTCAGCCGAGTAAGACAAGTCAGCCACCTAGGGAGCTGACTCATAGCTGACTCAGTGTCTAACTTCCCTCCTTTTGACCCGATTGACTGACGGTTTGACTTTTTGACCGTTAGTCCTAACGGTGGACTGACGGAATATTCCGTCGAATATACCAGTGACGGTGACATTTTCGGTGGCGGTGGTGACGGATTAGGTCAAATTAGAGCCATAATACCAGTTTTCCGTGAGCCAAAAATTCCAGAATTTTCTATGGATTTCTATCATGGGTGTGAAGACTTGGACTAGGAATTGGATGGAGAATTGGGCTCAAATGTGGAAAGAGAAGATGGAAGAGTTGAGAAAGGCTTGGATTTGGAAATTGAATTGCTAAAGGAAAAGGATTCTATTCCTTGGAAGATTTGGAGAATATTGAAGCCTATAAATAGAGAAGTTTTCTACATCTTTTACACACCTCTCTACACACACAACACTTGTGTTTTTGCTTTCAATTCTTCTTCTTAATTATTTGTGTGAACTTGAAAATTCTCCTTTTAATTATTTTGTGTGAATTTCAAAACATGAGTAGGTAATTTTCTTATTGATTGAGGATGAATTCCTAGTTCTTAACATGATTTGAGTTTTGTTTCAATTCTATCTTGAGGTTTTTCACATGATTATCGATTGTTTTTACTAATAGGAATGTTTATTCATTCATGATTGATTGATAGATTGTTTGGAGTGCACGCTAAATTGATTTGTTAATTGATCTAAATCTAGTATAAGTTAGGGAATACGTAATCGTTCTTGACACTTTACACAAGTAGAAAACACGAGACCTTGCGGAGGGATTCCGTGGAGCAATTGTGTGTAGAAACAACACTAGAAAGTGAACCAAGCGAACCGAGTTTAACTACTAGTAAACCTAAATTCATAAATCTTAATGCATTCGTGGAATTACATCTTGTAAGCGAACCTCAAGGTGGTTCTTTTGGATAGAATCGATAACTAAGCGGACTTGTTACTCAGTGAAATAAGGGATTTTGGGGCTAACTAAGCGGACCTGCTATCCTATGGTTGGTGATAATCTGTGACTAATAACAAGTAGAAAAGAACATAACTTGAATCATTGTTTTACAACGAAGAAGGATTCCTTGATCTTATCTCTCTTATTGATTTTAACTTTAACTTTGAATTGCTTTGTTTATTTTCTTTTGATTTACATCCCCCCTTTTCGTGACAATTTTTACAACTAGTATCTCTTGATCCTCGTGGGAACGAACTTGACTACACTATATTACTTGTTAATTAGGTGGAAAAATATTAATTAATTTGTTGTGGTTACGACACGCATCAGTCTCAATGGTTGAATTTGGATGATTCTGGTGGATTCAAGAGATGGCTTGAACTGGTGGTGGAAGTGTGGGTCTGCTAAGATGGTGGTGATTACCATGAAAGCTGACATTGAGGAGCGGATGAGTTGTTGCAGGCGAATCCCAAGTCTTGTGAGCATCTGCAATGGCTTAAGGTGAAATTGAAGTTGCTGTTGCAGTGGGTTCTGCGAATAGAGAAACTAATGAGAGTGATGGTGTTCTTGAAGCTGTAAATTACAAGGGGTTGTGTGAGTTTGCAATGAAGCTGCAGTAATGAAAAGGGTATTTGGTGATAGCAATTGGTGGCTGATAGATGTATGTTAGGAACTAATACTGCAGGTTGGTGAAGCTACAGGCAATGGAGCTGAGTGTTGATGCTGAAATGGATTGTGATGGTGTTGAATGAATAATGGCTGCTGACTAATGGAGTCTAGGGTTGAGATTAAGAATTGAGTTTCAGTCAATGGTGTCAAGTGGCAGATGTAGAAGCTGAGGCAGAGACTTGCAATACAGGGAATGGCAGGCTGATGGAAATGGATGAGTTCAGGGAGTAATGGCTCATGGGTTAGTGCTAGTTGATGTTGCTTGCCAGGGATTGCAGGGAAGTTCGAAGTCAGTGGTGGCAATGGAAATGGGGATTGAGATACAGTTGCAGGCGTTGAGTTTGTTGGCCTCTGCAACAGTCTGAGGGTGCAGCTCAGATGAGTTTCTGGTGATGCTGAGCTGAGAAGATGGCTAGGCAACTCTGGTGGGTTATTGGAGGTGAACCGAGCTGCAGCTGTCGTAGGTGATTTGAGGCTGTTGAAGCAATACTAGCATGAGGAAGAAATGGACCTGGTGAAGGCATTGTTGTTGCTGCTCGTGGAAGGAGGAGGCTAAGATGCTGCTACTGGGATTGCAGGGCAAAGTGCAAAGCAAATGAGGCCTTGAGCTGATGATGTTGGGAAGGTAGTCTGGTGTTGCTGGTGGTGATTGATCCTGGAACTCAAGGTTATGATGCTGATGGCAATGCAGGTGTGTGTGGTGCTGGGATGGACCTAGTGATGACTGTGGAGAGGTACTAAGAGCTGGAATGGTGGTGAAATGGAGTTGCAGGTCATTGATTGGAGCTGCACTTGGTGTTGGTAGTATGGCTCAGATAATGGCAAAATGGGTCTGGGGAGGAACTGAGTTTGGAGTCAGATGGCTGTGCAGAGTTGTGAGATAGAGGAAGCAGTGCTGCAGTTGGTAAGGTTTGAATCTGTGGCAGTTGCAGGTGTTGTATATTTGCCAGGGAAATGGTAGTGGATCTGGTGGAAGATGGCAGAGCTGACACCTAGGTTTATAGTAGTAAGAAAGTGTAATTATATTTTTGACGCTTACGACAGCGATCAAATTTTGGCGCCGTTGTCGGGGAGGCAGCGGTAGTCACTTGTTTTGGTTTCTTATTTTTGTTTTTAGTTTAGTTTTATTTATTTATTTTTTCTTCTTATTTTCTGGGTTTTAACCTTGGTTTGAGAATTTTATTTCAGGTGCTTTTTTTTCATGGAAGGAGCATATTGGAACAATGGATACGGTTTTCAACAACCTCAACAATATGACAACTACCAATTCCATGGGTATAATCAAAACCAATTCATTGGTTATGACCAATACTCCATGGAACCTTATGGTTTTCCTCAACAACCTTATGGCGAGTATGTGTGTGAACAACCACAAGGATGGGAGGATTCTTATGCTCGTGAACAAAAAGTCTCTAACTTTATAGATAAAGTTTCCACCTTTTTACAAGAGGAATTTCAAAAAGCTAAAGAGACTACAAACGAGCAACTTCAAGAACTTCGTGAAGGTTTTGCTAGCTTGCGAAGAGGCATTGATCAATACAAGGAAGATATGGAAAATTCTTATGTGCATATGGTTTGTGATGAATATTTGATTGATGCTAATGTTGAAAAAGGCCAATCCTTGGGCACTTCCGTGGATAATTGTGTAGTTAACTCAACTCTTGATCGTAATAATGATCATTCACCTATTCAAAAGGATGAGTTCGAGATTACAAACACTAAATTCAGCGAGGGCCAATCTTATGATGACTATGATAGTGATGACGGTGATTATGATACATTGCTTGAAACAACTCATGGTGACATCCCCGAGGAGTGTACAATGGAGTCTTTTTGGGATCAGGATGAAGACGAAGAGGAATATGTCGACACTTGTGTAGATTACTCGAAAATTGATCTTAATAATGATCAAGAGCCTATTCAAAGGGTGGAGCTTGAGGATGATGCATTTACGAGTGTTCTAGAAAAGTTTCTTATAATAAAATTTGGATCCGCAAAAGAGTATGTGCCTTACAACAAAGAGGAGAGTGTTGAGAATGAGACCGGTATGACCAATATTGTGGAAGACCCAATTGAGCTTGCATATGATTGTAATGATAATGTTAATGTCGAAACTTTGGTTAAGGCAGAAACAGACGAAGAATGGTTGCAAGGTTTGATAGAGGACCATGATATACATGAGGTTAGGGCTGTCAACGGCACTAAACGAAACAAATAATGGCTCTGCCGCTACCGTTGCCGTTAAAATTGGCGGTTAACCGTTATCCGCTAATTGCCGACGGAATTGTAAAATCAGTTCCATTGCCGTTACGTCGGAATTATCGGTTAACGGTTAATTTTCCGGAATTAACCGTTAATTGGATCTTCATCTACTTCTATTTCTTTCTATCGCCTGCTTGTTGCAAAAGAAGTGGTGGTGATTGATTCCTGATTGTTGAACTTGAGATGCAGAAGGTAATTGAGATGCAACTGAAAGTGATTGAGAGGGATGACTTCTTTTTGATGAACCAACGTAATTGGATGCTCCTCCACTTTGGGTCATGATTAATTTCACGAATTGAAAACCCTAACTTCAATTTTTAGAAACCCTAAATTGAAAATTTAGTTTTTAGGATTGAAATTAAGCTCGAAATAAAAAGAAGAAGATAACCCTAGTTTTCTAATCGAATGAAGATGATGATTTTACTTGAATTGAAAGGAAGGAGATGAGGGATTGAGGGTGATTGATGAGGGGTGAGTTTTCTTTCTACGGTTTGGTCGAGTTGAAGAACGAAGAAAGAAGAAGATAATGATTCATTCGATTCGAGTATAGCCTAGGTATAGAATGTTACACGTGCTAGGTACACGTTAGCGGTTAACGGAACTAAGGCTAACGGAAATAGGTCTTCCATTTCCGTTACCGTCGGATAAAATTAACCGCTAAATTAGCGGTAACGGATAACGGTATAACGGAACTAAACGTAACGGCAACCGGGTAATCGGTTACGGCTAACGGTTAACGGGTTTCCATTGACAGGCCTACATGAGGTGAATAATTCACTTGAGTTTTTCAAGGATGAAGAGGATTCCGTGATACAAGAGATTGTGCAAGGTTTATCTAACCCTTTGCCTATTATTTCTTCTCCTTTACCTCTTATTGGTTTGAATGTATGTGCTTCGAGAATATTGTTGGATGACTTTGTTTCTCGGTATCCGCCATTAGAGATACTTGATTCTCATACTATGCAGGTTATGGAACAAGAAACCATGGAAGTACCTGACTTCTATATTCTTTATACACTTCCAAGTGTGGACAAGAATAAGTGTGGGGGAAACTTTTATCGGTTCATAGCTTCACTTTTGATTTATTGTACTAATATTTGTGTGAAGCTAGTGTTTGCAAAACAGGTTCTATGGAAGGATCCTCCAAAATATTCTATTAAACCTTAAACAAACCCTATTTCTGCATATTGTGCGCATACCAAGATCCGAGATCGAAACCTAGCCGCGAGTGGACTAGTCTAAGTCAGAAACTTGGTAAGAACGATGAATGCATCCATTTACAGGTAAGATTCCTTCTTCCTTAGGAATATTCTACGAAACCTTAAACAAACCCTATTTTTGCACAACGTACGCATACCAGGCTCGGAGATCGAAACATGGCCGTGAGTGGACTAGTCTAAGTCAGTATAGTGTATTGTTTTTAGAATATTGAATTTTTACTGTCATTGTCACTCTTGTTGTATTTCCTTTACTAACACTAGTATTTTTCTTGTAAAATGGACGAGTTAATGACTCCATTTGGGTTCTACGGTGTTTTAGAAGAAATTCTATTGTTGGACTACAATCATATGTTTCAAATTCCAATATTCAAATGTGATTGGGATCACACTAGTTTTGGTGTGAAGGTAGAAGATGACTTTACATTAGTCAATTTAAAACATCATAAGAACCAATACTGTAACGATCATTCATTTTAGCAAAACAAGCGCGACAAGTTTTCTATTCTCGAGAGTCAAATACATCTAACTGGTATATGATGCATTATAGAGAAGCTTCAGCATTTGTTTTACGGCTCAGTCACTTGAGCATTACTTTTTGAGCATTATATTTTGTTTTACAACACCTATGAAGGGTTTTCATAAAGTTAGTGTAAAGTTAGTGTATTAAAGAACCACAAACTTGACAGAACATGTGATAGTGTAAGATGGTTAGTGGTGTAGACTTCCACGCTTGAGGCTCAGGATCGAATCCCCCAACCTCATTTTTTCCAACATTATATATTTTTACTTCAACAACAATTATAAGTGTTGCTGTAGCTTTCTATTTAAAAAAAGAAAAAAAATCAAAACTTGTGAACCGAAAGGGTGGTTGATGAGTTAGACTTCCATGCAGTAGTTTCATGTTCGAATCTCCCCTCTAACATATTTTTCATTGTCATATTTTTGTGTTCTTCAACAACAATTGTGAGAATTGTGATAGGCTAAGTCACTACATATATGGAACATTATATATTTTTTTTACTTCAATCATATTTTTGTGTTCTTCAACAACACTTGTTAGATGTGATAGGCTAAGTCACTACATAAATGGAACATTATATATTTTTACTTCAACAACACTTATAAGTGTTGTTATAGCTTCAACAACACTTATATTTAAAAAAAAAAAAAAAAATCAAAACTTGTGAACTGAAAGGTTGGTTGATGAGCTTGACTTCCATGCAGTAGGTTCATGTTCGAATCTCCCCTCTAACATATTTTTCATTATCATATTTTTGTGTTCTTCAACAACACTTGTGAGAATTGTGATAGGCTAAGTCACTACATATATGGAACATTATATATTTTTACTTAAACAACACTTATAAGTGTTGTTGTAGGTTTCTATTTAAAAAAAAGAAAAAAAAAATCAAAACTTGTGAACTGAAAGGGTGGTTGATGAGCTAGACTTCCATGTAGTAGGTTCATTTCGATTCTCTCCTCTAACATATTTTTCATTATCATATTTTTGTGTTCTTCAACAACACTTGTGAGTGTTGTGATAGGCTAAGTCACTACATATATGGAACAACGTTGTTATAGCTAAATGTCGTCATAACTGTTTTGCTTAAGGAGTTTTCATTTGTTTTCTTAGCGCAACCCCTTGTTTCCTAAGGGTTGGAAGTGATGATATACGACAACTCTTCCTTTGAAACCAGTTGTAAAACATAGGACTTTCTACAATACTTAGCGAAGCGTTGTAAATCTCCAGTTGTAGATGTATATTTTTCCTATAGTGAATCCTTGTTCCCTACCGGTGAAGTTGAATCATCGCGTCCACCAGAATTTGTAACTCTTCACAAGGATATGAAATCCTATTCCTACAATGACATCATGGATATGACTGATAATTTCAATACTGACAAGATTGTCGGTTATGTTTCTTCGAGCATTGTCTATAGATGCTTGCTGAAAAACTCCATACCTATCGATGTATTGCGTCTCTATCCTAATCTCCACGACACGAGGTCATTTCTGTCAGAACTTAAAGTCAGGGGCGGCATTAGACACCGTAATCTGGTTAATTTATTTGGCTACTCGACCTCATCCAAAGGAAAGCTTCTTTTCTGTGATTCTATGTCGAATGGTTCCCTCGGGGATCGACTTCACGGTCAGTTTACTTACATTTTCTCTTTCTTACCCATCTTAACTATTTTGGCTTGTAATATCATGATTTACTTTAATTCATTCCATATAACCTACAAAAACGAACGATATATACTTGGAATTTTCAAAAACGTTTTGAACTTGTACACTGAACCGAAAATAAAATAAATCTAAAAAATACTTCTTGAGCCATTCTTCGTTTTTTCGTGGAAAAAAAGATAAAAATAAAATAAAAATAAAAAATAAATTCTTGGTCGAGATGTTTTTGATGAAAGAAAACAATATATAAACCATTGTTATCCCAAAAATCGGTAACAGTTCAACTTTCCAAGTCTAGATCACCCATGGTGAAGTACAAACCAACATCTAAACTAGTAGATTCTTAATGTTTTAATAATATAAATGAACGAACTTTTTATTATTATTCATGACCGAAGCTAGTTTTGTAATTTTTTACAAGTTTAATTTCACAACATCTAGGCACCCCTTATCTTTCATGAATGAGACTAAAATTGATAACCCTTTCTAAAAGCCCCCAACCCAATTTAACGAGTGTGGATCTTAAAACTGACTCAAAAATATATTTGGCATCAAATCATTATCGTCATATTGCCAAAATGTCTGTTATCATCATTATCGTTGTTTTGCAGAGGATCAATAATTTTTTTAGAAAGTGTGGCTATTTACTAGAGAGAAATATCGAGTATTATTTCTTCTTGTTATCCTTTTTTTTTTTCCTTTCTCTCTTCTTCAATTTAGACTACTCTGTTTCTCTCTCGTAAACACATTTTTCAGTAATACCATTATCTCGCTCCGTGTATGATATGGATGGGAGCCTAAATCTTTAACACTATTGCAAATAACAACTAAATTTTTTCAAAACCATTTTGATAAATTAAAACCAACTATCTATTTTCCCATTCACTAAACTACCAACTACTTATTCACTTCCTTATTTTTTTCCTCGCAAGATATATTTATATTTTAGATTAATATCTATAATATTTTATGTGTGTTGAGTGAAGAAATAAGGGATGTTATACATGTTTTATTTTTTTATGAGGGGGGATTGACCTCTTAACATATATGTGATTCGACCGAATACTAACCTTTAAGTTGTTTAATTATTGTTTTATCCTTTCCGTTTAACATTAACCATAATTCCAAGCTCAGTTATACTGTAAAGGATTGAAACTAAGATAAACCTTGTCTTCTCTCCAATAGTACTAGAACTTGATTAAGCTTCCACTTATAAATATCATCATCATTGTGTTAAGAATAATAAACAAACATGTATTTAATGTTAAAAACTCGAATATTTCAAGGGAGATTAATATCTAAATAATTAATTAAATATCGACTTTGCTAATATGTTGACCCTTGATTTGACCAAAAAAACTATGATAACCATATCAAATACTTGTTAACTTGATCAATTGTTCAAAGAATTTTCTTTAAAAAATATATATTAATCGGAACATAAATATTATTATGTTTAATAAAAAACGAAAATTGTTATAGATTTTATTCTAAAATTATATATTATATGAAAAAAAAAGTAAATAAACAAAACAACGACTAAACTAGATAACCTAGGTTATTTTAATGAATGAAAAATAATTTGTCAAAAGTAGTTTATCCATGCATGAGAACGGTTTTGAATATATCGAACTTGTTTTGCAAGGCATGACAAAAGGACAAAAGGACAAAAGGAGAAAAGGGACCACATACTCCAAGTTTTCGAGTCCTTGAACATCTTTGTATATTTAAACTTCGAAGCCTATTTCACCGTGTTCGAGTTGCTAAGAGCTCGTATAATTCGAATGCACGTGCTTTAACTTTCGTTATAGGCACCATGATGGCATTGGCGCTGAGAAGTCTAACATTTACAAATTTGGGATTGTTCTACTTGAGATTCTTACCGGGAAGAGAGCGTCTACCAAGGGCACAAATCTCCTCAAGATGGTAAAATTTCCTTTGTCCCTTTTTTTTTTTTAATTTACTCCTACAGAGGACAATATGATTTGTTTCCACGGTGGCATAAGAGTTTGTTTGCTCACAAATTAAATGAAAGACTGCGAAGAATGAATTAATGCAGACAGTTGGTCCAAAAATTTGCACAACATGTAACGATCTTGTAGCAGTAAAAAAACTATTTGATGTAGATAGATCTTGCACCACAAAAGAACCCCGATCCACCAAAAATGCATGAAGTAATTCGTCTTCGGGAATCCTTAGTTCCTATTTATGATGTTAATCATTATCCTCGTATTCATAATATATTCTATTCAGAAAAAAAAAAACTCACAATGAGATATTTAGTATTTAAGATTTCTTATGAAGATTCCTTGGGAAGTCATGTCATGACTTGTTTAGATTTCGAGTCTCTTGACTCTTGAGTTCTGGATAGGTGCAAATTTCATCTCTACATCCATACCTTTATTCAACAATTTTAATGAGATCTATGTATCCATACCTAGTTTATGCTTATTCAATCATTCACGTAACTTAGCTGCCAGAAAGATTTCAGTGTAGTCTAAATTTAACGGTAATTGAGTATAGTCTAAAGCTAATAATGGTGTATTATTTATAATATTCTTTCCAACTAGGGAAGATATCTGTGAACATGTTGTGGACATATGTATGATCTTAGACATTAAAACACTTCAAACACTAAACTATCAATATCAAATTTGATTCAGATGGAACTTCTTTTACAATCAGTTGTAATTATTTATGATGCTATGGACATTTAGATTCTACTCATGCTTAGACACTCGTTGAGTCATTTGTTTGATCATTTTTTCCCCAAATCTAACATAATGGGTAGCATGCTGGAAAATATTGTACAATTTCACTTGAAAAAAACAATTTTCCAAATCTAAAATATCGTTCTGTTTTGTCCTAACCAAGTTTTGCAAACCGAATTTATGTGGGCATTTAGCAATTTCGACGGAGGAGTATACAAAAATAAACAGTGAATTATCTAGTATCTACAAAGGAATTTTAGGATCAAAAGTATTAACTGAATTTATCTCAAGATATATTCTTCTTAATGTATGAGTTTTTTTTTTTTTTTTTTTTTTTTTTTTTTTTTTTTTATCTCAAGATATATTCTTCTTAATTTATGATAGTTTTTTTTTTTTTTAATGAGCTAGTACAGTGGTTAATTAGTGACCCCTAAATACTACTATCAATTACAAGATCCAAGGATCAAACCCATACCTCTTCTAGGAGAATAGTTCTCAACGAGAAATTAAATATGTTGCTAAAATTACCAAAAAGGAATATCGTTCGTACGTATAATCCACCTTATTATTTCTTGATATGCCGTAAATAGTAGAGAATAAGCTAGCCAAAGAGCTATAACTAACCGTTTTATCCTGCTATGATAAGACACTATTGCCACTTTACACCTAAACTGTAGAGTTCTAGTGAATAATAACAAGTTTAGATTTGAGGACATTTCTGAAGAATCATTTGTAACAGATCATTGACATATGAATTGTTGTTTTCAACCTAAGCATTAGAGAAACCACACGTATATTGGATATCAAATTCTTTATTACTTATTCCAAAAACTTATAGCATGTTTGGATGCGCATTCAGAAGTTACTTTTCGACTTTTAAAAATTACAAAACAAGAAATTAATTTAGGTATCGAGTTTCAAAACGATTTCTAGGAGCAATAGGTTTAACTTTTTCTGAAGCAAGATAATTTTTCTTATAACTTATGTTGTTTCTGGTTATTAGCAAAATACTTGCAAGACTTACATTTTGTTTGTTTTTCCTGACTCATCTGGATCTGATTCAATATGTTTGTTTTTTGAGTCAGATCTGACTCATCTAACTCAAAAATATGTGAGTCAGTGGCTTGGTCGCATGAATCAAGATTTTTTTATTCCTTGACTCAAATGGTCTGAATCTGGGATTAGTGAAACAAATCGTATGTCTCTCTAACTCTAGTCAGAGGCCGAGTTAGTTTCAGTCGCGAGTCAGCAAAAAAACGAACACACTTTCAAAGTAAAAACCGATTGACCTGAGAAAGTGTGGATCCAAAGTCTTCCATTTCATTTCGGCAGGCCCAACACAAAGAACTAGAAATTCCCTCTCTCGCTTTTTCTTTCTCTAGAGCACAGAAACCACAAATCCTACTTCCATTCTGAGATAAACCCAAGAAGACCTCCGATTTCTGTTCAAAGTGAAGATGCTGATGATCATTTTTTTTAAACTTATCAATTTCACCCATGTTCTGATGAAATCGATGTATTCTGAGAAATGTCTGTTACGACACCAATACTTTACCTGCTTTCCTAATTTATCTCTTACCGTAATTACTTGATAGTTTCCCTGTTTTGATAGACTTCTTTTATTAGTTTGGTTTCCTAGTTTTGCATTACTTGGTTTGCACGATCCATGAGTTATAAATACTCAATCGAATCGATTGTAAAGCAATCTATCTATTAAAACTCAGTTTAATTAATCGTTTGCTTTCATTATTGGTTGCTCACCCCAAAGAAAAAGGGTTTATCTAGTTCTTTTGCTTGTTCTTGCTTATCATCCATTGTTAAAGGTCTTGTACCCTAACATCTGGATCAGAGCCACTTTCGATCAAAAATACCAAAAAAATACACCAAATTTTTTTTTTTCAAAGATGACATATACAGAGGATTTATCAGCCTTACAGGAGAGTATTGGTGGTGTTTGCGACAAGTTGGATATTCTTCTTTGAAACTATCACCAACTTCTATGTTTTTGATGAAGATGCGCAGAATAAGAAGGCAGCCGAAAAGCTTTTGCAAAAAGAACAAGAAGGCACCGCTCTTGCTAACAGGCTTACCACATCCTTACGTACTCTATTTACGAAATTTTTCCTCCAAATCGCCAAAATAATGGCGCTACACCACCACCACCACCACCACCGCCACCTCAGGGTAATAATGGTGTTCAACAACCGAGACCTAACTCGGTTAATATCAAGTTCCCTACTTTCAATGGTGAGGATCCCGGTGGTTGGATTTTCAATCTTTGACCAAGTACTTTAGTGTATATCACAACTCGACGCTCTCAAAATCATTGTTGCCTGTGCACATCTAAAAGGAGAGGCAAATATTTGGTATAGATGGAAGAGAACCAGAGTTGTTGTGACAACATGGCTAGAATTCTGCAATTTAATTCGTGCTCGATTTAACCCTGAAAAGTTTGTTGATGCTCGCCTAGCCATTAGCACCATGGAGCAAAAGGTACGAGTTCATCAACATATCTCGAGTTTGAAAAATTCTTGAACTTTGTTGAATTTCGAGAAGATTACTTGATAAGTTTGTTTTATTCGTTCCCTTAAACCACATATTGGGTCCGTGGTAAAACTACTTGCACCCCAAACTTTGGATGAGGCCTATACTAAGGCAATACATCGGGAAGAAGCTTGCGGCTACCAAGTTTATCCCTAAACCTCCATATCGTCCACCCGCATTAGAAGTCCGATTACTCCTCAATTGGCCCAACAACCTCAGCCAACTTTTCCTCCGAGTTATAGAAGATTGTCACCGAGAAGAACAAAGAGAAAGAAGAGCTAAGGGTATGTGCTTCAAGTGTGATCAACCATACAGACCAAATCATGTATGTGTTAATCCTCAATTAACTATCTTGGATATTGGGGAACCTACAACGAGAACTTACTATACAAGCTGCGGATTCTAAGTGCGGCGATATTGATAACTCGGTAGAGGATGATTGTACGGTTGAGGCTGCTCCTACTATTTCTACGAATTCACTCATGGGCTCTCCTTTTCCTACGACAATGCGTATTACAGGTTCCTCTAAAGCTCAACCCTTTACCGTTCTAGTAGACTCTGGTTCTACTCACAATTTTCTCAGCCCATCATTCGCTAAACGATGTGGTTATCACATTCAATCCAAGGATACTGCTCTTCGTGTTAAAGTGGGTGATGGTGGCCATATACACACTCAAGGAAATCGCTTGAACATACCAGTTCAACTGCAAGATCACGTGTTTCAAATTGATTTTCATGTTCTGTTTGTTAGTGGTTGCGATCTTTGTTCTAGGGGTTCAGTGGTTGCGTACTTTAGGACCTATTGAATGGGATTTTGAGAAACTCTTAATGAAGTTTAAATGGAATGGTGCACACATTCAATTAGTTGGTAATAATTCTGCAGCCTTATTGGTTTTGGATATTGCTCCCATGCAGAAGTTGTTGCGCAAAGAAATTTATGGTGTATGTTTTCAGTTGGTAGTAGTAAATACTTGAGTTAACTACTTCATCGGTTATGGCTTTGAGATTAAAGATTTGTTATCTACATTTATGGATGTCTTTAATACTCCAACTTCTCTGCCTCCGGCTCGATTACATGACCATCGTATCCCATTGGTACCTGACTCAACTCCTGTCAATGTACGTCCTTATAGATACCCTCACTTCCAGAAAGATGAAATCGAGAAGATCATCTCTGAACTCAAACAGGCAGGGTTTATACGACCAAGTTCTAGTCCATTTTCTTCACCCATTTTAATGGTTAGAAAGAAAGACGGATCATGGAGGATGTGCGTTGATTGGGGCTCTCAACAAGTTAACAATCAAAGATCGATTCCCTATACCTATGGTGGATGAACTATTAGATGAGTTACATGGTGCCATTGTCTTCACAAAGCTTGATTTACGTTCAGGCTATTACCAAATTCGTGTATATGGCCCAGATATTTCCAAGACAACATTTCGAACTCATGATGGTCACTATGAGTTCCTTGTAATGCCTTTTGGGCTGTCTAATGCACCAGCTACTTTCCAAGGGTTGATGAACCACTTATTTAGGCCATACTTGCGGAAATTCGTCTTAGTTTTCTTTGACGATATACTAATTTACAGCAAGTGCATGTCTGATCACATTCATCACTTATCTATAGTATTTGAATTGTTACGACAACATGTTTGTCGTCAAAGAGTCAAAGTGCACTTTTGCTCGGCCTTGATCGATTATCTTGGCCATGTTATATCTTCTAATGGGGTTGCGGTTGAGCGAGGATAAAATCGGCAGTGTTCTCTCTTGGCCTATACCTACCACGGTTAAGAGTCTAAGGGGATTTTAGGATTGGTAGGCTATTATCGGAAGTTTGTGAAGAACTTTGGTAAAATTTGTGCACCTTTAACACAAGTTTGCTCAAAAAGGATGCTTTTTCATGGAGTGAAGAATCCACCATTGCCTTTCGTGCTTTACAATGAGGCATTGACAACTACACCAGTTCTCATACTTCCTGATTTTACAAAGGATTTTTATTTGGAGTGCGATGCATCTGGGAATGGACTTGGTGCTGTTCTTATGCAGTCTGGACGGCCGATTGCTTATTACAGCAAAGCATTGTCAGGTAAAAACTTAAATCTTTCAATTTATGATAAGGAAATGCTTGCAATAGTTTCTGCTGTGCAAAAATGGAGACCATACTTGCTTGGGAAGCATTTTAAGATTTACACAGACCATCATAGTTTGAAGTACTTCCATGATCAACGCATATCTTCAATTGAGCAACAGAAATGGGTTTCTAAACTGTTGGGTTACGATTATGAGATCGTGTTTCGTAAAGGAAAGGAGAATGTAGCAGCTGATGCATTATCTCGTAATCCAGGAATGTGTCTTACTGCTCTCTCTACGCCTATATTCTCAGGAGTAGATGAAATCATTCAAGAAAGTAGAACTGCTCCAGAATTTAGTGCTCTCATTGATCACTTACAGCGTGACCCTGGTTATCATGCACATTATTCTTATACTGATAAGATTCTACGCTACAAAGGCAGAATTGTAGTAGCTTCTTCTTCACAGTGGTGTTCCATACTTCTTCAAGAATTTCATTCCAGCCCAGTTGGTGGACACTCAGGGTTCCTTCGCACTTATAAGCGTGTTCAGCAGAATTTTCTTGGAAAGGGATGAAACAAGCGATCAAACAATTCATCTCACATTGCGATGTTTGTCAACGAAGTAAAACGAAACAATTTCACCCCCACGGATTATTACAGCCGTTGCCTATTCCAACAGATATCTGGTTAGATATATCAATGGACTTTATAGACGGTTTTCCACCATCTCAACGAAAAACTTCTATTTTAGTAGTGGTAGATAGATTGTCCAAATACGCACATTTTATTGCATTGGTGCATCCTTATTCAGCATCTGCCATTGCAGCTATTTTTGTGCAAGAGGTTGTTCGACTGCATGGTATGCCAAGAACCATTACTAGTGATCGAGATCCGATATTTATGAGTAACTTTTGGGAGGAATATTTCAAGCTCCAAAAAACACAATTATGTCGCGATTCGCTTACCATCCACAATCTGATGGTCAAACGGAGGTCACTAATAGAACTCTAGAGTGTTATCTTAGATGTTTTGCAAGTATGAAACAGAATGATTGGTTTCATTGGCTGCCATGGGCTGAATGGTGGTATAACACCAGTCACCACTCAGCCATTAATATGTCTCCATACCAAGCAGTTTATAGCAGATTACCACCATCAATTCAAGTTACCTTCCTGGTTCTACTACGGTTCATGATGTTGATATCAAGTTAAGGGCTAGGGACCACACACTGAAGGTTTTGAAACATCATCTTGAAGCTGCTCAATCTAGAATGAAGACATTTGCGAGATGCACATCGATCGAAAGAAGTTTTGTTGTGAATGATTGGGTGTTTTACGACTTCAACCATATCGTCAGTCCTCGGTTACTCAGCAATCTTTTTCAAAGCTCTCTCCCAAATTTTATGGCCCTTTTCGCATCATTGAGAAGATTGGAGAGGTTGCTTACAAATTGCAGCTCCCTGTTGAAAGTCGCATTCATCCGGTTTTCCATGTATCGCAACTTAAGCTCAAACTAGGATCTTCTGTTCCAGTTAATACAGTTTTGCCTACTGTTGTGGATTACGATAAATGGGAACCAGATATTGTCTTAGATAGACAAATATACAAGAAAGGACATCGCGCAGGCACTAAGTGGTTAGTGCAATGGAAGGATCATTCGAAAGAAGATGCTACTTGGGAAGATGCAGATGATTTGCTCTTTCGTTTTCCAAATTTTCAGGCTTGAGGACAAGCCATTGTTCAGGCGCGGTGGGATGTTACGACACCAATACTTTACCTGCTTTCCTAATTTATCTCTTACCGTAATTACTTGATAGTTTCCCTGTTTTGATAGACTTCTTTTATTAGTTTGGTTTCCTAGTTTTGCATTACTTGGTTTGCACGATCCATGAGTTATAAATACTCAACTGAATCGATTGTAAAGCTATCTATCTATTAAAACTCAGTTTAATTAATCGTTTGCTTTCATTATTGGTTGCTCACCCCAAAGAAAAAGGGTTTATCTAGTTCTTTTGCTTGTTCTTGCTTATCATCCATTGTTAAAGGTCTTGTACCCTAACAATGTCTGATAGATTTAATGCAACTGATGATTGTGATGATGAACACCTAGGAATTCATGCAATAGAATGATCGAGTTAAAGATGATGAAGATGAGCATTGGATTCTCTACCTCTTTGATTAGGTATGTGATTTCAATTATCTCTGTCTTGTTGGTTCTGGTCGGGGCAAATTTTAAAGGGTTATCTGATTGAGGGGATAAATTAGGGCAAAAGAATTTTGATTCAGAAGAACTAGGGCAAATCTGATTCTTCTGTATAATTCAGTTAGCGGTTTTTTTTTTGTTTGAATTCATGTTAATTCTAGTTCATGCTTGATTTGAAAGACTACTAAGAAGAAGATGTGGTGATTCTGTTATTCTCATAGCTTAGAGAAGTTGTTTTCAGGGAATTAATGTGGTTATGAATATGATGTATTGTTTTAAATGTATTGAATATTTCGCTAAGGACATGAGTTTGAGGTCCCTGAATGAGTATTATTCCAGATAGTAATGCCAATGAACTTAACATGATATCGTGTTTTACATTTGCAGAAGCATATTTCTGGCGAACACTGAGAAGTTGGAAGAGCTCGTAGCCAAAGCTTAAAAAGGTATGTTTCTCAAATTTTAATGCATCTTTGTTACTGAGTCGCTATGAGGCCGAGTAAGTTAGTCATTTGGAAATATAAGTGAACTTATAGCTTGAATTTGTGGTGTTTTTATCTCTTTTTTATGTATGCATCATTCCCGTCGATGATAGAGGATTATTGTAAAGCTAACGTCATATTAATTTGAGCGAACTGTGGTTATAACATTCATGCTTAATGCGAACTGAGTCAAGTTAAGCTTAGTGTCAAAGGGATACATAAATGGAACTTGTTGCATGAAATCCCTAGAAGGTACCATTATCATGGGTTCTTTAGCAAGCATGTAATTTGACGTGTATCAGCTGCTTCATTTTCTTCTCTGTTGAGGTTTTGAGATTTTAATTTTTTTCTCTAGTTGAAACCAATTTTTGACTACTCTGCGACATAGCAGTATATGTCTTCCAAACTTGTTCATGAAATCTATATCATTGTTGTATTTTAGGTGTTTTCGAGTTTCTTCAAACTTGTTAAATTCCTGTAGCTACTCGTTACAATGGCTTAACAATTCCTTCAGGACATATTTCCTCCTCCTTGAACAAATATGCCAATCACTTAATCCTAAACTCCACATTTAGTAGTGAATAAACTCGTCACACTGTTCCTACTTGGGGGGTAACCCGTGAGTTAGAAGTGGGAGGAAACCAATTTGGCAGTTAAACTTCTCCTTCATAGTTGCTGAAATTGGTCAAGCATATATTAGTGCTTTAGCAGTAGGGCATGTTGGATGTGTTATTCACATGGTAAATGTGAAATTGTAGGTGTGTTTGCCTATGAACGGTGTGATAATGAGACTGCAGTTTCTGAGTCTTGCCTCTGCCATAAACAAGGAACAATGCCCGTTACTTGAGCACTTCTGCCACCACCTCAGCATAGGAGGGACCGAGTTTGGGGACCCAGCATAAGTTTTTTTTTTTTTGACACAAACACAAGTTTGAGGATACCTGAAATGAACAGAGACCAGTAGAACTTATTATAAGGAAAGCTTTTTTTTTATCATCTTTATGACTTTATCCACAGTCTCATTTTCATTATGTTTTCGTTTTTTTCATCAGTCATTATGGTCGACTGTTAACGCAATAATAGAGACAGTTACTCGGTAGTCATTATGGCCGACTGTTGGCTCTCCTTTTGGTGTGACATCGAGATTGCGCGCAGCTCTTTGGCTTGGAAAGCAAGATTTGTGAACTACAGCGAATGGCCTGTGGCTACCTGTCTAAGAGCTTGGTAATGCACATGTCTTGCTTCGAGTTTGCTAGTGTACACCATGGACTTCAGAGTTCTTCACAGCAGTTATTGCATCCAAGTTTGGTGTTTCATACGAGGTGAGCTCGAGTTATTTTTACTGTAATCATGAAGAACTGAACTGGTTAGTCTAAAACTCTATTGTTGCGTGGATTTGGATTGCTGTTGCTGACAGGTGCTTTGTTATGCCAACCAGAAACGATGTATTGCAGTGGACAGTGCAACCTGTTTGCATGCAGCAGCTGCTGCGGCAAGCTATTCTTGCTACTCATCGTTTACAAGTAGTTTTTCTCCGAACGACGTTCTTGGTTTTCTTCAACTGTTTCCACACCGAAGGCTCCATTCTCTGGGCAGTCTTGATTCTCATTTTGCTGATAGCATAATAAAAATGAAACAAAAAATTTATCCATCCGCCACCTTTGTAGAGTATTGGCACATCTCTTCTGTTGTGGCACTGTCATGGTTGTTGCGAGTGTTCCACTTCAAGTTCTAACTGCGAATAGTGATCACGAAATTGCTCCTTCAACATGCACTGCTATACTAGGGGAGCAAAGGTCCTCCTTTCCTCTGAGGCTATTCGTCTACAAACTTTGTTAAAATCTATGCTTTCTTGTGAGTTTGGCGTTCCTTAATTGGTGCTTTAGACTTGGTGACTTTGGTCCTTACTGTAATTAGTAATCAAGAGATAAACTAGTTAGTCTGGAACCCACTGCTATGTGGCTGAGCTTGGGTTTCTCTTGCCGAACTTAAAAAGGTATCTTCTCAAATTTGCAGAAGCATATTTCTGGCGAACACTGGGAAGTTTGAAAAGCTTGTGGCCAAAGCTTAAAAAGGTATTTTTCTAAAAGTTTACGTATAGCTGTTAATCCTGAGTCATTTCTTTGGTTTTGTTGTTATCATCGTTGTTGGAAGAGATACTTTTATTTTATGTTTAATTTGTCATATGAATGCTCTTTGTATCTGTCTCGCTGTGAGGCAGAGTAAGTTAATGATACGTGAACTTATAGCTTGAATCTGTGTTCTGTATCCACTCTGTGTTGTTCTCTCTCCTTTTTTTGTTTGCATCATTCTCGTCAAGGATAGAGGATTACTGTAAAACTAACATCATATTATTTGAACTAACTTTGGTATTATTATGCTTACTGTGAACTGAGTCAAGTTAAGCTAAGTGTCAAAGGAATACATAAATGGAACTTGTTGCATAAAACCCTTAGAAAGTCTCTCATTCATTCATTGATTCATAAGTAGCAAACAAAGTTGTTTATTGTTGCCTGTTTAAATTTTTGTGTTCGTGATGGTGTAACTTGTAAATTCGTGCTTTTTGTTCACTACAGTATCAGTGATGGATCAGTTAAGGTCAGTCACTGTATCATCAGCCAAAATACATAACTTCTGTTTGACTGTTGTGAGTTTTCTCTGTCAAGAAAACTCTCACCATTTTCTTATTGTGCCTGCAATAATTACTTTCTTGTCTTAGTAGTATCAAATCTGTCTGCTCATTAACAAGGCATGACATTTATTGAAATCTGTGGGATGCCTAAGAAAAATCTACTTGTTGATCTTCTCTAGAAAAAGGATCCTTGAGATGTCTCCCATGTGCGCTGAAGTTCTTCATGATGCTTACTTTAATCATTTGTCACGTTGCTATATCTTTTTTTTTTCCACAAGAATGTTTAGACTTTGTTTTTATGTGTGATAGGTGGCAGGCCTTCTTTGCGATGATGTTGATACAAGGTGTGATAAACTTGCTTGAGGTCAGCATGGGTTCTCCTTCACAAATTGAGGTGACTTATGAGTTTATTGAAATTTTAATATCTATAAGTTTCGGGTTGCTTAGTACTCATGTTAATAAGATGTAAGTCTATAATGGCCAAAACATATTGCTTACAATGAAAAGACAATACAAAATTTTTGAAATTTTGCTGCTAGTTTACTGGAAGTTCCTCGACCAGTGGCGCTAATTTTCTGTTTCCTGATTATAATAATGCTAGAACACTGCAACAATGTTGAAAATTTAGATGCATCTAGGTGCTGACACTGAGCTTTTAGAGATTAATCTAAGTTCATTGCAAGTTGTGCTGGTTTAGGAGCTTAAGCTACACTGGTTTATTGGTTTAGGACCTGAGAAAGTGGTTCTCTTCTAGTAAAACTCCTAATTGTAGGATATTCTTTTTATCAACGACTTTACTTCAGAGGTAACTCGTGGTTTAATATTGAGAGCTTGGACACAAAGAGACAGTCTTTATAGAAACTATAAACAACGTCATTTCGAGCCATTTGCCTCCTCCCTGCTAAAACTTAGTTATTGCTCATTCTTGTGGCCCTCGTCTTTGGTTTTATTTTGGTTTCTTCATCTGTTACTGCTGTTAGACTTATGGGTTAGTATTTCTTCTGCTGAATGGATAATTCACTCGTATATTTTTGTCTATCTATTTGCCAGGTTATTAAAGTCTGCATGAACGCAGATTCCTGGTGCAATTCAACCACATAACCTAATGATTCCAATAGGAAATCAATTTCAGCATCACCGTCAACAAATTCATTACTATCTTCATTGAAACCCCTGATCATGAGACTATAGTTATTCTTTTGGACAGTAAATATTGTGCAATTTAATATAATCCGAGCTGGAAACGCACTTATATATATAAGCAATGATTTTGCTGGTAATCTCACAAGGATGTATTGGTAGAGTCGTAGGCAATGCTTGACATTGCTGCTGGAAAATTCTTAGAAAAGATGGGTCCTTCGATTCTATGTAATGAAATTCTGAACTCTAGCAAGTGTACATATTGACCAGCACTAATGAAATGCAATTTTATGCTGCGCCCTTTAACCTTTGGTTTATAGCAAACAAGGTTTAAATTCGGGCCTGAACCATGATCAATTTGACGACTGCAATAAGAAATGTTTAACTGGAATCTACCATGAAACATGTAATAAAAACACCAATCCAAGTCTCATCCATTATTTCTCGAAACGAATACAAAACAAGGTTTTAAAATTTAAAGCCAAACAACATAAGAAATGCTTATTTTGGTTCTCCACCTGGCTACTTCAGCAATAAGTACCGGAACCAAGTGAAGCCAGGGTACTCACATATTTCTCGGCTCCGCATGATAATTTGGCACCACGCATCCTCAGTTTCTTAGCTGTATTATGATTTGGATCGTAATAAACTAAATACTCATCAGTTTCGAAAAGAATCTCATTGTTCTGAAACTCGCACACTACCCTCAGATGACTTGTTTTGGTAATGGAGTAATGCGAAATTGTGAAACGTTTTGTCCACGATTCTTTAACACCGTACTCCTGCATCACCCAGACGTCAACACTAACTCCATAAGTTTTATGAAGTACACAAAGGCACCCTCCTAAAACACCCACATCATTGGTATTGAAATCACTGTCATCAAGAAGATATCTGTCACCATTGGTATCAAGATAAGTGACAGTGTCACTGTCACTGTGTACTGGATGCACCATGGGGCCTTCTAGTTTCGCGACCTCTGTGAATATCTCGTTAGTCATATCAAAAGATATTATAGCTTCATAGTATTCACCTGCCCTGTGCTCGGCACACCAATGAAGAGCTCCGTTAACAACCACCCCAGGTGTCATTCCACGAGGAAAGTAGTAAGGCATCTCCTGACATTCACAGGATCTCCATGAATTTGACCCTAATGTATAGATATCAACTGCAGACCAAATCCCAAACCCAGACCCATCAGAAGAATCAGAATCAGAATCATAATTTTCGGCAACTCTTACCAATTTAAAATCATCGATACTGTGGTCATAACCGAATCCGTACAAGCCATCAACAGTACTACTGTGTTCGAAATTTGGTGGCACAGGTATCTTCTTGTATTCCCTAGTAGATGGATTCCATAGGAAAATGTCATTCTGACTAGTAGCCTCACTAGTGTCTAATAAGCAAAGCAGACCATCACAAGAACCCAAAATTTCGAAAGAATCTGAAGGGATGACTGGGTAATCCATCTCAACAGCCTCGCTAAGAGGGTTATGTGCTCCAGATGATAATTTTGAAGATAATGAATTATACTCCACTGAGTACATTGGGTTTCTTTTACCAACACCAACCTCATAATGCAACATGATAAAAGTGCAAGTATTTTTCCTAATAGCATGATCTCGGTGCTTTTTAACAAAAGAAGGCTCACCAAAATGATTGCAACATGTTTTGCATAAGCACTTGAACCGCAAGACAGTTTTTGCGGGAAGTCTTGAAAAGATTTCTAGCTGCATCTCTTCTGGAAGACTTGACATCTCTTCTTCTTAAGATTTCTTTGAGTTTTGTGAAGGGAAGAAGTAGTAAAGTTGTGAATTCCATCTTTCAGTCTCATGGTCTTATATAGATTCCATGAATCATTCTAATTTTGGTACTACATAAAAAAAATTTAATGCGTAAAACAACAAGATTGTGTCATGTATCATCGCATTTACGAATGAACGATTTTAGGCAAGAAATCACAAAGATTTTGTAGTTGCAGAGGCAAAGATCTTGAGTCATACCTTATTAAATTTACAAAATGTATGAATCTACGAGATTCGCGGTGCACCGTTTTTTTTTTAGAAAGAAATCATAAACTATAAATCTTAATTCGATATCTCAACTAAAGGACTGCATTCTGACTTCTCTTGTTTAAACTAAAGGAGTGCATTGTCTGCAGTATATATATGCCACTGGAAGTTGCATAAATGAGTGTTTGGAGCAGCAACAACAAAACAAATTAAAAAAAAAAAAAAACGCTAGAAACAGGGATTGAACCTGTGACCTTGTGGTTAACAGCCACACGCTCTAACCAGCTGAGCTATTCCAGCTTTGTTGTTCTCCTGAATTAAATATCTCCTGATCTTTAGCAGCTATAGGTCCTGCATGCAGGTGAAAGGAGAAGGCTTCCATGCATGAACTCAGCATCAATCTCCCTAGGCTTAAAGACCTCAACTGGAAGGAAAATATCAATGTGAACACTTCCTTCAATTGGTCCTAGACCTGCTGGAATCACAGTATTTGTTCCATAAGACATGCAAATTCCCTCACAGCACGATAAAACAACCATATGCAAATTAAAACATTACAGGAACCCAGCAATCCATTTAAATAAAACCATCTTTAGTTTCTGATGATACAATCATAGCATGACAATCATAATCAGAATAGGGTTCAAATCAGAGTAAAGATAAGGGCATACCAATTCTTGCAGACACACTTACAAGCTATTTTCTTCTCTTGGATTTTTCTCCTAATGCTTGGAGTGAAACAAAGCTGTTCACGTGAGGAATTGCTCCAAGAATCATCCCTGGGCCATCACCCCAGAGTTTTCTAAGTATTTTAGTTCCTGAGTCATAACAAAAGATACTTTCAATGGATGACATTAGAACTTGATTGCTCTTTGTAACCCCAAACGGCATGTACCTCATATTCTTGGGGCATGGTATACTAAATTTCTTGCTCCATCTCCAGAAGTCGTTGAACTCATGCTCTTTCATGTCGTAACTGCTAAGCTTTTTATTTTTCTCTAATGCCCATATGTGAACAAATTTATCTTCTTTTCCTGCATCTATATGAACAACACACAAACACCCTCCCAACAGTTTAAGATAACTTCTACTGAGATCCGACGAAATTGATGGTAATAATGGTGGCAATGGGATCAATTGGAACTTGTCATCTGCTACGTTGAAAGCTACAATTCTCCTATTCAACAACTCAAACCAATGAAGGGCTCCATTTGCACAGACACCGGGATATGTTACTAAATGGTGATCAATTCTTCCTATATCTCTCCACCCATGACCACTACCCAAAGTGTATACTTGAACTTGGCCGGCGTCAACAACATTATAATTGTAATAGTCGTAGTAGATTCTAACAACTTTATACTCATCCGTGGAATGATGGTAACCAAAGCCACAACTAATATAACCAGCAATCTTACCCTTACATGCTTGGTCGCAGTTGAATATTGTTGGAAGATAAACATATTCATTAGTAAAGGGATTACAGATGTAGATGGGATCAGGCGCAAAACTGGACTTTCCTTGTACCTTGAAACAAGCCAAACCAGTACATGAAACAACCATGCTAGACAAGGGCAGTTGTAGCTCAACTGACCGATGATTATCAATTTCTACGAGTGTCTTGTAAGAGTAATCCCCGTCGTATTCCTCTCCTCCATAAAATAATTTGCGAGATTTCACACCAAGCATCAAAAGAAAACCTACCTTGATATTACTTGATATAATATCTCTCCAGGGTTTGCAAACTAGTTTGCAGATGATCATGGTTTGGTGAGGTAAGCGGGATAGTATGTCTAGGATGATGTCAATAGGTAATAACTTCTCCATCTTGTGAATTCTAATTCGTCGCACAATTCTAGCTAACAAAAACAAGTTCTCACTTCTGATCACCTAGCATCTCTCTCTCCCTTGGAAGCCATGCAACGGAGATTTAAACTTCAAAACCCTACATTGCATTGCTTACATAGGCAACAGAGAGAATAACGATAATGGAAAGAAGATTTGTTCAAAAGGGTATTAAGGATAAAGTGGTAGCTTATTGGGGGTATGTTGAGGAAGCCAAAAATATATGACAACATAAAGAGGTGATGTAAGTCCCATGTTTGGATATGGGGTGAGCAAGGACAGACGGCTCTTAAGAAAGCTAGTATTTGTTTGCATTGAAGAATCTAGCTTGTTCTAGGTGGAGTTGGTTGTACAACTATCATCGACTTCATGTTTATTGACATGCCGTTTCACTATTGATTTGCCAAAGCTTCCGCAAGATGTTCTTTTACTTATGCTTTCGTTCTTTAAGCGGTGGAGGAGTCGAACATTGGGCAGTCCTAGGTCAACTAGTGTGTCTTCCCATTTTTGCAAGAAATAAACCCACTCAGGTATCTCTGTTACAGATTGCATTTAGGAAATTCCTGTTAGATAGTTTCAAACTTAAGTACTCTTCCCGATACATTCTGCCATTCTAAGCAGCTCCTTAGGCCAACTCCAGAAAACAAATCAAACAAAGAGCATCACGGAATGAACACATGAAACAACTGAATTTACTATATATATATATATATACCAGATTGACAAACATACAAGTTGAGAAGATTTTACTTTGCTTAACTACAATCTATGGTAATGGTACACTGATTTGATTACTAGTTTAAGATTTCTGCTAGACTAATTCTTCTTTCCTCAATACTTCTTTCTTCCTCGTGCTTGTACTGTATGCTACTCAGGTGCTGCTGCAACCGATGTGAAAGTGTTCCAACTTGTTAGCTTTTTCTTCAGACAAGTTCCATCCCAGCAACTTTGTAGTTTCAACTATCTATAGATGCTTCTTTTGAAACTTTGACACCTGTGATCAAGGATAGATTATAAAGGTGTGCAAGCAAAGGTATACAAGTTTGGTTTTCAATCGACAAAGGTTTTAGGGATCAAAATGGCAAAAAGGAAGGCACTTCAAGTTGACCCTTTGGTTCACAAGGAATCAAAGGAGATCAAACCAGTTGACTTTCCTCATAGGGGAAAAAACTCTTTGTAATGATTCTTTTGGTTGTGACACCAAAATTTTCTCATACACTCATATTATGTGCAAACTTGAGGAGTCTGTTTCCTGAAAGTGTGACAGGAGACCTGCTAAACTCTGCGACTTCCTCTGGTCCTTTTGGGTATTAGTGACTATATTTAAGGTACTTATTAATGAGTCAAGTTTTATTCTGAACCCCTGTAGAAAAACGCCACAAAGGTTACTGTCAGATATAACTTTTTCTACAGTCAGTTGTAACTATTTCTACATCTCAATGAACGAAAATTTTACTACTTTGATCAGTTTTGCCAGATCTAACATGCGGGTAACATGCTGAAAATATTGTAATTCCGTGCAATTCCACTAGAACAGAAACAAATGTGTGCCGTTCTGTTTTGTTCTATCTAAGTTCTGCAAACCGAATTCATGTGGGAAACTAGCAATTCCTGACTAATGAGGATACAGAAATATAATAACACCTTGACAAGTATCTACTAAGAAGCTTTAGAATCAAAACTGAATTCATCTCATATATTCTGCCGGGTCCGGTAAAGATTTAGGTTCATCTCAAAACACTGAATAAGAATTAGGTTCCTCCCTACGCGAAAAAAATATTAACAAAGTTGATTTAAGCTCAAACTGAGCTTTTCAAGAGATAAATAACACAGCAAATGGTTCCACAACAAATGGATCTTCTAGCTCTGATCCAAAAAGAGATGCCACCCTGAAGGACGGCATAATAAGGAACAATACCCCACTTAAAGACCTGACATTTCTGGGCCACCAATGTTTCAACTGATCTTGTGTTATTCTACATTAGCTCTATGCAAGTACCGGTGTTTAATGCCAACGTGGGTATTTACCACTGTACAAGACAGTGCAACCAGACTATAGGTCATTATCAGAACTGACATATTGTAACAGTAACGAGCCGTTGACAACACTAACAAAAACAGTATTTGATTACGATTTATTTGTTTACCACCCCATACTAGACAAAAGATGTGTCAGAGAAAATGGAACTGTGTACATAGTTGGACAATCAGAGGACACAGTAGGAAAACAAATGTTTCTGCAACTAAAAAAGTTTCATAATTAGACATGAAAGTGGAAAAGAAAGTTTTTCTGAAGCATCAAACACCATAATGGGGCAACAGACTATAGTTTCTGAATGAATTAATGTGGATTGCTAATGTTGCTTGGTAGCAGAGGAGCCTATAAACTAGTCATGGAGAGAGTAATACCAAACTAACAAGCAATTATTTAGACAACTTCAAGATATTGGATACAAATGAAGCAAATACAGAATTAATGAATAGGAAGTAAGCCGAAATTCAATATGGGGTGGTATTGCTCTAGACTGGATGCAACGTTGGAAACCATAGCTTTCACTCCAATTGCATGGTTTAATTATAAAAGAGGTTCCCAGAATAAGAACAAAACATCGAAACTAATAACTGCAAGAGACTAAGTTAGAAAGTTTACCTCAGCCATGAAAATACATATAAGCTATTGTTGTTGTTTTCTCAGGCCTTGCCATTTTCTATCTCCCAACGTAAGTACCAGAGTTGAGTGAAACCAGGCTTCCAACATAATTCTCTGCTTCGCCCGTGAGAGTTAAACTGCGAACCATTGGTTGTTTAGCACTTGCATGGTTCGGATCATATAAAATTAAATCATGGTAACTGACTAGTAGAATCTCATCATTCTTGAGGGACCACATCAGATGTAAATATGAACACTCCCTAATCAACCCGGTGGTGATGGAAAAACGTTTAGTCCAAGATTCTTCAATTCCATAGTTCTGCATCACCCATACATCAAGCTTAGAACCATCATCTACAAGTACACAAAGGCACTCTTCCAACATTCCCACACACTTGCACAAATGCCTCTTCTCCAAAGTATCTTTTGGTAGCGGCATGTCTTCGAATCTCTCGCTGCTGATATCCAAAGAGATTATAGACGTAGAAATGTCCTGGATCTGGGAATCGACATATAGAGCTCCATCAACAATCACCCTTTCTCTTGGCTCAAAGGGATATTTTGTACCTAACCAATGAAGCTTTCCACTAACAAGAACCCCAGACATCTCAAGAAAAGGAAACCTATAAGGTATGTGTTCAATGGTTTTCCAAGAATTTGATCCTAGAGTATAAACATCAACTACATAATTATCCTGATCATGACCTTGAAACCCTCTTATCAACTTGTAATCGTCAAGTTTGTAATCATAACCAAGAGCATAGATATCAATATCTTCCTGAGACACTTCATTTGGGGATTGAGGTATTTTCTTGTACTCTTTCGTACATGGGTTCCAGAGACAAATGAATTCCCCCATTTCATCAACCATATCTTCTAGTTCTACCCATAGGCAAACCAAACCATCACAAGAACACAGCAATTGAACAAAACAACCTAATGATTTGAATGGGTAATCCATTTCAACAGCATCGTCAACATAAATTTCATTGTTCAAATTCGATAAGTCATCATATCTTATGGACCAAATATATTTCTCCTCTTCATTAATACCTCTAATCATGAGACTAGGGTTTTTCTTTTGGACAGTAAAATTAAGATGCAATTTAACAAAATAAGAACTGGAAATTAGGGAATACCAATTCTTGCAGACAAACTTACATATAAGCAATGATTTCGCTGGTAATCTCACGAGGATGTCTTGGTAGAGATCTTCAGGAAGCTTTGACATTGCTGCTGATTGGTGTCTGCTGGAAAATTCTAAGGATTTTCTTTTCTCGAAAACGAAAACAAATTAGGTTATACATTTGAAGTTCGATTTTAATGGAGGCTGATATGGTTATATCCATCTAATGTATCCTGATAAGGGGTGTCCTACGAATAAAGAAAAGCTTTGCGAGAGGTGTTGGATCAAAAGCAAAAAGTCCAACATTGTTAATGGGGTGTACCAGTTGCCGATCACCAAGCGGTCCGGTGGTTGGCATGCTCCCTCCCATTACGGAGGTAGGGATCGAACCCTGTTATTGCCAAAATCCACTCCAAAATTAAGGAGCTTGGATGTAATCATGGGACCACTATACTAGGGTATCAAATAAATAAATAAATAGGGGTCCCTGTTTACTAGGAACTAGGAAGGGTACTAATTTGCATATATAAAAACTAGAAATGACTTTGTCTTATATGAGAGGTGTTCAATCAAAAGAAAAAAGTCTGTTTTAAAGCTTGGATATCACTGGCGGTGTCATTGTAGTACAATTGTAAAGTCACTGAAAAAACGGAATAAAAAAACTTGGATATCACTCAAAAACGAATACAAAACAAGGTTTTAAGATTTAAAGCCAACATGATCATAGCCATAGGAAATGCTGCTATCTTTATTTTCATGCTTCACTTGGCTACTTCAGCAGTATCGGAACCAAGTGAAGCTATGCTAGTCACATATTTCTGCGCTCCGTATAACCTTTGGGCACCACGCATCGTCAGTTTCTTAGCTGTATTTTCATTTGGATCGTAAAAAACTAGATGCTTTTCAGTTCCGAAAAGAATCTCATTGTTCTGAAACTCGCATATTACCATCAGATAACTTGTTTCGGTAATAGACTTCTGCGTGCCACTCTCACTGTCACTGTGATGCACCATGGGCCCTTCTAGTTTCGCGACCTCTGTGAATATCTCGTTAGTCATATCAAAAGATATTATAGCTTCATAGTATTCACCTGCCGTGTTCACGAAGAAAAAAAATTAACAAAGAAACGCTAGAAACAGGGATTGAACCTGTGACCTTGTGGTTAACAGCCACACGCTCTAACCAGCTGAGCTATTCCAGCATTTTTGTACATTGAATTTGCATTTCTCTACAAATCAGCATTCTCTTTGTGAAGATTTAGGTGGCTTTTCATCATTAACCCAATCTACACAGTACAGGTGCTGCTGATGGTAGCTAATTGACTTTGTGGAACCCATAAATAACTGTATAAAAAATCAAAAAATTAAACACATGCACAATATTTAGAAAGTGAGTCAAAAACAAAAATCTGTATCAAATCTTGCTCCTGCAATGTTACCATTTCAAACAAGAAAGGAGAACAGCTACCAAAATCTAAAGACAACAGATGTAAGAACAAAAACACTATTCGGTATAATCTTCATCATCACTCCGACAGTTTCAGCTACTACAATTCACGGCCCTCAAAATCAGCATGCAAATATCAGCTGTAGGCACTAAGCAGGCACCGCAAGTCACTAACTGAGTCACCAATGAAAACGCGACGTTCTTTTGCATTCTCCAGCACCATGTCCTCAAAATAGTTAAGTTTAGCTGTAACAGACTGATGTGCCTGACGAGCAACTTCACCTGTAAATATTCCATCTGCATAACTGAACTCATTTCCGCCTAGTTTCAACAAGTCTAAACCACCTGTAAAAAACCATAAACATTTTCGCTTAAAGAGTATCCATGCGAAAACACTTCAGGAATAGAGTTTCAGAACAAAAAAAAACATAAATTTTTAATTCCTAGGCAATCACCCTGTGGTGCTCTACCAGTTAGAGCAGAAAGTATTAGGCACAATCTCAGATGGTAGATTCATACAAGTCCTGGAAAACTCAATACCATCCTTAGTTAAAAATCAATAGTAATGGGTCCCAGCAACATATTCCTTTGATTTAAAGCATTGTATCAGCTTAATCACTCGTAAGTTTGGTACATCAATATCTGAAAGTTTTGCCAAGTTTACATCCTTCTTTGCATACAATATTCCTTCTGTTAGAATCAAACCAAAAACAAACCCATCAGTAAATAAACAACAGTATAAAGTGTAAAACAGGTATGTACGTATATGGATCTAGTGAGTTTAAGTTTTACCTTGGAATAATGACTGGCCTTGAACTTGCTGTCAAACATGGCTGTCTGCTTTTGCTGTGGGTTGCAATGTGCAAAAAGCTTCCCGAACAACTGGAACTAGCTATTTACGTGCTCGCAGCAGCCATGTAAAGATAGAGTACTGCATTTGCAAGGATTGTACAAAAAATCTTCTTATGAAACTTTGATACCTGTCATCAAGGAGCTTAAAAGAATAGCGAGCAAAAGGAGGCTGTACATATCTGCCAAAACTGGCAAAAAAGCCAAAAACAAATGCACTTGAAGATCAATGGAGATCCAACCAGCTTGACTTTCCGATAGGCTGGGAAAAACACTTTGGCATGAATAATGTTCAGACTTGAGCAGTCTGTTTCCGGAAACTCTGACAGGAGACCTGCTGGACTCTGCAACTTCCTCTTTTATTTTGGGTTTGTCTTAATGACCGTATTTAACTTTCTGATGAGTTAACTTTTATTCTAAATTCCCATATAGCCGATTGATGCCTGCTTCTAGTAGAAGATTGGTTTCCCTCAAAATTTAACCGAAAGAAAAATGCCGCAAGGCCGCAAGGGTTACAGCTGTCAGATGAAACTTTTTCTATAGTCAGCTCAGCTGTAACTATTTCTACGTCTCAATAAATGCATAGCCATCAGATATACATAGTCTAGACATTTAGCGAATACATATTGATACTCATGATGAAAATCACTTGCTTGATCATATTGTGCCAGAGCTAACATAATGGCTAACGTGCTGAAAATATTGTGCGATTTAACTAGAACTGAAAGGAATGTGTGTTGTTCTGTTTGTTCCTAACGAAGTTGTGCAAACCGAATTCATGTGTGCAACAAACAATTCTTGACTAATGAGAATACAGAAATATAATAGCACATTGACGAATATCTACTAAGAAGCTTTAATTAGAGATAACTAAACATTCATATACAACAAAATGTTGATCTAAGAAATAACCATAATTTGTCCTTAACCACAAATTAAAAAATTTGAGTTTTATGAAAATTGTACTGCATAGTACAACGTATCCAACCCCAGTAACATGAAAGAAAGAAACATGAGGTCTAAGTTTTAACACTTGCGAAGAAATTATTTTAAACGAATCAACTATAATATGAATTGCAAAACAGTCTGTACCGGAAGATATATTGCTCTAGATTGAATATAATACACAAATTTCATTCTAGGAATGTAAAAAGGTTTAAGACTTAGAATAAAAGGACCGAAATGCAGCATTGTAATTTTATAATCTCTGACTTTCATAATTCACTTGGAAAAACAATACATGGATCCATGTCAACAAAAATATCAATATCATGAAATAATAAACATAATCTATCATTTTTTCTTTATCGGCAACATAATCAATCATTCTACTCATAAAGCTTCTTTTTCGGGTTTCTGTTGATTCTTCCCCCGCTTAAGTACCAGAGTTCCTAGAAACTAAGCTTTCAAAACAATTACCAAAATTGAAGAATGAAACATTGTCGATTTCTAGTTCTCTAGCACTTCCAAGTTTTGGTTCATACAAAAATAAACGATCGCGACCCAAGAGTAGAATCTCAACATTCTTAAAAGAGAAAACAAGCCTAAAATATTCTTGGTCGCAGATAATACTCTCATGGTCAATGACATAAAGCCTTAGTCCAAGATTCTTGAACTCCATAATCCCGCATCTCCCATAATTCAACATGAATCTTAACAGGATTAAGATATGTGCTGACAAGTACACAAAGGCACCCTTGCAACACTCCCAGACACAGATCGTTATTCATCCCCAAAATCCCTCCTGGTAGTTGGATTTTTTTAAAAGTCTCGTGATTGATATCAAAAGAGAGCAAGGAAAAGTTGGATTGACACTTCCCTAACCAATGTAGGTCTCCATTAACAAGCACCCCAGATATTTGGGGATGACGAAACTGATGAGGTATAGTTTGCCCAATTTTCCATGAATTTGATGCTAAGCTATAGACTTGGACTAGAGTATCCTTGTTTCCATCACAACAGTACAACCATATGCACAAATTAGACCATTACAAGAACCCAAAAATCGAACCTCAAGAAAATTTAAAGATTTGAATGGGTAATCCAATCTAATAGCGTCATCGTTAATTTCAGACACTGATGATACTAACGAATCATAATCAATGGAGCAAAGTTTATTTTTTCCGGAATTAAACATGAAGAAAGGGTTATTTTTCTGAACAGTAATGTGGGTTTTAACAAAATCAGAGGAAGAAATTAAGGCATACCAATACTTACAGGATAATAAGGATTTCACTGGCAATCTTAAGAGGATGTCACGGTGGATCGCCTCAGGAACGCTTGACATAATTCTGCTTCCAATTTCAGAGAGTGAAAATGAAAAATTAGGGTTTGTGTTTGCTTTTGGAATGGGAAACCAAGAAACTGATGGCATGTTCGAAGATGGAAGTGGAGATGAAGTGATGAAATGCTGCTCCGATCAATTAATCTTGATTTTATTCCCCGGAGGAAAGAGAGACAGACAGAGAGTCAGGGACTCGGGAGAGGGTTTTGAATGAAATTTTGTTTCTCTCCGATGAATGAAATGGGTTTCAAGCGTTTGACATTGGCTCCAAGGCCCAGTCTCTTAATGGCATGTTTAGATGTCAGCTGTTTTTTTTGGTTTATGAAGTACACAAATGATTTATTTATTTTTGCTTCTGAAAGTCGTTTTGAAATTTTACATCTAAATTAATTTATTTTTTATTTATTGGCTACTGACTTTTATTTCCGGAGTAGCAGAAGGACTTCTGTTTGGCATTGGCTTATATTCATACTCCAATTTCTCTTTTCACCAATTAAATGTTTTACAAAAATATCACATCCCTACATCCAATTCGGGGTTGACATCAATTATTATTTTGATCATGATATCTACATAGAATATTCCTAATTATTTGGACAATCCCGAATGCATTAACACGTACTTATATTTCATAGAAAGTATGAAACTCAAATAAATTTAAGATATGAGATAAAATAATCAGTTATAAAAATAAAAATTTAAGATTGAGATAAAACAATCAGTTATAAAAATAAATAAGTCTTAGATTTTAAATAAAAAGGAAAAAAAATCTAGTTAACAATATAGAATGTATTTTCAATTACGACAGAAATAAAGATCAAACTACTGAGATGTGTGGCCTAAATCATTCTCAAAATTTGTTGCTAACCTAAAATTTAACTCTTTTCTTCTAAAAATTGAAGTGTTGTTTCTTATGGCGTATCCAACCATAGTGTCCATGAATTTTACACAAAAACCACGATATTAAGGTGAATTTGACTTGACGTGCAGCACTTTAAATCTTCACCCTATCATTGTTGGAAAATAATACTAAAATTTAACGCTAAACAGACAACAATGACAAGTGCATAAGTGCTTCAAAAAAAGAAAAAAAACAAGTGCATAAGTGCTTCAAAAATAAAAAAGACAAGCGCATAAGATTTAGGTTCCCATGTTCACAAAAATAGACTACTCGCAACTCAAGAGTAGAATCTCATTATTTTTAAAAAGAACACACAAAACCTAAAAATCATTTTTGGTGAATGATATAGTGTCTAGTCCAAGATTCTCTAACTCCAAAATCTACTATCTCCCATACTTCAAAATGAATATCAGGTTATCAACACCATTAACATATGAGTTGACAAGTACGAAAACGCACCCAGCCTTCTTTTCTGTTTTTCTTTTTTAGTAAGAAAACGAGATAACTATCCCCATAAAAAGGACAGTTACTCGACAATTACAAAACTACCTGATGGTCTGTCATCAGCACCAATCAAAGTAGGATGATAGTAGAGTTTTCTAAAATTCCAGAATGTATCTCTACGGATTGAAACTGACTAAGCAAATACATGAGATTTGGTAATTTCCAATTAAAGTTTTCTAAACCAGTAGAATAAAAATATAATCTATATGTGAAGTTTAATTGTCGTTGAATTTTGTTGTCTGTTTTTTTTAAACAACTTTCTCAGGACAAAAGAAATTGCTTCAAAATTTCCATCCCTCATTTGATGATAACCCTAGTTGAACCTTTGTTGTACTTCTTTTTGGTAGATTACTTGGATTACTGCTAGAATTGTGTTATCTTCTGCCTGGAATTCCACATTTGACCTCTACATTTCTTTGGCCCATTAGATGGCTAGTTCATCTCCTCGTTTGGTTCTTCTGGCTCCAGTGATTGTGTCTTTGACATTGCTTGCTCCCACACATGTGCATGCATAGTTTATGACAATAAGAACAAAGTTAATTTAAGAAATAGTTCCAAAATTGTGCTCCATGTTTATATAATTCGTGTATCTAATGTTGGTAGTGCCACCAAATTTCTTTATGTGATTTAGTTAGTCGTTCTATTATTTGTTGAATTACCATCCACAGTGTGACAAATACCATGTAAGCAGATCCTCCCCATAAACAAATAGCTAGACATGAGAAATTTAAAAACTAGTTTAGATGTTTCTCTTTTTAGAGGCTACAATATATACGATAACCAGGACCATAACCTAGCTAACCCAAATCCCACCCCTACTTTCTATGATAAACTGAATGATATCTAATGATAACAAACATGTATTTACTTGTAAAAGTCATTCTTCAAATATACTTTTCAAAATAAGTATTATAACTCTTTGGTTCATCACAATATGCGTCACTTGAGCATACTCTTATGTCAGAGACGCATCAATGATTCAGACTTCTTTAATGTAAGCTTTCACCCCATACATGCCTCTTGTATAATTGAAATAATTGACAAGCTAATTTTGGTAACCAATAAAATCTTTAACACGTAAAACAATAAAACTACATTATGCATGAATCATCATACTTACAAATCTGAGATAGATTTGGAAAAGAATCACAAAAATTATCTAGCCGCATAAGAATTTTCAAATGCGTAGCAATAGGTATTAAATTTTCATATCATATAGACCCACACCGCGGCGTATATATTTATCGTGGCTTTTAAAGTTGAATCCAATTTCTCAGCTAACGATCGTCTTGTTTAAACTAAAGATTGGAATTCTCTGCCACTAGAAGAAGTTGCACCACTACACAAAACGAAAATATAAAAAGGACCTAGAAACAGGGATTGAAAAAAATACACATAAAACAATAATAGGAAATGAAAATAAGATAAAAAATAAAAAAGGACGCTAGAAACAGGGATTGAAAAGGGATACACACTAAACATATAAAAATGACGCTAGAGAAACAGGGATTGAACCTGTGACCTTGTGGCTAACAACCACACGTTCTAACCAGCTGATAAATTCCAACTTTGTTGTACTTGTCAATTATTGTTTCATAAAATTGTCAACAGTAACTATTTTTACCACCTCCCTTCTGCAAATTAGATAAAAAGTACTCTGGACATTTAGAGACTAATTATTGATACTCATGTTAAGAGTCACTTGTTTTATCATTTTTTACCAAATCCGACATAGTGGGTATAATGCTGGAAATAATTTTGCAATTTCACTAAGAAAAGTACATAAACAAGTATGTGCTAACTAAGTTGTGATACCAAATTCACGTGCAATAAGAAACTCACGACCAATGAGGATATGGATATATAACTGCACACAGTCATAAGAAGAAATAACAAATGGATTTACTAATGATGGCTAAATACAGTGACGGAACTGGAAATTTAACTTGGGGGTGGCTTTGGGCTTTTAGGGGTGGCTTAAGCCTACTACTTGGGCTTAATTTTAGCAGCCCAACTAAAATAGGTAGTGGGAAACAAGTCTTTTTGGGCTTCTATGGTGGCTTAAGCCAGCCCTAGTCTGGCTGTAGTTCCGCCCCTGGCTAAATATACTGAAAAATAAAAAATCAAAGTTACCTCAATGAAGTGGTAGCATTGTCAAAATTATAAGCACTACATAGTAGCTAAAACGGTCCATAACATATTGATAATTAATTAGAGAGAAACAAAAAACAAAGTTAGATGGAAACAAAAGATGAACATATGAGGAACACTTATTCCTTCCCAATTGTGTAACTTCATACTGAGAGAGAAATTCTTGAAAATATTGGTACCAAACGACCAATTGTTGAGTAAACATTTCACTTGATCAAGTAATTGAACAAAGTATTTGTATTTTCCTTGATAAAGTCTTCTATTACGTTCATTTCCAATTTTCTGTTGTATTGCAAATGAAATCATATGTCATAGCTTATTATGTTTTAATGACCTATTCTTTCTTCTTATTCCACTCTCATATAATAGTTTCGAAACATTTTATGAAGACCTATACAAACTTAAAACTATTGAAAAAGAAATTCAGAAGTTTCCTAGCTAGTTTCAGTACAATGCAAAAAGTGAAGGGAATTGGTTTCCACAACTTTTTTGTACGTTATGGAACCATTAATAACAATTGAATTCCTTAGAGTATCCAAATTTGGGTTTCATTGTAGCATAATATGTCTAACTAAAGAAAATAAAATAACGTTTTTTTGGTATTCTTTGGTTCCACAAGCTCTTATGATGAGATTTGATCAATCCTTTAACCTCTTAGTATATTATAAGATAATTTCACAAAATAAACGTATTACATAGAATCCAAGAAAGAAAACCATCACCCGCATCCGCTAACATTGGACTGTTGACATGATGTAATAGTTCAGTAGCCATTTATACTCTACCTTCTCTAAGGTCACTAAGGTTCTAGTGAATTTGAAATACCAAGTAAGGATACCATTAATTAGTATGAACCACTATTTGTATCTTAAAGAAGCAAATTTTATTTCTCTATATTTATCCTGTATATAGTAGGAAATAAGTTAGCCTAACAGTGATCCTAACATACGGTTTATCATACCAGAATAAGACTCTATTAAGTTAGGATATATAACTGCACACTGTCATAAGAAGCAATAACAACTGGATTTACTCATAATGGCTAAATATATTGAAAAATAAAAAAATCAAAGCTACCTCAATGAAGTGGTAGCATTGTCAAAATTATAAGCACTACATAGTAGCTAAAACGGTCCATAACAGATTGATAATTAATTAGAAAGGAACAAAAAACAAAGTTAGATGGAAACAAAATATGAACATATGAGGAACACTTAGTCCTTCCCAATTGTGTAACTTCATACTGAGAGAGAAATTTTTGAAAATATTGGTACCAAACGACCAGTTGTTGAGTTAACATTTCACTTCATCAAGTAATTGATCAAAGTATTCGTATTTTCCTTGATAAAGTCTTATATTAGGTTCATTTTCGATTTTCCATCGTATTGCAAATGGAATCATATTTCATAGCTTATTATGTTTTAATGACTTAATCTTTCCTCTTATTCCACTCTCAAATAATAGTTCTGAAACCTTTTTTGAAGACCTATACTAACTTAAAACTATTGAAAAAGAAATTCAGAAGTTTCCTAGCTAGTTTCAGTACAATGCAAAAAGTGAAGGGAATTGGTTACCACAACTTTTTTGTACATTATGGAACCATTGATAACAATTGAATTCCTCAGAGTATCCAAATTTGGGTTGCATTGTAGCATAATATGTCTAACTAAAGAAAATAAAATAACATTTTTGTGGTATTCTTTGGTTCCACGAGCTCTTATGATGAGATTTGATCAATCCTTTAACCTCTTAGTATATTATAAGAACATTTCACAAAATAAACGTATTACATAGAATCCAAGAAAAAAAACCATCACCCGCATCCGCTAACATTGGACTATTGACATGATGCATGTAACAGTTCAATAGCCATTCATACTCCACCTTATCTAAGGTCAGTAAGGTTCTAGTGAATTTGAAATACCAAGTAGGGATACCATTAATTAGTATGAACCATTATTTGTCTCTTAAAGAAGCAAATTTTATTTCTTGATATGTATCCTGTGTAGAGTAGGAATAAGTTAGCCTAACAGTGGTCCTAACATACGGTTTATCCTACTAGAATAAGACTCTTTTGAATTTTATTTTGTACTTGAACTAAAGAGTTCCGCTGAATAAGACTATTATATTCTATTAATACTTATTTTGCACCATATACTCTTTCCTAGGTTTTCGAAGAAACATTTGGAAGTAAACCATTAACATCGAAATGGACGTTTTTCACCTAGCCATCAACCTACATTAGATTTTATTTTTTTAGAAAAATAATATTCCTTCCAAGATAATCCTATTTTGAATACCCACTAGTCCAAGCATGGAACCTATCTATAGCTGCTAGTCATATTTAATATTTTTTGGAGCAAAAATGTTGTTCTCTGGTCAATTACGCGTGTGGTGATATCATGTTCTTGTTTCTAGAAAAAAATAAAATAAATCTAAAATCATCCTTCCATCTATAATCTAAAGCGAGAGAGTGTGTGTATGTGTGTGAGAGAGAGTTTTATTCTTCAATCTTTTTGGTTTTTTATTTTCATTTAGCTTCATTTGATAATCGTCGAAAATGAGGGAATATTAATGCATGTCTCTTACTCCTCTTTTCTTTTTGGATCCACGGTTTTGAACTCAAAATGAGAAGAGATCGAGAGATGAAGACTTTCCATTTGTATTTTAAAAATTAGATTTTAATTATAGAGAAATAGAGATAGAGATATTGGAAAATAGTTTTTTTTTTTCCTTTTGGTAAGTTGGAAAATGGGGAAAAAGAAGAAAGTATGAAAGCAATCAAGAAGACAAGAATCAAGTGGTGGTGAAGAAGGAGAAGAAGAAGAAGAAGATTTTGTTGCAGAATATCAAAGATAATATGTTTTTCGAAGACATTTTTAGGTTGTATGATCTTATAGTTCATATTTTAAGTTTCTTCAGTTTATATTTTGGATTTCTCGTAAGCATACTTACATATGTTTTATTATCTAGTACTTAAAACCCAAAAAAGCAGAAGAAAAAACTAACAAAAAAAAAGATGCTAGAAACATCGATAAAAGGAAACATGGATTTTAAGAAGAAACTAAAACAATACAATGTTGATCAAATATGCGTTTACCTATATTATAAACCTTAAACTTGTATTTACACATTAAACTTCTTCCAAACTAGCATTTACCCGCATTTTTCAAAGCATTACCTATTTCCAGTCAAGTTTTCTTACAGGCTTATGGATTTGCTATTTCATATTTTTGAAATGAAAATGATATATTGGACTTTAGTTTATATATACACGAATTTTATGTTGAACACTTTTATTTTACATATAACTATATACAAATGGATGTTGTTTTGAATATAAGTTTTCTTTTATGACATAAAGTTTGGATTTGTTTATGATTATTTAAAAATATTGTACGTGTAATAAATAAAGCATCACAAAAGCTATTTTAAAAAAATAATCTTTTAAGAACACAATGGTATTAAAAACTTAATCGAAGTTTTTTTTGCATATTAGAAAGTGTTTTACCTGCCATTATAGATTTGAATAACTAAATAGTATTGAAAGTGTTTCACTTGTTGTAAGATATTTAAATAACGTTAAAGAAAAATGTAAGGATCGTTTGTTTTTCACCTCTCAATTTGCTCGGTTATCATTATTTACTTTTTACGGTTTGTACTTATATTTGTTGTATTTTTTCTGTCTATAGATGCGCGTTAAAGAACTCTAGACCCATTTATATTATGCGTCTCTATTCTATGCATCTCCACAACACGATGGAATTTGTGTCAGAACTTGGAGTGAGGGGCAGCATTAAACACCGAAATTTGGTTAACTTATTTGGATACTCAACCTCATCCAATGGGAATCTATTGTTCTGTGATTACATGCCGAAGGGTTCCCTCGGAGATCTTCTTCACAGTTAGTTTGCATATCTTGTTTCAGGATTTGAAAATCAAGGGAAGCTTGATTGGAACGCGAGATTGAAACTAGTAGTCGGAAATGCCAAGGGACCGGCTTCCATGATTGTAACCCCTCTGTGATTCACGGGGATATCCAGTCCTCTAACATTCTTGTAGATGACTACTTGAACGCCCATCTCACCGACTACTGGTTAAAAAAAAGACCGTGTGTGTCGACAACACTACCGGTCATCGTACTCCTCTTTTTTAAACTAAAGATATGCATTCTTTGTAGTATATATATATATATATTCCACTAGAAGTTGCACAAATAAGTGACTATTGTGAGTTCGTGGCATTTAAAAACAGAAAATAAAAGATTAAACCAGAAACCCAAATTAAAAGCTACAAATATGGATTGAGTTGTGACCTTGGGATTAAAATAAAAACCACACACTCTAACAAGTTGAATTGTTCCAGCTTTGTTGTTCCAGGCAGATGAGATAAAAAATAAATACAAATCGGGGAACCCTACAAATACAAAAAAAAAAAAAAATACAAACAGGGGATTGATTCTTTATATTTTTTGCAAAACTTACTTTCATTCATACTCAAAATATATTAAAGGCACCTTCGAAACAAGTGCTTGATAATAACATCAGGTGGAGTATATACCACCATTGCATAGTACTAACATCAAACCTAGCTGACTTAGCAAGCGTATCAGTTGCTTTATTTTGCACTCGACCAACATATTTAATAGAAACACTAGACAAACTATTTAACAGACTACAACAAGCTAACAACAAAGACCTACAATCCACGACAAACTATTTACGGAACCATACAAAGTAATAAACAAATATAAACCGGGGTCCACTTGGGAATCACAAAAGTAACAAACTTGAGAATCACAAAAATAACAAAATAAATTAGAACGCCAATGTAAACTTTATGGGTTTTGTTTTCCAAGATCCAGAAATTTCATTCATTTTTAATCAATTCATTTTTGTTCAAATTATGAATATTAGATTTTTTGAAATTACAACTCCAATGTAAACTTGGAAATATCAACCCAAGCCCAAGGGAAAGAAAAATCCCAACACATTCTCGACTTCTTCAATGGGTGCCTTAGACATCTTGTGTGGCTTCGGAACATCATCGAGAATTCTAGAGGTTAGTGTAATGACTAAATCTGAAAATATGTTTAGTTCAAATATAGTGATTTTGGTTATTTTGGTGTGAAAAATATTGGTTTAGTCCTTTGGTTGTTAGCTAGTCTTTCACTGAGGTATGGGATTTTAATGGTTGGTTTTGAAAGAAGAATTAATACGATTTCATTCAATTAGTTTACTTGTGGATATTTTTTTTCTTTTTTGATCTATCAAAGAGGAGATTCATTGAAAATGAGGTACTTAAGAGGGGTATCCCAGTGAATACAATCAAGAAAAATAAGAAAAGGGAGCCGAAAGGGGGTTCGGCAACCCAAAACCAAAACAAACCAAAATCACGAAGGCCGGAATAAAGAGTCCCAAAGTGCTATCACCGTGTTCGCCGTTAGGCCTAACATCTTTATGTTCGACTCCGCCAAAAATAAGGCTTGGAATTTAGCATTTCTAATGAGGCTTACCAAATTTTTTTTTTTTCCTTACGAAAACTCTTGCATTTCGCTTGTTCCATATATACCACCATAATGCAACCGGGATATTGTTCCATATTCTACTAAATCTTTCATTTCCCCATTAAACTTCCAAGGTTTCACCGTTGTGGTGACATTTGAATCATAAGTCCACCGAAATTGACATCTTTCAACAAAGTAATCCCATATTTTGCGGGTTCTCCAATAATCGTAGAATAAGTGTGAGCTAGTTTCATCATTTTCCTCGCAAAAACAACAAACACTTGAAACATCCATGTGATGTGGTTTTTATGTTGTTTGTAAAGTGGTAAGAAAGATGTCGTTCTCTCGAACTTGTGAAGGATTTTTTAGACTTAAATTCAAAACAAAAATAGAAAACTCACTAAAAATTATAGCAAACTCCGACAAAGATGTTATCAATATTAAAAGAACACTGAGGCTAAGATTCCACTATTTTCCAATTTCAAAGCGATTTAGCCCAATATTTATATTCATGCAATTTTCTCGTTCAATTTGATTCTAAACTATTGCAACAAGTAGATTCTCAAAATAACAAGTGTAAATCCGAAGCATAGAACATCAAAAACCTAGGTCCAAGTATGCTCTATCAAAAGAAATAACAATTGCTTAACAAAAATCATTCAAACAATTTCCAATCAAGGCAAATAATCATATAATAATTGCAAATAAATAGATAAATAAAGATATACCACTTCTTATTGGAAAAATAGCTTCCTCTATCGCCTCAGCAATGGGGTTTAGCTCCTCATATTAACCACTTGCTCAAAATACATGTTTGTTGCTCCAAAGTTGATTAAAACGAAGAGAAGGTATAAAACAGCGTGTTTGTAACAATTATAATTGTTACAGAACCACTGTTACAAAGAACTCTAACACAGAACTGTTGCGAACTGAAAGTAATTGTTACAGAAATTGTTACAAATGGTATTGAGTTTGAAAGAAAAGGCCACGGATTCTGCGACCTTCTTCTTCTGCTGTTTTATGGTTGTTCTTCTTCCTCGCCTGTATGTTCTCTGCAACTTGGTGTTTTTGCTCTGCAATGCTCCTTAACCTCCCCAAAGTGAACGTAACCCCTCCATGATTCTCAGCAACTCTATATATAGCCAACAGGTTCCAAAAACTCGATCGAATTCCTTGTTTATCTCCCTTTTTCTTCAACAGAAAGTTACGGGATTTCTTTCCCTGCTAAGCCACTCTACACGTCTATGTACGTTCAAACTTTCCAAAACTTGATAGACAAGAATCCTAGAGGAATATATCTCCTTTCTTATGCACGTAACTCCTAAAAATACAACCAAAAAGTCCCGCAATATCTTCCTTTCCTGTTTTATCAAACCCGAGAATCTATCTCTGTTTTGTCGAGAAAGCTTATTTTGTTTACGAATAAAAATCCCTTACTAACCCCGGTTTGATGAAGCATGTTAATCACCGTGCGATCCCATGAAAATAGCCGAGTAAATCTTTCCCAAATGTCTTCCAAGTTAATACGCAAATAAAACTCTTTCATCCCCTGATTCACGTAAACCCAATGATACATCCCAATTCGATCGAGTCTAATGGACCTAACAACCCTGCGTAAAAGCTTAGTTCTCTAGAAACACCTACAAAGACATAAAAAGCCAAAATAAGTACAAAATGAGCACTAACAAATTATAGAAGCGAGACAAATTAGACACAAAAATGTGTCTATCAAATACCCCCAAACCTATTATTTGCTAGTCCTCGAGCAAAAATAAAACAAAAATAAAATCCTAACTCACTGTCGCAGGCATCGTCGATTGCATTTAGCGTATGCAATAAGCCTTTAAACCCCTAGGTGGCCCTAGTGGCCGAGTTATAGTCTCGGGAGGTTTACCAGAGGTGTACCCACAAAACCTTTACTCCAGACCCTAACTATCTACGCAGAACTTTGGAAGGCACTAAAGAATCTCCTTGGTTGGCATATTTATTGACTACAGGAGGAAGTACCCTGATGCGAAATTCCAATTGATGTACACGAGTTTGCACTCAAGCATACTAAAATTCATATATAAGTCACAGAGCTCTACTCAGATAGTCGTACTATGGACATCAATACCCGGAGTCAAAACTAATCACATGGATAGATCAAGAAGATGGATATAGAAAAAAAACATAGATGGTTTTGATGTTTACTGAGTGAACGGTGTTTCCCATATCTGTCTGAAGGCCTCCGCCAAAATGAACCTATCCCAATGGACTGAGATACTAGTCTGACTAATATCAACACATTGGCATATACAAGGGAACCAGTGGTCGATAATCCTAACTCTAGGTCAACACAACTGGCATATACAAGGGTACTAGTGGTCGACTTTATTGAATTTATTCCGGTTGGTCTAATGGTCTAGTCTCAATTTTTTTTTCTTGTTTTTTTTTTTTTTTTTTTTTTTTTTTTTTTGGTATCTCAATCACTCTAATTCACCCTAGCATTTTAACAACTTGATTCATGAGCCCCACCTAATCACTCAGAGAAACATAGTTTAAAAAAAAATATAAAAAAATAAAAACAGAAGTGAAAAGGACTCAACGAGATATGGTGAAACTATCATGTTATTTATAACACTTGAGCTCTGTGCTTTTATGAATAGACTCTTTAGATGTTTCCATCTAATCATATTGGTTCCTCAACTCGTACAACCAAAATGCTTCCATCCACTTAGATTGGTTAGTGCCATCCTTAATAAGAATAAATTTCTAGGCTCTGGAGTTTATTTATTGTAACAAAAAGGTAACAAAAGTTTCTACCCCACCCCCAAACTTAAATCTTACATTTTCCTCAATGTTTCTAATTAAAGAACAGTACCAAAAATATAAGTAACATGAGGAAATAGTGAAGAGAGAAGTAGGAAAGATAGTACCTGGGTGAAGTATAACCAAAAACCTACACACAGAACCGCCTCGATAGTCAATCAAGGTAAACAGGGTCCTCCAAAGGGACCTCCTCAACATCACCAGTAGGAAAAGGTTCTAAAAAGGGCTTCAATCGCTGACCATTAACCTTTGAAGAACTACTACCATCTGGTGTCTCAATCTCAATAGCACCATGAGGAAAAACAGTACAAACCACAAAAGGACCGGTCCACCGAGAGCGCAATTTCCCGAGGAATAGATGCAAACGAGTGTCATACAGAAGAACTTTTTGACCTGGAGAAAATGACTTTCGTAAAATATTCTTATCATGCACAAGTTTCATTTTGTTCTTATACTCCTTAGCACTATCGTATGCATCTCTACGAATCTCGTCCAACTCATTGAGATGGAGATTTCTATGAGCTCCTGCCTTGTCAAGTGAAAAGTTTAGCTGCTTAATAGCCCAATAGGCTCTATGCTCTAACTCGACAGGAAGGTGACATGCCTTGCCAAATACTAGACGATAAGGTGACATTCCAATGGGTGTCTTAAACGCAGTACGGTAAGCCCATAAGGCATCGGTAAGCCTCGACGACCAGTCTTTCCTATTAGGATTAACTGCTTTCTCTAGAATACGCTTAATCTGTTGGAGACCTCTACCTGACCACTAGTCTGTGGGTGATATGGGGTTGCTACTTTGTGGGTAATACCATATTGTTTCATTAAAAGTGCAAACGGTCTATTACAAAAGTGTGAACCTCCATCACTAATTATAGCTCGTGGTGTACCAAAACGTGTAAGTATGTTATCTTTCAAAAACTGGACTACGACCCTGTGGTCATTTGTTTTACATGGAACCGCCTCAACCCACTTAGACACATAGTCCACAACGACAAGTATGTAAAGATAACCTAAAGAATTAGGAAATGGACCCATAAAATCAATTCCCCACACATCAAAGACCTCAATCACTAAAATAAGGTTTAAAGGCATCATATTTCTACGGGAAATGGTTCCTAACCTCTGGAAATGCTCACAAGAAACACAATGACTATGGGAGTCTTTAAACAACGAAGTCCAGTAAAAACCACACTGCAATATCTTAGCAGCAGTCTTCTTAGCACTAAAATGACCCCCACATGCATGTTCATGACAAAAGGAGATAATATTTGGTGGTCAATCTCAGGTATACATCTCCTAATAATCTGGTCTGGACAATACTTAAACAAATAAGGATCATCCCAAAAGAAATGCTTAACCTCGGCTAAAAACCTAGAACGATCTTGCTTACCCCAATGTTGAGGCATTCAACCAGTAACAAGATAATTCACTATATTCGCATACCAAGGTGATTGGGAAACAAAGAACAATTGTTCATCAGGAAAGCTATCCCTTATAGGAAGGGAATCATTAGGGGAACTAACAACTAGCCTAGACAAGTAGTATGCTACTACATTTTCGGCACCCTTTTTGTCTCTAATGTCTGGACAAAATTCTTGTAACAAAAGGATCCACCTAATCAATCTAGGTTTGGTATCCTTCTTAGACAAAAGGTATTTCAAACCAGCATGATCAGTATAGATTACGATCTTGAAACCTAATAGGTAGGATCTAAACTTATCCAAGGCAAACACGATGGCTAATAGTTCCTTCTCGGTAGTTGTATAGTTCATTTAGGCATCATTCAGAGTTTTGCTAGCATAGTAAATCACATGAAGTAATTTGTTTTCTCGCTGACCTAGCACAACACCTATAGCATAATCTGAAACATCACACATAATTTCAAAGGGTAGGTTTCAGTTAGGTGCCTGGACTATCGGGGCAGTAGTGAGTAAATTCTTAAGCTTCTCAAAATCCTCTAAACAAGCATCATCAAAGACAAACTTAACATCTTTTGCAAGCAAATTGCAAAGAGGTCTAGAAATCAAGCTAAAATCCTTAATGGATCGACGGTAAAAACATGCATGCCCTAGGAATGACCTAATATCTTTTACGGTTTTTGGGACCTGCAAAGTCTTAATAAGGTCACTATCGGGCATGGTTACCTGATTGTCTACTACACTACCACTCCTAAGGGTTCTAATAGTATTCAACTGATTCGATGTTTTTGCACCTACTTCATGAACTCCTCTAGGATTGGGATTAGTCTGACTAGGGAACCTTCCGTTATCTCTCTCACTTAAGGTCTTAGCTATTTGGCCCACTTGAAGTTCTAACTTAACAAGGCTCTGAGCATTAGTTTGAAAGTTCTGCTTGGTTTCCTGTTGAAAACTAACATGGCTCTGTGCTAACATTTCCTGAGTCTTTGCTAACATCTTAATAGATTCCTCAAAGCTAGTCGTTTTATTTTCGGGGCCTGAAAAATTCTTAGTGTAACCAAAAACAAGGGGAGCATTAGAGTTACTAAACTGACCTTGACTCTGGCCCTTAGACCAAGAAAAGTTCGGATGGTTTCTCCAACCAGGATTATAGGTTTCCGAATATGGGTCAAACTTCTGACGGTTATCAAATCTAGTGTTATTATAGAGAGCATTGGCTTGCTCTTCATTATTCTGGCCTTCCCAAAAAGGCTCCAATCTACCACTAGTGTGACCCACTTCTAAAGCTTCTAACCTTTTTGCTATTGCAGCAATTTTGGCATCTGATTCAAAGCCTCCTTCTACCCTATTAACGTTTCCTCTGCCTAGAAGAATTGTTTTCTGGGGTTCCCTATTATTTTCCCATTGTTGGGTCTTTTCATGATTTCATGCAAATATGTCATCGCCTCATCAACTGTTTGGTTTTCAAACCCACCTGTACACATAGATTCTACTGTGGTCGTAGTGGAATAATCTAAACCCTCATAAAGGATCTGAACTAACCTAACCTTTTCTAGACCATGATGAGGACATTGGGCTAATAGATCATTGAACCTTTCCAAATACCTATACAAAGATTCTCCCTCCTGTTAAGATAACGTGCAGATTTGCGTCCTAATAGACGATGTTTTGTGCCTAGGGAAAAACTTGTTCAAAAAGGCAGATGTAAGTTGTTCATATGTTTCAATTGAACCAGAAGCCAAACTATATAGCCACGATTTGGCTTTATCTTTCAAGGAAAAAGGGAATAACCTGAGTTTCAAAGCATCATCATCAAGGTTTCTAATCTTTAGGGTACTACAAATTTCCTCAAAGTCCCTAACATGGAAATAGGGGTTTTCATTTTCTTTCCGTAAGAAGATTGGAAGCAGCTGTAAGTCCCAGGTTTAAGTTCATAATTTGCTTCTGGTTCAGCTAACCTAATGCACGAGGGACAAGTAGTCCTAGTCGGGTTCAACAAAGCTTTCAAAGTTGCCATTTCTGGCACTATCGGAATATTAGGGATTGTCTCCCCAAACGGACTCTTCAAAAATCGGACTTTGTAAATTGAGGTAATCGAGACGCTTAGAACTACTAGGATTCTCTTTAAAAAATCTACCTAGGGCGTCTCTTTTACGTTCCGACATGCAAAATAATAAGGAAGGGGATTCTATGCAATCACAAAACAAGGCTGACTCAACCAAATAAAACCTATTGATTTCTAGCAAACAAAAAGCATGATGGATCCGCTTAGATTATTTCTAGACCAGCTTCTAATCCTTCGAAAGGGAATTCGTTACAATTTAAGCAAACCTATCTGGAATCAATCCGACTCAAAGTAAGTTGAATAGAGGCGAGGGAAGCTCGGTGGAGCTTTGATACCCAATCCGAGTCAAAGGATAGTTTCTCTATCCTTCCCTTCAATGATAACAATTTTGACTTGATGAATCAAGGCTTTAGTTAAATCAAAGAATACATGAGCATTGTATTCACCTTGTGCATTGAGAGGACCAATGAGAATGAGGAGTTTTCCAACTTTATCAGCCACCATCTTTGCAACATAACCTTCTCCACTAGATCACTTTTTAGATTGAATTTTATCCAAAAATCCTGACCACCGAATTCAACTTCTTCAATCTTTGTATCACTGTCCAATAACCTCATAGAAAGAAGCTTTCCATGCACACGATTTGGTATTGAATAAATTGCAGCTGCAAAGCCACTTGCATTAGAGAAGCGTATTATGAAGACCTTAGGATCCGCTGTTTTCTTGATGATTAGCCTTCCAGTAGGAGACCAAGAGTTATTCAGATGAAAATCCAACTCTCCCACCTTCACACCAGCAGGATCATCCTTCTTTTTTATTTCCTTAAAAAGTTTGACAACTACCCTTGGGTATCTCTTTTGATCAATGAGTATAGCAGCAGAGCGGAGAAATTCAATGTAATGCCTAAAAGAATCAGAAAGCGGGTTCACCTGATCTTCTAGGAAAGTTGTGATATGAGCTATGTAATTGTCTGTTGGAATATCAAACATTATTTTGAGAACTTGAGAGAACCAGAGCTGAGAAATCTGACTGAGACTAAAGCTGGGAGATATGCTTAGAACTCTAGAATGTTTTCTGATAGTTAAGTTGTGAAGAGTTTGGATTGCATAATGTTTATTATATAACCGACCATTGCATTTAAATAGTGATCTCAACATACTGCATAATTTTGCCACTTGTAAGAAACATTCGTTATTAACAATGTTGCAAGAGATGGAGCTTCTGACATTAAAACAGGGAGTGATGACAGTTATACCATATCTATACTCAAATATTTTCCTAGACAGAGAGATTTTTGTAATGATTAAAGGCTTCTCATTATTCAATAAGTCTGTCTTCAAGTGAATGTCTTCTAATGATAAGTACTGTATCTTACTTGCACTTGGGGAAATATCACCGCCTTGAGTAAAAGCTGAGAAATACTGTAGCTTTTCTTCCTCTCTCATAATTGAGCAACTGACCTGATAAGGCCTCCACCAAGCATTATCTCCAACACATCTTTCCCTAAAAAACAGAGAACAAATAGCAAGGACAATTATACCTGAGATTTTTGTAATAGCCATTAAATTCGTGAAAAGTAATTTCAACCTAGGAATGTAGAACAGAAGACGAATTAAAAAAATAAGTCTGACAAATAGAACCAATAAAGACTAATTGATGATGGGATTGAGCAAAAATAGTCTAAATGATGATGGGATTGATTGAAAAAGCTTACAGATGATTTTTTTTTTCTAAAACAAGACAGAACCCTAAAAAACAAAAGTTATAAAAAGAAAAAATTTTGGTAAGAAAAGATGAAATCAAGGCGAATTAAAAAAAAAAAACCAGAAAGAAAAAAGCTAAAGGATCGATTAGAAAGACTAGCAATGTGGAATTGCCGAAGAAATCAGAATCAAGTAGAGGATTTGCTTCAAATTGACGAAGAAAAAAGCACTGAGTCGACTCGGAATTTAACGTCGATCCGCATGAGACTCTCTTTCTGCACTCAAAGTTTTCTCTGAACTCCACCCTAAGTCCTGATAAGAATTCTTCTTCCCCAAAAATTCTATTCGGGTATATTAATTATATGTCCCTACTTTTAACTCCCAACAAATATATCCTTATGCAATAATAAATATGTCCCTCCTTTTTTGATAACCTTGTCCATTTAATATTAGATTACCTTAATACCCTCACCCATATAATATTTTTTCTTCATTTCAAAATGGAACAAATTTCTTTCACTACCACTTCACCACCACCACTAGCATCACCACCACCACCACCAACATTCAACTACCATTCCACCACCACCGTTCAACAACCACCACCTACCAACCGCCACCACCACTAATATTCCACCACCACTCCTTCACCACCACTAGTCTGTTGCCGCCACCACCACTAGTTCTTCGCCGCCGCCACCACCGTCACTGCCGCCGCCGCCACCATCGCTGGTTCAAATATTTTTGTATCAACAACAATAGTTGATCCAAATAAAAATAGAACCAAAAGTAGAAGTTTATCTAGTTTAGGGAATCAACAACGATAATTGATCCAAGAAAAAAGGATAAACAGTAGAAGTTGATCCAATTTTAGTGGATCAACAATGAAAGTTGATCCATGTAAAATTGGATCAACAATGAAAGTTGATCCATGTAAATGGAGTGAACTTGGCGTGAGTCGAACACGCATCATCTGACATGGAGTCAGTCATGCTACCATTGCACCACAAGTTCAACATTGGAAGACATTTACATGATTTAAACTACAAAGCATGATTTAAACTACAAGAATAATTATACTTATCCAATGAAATATCGTCAACAATAGGAGTTCAAAGGATCAACACAAAGAGTTGATCCCATATAGATGGATCAACAACCATAGTTGATCCAATAAAAATTGGGTCAACAACAGGAGTTTATCCCACAAAATGGATCAACAACAACAACTGATCCCATAAAAACATATAAACAACCAGAACCACCATTCTACTACTATTTCCATGACTAATTTCTCATTCGTACCTCTCCACCATTGCATGTAAAGACCCATTGATCTTGTCTTATCATTTTCCAAGTATTTTTGCCTCTGCAGGATGTTTTAGTTGCGACAATATGACAGGCCTAGATATCCTCGCGAACATAAAGCCCCATGACATTGCCGTCGTGCGACGAAATCGCAGACGTCCGTACACTTTCGTGTAAAGACCCATTGATCTCGCCTTACCCTCGCGTTAGTATTATTGCCTCTGCAGATCATTGCACAAATATGACGAGCCTACGTTCTCTTGCGAAAACATAGCCTTATGACATTTGCGTCTGTTTTGACACCCCCTAATGGAGAGCGTCGCCCTTATCATCTCCCGGTTGCCCCTTCAAGGAGGCGAAACATCGGCCATACAAGACTAGCTCCTCCCATCCGGCCTTAACAACAACCAGTTGTTTTCGCAGCCTCTTATCCCTTATACCTATATGGTTTATGGTTACGAGACCGCACCCTAAGTGGAGTTTTCTTCGGGCGAGTGCAACGCATGCCAAGACTTGCCAAGAATGGCTGTGGTAGGTTCATCCATCCCGGCACTCTGGCTCAACCGTGTACCTCGGCGCCTTGTGCATACACCGACTCCTTGGAAGAGACCTCGGTCGCCCAACCAGTATAACCTACATATATAGTTGGGAATCCAAGGTATCTCCCGGATAGGCTTTCATGGGCCCCAAATCTGCATGACCCAGGTTTCAGGAGCGGTGTAACCTTCCACCTGAGCCATGTTAAGAGATACCCCCTTATATGACGCACTTTAGGTCTTACATTTGCCTCTTACGAAATATAATTCGCGAACTAGGGTGTACGCCATAAAGGTTCGTCCCATTCATTCATTCTTTTATTTAATTCTTCATTCTTCATCATTTGCTATTTTGTCTGCGAGATACTCGCCGATTTATTTATTTAATCATTCCTTATCTCTTGTTGTTTTGTTAAGCCATTCATGACTTTTTTGTTATTCTTGTCGCGAGATCTTCGCGGATTCTCTCCGCATTTTACTGAACGTCGCAAATATCTGGCGAAGAAGTACTTCATCTTGATTCCTTTTTCCTCTCTCCTTATTACGGGTAATATTTCTTTAGATATAACCTATTCCATGGTCTATCCAATTTTTGTCCCACATCTCTTCCTTCGGGGTCCATCAATCTATATGCCCCTGTACCAACTACCTCTTTGATGATATAAGGTCCATCCCATTTCCTCGCCTGCCTTGCCTCCGCTTTCACGTTGATATATTGGGGTTTCTCAACACCAAGTCTCCTGGTTGGAACTCACGTATTTTTACACGCTTGTTATATTCTCTAGCCGTCTTCGCCGATAATTCTCCATGTGTCGCAAGGCCTTTTCTCGTTTTTCTTCCAATTCATCCAACTTGATTAGAATGTTGCCTGCGCTAAGATTTTTATCCCAGACCTCTTTTTTGGTTGTCGGAATCACGACCTCTGTTGGGAGTACTGCTTCAACTCCGAAAGTTAAGCAAAAAGGAGACATTCCTATGGCTTCTCTTCTAGTTGTATTATAGGCCCACACTGCATTGGGTACTTGTTCGCACCATCCTCTATTGTGTCCTTCCAACTTTTTCTTCAATATATCAGCAATTGTTTTGTTTGTTGCCTCCGCTTGGCCATTAGCTTGTGGATATAATGGAGTTGATTTTCCACATCTTATCTGAAATGCATTATAAAGAACTCTATATTTTGTCCTTCAAACGCTTCCCATTATCGGATACCGGTTGTGTGGGGATCCCAAATCTGCATATAATATTTTCAAATATGAAAGTAAAAACATCCTTATCGCGAATGTGCTTTGGACCGCTTTCACCTCTCGCCCATTTTGTGAAATAATCCGTTGCGACAATTAGGTACCTTCTTTGTCACATTCGGTAAAAATGGTCCCACAATATCTAAACCCCATTTTCCAAAAGGCCACACACTTCTTGAAGAATTTAACGGTGCTCCGGTGCATGTATCTTCTTCCGTGTCTTTGACAATCTTCGCAGCGTCGGCTATTGCTTTCGCGTCCTCATGCATATATGGCCAATAATATCCTTGCGTCTTTGCCTTGTATGCCAAAGATCTTCCGCCGCTATGATTTCCTGCATCCCCACTATGCAGCATCTTCAATATGGTTTCTCCTTCTTTCCTTGTCAGACATCGAAGCGAAGGTCCATCAAAAGAACACCGATAAAGCACGCCATCTCGCAATTCATAATTTGTTGCCCGACTCTTTAACTTGTGTGCTTCCAATCTATTTCTTGGTACCTCGCCTTTCATTAAATATGCGTGAAGTTCTATTCTCCAATCTTCCTCGCGACGTTGCATCTCATCTACCACCATCATTATATCTCGCTTCTTGTCCTCTTCTTTATTAATTGATGGCGCCAGTAGCGTCTCGTATTTTGATACTCCTCGCAGGTTGGGTCTGTCATCATACTTGATATAAAGGCAAAGCGTCTCTGAGTCTGTTATCTCTCCTTGATATGTGCCTCCATTTTATTTTCGGTATCAGACGACAACACTTCTACGAGCTTCCTGTATTTGTAGGGATGGGTCATTTGTAGCATACTTCTCTGTTATCTGACAGATTGCCAATTGCGAGTCACTGGTAATCCTCACATTCTCCAATTTCATTTCTATTGCAAATCTTAGAGCATGTATTATAGCTTCATACTCCGTTTCATTATTGGTAGACTCAAATTCCAATCTAAAAGCAAAAGCTAACTTATTGCCTTCTGGCGAAATCACAACAATTCCCACTCCTTTACCTTCTCCGTTGGATGATCCATCCACTAATATTTCCCACCGATCCTGGCTCGGTTAACAAATCTTTTGATCTCCATGCTCTTCTTCTACATCCATCATTTCATCCACTGCTTCATCTTCTTCCAAAGGAAATTCCGCCAGAAAGTCTGCGACAACCTGTGACTTGGTTGAAGATAATATTTCATATTTGAGTTTGTAATGGCTTATTTGAGCATTCCATCTTTCGACTCTTCCTGATCTTTTGAATTTTTCATTATCGACTGATTGGTACCTTCGTTACCACTCTAACAAGTATGTGCCTGAAAATATATGCGAAGTTTAAACGACGCATAGACTAATGCCAGGATTAGTTTTTCAATCTTCGAATAATTTCTTCTGCAGCATTAAAAGTTTTCTTTGATATAATAAATTGGTTTTTCTCGCTCCTGCGCCCACTCGCAAAGAAATCGCACTTAAGGCATGCGAAGTCGTCGCGAGGTATATTAATAATTCCTCTCCTGGTTCTGCCTTCTGCATAATGGATATATCCATTAAATGCTCTTTGATCCCTTGTAAAGCCTTTTCGCATTCGTCCGTCCATCTAAATTTCGACCCTTTTTTCAGAACACTGAAAAAGTGTTTACATTTATCAGATGACCGCGAGATGAACCTTCCTAGCGATGCTAGTAATCCATTCAGCTTTTGAACATCTTTTACTGTCGCAGGTGTCGGCATATCGCGAACTGCTTTTACTTTCTCCGGGTCAACGTGTATTCCTTCCTTTGATATAATATAACCCAAGAATTTCCCTGACGCAACTCCGAAGGTACATTTTCTCTGGATTGACTTTGATGTTGAAACGCCTCATTTGTTCAAAGATTTCTTTCAAGTCTCGCACGTGATCTTCTCGCTTTTTACTTTTCACCAAAGATGTCATCTACGATACCTCTAGTGTTTTATGTATCCATTCTCGCGAATACATCTTCTACCATCCTTTGATACGTTGTCTCAAAGATTTCGCAAACCAAACGGCATTTTAGTATAACAGTATAATCCTCTTGGAGCAAAGAAAGCAGTGTGTTCTTGGTCTTCCTCGGCGAGAGGAATTTGATTGTAACCTTTGTATCCGTCCAATGATGATACTCTTTCATTCCCTTTCTTGATTCGACCGGGGTTGTGGAATGTCCGGTAATGGAAAAACTGTCTTTAGGGCAAGCTTTATTTAGATCGTGAAATCAATGCAAATCCTTATTCCCTTATTCTTCTTTGGAACTATAACCATATTCGCTATCCATTCGGGATATTTTGCTTGTCTAATAATTCCCGCATCCAAGATCTTCTCGCAGCTTCTTCTTCTATCCGAGGGTGATATGTCGTTGCTATCTTTCTAATTCTTTGTTTGAATGGCTTCACATTTTTATCAATTTCCAACTTGTGACAAAGCACGCGGATCTATACCAGGCACTTCACCCATATCCCACGCGAAGATATCTTTATAATCCCGCAATAGATCGGCGATTCTTTTCTCTTCTTCCGCTCCCATGTTAGTTCCAATCTTTAGCATCTTGGGTTTTTCCTTAGTTCCAATATTCACTTCTTTAGTTTGCTCTGCCGCGACGTAACTGGCCTTTGGTTCTCCCATAGGGGTTGGTCCTTTCGGTTCTTTCACGGGATCGTTTTCTTTTCCCGAGATATCGCTAGTTATGCCTTTTCCTTCCTTCGCTCTCCGATCATGTAAACTCACGAACTCTTCTTCTTTCTTAGCCGCCTCGCCATCTTTTTGCGGTGCTTAGATATATTCTTTTGTTTGTTTACTTGTTCCTCGTAACATTTTACTTCATTTTGATAATATATTCTTCCTTTAGCAAAGATCCCCTTTGATCTCGCCTATTCCAAGGTTGGTGTTGGAAACTTGATACATTGATGAAGCGTCGACGCCACGCCTTTTATTGCATGTACCCATGGTCTTCCTAGTAACAAGTTATACGGTGATTCCATATCTACTATACTCAATGTCACCCGAGTTTCGATTCTTCCTAATGGAATACGTATTTTTATCTCCTCTAACTTTGGTTATGGATTTACCAAAACCTTGAATATTGTATGCCGCGAAAGTCATATCTTCGTCTTCATATCCCATCTTTTGTAAGCGTGATAGAACATTATGTTCACTCAGGACTCCTCGTATCAATTAAAACTCCATTTAACACCCATGTTTTCACTGTGTTCTCCGATTCTTCTCCTTCCTTATACGCGTTAATTGCGATCACCAATGGAGATGGGTGATCCAAATTTTCTTTGGATATCTCTCCCGTCGTGAATGTTATCTCTTGTTTTTCCCAATCTTTCAAAGGTGATATCATTTCTCTGTCTGTAATCTTCTTTCCTTCAAAATCCCGTTTGTGTATTCTTCCTCTGATATTTTCATGAAATTCACTAATCATTACTCCCTCATCTCGCGCCACATGCCATATCTTTTTCCCCCGCTTTATCCGATCTAAGATTTTCCTTTCTCATTTTCTTGATCCAAACAACTTTAATTGCGATTTTCTTTCTTGAACCAACAAGATTAGGTCCCATTTCTAGCGCATATGTAGTGGCGGGAAATCCCACACTACACCCCTTACTCGATTTTGCTTAATTAGTTCATTGAAAGTTGTATAATCGAGAATGTTTATTGATTAATTTCATGAATTGTCTACGGGGAAAAGTAGAATTACACTTAGCAAGTAAAACACTCTTAAACTTTCTCTCTCCTAATGACTTGCCCAACAATTCCCCCAAAAAGATCTCTCACTCACAGACTCACTCAACCCTTTATATAGGGTGATACATAGTGGATGACAGCTAAGCTACCCTTTATTTTCTGGGAATGTCCCGCGAAGTGTCATGAGATGCACAAACATTCGCTTCTCGCGACACTTCTTAACCCTCGCCAGATCTCACGTCTTCTTTATGTTTTGCCTGTCGTTATTCATTGCGTCGTTTATTTTAGCTTCCTGCGACTCCCTCGCGACATCGTCATTTATTAATCCCGCGAGCCCTGTCTGTTGCGATATTATGATCCTACAACTGCCACCAACAAATCACACATCTCCATCACCACCACCACCACCAAAACAACCACAACCAAAATCCAACACTAATTTCATCATTCCAACCCAAACCACCATAGTTGATCCAATAAAAAATTGGGTCAACAACAGGAGTTGATCCAAAATATATGGATCAACAACCATAGTTGATCCCATAAAAAAAAAACAGATCAACAACAACAATTGATCCCATAAAACATATTAACAACAACAATTGATAATCACCTGTAGCCTCATAAACAACAACAATTTCATCTCCTTCATTGCAGTAGCCACAAACATCATCCTCTGCTTGCACCTATTTCAGCTTCAACAAACACCACTGCCCTAACATTCATTTAATTGTGAATCTGCTCAATTGCACCCTAACATACATCTATTTATCTCTAATCCATTCTGACATTCATTAGCATCAATCTAGCTATACAAAAACACAGACCCATTCTTCCACCAGCTGCAGTTTCATATCTCAAAACAAAAACGTAAATAGATTCAAATACATACCTCCTCCGCCGTCGCCGCCACACTACCACCATCATCATTATTAATTACTTCTATGATTTTAAATCAGATCTCAATTTATTTGAATCTGATTTTAAATTTAGTTTTTAGAAGAATAAGAAGAAGAAGAAGTCATTTGTTGATGCTAGTTCGATTAAATCCTGAATCCAAACTCGAAATTACCAAAAATCGAAAACCAAAAACTCAAATCGATTTCTGAATCTGTATGAAATCAGTTGAAATCAAAAGAAAATCGTGATAGATCTGTTGATACTAGTGGTGTACGTAATGGATGTGGTGGTGCTAGTTGTAGTGGCGCCGATAGGGATTTTGGTGGTGGTGGGGGACGATGGAGAAGATGGCGGTGGAGCGATGCGAAGAAGAACGAGATTTTGTTCTCTGAAGAAGAACGAAGAGATGGGAAAGGCTAAATAAGGAATTATAATAATTATGTTTTTAGAAAAAAATTCAATTATGCCATCAGGGACATTTGTAAAGTCTGTTAGGGATATTTGTGAAGGCCCATCAGAAGGAGGGACAATAATTCAATTTCCACATTCTACAAAGCCTTATATATAGTCAAAATTCGGTTAGCTGGTGTGGAGGGTCAGATCATGCTATTGGGTTCACAAATTCATCTCATCTCATCTCAATTGGTGTGAAATCATGATTACCAACAACAATGATAACGAATACTTTTTTCATCTATCAGTGGATTGAGGATCCATGATTTGGTATTATGATAATACTTGTAAGTCGGACGGTAAAACAAGCAATCAACCTCAACCGAATCGTCATTCGAACCATCAAAACGATAACTACTGACGTGGAACTTGTATGACACTTGATGTAACCAAAAAGATATAACCAAAAAGATTATGATGAAATGTAACCTTACGTAATATGTTTGGCTTCGCTTGAGCCGGCTGGCTAAAACCCGCATTTTTCGTGTGTTAGGGCTTAAAATTTGTATGGCCGGATATAAAATGATCTACGACTACAGATTTAAGTCATAAATTAAGTAAAATATTTAAGTTAGGGGATCGGAAAACCACAATAACGGAAACCAAAATAAAACCTAGATGAGAGCAATAGTAATATGAGCAAGACAGAACTGCCTCAAGGAAACCATTGATATACTGGTTGTTACTAGAATTTTTTTCCTCGATAAAAAGCCCCCTAATTATTTCCTACGTAAGCAGAAAACTGGAATTTGGAAGGAAGAAATAATTAAAAAAGGGGAAAAAGGCCAAAATGCCCCAATTTGGAAGCATGGTTGTAAAAAGGCCCCAATTTTTGAAACAAAGTTAAAATGCCCCGGAATGTTATATATAACCGAAGGAGCTGTTAAGAGGTCAAAGACTCAAATTTTGACCAGTCAACGGTCAAACAAATTGTCATATATACCCTTGCTGCTATTTTTAAAGATGAGACCTGTGTTTAGATCTTAGACCACAGATGGGGAGTAAGATCGGACATGCATTTAGGACACGTGGCAACTGGATATAGTAACACGTGTCGTGCACAAATACCATTTTCACCCCTTAATTTTGATGTTATATCGTCGACACGTGACCCAATTAAAATACGCCACGAGGCATACGGGAACACGTGGCCGACAGCAAAACACTAGGCTTCTTCCGTTATATATGCGGCATGGAGTGCAAATTCGTGCACACTCCTTAACGAGTGTATATTTCACATTTCAATCTTTACCCTTGATTTAATTTAGGGAGTTATGTAACGAGGATCATGAAGATTGAAAGTTTGATCGAGAGATAGAGTGAAGGATGAGTTTCAGTGGTTGTTCGTGCTAGTGCTTGAGTTTCTGTGTTAAGGAAAAGAATTCTTCTTCTTTGTGAAAATCAGTATGGCTTGGTTGCTGGAGATATTGCTTGATCTCAATTTATATAAGTATGGAGTGGATAACAGTCCATTTTAAAAATATGCCACGTGTCAGCATCTTAGATTATTGGACATGATGAGAATTTTTAAAAAAGAATGTCATTTGGGTAAAATCATCAAGAACATCTCTAGCCGTCCGTTGTTTTAAAAAATGTGCCACACGTCGCAATCCTAGAGCATAGGATACAGAAGTAATTTCGGGAGACATAAAGGTCCATTCAGTAAATGCAGGTTTACACGTGTTTTTCACATACTCGCTCTTCAAATATCTGACTGTTGATTAGACTACCACGTGTCACCATTAGATACAATCTCTGAATTGAGGTTAAAACTGTTTGTTTTCCACACGTGGAGTTCACATGCGTGCTGAATTGACCTTTTAACAATTCTTAAAGGCCAACTTAACAGATCGGGGCATTTTAATGTTTTTTCAAATTTCGCGACATTTCCACTAACGACACCCCCAAATTGGAGCATTTCAGCTCTTAGCCCTTAAAAAAGGATTTTGTGTTAAAGTATCTCGCCACTTTAGCAGATTAGAGACCCTAAGATATTGACAAAAAAAAAAAACTAAAAAAGGCTAGTAACAGGGAAGAAAACTTACCATAAACGAGAGAAAAAAAAAATGTAAATAATGAAGAAAACAAACCTATAGTAGAGAATGAAGATGCAGGTGGTATGAACCACATTGTTACACATAAGAAGATAAAATATACGAAATTATTCCTTTCTTCATAGCTACTTACGGTACTTTTGCTTCAAAGAAAGAAGCAAAAATATGTGAGAGAGAAGAAATCTCTAAGTTAAAGAAGAAGAAAGAAGCAGAGAAGTGACGAAGAATCAGAATGATTTGATCCCAAACCTATTAGAGCTTCTCCAATGGTTGGTGTGCTTATTTCATATGTGTCAACATTGTCTTCACTTTCTCTTGGAAAAAATTCCCTTATATAGATATAAATTCCTAAATATTGGGAATTAAACAAATTTATTTCTAACCCAAATCAATTTTAATCTTTTGTTTCTTAAGTGTCATTTAATAATTGGTTAACAATCATTCTATTTTTATTTTATAACTTATGTCACTACCATAAAAATGACTAAGATAGGTTAGACATTCACCCTGACAATGTCTTCCTAAAATTAAGCCACGTCACTCCACATTCATTTAAGAAGTTAGTGTTGGAGAAAGTTTTTAGAGAAAATTCATGTGTATCATATGTGGATTTATAAATTTATCCTCACACACATTCCATTGGAGAAACTCTTAGAGTCTGCTTGAAAACTTAGATGTAGCTTTGCCACGCATTCATAGAGGCGTAAAATGTGCTGGCCCAGCACAAACCCAACCCCATGAAATCACGTGCTTAACGTACGTGTTGCATGTTATGTTCTGTTGTGTCGAAACTCGGACATGTTGCGACATGTCATGCTAAAGTGCATGCTATCTTTGTGTTAGCACACTTACTTTATTTTATGTTTGCCAAAGAAATTTTTTCAGATGTTTTAGACATTCAACATTAAGAAAATAAGATGACAAAAATTGACTAAAAAAAATTTCTTTTATAAATCATACACGAAATATGATGTATTGTGTAGTATTTATATATGCTATGACGTGCTTTTTTTTTTGTGTGGGCTCTGTTGTACCCCGTACTTATCCATGCCGTGCTGATGCGCTTATTTTCCTAGCAACACATCATATATTAAGCTAACATATGTGCTTTGCTCGTGCCATGCTGAATCATGTGTTGTTATCAGATTTTAGTGTGTTGTGTTGTGCAGTAAACGTGCTAACACATCACATTTTACACCTCTATGCATTTTCATGGATAAAGCCGGTGGGGGAAAAGTTAAATACTCCTACCATTTTATTGATGCAAGGAGCCTAGAGGTGTAAATTGGGATGTGCCAGCACGAGGACAGCCCAACACAGCACGTTAAAATTTGAGCACAACCCAGCCCAACCCAGCAAGTGACCTAGCCCAACACGACACAACACGTTAAGAAAGCACGTCATAATATGTAAAAAATACTACAAAACATGGCACAATACATCATATTTTGTGTCTATTTCACCAAAAAAAAAATCCTTTATTCTAGCCAATTATTGACATTTTACTACCGTTATGTTGACTTATTTTCATAATAACACATATAATACCTAAATATTTGGAAAACATTTATATTGAAAAATATAAAATAAATGTGACTGGTACAAAGACAACACGTTTACTTTTCTGGAGTTGTCCTAAGTTTACTTTGTTGTGATGAAATGCTTCTTCACACCAAAATTATTTTTCGTCTTTAGTTGATGTTTTGAAATTTGGTCCACATAACAACTTTTGACTTTTCAAAACCATTTTTATACGATGTAATTTTGTCACCTGCATGTTTAAAAACCAATTTTTGATAATTAAGAGTTGGAAAATTGAATCAATTGATAGTAATGTTACGTGGATGGCACTAAGTTTCCATGGTTTAACGATTATCGTTGCTTAAACAACATCCTGAAAGATATTTTTGGATGTTAGATCATACATTAACGTATCTTGGGATTTCCTTTTTATTTGTCAATAATGACTAAGAATTGTTAACATTTAAATGCGGATATTAAATGAAATGAGGGATGAAAGGAACCTTAATTCTAATCTTCTAAAAAATGGAGTGACCATTATATCATATTCCAAACTGATTCAAAACCTACTTTGATTAAGGGATCATGCATGCTAAACTGAAGGAATTTAAATATATTATTAATAACGATTTTGAAAACAACAATACCGACTAAACGAGAAGCCCGACATCTACAGTTTTGGAGTTGTCCAACTTGAGCTTTTCACTAGAAAGAAAGCGGTTAATATCGATGTACTGGTAAAAACTTTGTTCTTTTCTTTTGTTTACTCGTAAATCATGTATGGCATGTTGTATTCTGACGTTGGGGTAACTTGTTTACTCACAGATTGTTTCTGCGATTCTGGATGTAATGGGGTGGGTTGATCCTGAAATCTCCTCTGCAGATGTTGTAGCAGTAACAAAGCTATTTCAGATAGATCAAGTATGCACCCAAGAGAGACCCTCCGGACGGCCCACAATGTGCGAAGTATCTTGTATTCTAGAATCCTTACTTCCTATTTTTGATGTTAATCGTCCTCTTGAATCAAAGTCCGGACCACAATCATCATCTTTGTCAGCAAACATGCGTGGTGAAATGAGAAAGTGTTCTGCATCCTTTTAGATGCACATGACAGGTATAGATTCTGGCATAAAGGATCCATGATCTATTTGAGTCCAACTAAAAAAGGTGTAACGTCATAAAACTTCACTTCACTAGTGCAAGACTCGATATACGTTTTACATGTTTCTCTTAATTTTCTTTTTTTTTTGTCTTTGGCTACTCCTGCAATAAGTACCAGAATCAAGTGAAGTTATGATAGATATTTCTCTGCTCCGCATAACATTTTGGTGCCGTGCATCCTCAGTTTCTTTGTTCCATAATGATTTGGACAAGGACTTAAACCGCAAGAGAGTTTTCACGGGTATCCTTGAAAAGATTTATAGTTGCATCTCCTCTAGAAGACTTATCTCTTTTTCTTGTTAAGGATTCTAAAAAAGTTGTGAAGGAAAGCATATGCATTCTCTGTAGTAGAAGTTGCACAAATGAGTGAGTATTGCAACCTCTTGTTTAAACTAAATGAGTGGAATTACCAAAAATAAAAATCGAAAAAACAAGTAACCCTAGAAATAGGGGTTGAACCTGAGAACCAGAGCCGGGCCTGAGGGGGTGCAGGAGGTGCGACGCACAGGGCCCATCTCAGGCCGGGGCCTTTTTTTCAAGCGCTGAAACTAAGCCCACTTTTACTTATCTAACTCTTACTCCCATTTACTATCTACTCTTCCTCGTAATCAGTCGATCTAGATACTTATATTCATCATATTACACTAGAGTTTTACCTAATGGTGAAGAACATGATAGAAAGTGGCTTGTTTAAAAATGATTCTCATATACGTGGTTTACCAAATGAAGGGTATGGTGATTGGATTCATATTAGTCACACTCTTAGTAAGCATGAGGTTAGTAAAGAGCATAACGTTAACATGATACAATTGATAGACATCTTCAACATCAGATTGATGAAAATAGGAAACATTAGCAACAAGTATTGAAAGGAATTATTGTTGTTGTTAAATATCTTAGCATACATAATTTGGATGTGACCATTAAAAGGCCATGTGATTAAGTTCGCACCAGGCCCTAATACACACGGGATCGGCTCTGAGATTAGCATCTGAAGTCTGAACAATAACACTCAGACAATTACAATTAAGTATTTTTTTATTTTCTTTTATTTTTACGAAAAAGAAGTTTTCATCATATTATTGATATACAGAAACGGATTATAATGTCCATAGTTTGAAGTACGATAAACCATTACATTTTAACTATATGTTCGGAATAAGTTGGAATCACCTAAAAAAAAATTCAGACCAAGCATGTTTAATAGCATATATACTTATTACAAAACACAGATAACTTGGTTGTCCAAGTTATATTTGATTTCACTGCCAAGGTAAACGATTAACTAGGAAATTAATATCAAATCCAGTGTTGTTGCGATAGTCTCTACTGATTTTGTATCTTTGATCTCCTCCCTTTGTGCACTTTTCTATAAGCAACAAAAGAATAGATTCTAAATTATCGTTGAATGTGATGATGTCTCAACTCCATTTGGTGGCCCATTTGAAAACCATCTCAGCTCATTCTTCCTCTATTTAATATCTAGTTGTAGCGGTTGAATGAAGCCCTCTGGCTTCAGTGATGTTCCCCGTATGATCATACATTGTCCGGCCCAGTTCTCGATGCAAAAGCATTATAATTCATCATTGTTAGAGCAATGTTGATTGTTAGTTCATTTTGTCATGTTTGCTCTCCTGTCGGTGTTTAGTCACTCTCAGAGTTTCATCTTTTAGAGGGTTGTAGCACATGGTTTGCATTATATCATAGCCGGTATTGTTCATTGTTCTGTGTTTTACAATATAGTTTGTTACGATGACACTTTTCTGGCTTTTCTTCTTAAAAGTTGTGTTACATCTCGCTTCCAGATATGTCGGATAATAACATTGCACAACACTTTCCATTTAACCCCATAACCCCCTCTATCTGGGATTTTCAAAGCACTTGTTTAACCACTCATGAAAAGAGTGTGCCATTAGTAATATAATACGTATCAAAATTAAAGTGCTTCCAAACTTCACTAGCAAAATTACATTCTCTGGCAGATTTAGGTAGATGCAAAAATCTGTTAGAAGCCATACAAAATTTCAATGCCGCCTCAGGCCAAGTCGTAAACTTTGAGAATTCTGGCAAAACTCTCTAACCCATTGGCAAAGAATGGGGAATTTTCAGTCAAAACTCTCTAACCCATCTACCAACATCTCTGTCAACACTAAGAAATTATGGAAAGGACGGGCAATGGAATCTTCTCAAAGGATCAAACTGTTCATATGGAAATGTTTATAGGATTCCTTGCCAACTAGAGAAAAACTTAAATCTGTCGATAACAAATATATCTTCTGCAATAGTGCTGTCGAAACCACATATCATCTCTTTTTCGATTGTGACTATGCAAATGAGGTTTGGAATCTTCCACCAATGGCATCACAAGGAGTATTTCAAAACTTAAATTCTATTGATAATACTTTTCTGCATAAATATAATGAGTAGATAGTAGGGGATACAAATTCTGTTTCAATGGCGCTTGCTGCACTAATGCTGGCTTTGGTTTTGTTCTTCGTAACTGGACATGAATCTATAAAGGAGCTAGTTCAGGAATCTTCAGAACTTCAACAACTGAAGAAGCATAAGCTTTGACTTTGTTGCAGGCTACAAATTGGGCCATTACAAACAATGTTCAACATCTGGTCATAGAGGGAGACAACCAAGCAATCATTAAGCACTTACAAGGACATGAATCAACAATCCAGTGGCAAAGTCAGGCAATCTTAGAGGAAGTCAAAGAACAAGCAGTAAATCTAGTGAACTTTTTGGGTTTTTACCATATCAACAGAAAAGCTAACAGAGTAGCTGATACTCTAGCAAAGAAAGGGAGGAAACACAATCGTACAAACTCTTGGATAGATCAATCTCCTTTATTTTTAATTCCTTCAATTGCTTTTGACACTGAAAAAGCATATGCACAATGTAATTTAAGAACTTCTGCTGTAACCTTCTCAGAGGACGCTAATCTAATAGATTCAGTCATCCAACGTACAATTCATCATGAAGTTGTTTCAGACGAGACTGAATCAACAAATTAGTTTTTCTTCTACTGTTTTAATATATCCTTATTTAAAAAAAAAATTACATTCTAAAAATAGATGGGTTGGAGTTTCTTGTCTACTCTTACGAAGGTCACAAATGGTCCATTCAAAAAAAAATTGCATTAAGATAAAACTTTGAGGATCAGGATAACCTCCTCATTGGTTTTAGTTTGTGGGGTTTTAATATGGGTTGATTGACATATACAATAAAAACTCCATATATTAATACATTTGGGACCAAACAAAATTATTAATATATAGAAGTTATTAATATATGGAGGTTATTTTTTATATGATTTTACATGTTGGGAATAATTTTTTTATCAATATATAGAGTTTATTAATATATGGAGTATCAATATATAGAGTTTTTATTGTAGTAGTATTTTTTTATTGAAGTTGTAATGGTAAAGATATGATGGGACATGTGACTGAGGGCTAGACATAGGCGTGAGGATCGGCAATTAATATTTTTACCATGGTAAGTGGGTAAAAGGTGGTGATAGTCCCTCGGGAAATTGAATAAGGAAGGTTAAATTTATAACGTAAATTTTTCTTTAAGGATTGATTTGATATCGTTGTTAGAGCAAATCCTATGGGTAGTGTCACTCCTTCATTTGAAGGAGTGCACTACCAATTAGACCAAAATAGAGTCTTTTATGGGTAGTGTTTTGGTCCCTTTTCATCCAAAGACTATCATGCACTCGTTCGATCGAGCGAGTGGTCGGGAGTGTCACACTAGACGGGGGACTATCCCCGTCAGGAAAAAAAAACTTTTAGTACAAAACGGGGGACAGTTCCCCGTCAAAAACTTTTTTTTTTCGTTTCTTTTTTTTTTTTGACGGGGACTATCCCCGTCTATGTAGCTTTTTTTTAGTTTTTTTTTGTTTGACGGTGTATTGTCCCCCGTCTAAAAAGATTTTTTTTTTTTTTTGGACGAGGGAAAGTCCCCCGTCTGAGCCAAAATCCAATTTTTTTAGCTAAACGGGAGACTGTCTCCCGTGTAGTGTCTTTTTTTGTATTTGCCCATAGTAGCTTCACTCGTTCATATGGGCGAGTAGCCTTTCATATGAACTAGTTAGTCTCCAAATGGGGACTACCCATAGGATATGCTCTTAGGTGAGAGAAAAGAAGAGAGATTAATGGCTAACCCGAATCAGAGAAAATGAAGAAGAGAAAGCAACAGGAGTCAGAAGAAGCAGAGTAAAATCAAAAGAGACTTTCAAAACGGACCACAAAGATTATCATTGCAGCGGTTCTGATCGGCTGACAATGAAAATGACGATCATTAGTTCGAATACAATTACATCATCTCCTCCGACCCTTTTTCTTCAACTCCGACTGCTCTTCTTCTCTCTTCTTCTTCAACTCAGACTGCTCTTGTCTCTGAAACACACAAAAGTTTCTTAACTAGAAATGAAGAAAGAAATTGTGTTTCTAGTGTTCATCTTCTTATTCTTCTTCTTCTTATTCTCTGTAACAGAGCCGGGCCTGAGGGTGTGCAAGGTGTGCGACCGCACAGGGCCCAGATCTGCCGAGGGCCTTTTTTTCTAGCCCAAAATTCATACACTAACAAAAAAAAAAAAAAAAAAAAATCTTTACCGTGGCCGAACTCGAACAGACAACCTATGCGGGCAATACTTGAACAATCCATCCACTGAGCAATCAATTCGTTGTTGATATAAATTTAAATTTGACCATATTTAACCTAATACCATTACCTCCCAAGAGTAAGCTTCCTATCTTTTGTGTTATCATTGCGTATTCTTATTGACATCGAGAGAAAAAGTTCTTATTTAATACTTTCATTTTTTCTATATAAAATACGCATTAACACTATTATTTAGTCGGAGATTTTTATTTGGTATCGTCGATAATCTTACAAATTAAATAAAAATTATTGATCTTTTTTTGTGTATTATTGTTACAAAATATTCGACATTGTAAAAGGCCCTACGAAAAATTTCGCACAGGGCCCTTCTAGACACAGGATCGGCTCTGTTGAGAACCATGTATTATTAAGGACATTACAACATATTGATAATCCTGTTGGGAGTGATAGGTAACATGTATGTCATGCAGTTTCACTAGAATTAGAACAGAAACAAATGTGTGTCATTCTGTTTTTTCCTAACTAAATTGTGCGAGCCAAATTCATGTTTCAAATAATGTTTGCGACTAGCAATTCTCGAGCAATAGGAATGCATAGTGTATATATCACAACACATTGTCAACGATTAAGAAGCTTGATGAATTCATCTCAGCGGTCAAGTGTCGATTAAAAAGCTTCAGAAATTAGAATATAAAAAAAGGGGCCTAACACTAGATAACAAAAATGGATCGTTATGAAAACACATGTTAAAGATATTGTTCTCATGAAAACACATGTTAAAGATCTTCTCAATGAGGATATCTTCTCTAAAGAAGCAGTGAATGCTATCAATCACAAGCTCAAAGGTCTCAAGACTCGTGAGGGTTCCGAAAAAGCTTCTTGATTTCAGTTCTTGATCGGCTTTGATGGTTTAGGAGTCTTTTTGTTTTTAGTCTATTGGTTTTTATTTTGTCTAGGAAACTTCTTATGATAATTTATTCTTGTGTTTTAAAGAAGGATAACTAGGGTTTGGAGTAGCAATTATTGTGAGTACACATAGCTATTGCTAACGTTTTTCATCTTGCAATGTTTTTAGATTTATTTATTTAAATTTCTAAAGTTTATTTGGAAGATGCTTTTGCAATATTAATCTTTATTGGTTTCATATATTACAAATATTGTTATGGGATATGTGTGTTTACGTCCGTGAACTATGATTGTCCCATATATGTCAAAAGTTAAGTGTATTACGTCCTAATGCAAATATTGATGGAAAATAGAATGAACTTTTGATTGCAAAGATTAAGTCTATGAAATAATTATGAAAATATTGATGAAAAATAGAATGAATCTTTGAATATTCCAAAGATTGATCTTTCCCTGATCCACTTCTATGTGAAAGTATTGTACGGCTTCGTAAGTTCTCTTATGTTGAGCATTTCCGATTAATTAATCATTGAGGTTCCTTTGTGGTTAATTTAATTGAGTTTTCTGGATACAAATTCATGTTTCATGTAATTTGTTAATGTCCAAAGAAATCCTTCTTTTATTGTGAAAGTAAGGTCGCTCCTGTTGTTCTTTCGGGAATGACATTTTATTGGGGAGAGTTCTTAATTGAACTTGTGCTTAATTGCCAAATCTTCGTGAAGAGTGCGGCTGTGGAATATTGTAGGAGTTATCTTGTATCTTTATAAAATCCTTGATGATTACACTAAGTTTCGACTATGTGAAATCATCGAAACAAAGTTGATATGTTCTCTTTTAGTCATGAAGTATCTCTATGAGAATTTCATTATGATCCCGCTAGTTTTCGTACCTTTGCCAATTTATATTGACAAAAATGGGGAGAATTACTGTGTTGTTCACACTACAAATACATATGGTTTATAGATCATTATGTAATGGGGAGTGACTTTCATTGTGAGATGAAGTATTGACTAAGGGGGAGAGATACATATCACCATAAGTATTATTGTCAAAGTTGTGATACAATTGAACTTTGATGTTGTGTAATAATACTATGACATTGTATAACAATAATTGAGAACAATTATTTTCTTATTGTTATGGCTACGAATCTTTAACAACTATGATGTTGAGTTGAACACGTTAAGAATCATTGGAGTACTTGGAAGTGACGAAGATTTCGAGTAATGTTGAATAACAAAGGAAATCAAGCATTTGGATGAGAATCTACAAAGTTTATTTATTTTGTAATCCATATGTATTTATAATTTTGTTACTAAAATTGACAAAGGGGAAGATTGTTAGAGCACTGCTCGGTCGAACTCGCAAGTGTTGCTTTCTCAAGCTTGTTTTTCAAGTTTATTTGTCAAAACTATAAGTCTTGATTTCTACTATACTTATAGCTATGTCTCGGATTAGGATAGAATGTGTAGTTGAGCTTTAGACTTCACGGTGTTCATCGATTGAAGACGAATAACTACTAAGGGGAGCTTATAACACTTTATCAACAAAAGGTATGCGAAGACTTGAACTCATCTATCACTCATAAGTCTATTTTTATTATATCTCCTATTGAGACAAAAGTCGTATAGCTATATAGACTTTACTTTATACACATTTGATTGATATTTTGAGCTGAGTTCAACTCGCTTACCAATTTCTCAAAATATGTGTTCGTAAGCTTTCGCTTTAACCAAGTTTATCTTTTATTCTTGACGAATGTCAAAACATGATCATGTGAAAATCGCCTGGTAACATCTTACATGATTTGTGTGAGATAGAAATTTGATGTAGACTCGGAATGTTTTGTATTGATGATTTGATCACTTGAAAATTGCTTTGAAACTAATAGTTTGTGTGAGACAACTATTCTCGTCTTCTAAGAAGGTTTGAATAATTGAAATGAGAGTTTAGAATAAGTAACCTTTGATTGGATATAGCACAGTATGCGTACTTGTATGCTAACTGTTGCAAGTATACTCCAAGTCCGGGAATTGAGTATGCATACCCGTATGCGTACTGATTCAACAGTTGAAATACGGGAACTATAGTATGCATACCTATATGTATAATCAAACTTCATCAACCCTAGGAACAAAATGGGTACTCCGACGAATATAACTTGGGATGCACATTCATGGATTTAACAGGTTCGATGGGCAATATGGGCAAAAGATTTCTAACTCGGATCTGCCTCGGCCAAATCTTCTAACCCGACCAACTAATCCAAGTCGCACCCTTACTTTTTGTGATAAACTGAATGAACTCTTGATAAGTGCATATTTTACATATATTTGGTGTCAATTTCATGCTAGTAATTGTTGATTTTCTTGCAAATGTTTGTATATTACGCTTGTTCTCTCTTATTTGTGTTCTATTAGGTGAATCATCCAAAAGAAATGAATTGGCACTTAATATTGTGCAATAAAAGAAGCTATCTACGAGTGGAGAAGGGACAAAGACCAAGTGGAACTCATTCAAGTACAATATTTCTACTTTTCATTTTGTAGAGGACGAGAAGACGGAGTCAATGGCGAAATAACGAAGTCATTCTGAGTTCGCATGAAGAAGTTATGAGCAAAACAAGAACTTGAATGAATGAAAGGGTAAAATAGTCATTTTAAGGTCAAGTGCTATTAGCAACCCCTTGTAAGTTAAGTGGTATCCATTCTGTTATGGGGCAGTCAAGTTCACAGGAATTGCTAACGGTAGTCAAGTCTTAACGGTACCAAACCACCCATTTTGACACTTTCGACAACTAAATCTCCCTGCTCTTCGTAGGAACGAATCTTATTTACTGCTATATTATTGATTAGTAAAGTAGAATATAAGTGAATTAATTTGAGCACCTACGACACACATCAAATTTTGGCGCCGCTTCCGGGAGCAATCGTAGCTTTAGTTGTTATCTCTTTGTGTTTTATTTTTGTTTTTAGTCTTATTTTTAGTTTTTGATTTAGTTTTTTGAGAATTTTTTTTCAGGTACTTAATCTATGGCATCAAAGGATTGGGATTACCCGAGGTACGGAATTCAAACTCAAAAGGGAACGGTACTAAAAGAACGTCCAAAGTTACAACAAGAACCTTCTACAGTAAAGATGGTTAATACAGACGACGAGATAGATCCTTCACCTCCGGAGAGGAAGTTAAGAGAGTTGACATCTCCATGCTTAGATTCGCAACCACTGTGCATTACAATCACTAACTCAGTGGAGCTGAAATCGAATATACTTCATCATATACCAAAGTTCAAGGGACATCCAGGTGAAAATCCAAATCGACACCTTGAACAGTTTCAGAACACAATGAAAAGTCTGAGGCATGCAACCGCAGACAGAGATATGCTGATGCTTCAAGCCTTCCCGTTCTCATTGACAGACTTAGCAGAAGAATGGTTGTATTGTCTTCCTCTAGGGAGTGTTACAACATGGAATGATATGAAAAAGCTATTTCTGGAGAAATATTTTCCTGCTTCCAAAGCGGAATCCGTTCGTAAGGAGATTAGTGGCATTCTACAGATGTCTGGGGAGTCTCTATATGAATATTGGGAGAGGTTGTTGGCAAGCTGCCCACACCATAATATATCCTCAATATTTATCATTCAATACTTCTACGAAGGATTACTTCCAGAACTGAGGAATTTGATTGATGCAGCTGCCGGTTTTTCACTTACTGAGAAGACAATTTCGCAGGCAACCAGTTTGATTGAGAGTATGGCTTCCAATGCTCAAAAATTTTACACCAGAAACAACTCTAATGCCAGAAGAGTTAGCGAGATGGGAGAGTCTGCACAGTCAGAGCAACATATGAACAACATAGAGAAGGTAGTACAACGAATGGCAATAGTGATTATTCCTACTTATGAAGAAGAGTCTAAACAGGTGAATGCTGTGTTCCTTAATCAGAGGCCAAATAATGATCCCTACTCTAATACTTATAATCCAAGTTGGAAAGATCATCCAAATTTCAGTTATCCAAATCAGCAAGCTGCGGCTCTCAATCCGTATGGGCGACAAAATGGTTTTCAACAACCACAATTCCGATCACAACCTCCACCTCATCCTCAACAACAAACTCAGAATTCTAGTTTAGAGGAGATGATGAAAATGATGATGCAAAAGCAAGATGCAATGCTCAACGTCAAGATACAATTCTGCAGAAGCAAGATATGGCTATAAAGGACTTGCAAACTCAAATTGGACAATTGGCTATAGACATGAATGAACTAAAAGCACAAAATTTAGCAAAGTTGCCATCACAACCTTTTGTGAATCCAAGAGCGAACGTCAATGTTGTAACTCTAAGAAGTTGGAAGCAAACAGAAGAGCCAAAACAACAAGAAAAGGTTAGTCATGACTTGGAAGAGGAAGTAGAGGTGGAAATCGTTCCAAAGGAAAAGCCAACCTCAACTGGCCAACCTAAGGACACTGTTCCTACTTTTTCCACACCACCTCCTTTTCCTAGTCGTTTTGCCAAGTCAAAGAAGCAAGCTCTAGACAAGGAGATTATGGATATTTTCAGCAAGGTGCATATCAACATTTCATTTATTGAGGTAATCAGAACGGTACCCAGGTATACCAAGGTTCTGAAGGATTTGTGCACAAGGAAGGAGAGGTTGATTGCTAACGAGATCACTCAGGTGGGAGAAAGTGCTTCAGCTATGTTGCTAAAGCAGATGCCTGCAAAGTGTAAACATCCTGGTGGTTTTGCAGTGCCAATTACTATTGGTGACAAACGGTTCGAGCGTGCTTTGCTTGATTTGGGAGCTTCCATAAGTGTGATGTCAGCCGATGTTTATGATTCATTGAATCCCGGACCTTTAAAGGAGACAGGGATTATCATTCAATTAGTTAATAAGTCTAACATATATCCTAAGGGACTCGTGGAAGACGTGTTGGTGCAAGTGAATGAATTAATCTTTCCGGTTGATTTCTTTGTTGTGGATATGCAGAATGGGGACAATTGTTCGTCTACTTCATTACTTCTTGGGAGACCATTTATGAAGACTGCTAAGATGAAGATTGATTGTGATACTGGGACACTCACTATGGAGTTTGACAAAGAGGTTATACGCTTCAATATTTTTTAAGCCATGCGTTATCCAAGTGATATCCATTCCGCATTTTCAGTTGATATTATTGGTTCGTTGGCACAACAGATGTTTGATTTGATCAATGAAGATGAACTTGAATCTGTGCTACAAAATAACATTGATTTGGACGTCCATGGCATGCTTAACTTGGACGTTGATATTCCCAAGGAGTTTGTTGAGACATGTGGTGCTTTAACAACATCACAAGAAGTTAGAAGAGGTAATATTTCATATATCTCTTTACCTGTAACTGATGAAGTTCCTTTACCTTCAGTTGTGCAGGCACCTAAATTAGAGCTGAAACCTCTACCTAATCACTTAAAGTATGCTTACTTGGGTGATGGGGAAGATCTTCCAGTCATTATTGCAAAGAATCTCACAGCAATACAGGAAGAACGCCTCCTTAGGGTTCTGAAAGAGCACAAAACGACTATTGGTTGGACAATTGCTGACATCAAGGGAATTATTCCATCCATGTTCATGCATAGAATCCTTATGGAAGATGATATCAATCCAGTACGTGATGCTTGGCGTAGGCTTAACCCCCCAATGATGGAGGTTGTGAAGAAAGAGATCCTCAAATTGCTAAGTGTGGGGGTGATTTACCCAATTTCTGACAGCAAATGGGTTAGTCCAGTGCCAGTGGTTCCTAAGAAATCAGGTGTCACTGTTGTTAGAAATCAAGATGATGAACTTGTTCCTACAAGAGTTCAAACAGGATGGAGAGTGTGCATAGAATACATAAAGCTCAATTCGGCTACCCGCAAGGATCACTTTCCTTTTCCTTTCATTGATCAGATGTTAGAGAGGTTAGTGGGACATTCACATTATTTCTTTTTGTATGGTTATTCGGGCTACAATCAAATTGTTATTGCACCGGAGGATCAAGAAAAGACCACTTTTACTTGTCCTTTCGGTACATTTGCATACAAGTAAGAATGTCATTTGGTCTTTGCAATGCGCTACCGCCACTTTTCGCAGAGATGTATGGTTAGTATATTTTCTGATTACGTGGAAAACATCATTGAGGTATTTATGGACGACTTCAGTGTTTATGGTGATTCATTTGATATTTGTTCAAATAATCTTGAACTTGTGCTTAAAAGATGCATAGACACTAATCTTGTTTTAAACTGGGAAAAATGCCACTTTATGGTAGACCATGGAATTGTACTTGGCCACATCGTGTCCTCTCAAGGGCTCGAGGTAGACAAGGAAAAGATAGACTTGATTAGGAACTTACAATACCCCACTTCGGTGAGGAAAATTCGCTCGTTTCTTGTTCATGCAGGTTTTTATAGGAGGTTTATCAAAGATTTCTCCAAAATCTCAATGCCAATGTGCAAATTATTGCAAAAGGAGGTTGCCTTTAACTTCGACTAGGAGTGCAAGGATGCCTTTAATAAATTGAAGGAATTGTTGACTACTGCACCAATTATTAAGTTACCCGACTGGAGTTTGCCGTTCGAGTTAATGTGTGATGCAAGTGATTATGCAGTCGGAGCTGTCTTGTGTCAAAAGGTAGACAAGAGGTCACATGTGATTTATTATGCATCAATCACCCTAAACGATGCTCAAATCAATTATTCTACTACTGAGAAAGAGTTGCTGGCTATAGTATTTGCATTAGAAAAATTTAGAGCTTATTTGGTTGGTACCAATGTGATTGTATATTCTGATCATGCAAAGCACTACTAAGACCTATTAAAAAAGAAGGAGGCTAAGCCAAGACTCATACGGTGGATTCTTTTGCTATAAGAATTCAATATGGAAATTAGAGATAAGAAAGGTGTTGAGAATACGGTTGCTGATCATCTTAGTAGACTTGTTGTTTCCGAAGAAGAACTTCCTTGCAGGATCGTTTTCGGATTTAACAACTTTTCTCGATCAAGAGTCAACACCTTGGTATGTTGATATAGTGAACTACTTGGTTACAAGGCAAGTACCTAGTACAATGTCTACTTTTCAAAAGCTAAAGCTTAAGAATATAGCCAAGCAGTATGTGTGGGATGAGACCTACTTGTGGAAATATGGTGCTGATCAGATTATCCGCAGGTGCGTACCTAACTCTGAATTTCAATCCATTCTATCTTTTTGTCATTCTTATGCTTGTGGTGGTCACTTTGGTGCAAAATGTACCGATCTCAAAGTCCTTGAGAGTGGCTTTTATTGGCCTACCCTATTTGAGGATGCATATGCTTTTTGCAAATCTTGTGATATATGTCAACGAACGGGCAATCTAGGTGATCGAAATCAAATGCCACTGTTTGTACCATAAGTAAAAATACCACTTAATGGGCCAAATTGATACTTGAATCATCTTTTGGGTCCTCATCCAAGCACGCTACCCAGCCAACCAAGGGAGTCAACCGGTCTGCACAGACCGGTCAATGGTCAGAATCAGTCAATGGTCAAAGTCGGTCAACATCCGGTCAATGGTCAAAGTCGGTCAACATCCGGTCAATGGTCAAAGTCAACGGCCAGTCAATGGTCAAAGTCAACCGTCGGTCAACTATCAAAGTCAGTCACACCCCTAGCTAATTTTCAGTCTCCACTCATATCGCCAGCAAGCCAATTATGCTGCCAGCCAGCATCCACCTATCCTGCCAGCCAACATCCACTGTCTGTTTTGACCGGTCTCCACCAATCCTCGTCGACCATTAATCAAACAAGTTTCATACGTAAATTATGGTGAAGACATAAAGGAGCGATTTTATGCGAGAATTCAATATAGGACCATAAATGGACAAGTTTCATACGTAAATTATGGTGCGAGACATAAAGGAGCGATTTTCATGCGAGAATTCAATATAGGACCATAAATGGACAGTTTCATACGTAAATTATGGTGAAGACATAAAGGAGCATTTTTTCATGCGTAATTCAATATAGGAGCATAAATGGGCGATTACATTGAGAATTCATTATAGGAACATAAATGGGCGCTTAATGCAATTGATGTTGACATTGGAATTATATTTTTCATTTTTATAAATAGGGAGAGCAGAAATCAGTGAAGGGGGGAGCCAACATGAGAGAAAGCATACAATGTAATACGAATACTAATGAAACAATTCTCCCCAAGGGGATTCGTCCGTGGACGTAGGCATCCATGCCGAACCACGTTAAGACACTGTGTTTCCTTCCGTTCTTTAAATCGACCTCTAACCCCAAATTCACATCCAAACTATCCATTCATCGTGTTTCGTGCCCAAAAGTGATTTTGGGTACAAACATTGGCGCCGACTAAGGGGATATACGAGAAAAGAAATCGTGCTTTCCCATTGAGAAAAGTTGTAGAAAATGCTTCAAAATCGTGTCCGTGAAAAAAGGCCCGAGCATTTTGGAAAACCACTCGCCGCAGTCAGCTTGATCGCAATCGCCGCAGACTAGTTTGATCATAACGATCGCAGATCCAATTGATCGCACTGGGCCGCCGACCGTATAATCGCACATACTACGATCCCAGCTTGATCGCAATCGGCCGCAACCAAGATTCGCTGGTTTTGATTTGTCGAAGCTATTAGTCACGGATACCACCGCAAATCGCATCATTACAAAAATATGATGATAGTGTTCTTCGAACGCTCGTTTGTGCAAAAGATGTAGTGAAATACCATCAAATCGTTTATAGGATGTTCGATCCACAACATGGTCGGATCCAGGTTGATTTCTATCATCGCCGGTCAAATTGATCGCAAACACTGCAGATTCGCTTAATCACAATTACTATAGCCCAAAGATCGCAAATCGGAAGCCACCGTGAGCTGACTCGCCGCAAAAATCACCAAGGTTGTTGCCGTGGATGTTCGATCCGCAAAGATGTTCAAGTCCAAAGTCCGAAAAAAATTGCTTCTCAAATAACGCATTATCCACCTGTTCAAGTTTGTTGTATGACAAAATCGATACTGTCATGATCGCAAAGTTGTCAAGTTGCCCACATCTCAAGGTGCTTGAATACCCAAGGGAAAACCTCCAGAAAAGCATCTCAGAAAATTTCAGAAAAGGGCCACGAAAGTGCAGCAAAATCATGGTGAAAATTCCATGAGAAACGGTAACAGTCCAACAAAACTGTTGCAAAAGGTCAAAGAGAAAAGATAACACCACCAAAGCCGTTGCAGAAATTTCAAAACAAAAAGCAACAGTTCGTGAAAAGCGTGGCGAAAAGTTTCAAAAAAAAAAAAAAAAAACCGGCGGCCAAAAAAAAAAGCCGGAAGCCCAAAAAAAGCCGGCGGCAAAAAAAAAAAAGGCCGGCGGCGAAAAAAAAAAGCCGGCGGCCAATAAAATGCCGGCGGCGACAAAAAAGCCGGCGGCAAAAAAAAAAAAAAAAAAATCAGCAGCAGAAGCCGGCGGCAGCGACCAAAGCCGGCGGCTAGAGCGAGCGGCGGTGGCGACAGGCGTGCGGCGGCGGCCACCCCGGCGGCAATGCAGGCAGCAACACAACCCAGATCTGTTCACCCACTTCTGTTTTTACCTCACCCACATTAACTTTTCTTCACCCACATCATCTACTATTAACCCACGTTTACTACCATCACACACTTTTAGCCATTCAGTTCACCCACTTAAACAAAGGTTTTGTACACCCTCTTCAGCTTAGACAAAGTTCGATGCGACAGTGGGACATCAACCTTCGATGATCTGGATACAAGACCGTAGATGCTTTCCGAGACATGAAATTTCGATGTTCAACTTTACAAAAAAAAAAAAAAAATGCCGCCGGCAAACAAAATGCCGCCGGCCAAAAAAAAAAAAAAAAAAAAACCGCCGGCCAACAAAAAACTGCAGCCAAAAAAGCCGCCGGCCAACAAAAAGCCGGCGGCAAAAAAAAAAAAAAAAAAAAAAAAAAAAAACCGCCGTCCAACATTTGTTTCGTTGGTATCTTCTTCGTCTCACGTCCGAATTAGATGATTTTTGGCTCGTTGCGATCGCATTTCAAAATCCTACGACATGAAGGTAAAATTTTGCAATTGGAGAATAATATTTTTTGGTACAATCACGTCATCAACATGTTAGAGCAAGGCGCTGACCAACCAATTTCGTTTCCTCGATAACTTCTTCTTCGTGCATCCAAACCGAGTGATTGTCGGCCCGATGAGATCGTATGTCAATTACCAAGGTCGTGAAGGCAACATTCCAATTTTCCGAGAAGGTTAAAATTTTTAGAAATATAAAATGACAACACCAGAAACGGTCATATTCAATCACCACCGAAAATACTGCACAATCCAGTTGATCGAACTGCTTTGTAGTCCTTTTCCACATAACTATTACGATCGTTGATCGAACTATTGTAATCCGGTTTCACAAAGAATACTGTTGGCTCGTTGATCGAATGCCCGCAGATCCTTTTTAATTCCTATAGTCCAATTGGGTCGAATCATCAGTAGCCCGATTTTCACGAAAATCGTTTTCAAATACTGATTTTCCTCTCAACCGATTCACCCAGCTTTGCGATAATCACAAAGGTGATCGGACTGATCACATTTCTAAATACTGATTCCGTGGCAACTGTCTTCGATCCACTTGGGCTTAATTGGTGCATTCCACCCTGGAGACAAATCAATTACTAAGTCGAGACGAGACGCTAAGGCAACTATAACTAATCATCGTCACTGGAAAACACAGACATAGCCGTGGACATCCTAATCACTTCGAAAGCGAAGTCGCAAAGAACATTTTCAATAAGGTAAGTATACAATTTACATATTTTTGCATCTTTTCATATATTCATGCATACTTTTGGTAAGACACCTTTAATGTGGCAAGCATCTTCTCAACGAGGGATGCACACATTTCATTCTCGCGCGCATCCGGAATAGTGGGATTGGCCCCCCACGCGAATTCCGTGTGTAGACATATTCAAAATCCCATGCGCGAGCAAAATGCAAGCAAGGCAAAGTGCACCCTTGTGCAAGCATTGAGCAACATGACAATTACTATCTTCCGGGGCAAGTTGCATATCACTTCAACATGACTGACCATCACTTGGGGGCGAGATATGTAACACCTCGTGGTCTAAAATTACTCTTTTGGGGCAAGCTGTGTAACACTTCATACGCTTGGGGGCAAGTCACATAGCACCTAATTGCGTTAAGTTCCGAAAATCGAAACTTGTGTAACCTTAAACTTCTTAGTCCTCCAACGAGTTGTAGGATTAAGAGGGGGCGACCGTACACCCTAATATTTTTACGCAATTTTTACAATCAGTAATGTTAAACTGTTATAATTATGTTGATTGAATTTTTGTACTTCATTTCAAAAGCAACTGCTGCACTCGATTGACGCAATCGATGTATCCGATTTTGCTTACGACTCAGACTTTCGATTGGACGCAACCGATGCATCAAGTGGCTTTTCGGTTGGACGCAATCGAGGTCGGCTTCTAGTTTTATTCGTAATTATTTCACCTATGTTTATCGATCCGCTTAAACCAAGTCCTCAAAGATCTCGCTACCCGGCTAATCGACCGCTCACCGCCTTCTTTATTTGTCTTGTCGGCCGCATTCCAACATCACAAGCGATGCGGGCCCAAAGCTCGCAACCGCTTCATTGTAGCCTTTTCCGTTCGGGGCCGCATTCCTGCCGATCGCGGTGATGCATTCCGGCTATGCTCAGGTCCCTGCACTCCACCGAACGCAAATGGCCAAGTAAAGAGAACTTTGTTCGTTGCCAGCATTCCAGCTAAACGCAAAGGCGATGCTGGTTCGCCTTGCTCGCAGCCTCGCAGTCCCGGTTTAACGGCGGGCAGAGAACTTTGTCCATTGTTGCCGCATTCACCGATCGCAATGATGCGGCTCGCTATGTCATAGCTCCGGAAGTCAGTTGAAACGCGGGGGCGGCTGAACTTTGTTCGTGTCAGCCGCATTCCAAGTGAACGCACTGATGCGGTCGGCCCCTTCCTTGTCAGTAGATTCCTGCCGATCCGGTGAACGCTTGTTCTTGTAGAGGAAATTTGTCCACATTACATCGCATTCGGTGATCGCGGTGATGCGATTCACCTATGCTCATAGGTTCTACATCTAGTCGAACGCAATTCGCTGCAGAGGAACTTTGTCCGATTCTTCACGCATTCACCGTGATCGCGGTGATGCGATCGTATGCTCGTAGATTCTCGCATTCCATTAATCGCGGTGATGCTCGTTGTTTATGTGATCCGGTGATTGACATACTGGCGCAAGCCAACTCCGCTCAATGATGTTACTACTCATCACTCCGCTCAAGTATCACGCTTTCATTGCGTTCGACTTGATTCGATTTTGCATAACAACAATGGTTCATGCTCAACTGTTTCATGTCGATTCTCCACCGCAATAGCCTCACTGGGGGCGCCACGATTATGATTTTGCAAAACAACAAGGAGTTCGCTACCACCACCACGGTATCAATAATCCGCACTTGGGGGCGTATTTTATCAATGACTTAGGAAAACGGAATTTTCTTAACCCCCAACAAGTTGGAGGTTAAGAGGGGGCGATGTTTGTACCATAAGTAAAAATACCACTTAATGGGCCAAATTGATACTTGAATCATCTTTTGGGTCCTCATCCAAGCACGCTACCCAGCCAACCAAGGGAGTCAACCGGTCCGCATGCACCTGGTCAATGGTCGAATCAGTCAATGGTCAAAGTGGGTCAACATCCGGTCAATGGTCAAAGTCGGTCAACATCCCGGTCAATGGTCAAAGTCAACGGCCGATCAATGGTCAAAGTCAACCGTCGGTCAACTATCAAAGTCAGTCACACCCCTAGCTAATTTTCGTCTCTACTCATATCGCCAGCAAGCCAATTATGCTGCCAGCCAGCATCCACCTATCCTCGCCAACCCAACATCCACTGTCGGCCCGGCCCGTCTCCACCAATAACTCGTCACCCATTAATCAAACAGTTTTCATACGTAAATTATGGTGAAGACATAAAGGAGCGATTTTATGCAGAATTCAATATAGGACCATAAATGGACAGTTTCATACAGAAATTATGGTGAAGACATAAAGGAGCAGTTTTCATGCAGAATTCAATATAGGACCATAAATGGACAGTTTCATACAGAAATTATGGTGAAGACATAAAGGAGCAGTTTTCATGCCGAATTCAATATAGGAGCATAAATGGGCAGTTACATTGAGAATTCATTATAGGAACATAAATGGGCAGTTAATGCAATTGATGTTGACATTGGAATTATATTTTTCATTTTTATAAATAGGGAGAGCAGAAATCAGTGAAGGGGGGAGCCAACATGAGAGAAAGCATACAATGTAATACGAATACTAATGAAACAATTCTCCCCAAGGGGATTAGGGCCCGTGGACGTAGGCATCCATGCCGAACCACGTTAAGACACTGTGTTTCCTTCCGTTCTTTAAATTGACCTCTAACCCCAAATTCACATCCAAACTATCCATTCATCGTGTTTCGTGCCCAAAAGTGATTTTGGGTACAAACAGCCACTCAATCATATTCTCACTGTCGAGATTTTTGATGTGTGGTGCATTGATTTTATGGGTCCTTTTGTTAATTCGAATGGGAAATTTTATATACTTCTTGCTGTGGATTATGTTTCTAAATGGGTAGAAGCTAAAGCCACCCCTACTAATGATTCTCAAGTTGTTTGTGAGTTTGTGAAGGAATATATTTTCTCTAGACATGGTACACCAAGAGTGGTTATCAGTGATGGAGGATCGCACTTTAAGAAATCATTCTATGTTCTCCTCAAGAAGTACAACATTACACACAAGATTGGTACGCCATATCACCCACAAACTAGTGGGCAAGCTTAAATTTCAAATCGTGAGATTAAGTCCATCCTTGAGAAAACTTTTAATGCTACACGGAAGGATTGGAGTTATAGACTCAACGATGCACTTTGGGCGTATAGAACATCATACAAGACACCGATTGGTATGTCTCCATATTGTTTGGTTTATGGAAAAGCTTGTCATCTCCCGATTGAACTTGAGCATAAGGCTTTATGGGCGGTAAATATGTGCAACATGGAGTATGATAAAGCGGGGAAACATAGGCAACTACAAATCAATGAGCTAGAGGAGATACGTAATGATGCTTACGAGAGTTCTCGTATATACAAGGAAAAGACTAAGCTTTTCCATGACAAGATGATTTCTCGGAAGAATTTTGTTGTGGGACAGAAAGTTCTTTTATTTCATTCTCTTCTTAAGTTATTTCCTGGTAAGCTAAGGTCTAGATGGATTGGACCATATGTTGTTAGTAATGTTTATTCTCATGGTGCAGTTGATATCACTAGTCTTAGAGATGGGACTACTTCTAAAGTCAACGGCCATAGATTGAAGCCATACTACGATAACATCGCTTATGTGGATGTAGACTCCCTTGAGTTTCGAGATTTACTCCCTCTGGAGGAGTACTAAGGAGACTTCCAAGTCGGGCTGACGACTTTAAACCAAGCGCTAAATGGAAGGAAACCCATAGGTTTTGTATCTTAAACTCTTTTATTTTTTTTGTTTTTATTGTTTTCATATCATATTTTCATCCCCATGTTTAATTTCATTAAATCCGGAATCTATTTTAGAAGAAATTTTTGACGAATACCTTTTCGACAGAAAAATTCAGACTGCACGTAGTTCGGTCCAGAGACCATAACTGTCAGACCGTGTATCTAAACATCGTGACCTTTTGACAATGTGTAAAAAACACGTAGATGAAAAACTTTTGTGAAATGGAGGTTTTTCAAATTCCTTACCAATTTTCATAGTTTTTGCGTTTTATCTTCTGTTACGTCGAAATTCAGAATTTTCGGTTTTACACATTGAGGACAATGTGAAGTTTAAGTGTGGGGGAGTATTTTGCATATAGATTTTTCAATTTTTTTTATACATATTTGCATGAAAAACACCAACTTGTATTTAGTTTAGAGTCACATAGTATACATGTCGCTAAGATTACATCGAAATTCTCATAAGAGTGACTGAACTTAAAGATGACAGAGAACATGATCAGGTTTCTTACTTGTTTGAGAGTTAAAGTTGGATTTAACCATGCCAGTGGCAAATGAGGTGCAGAATGAATTCGGTAGTAGAATTGTGACCCACTATAGTGGAGACTACCTATTGTACATCATGTGAGGCACCAGACTAGATTTCTTTATAAATGACTAAAGAGCTTTGTTTAGAGTGTGTGTCACCGTATGTTAATTCCTGGTAGAATGGTGAGCTACCCAACCTCCCACAAATAGAATCACCACTTTGATCTCTTGAGTGTTATTTTATCAATCATGATGGTGACATCGAATTGCTAACTTACATACCACTTGTAATCTTGTTCGCAGTTAGCACCATCCACTTTATCTCTCTCTAGACCAACATGTCCATAGAAACACATCATCATCAATAAGGGAGCGACATAAAAATCTACAAGGAAAGTTGAAGACGTTTAATGTTTACAGGCAACGGTACAAAAATGAGCAGATTTCATATTCAAGTAAAGCAACAAGACAAGGAGCAGAAATTCTACATGTTAAAGACTTATGTACAAGAGCGAAAATTATCAAGATGAGAGTTCAAGAAGTTTATGATATCAAGACATACAAGTTGTGAAGAATCAAGCGGTAAAGTACTTACACCATGGCCTTTGTACTTGCATTTTTATTTTATCTTTATTTGTATTTGTTTTATTTTCTCTTGTCTACAGAAAAAAAAAATGAAATGAAAAGAATTTAAAAAAAAAAAAAAAAAAGACAAGAGAAAATTTTGTTAGGTTCATTATTAGTTTTATTGTTTTTTTTTTATTGGATAAATATTATTACATGAAACTAGTTGGAAGCCTAACAAGCTAAGCTCCAACGACATACCAGCGAGCTAACCTACCAGCGAGCCTCATGGGTAACCTAGCCAAGAGAGCCGAAACGGCGGGAGGGGGGGCTGAGATTGTGTCACAAGGGAGGCAAGCTAACACTACCTTCCATGTTAATTCCTGCAATATTACGCCATTGGGGACTCGAACCTAGGGCCTCCTGGAGCGCATTAAACTTTGGGGAACGGGGATGACCAGCTGAGCTAGGGTCCGTTCTTGTTTTGTTTGTTTTCATTTTGTGTATTTTTCTTGTCACGATAAAAGAAAAGAAACAAAAATGAGACAAGAAAAATTCGTTGTATCATATTTGTGGTTTGGTTTTAGTTTTGTTCTTTCAATAAAGCCAATGGAAGAAGAAATATTTATAATGAAGTTTCAAGCAACAAGGATTTGAATAAAAAGAGTTACATTGTCAAGATTCTACGAATTTCAAGAGTTATCATCAAGAGTTGAAGACCGAAGACGAAGATGAAGACAAGGACTGAAGACAGAGACGTTTCCATGGATGCTGTGAGAGTGGTGCTAACTGCACGTCGAACGGATAAAGAGGTAAGTAAGCATCTTCCCACCTTCGTTAAGTGGTTGATTTCCTTTCTTAGAGATCGTCAGAAAAAAAGGTTTTAAAAATGAATAAAAGATGTGGGTTTTCAAAACAATTCGGAGGGTTTTGCCTTCCTACTATTCAACGTGTCGCAGGATTCTCTCTTTATTCCCACCTGGACACATGTGTGACCCATAAAAAGCTGTTTATTATTGAGAGCAACTTCATAAAACCCTTTCTAGTGAGGCAGAGTCGAGACTTTCGATTACTCTCGAACCCGGATTCTTGCGATAAGGGATGGTTATTTCTCTCTCAACTTTTAAGGATGAGATTGTGTTCATATATATGTCTAACTTCTTATGACTAGTGTGCAGAATATCTAAGTCTTCTTAGCGTTGGATGCTATCATTTCGGGATAACTAGTAAGTTGGAAAAGTAGGTTTTGCGGGTATATCTCTAGTAAACCCTCACTAGACTATAACTCGTCCACTAGGGACACCTAGGGGTTTAAAGGCCTGTTGCACATGCTAAGTGCAACCGTATCCTCGACGACATGTAGTTGTTGTATTTTAGATAGTTTGCTCGAGGACTAGCAAAACCCAAGTGTGGGGGAATTTGATAAGTGCATATTTTACATATATTTGGTGTCAATTTCATTCTAGTAATTGTTGATTTTCTTGCAAATTATTGTATATTACGCTTGTTCTCTCTTATTTGTGTTCTATTAGGTGAATCATCCAAAAGAAATGAATTGACACTTAATTGTGCAATAAAAGAAGCTAGCTACAAGTGGAGAAGGGCCAAAGACCAAGTGGAAATCATTCAAGTACAAGATTTATACTTTTCATTTTGTAGAGGATGAGAAGACGGAGTCAATGGCGAAATAACGAAGTCATTCTAAGTTCGCATGAAGAAGTTATGAGCAAAACAAGAACTTGAATGAATGAAAGGATAAAATAGTCATTTTAAAGGCAAGTGCTATTAGCAACCCCTTGTACGTTAAGGGGTATCCATTCTGTTATGGGGCAGTCAAGTTCACAGGAATTGCTAAAGGTAGTCAAGTCTTTACAAAGGGGGAAACCTGGATTTTAAATATTGTTAAAGGCAGTCGCGGATGTACTAGGGACTGCCATCTTCAAATTCAAAACAGGCGCGCGTATATCTTTTTCCTCCAAACAGGACGTCCGCATGGATATCTCGTTGTTCAGTCTGTCAGCCGATGATCAAGGGGCGATTGATGAAAGCAATGGGGAATGAACTGATGGCAGTGTTGATGCTCGACCAAACTGAATGGTTGATGAAGACAAAACAACGAAAGATAGAACTGTTGCCATCATAATAAAAGAATGCCGACGACCATGATCAGCCTGATGGGTTGGTGTTTACAAAGTCGGTCTCGAGTTTTGCTGGGGTTTTAGGGTCAATGGTTTCTCGCCGGGGTTTGAATGATGGACTACAACAGAGAGAACACGAAGGAAAACGAGTATTAGATTGCTACCATCACGGTAGTGATCATGATGATTAGGTGATGGAGTTAATGTCGTGACTACGTGGAGAGGTGGTTTGCGGTTGACTAGCTAGTGATGCTGGCAGTGAAAAGAAGTCTGGTTTCATGAAGCCGAGAAGAAATGACAGTAAACGTTGCTGCCATTGTTGGTTACGAGCTCGAGTCCGTAGTCATTGGTGATGGGTTTAAGTTCTGTCTCAACTATGAAGAAAAGAAGAGGTGCTGTTGTTTGATGCCATCGGTGATGGAATGGAGGCGAGTCTGTTGCTGCTAGTATTGGCAGTAATGATGAAGGGTAGTTGCAGTTGGAGCTCGAGTGGGTTGGTTGCTATTGCAGCCGATAGCTTGACCGAGAAACCAGTTAGCTTAGCTTGCTGCCATCGGTTTGGTGATTAGTAAAATGCTGGGATCGTAAGACTTTGGATTCCTAGTTTGATTGAAAGACAAGTTATATCCAGGTAGAGTTTTCAAGAAATAAAACAGGGAGTTTGAGGTGGTGCAGCTGCTCGAAACTTAAGAGAGAAATCATCTCGGAAACTGATATTGCTGCCGTTGATGGAATAGGTTGGATGGAGATGATTAAGCGGTGGTTTTGGAGTTCGGATAAACAAGGAATCACTGCTACGCGTTTGTGGAGATTGTGTAACCTTTGGAAACTAAAACTTGCGCGAGAATTCAGAGATAGCGGACTGAAAGTCGGCTGGAGAGCAGTCACCAAGTGCTCCTTTTGCCATTAATTTTGAAGATGAATGGTGACGATTAAGCCGCGTTTTAGGGTTTGTGGCGGTTAGGGATTGTCCAGTAGTTATCCGATTCGAACTTGTTGGAGCAAAAGTCTATAAATAGAGGCGCATAAACACCTACAACATCATCTCCTCACCCTCACTGTCACACCCATAGCCTGTTCGAGGAAAGTCCTGAAAGAATATCCAGAAGCTTAAGGAGTTCAATTCATGCACAAATAGCTCGAGTTCGTGGCGATTTCAGGAGACATAGCTCAAGCTTCTTTTCGTTTGTAGTTTGAACTCTACTTTCTCTCTGATTTGTTTATGATAAAATTCCATTATGTCTAGCTAATTTACTTATTTAATTAGGGATGAATTCTAAGTTCTATTTATGATTTAAATTCTTATAAAAATCTATTTTGAGTTCTTCACATGATTTTTGTGTGTTTTTACTATAATGAAAGTCTATGATTAATTTTAAAATTGTTTGGGTGGCCAACTAAATCGTTTTATCAATTAATCTAATGCTAGTAAAGTTTTAAAAGATAAGTGTAATAGTCTATTAATTCTTTGCAAAAGTAGAAATCGTTAAACCTTGCAGAGGGATTCTGTGGAGGGTTTGCGAGTAAAAACCACCTAGAAAGTAGACCTTGATCTAAGAGTCTAACTACTAGGATCAACCTATAATTCATAAAAGATAATGGGCTTTTTAATAAAGTAGCCAACTTTTTGTACTATATTTAAAAAATGACCGTTTTTTCAAATCTTTATATAAAATGGCCGAATTTGACATTTTCCATCCCGTTTTATTCAAAAAACGGGTAAAATCAGTTAAGTATAGAGGTGGCAGTTATCCTATGTAGTGAAAGACCCAAAAACCCCTGAAATTTAAACACGCCCAGAAAAATTAAAACCCAGTTGTTCGTGTTCTTCCCAAATAAGAACCCTAGTTTCAAAATTGACTAGAAAAAATCCCCATATTCATCACTGCTCACCCCAATTATGTGCCAAAGATGAACTCTTTTATAAGCTCTTTAATGGCTATTATCGAATCAGCCCAACGAAAAGAAAATTACAACCAAATTAGGAAAACATACAAGATACATAAACCAATAATCTGACACCACCATCACCAATTACAGATTTAATATGTTTCCCTCCCAAAATCTAAACTAATTTGCGAATCCATTGTATTAATCCGTTCAAAAAAAAAATGAAATTGAAATTTCTAAATATTGTTCAGCAGATCCAAAGATAGGCACGAAATTGAATTAATTATATGATACAAAACCGTACTGGGGACTCCAATACAAATGACCAGTTTTGTGATCTACCAATTTATGATGTTCACATCATGAAACTACATTAAAAAAATCAGACTTGGTATTAATTACACAAGGAGAATGAGTGAATTTGAGTTCCTACCTAGTGTAAACCATCCCATTGATTTTAATGACGAGAAGCTTGCCTCTGCTTCTTCTTTTCACATATTAAGCTCGAGCCCTAAAACTTGACCCCAAAAATTAAATTGGGTTATGATGAAAATCATGAAACATATGCCGGCAACTAGCGTTGAATTGTTCTTGAAAGCTTGCATTGGGTTATGATGAAAATCATGGTGGTCGTATAATTCTAACCGCAAAACTTCAACAGTTTCTTTGATCTCTTTTTCTTTGATTTCTCCGATTATTCTTATTGATGTATTAATTTGTGACTTGAAGAAGAAAATGAGGCAGAACGAAGGAGATAGTGAGATGGGGAAGAGGAGTTCTTTTGCTTAGGGTTTTTTATAAGGATATGGTGGTAATTCCAGTAAAATAATTGACTAAATCAACTTTGTTGACCAGTTTGGTGGGTCCAGCTGTGAAATCTAACGGAAAGGCCAGTTTATAAAAGATTTTAAAATCTTGGCCGGTTTATTAAATATATGGTAGGAAGCTGGCCACTTTGTTAATTTGCCCAAAGATAATTCATTCGACCAAATTACATCTACAGTGAGCTACTACTAGGTGTTTTAGAAGAATATAATCTGATATTGGAGAGCTTCCGTACTCAGTGATTTAAGGAATTCATGGGATATCACTGAGCTAGCTGTTATTCCACGGTTGGTAATAATCTTTGATTAACAATAAATAGATGAATATATTAATTTAATGAATATTTAGTAACGAAGAAGGATTCCTTGATCGTATTTCTCATCATTGTTTTCAATCTAATTATTTGAATTTGCTTTGATATTTATTTAGTTTAAAAATATTTTACAAAACCACCCATTGTGACACTTTCGACAACTAAATCTCCCCGCTCTTCGTGGGAACGAATCTTATTTACTGCTATATTATTCATTAGTAAAGTAGAATATAAGTGAATTAATTTGAGCACCTACGACACACATCAACTCTAATAATAATGAACATGCATTTCCTTGTAAAAGTCATTCTTCGAATATATTTTTCGAAATAAGTATTCTAACTCTTTGGTTCATCAAAATATGCGTCACTTGAGCATAGTCCTCTGTCAGAGAGTCATCAATGATTCATACTTATTTAATATAAGCTTTCATGCCATACATGCCCCTTGTATTATTTACACTCCTCATTCCTATTGATGTGTGTGCTCCATTCCTCCTCCTTATTGTCCAATGGCTTCTGAGTAGATTTTTCCACCAGACTGAACCCTTTCTGCACTTTGTTTTAGCAATGAAAATAACTGACCTGGATAGTATCCTACGTTTTCATGGTTTACGACTAACTACGAATTGCTTGTGTGTACATCCTGAAATTTTCGGTAAAATGGCCCGAATAATAACCCGTTATGCTCGAACTTGAAGAAAATTTTGCTTCTTGAATTTTGTCAGACGCAGAAAAAACATGTCGAATAACGCGAGAATAGCTAGAGTTTTATTAAATTTTTTTTTTAACTTTCATTAATTCTCGAACCTAAATATTGAACTATATTAGTTTCCTCCAACATGTCAAAGTTTCAATTGCCAATATTTTCACATTACGTTTTTACTAAATCTAGTTCGTTCATAAATATTATGGTTTTTCCAAAAGTCACTTCCTGGATTAAAGGATTAAAACTAAGATAAATAATATATCTAGCCACGAAAATCCTATGCAAATTTTAACATTACAATTTTGTATTAGATGAGGACATGCCGATTTGAGCTCTTTGAAGAGTGTACCTAATCCAATTAGAGACTTAAATTACCAAACATTAAGGCAGAGGAGAGTGATAACTTACAAATATGCTAAAGACAAGCTCACCTGCATTAAAATATATAGACATAGGAAGCAAAACAAGATGAGGATATATATATAGGTGGTGGTGATGGGAGGAGGTGATTATTATATATATAGGTGAAGGGTAGGGTAGGGTAGTCATTTCCACACTTTAGGGCACCCTTATAAGTATAGGGTAGACATTTCTATCACAAAGTAGCCCCCACCATTTTTGAGTAGTCCCCAAAAAACGATTCTTTTGAAATTATAACGCCAATGTACACTTGGCAATATCAGCCCAAGCCCAATGGAAAAAAAATCCCAACCCATTCTCGACATCTTCAATGGGTGTCTTAGACATCTTATGTGGCTTCACAAGTAGGGGTGAGCAATTGGCCCGTAATCTACAGATTTAACCGTGACCAACCGTTCTTTTGCGGATGGATGTCCGGGCCGTTCATTAATTGGTTGGATGCAGATGAGATTTCTAAAATCCAAAGGATTACGGATCGGGCCCAGGTGTAACCTTGAAAATCCGTTGGACATCCATATCCATTAAATTAAGGGCATTTATATAGTTCTAGAAAATATTATGGATCTTTTATGATTTTTAAGGTGTTTGCTTGGGGTGTTGTACATGACATTTTTATATTTGTATACATATATAGGATATGTAGGTTTTATAAGGAGTCATTTGTGTTGGCTTTATTTTCTTTACTATAAATTTTAACTAAAACAAATCCATTGGATTATTCGTATCCAATCCGTCCATCCGTGCATTCATTGGATATGGATCGGATGCGGATGCAAAATTTAAAATCCGTAGTGCATTGGATTGGATGCAGATGAGGTGAAAACCGGTCCATACCGGCCCATGCTCACCAATATGCACTGCATCATCGAGAATTCTAGAGGCTAGTGTAATAAGTAAATCTTAAAATATGTTTAGTTCAAATATAGTGATTTTGGTTATTTTTTGGTGTGAAAAATATTGGTTTAGTCCTGCGGTTGTTAGCTGGTCTATCACAGAGGTATGGGCTTTTCATGGTTGGTTTTGCAAAGAAGACTTTTGTGGTTTCATTCAATTATTTGATTTGGGCTTGTTCTTTCAAGTCATTTAAACTTTATATTTTTTATGAACCATTTTTTGGGGACCATGATTTTTTTAAGGGGACCATGGTCTTATTAAGCCACCTTCCCTATAGTTATAAGGGGTGTCCTAAAGTGTGGAAATGACTAATCTACCCTTAACCTAATTCAATTTAAAACTAACCTAATAACCAACTATATATATAACCACCACAACCTCCCACCACTACCACCTCAGACTACCACCATCACCAACCACCACCACCTCTATATATTTAACTTAATTTAAATCACTAACATATTTACTCTTTCACCTAATTAAAATTATAACTAATCTACAACTTCTTCTTCCTCTATTCTACAATTTTTGTTTTTCTCTTCTTCATCATTTATGATCATCTACAAATCTAATCAAAATCATCAAATTTTTAGCCTGGTCGATTCATTGAATTTTCATCGTCGATTAATCAATCTTTTATAAACAAACCTATCCATAAGTATTTTCCTAAAAACCCATTACTTCTAATTCGTTTTTGATTGAAATTTTGAGCAGTAGTCATCAAAATATGGTTTAAATGGAAGTTACAGTGGCATGTTTGGTTAGGAATAGTTTAAAAAAACTAGTTTGCTAACCGAACATTCAAAACCAAGAACACGAAGAACACTTCAAAGAAGGTTATCACGAATTAATTTTTCTTAATTTTTCCTACTATGTTGAATTTCGAATTTTGCCCACCATGTTCGGTTGGTTCGCAAAGAAGGCTAAAACTATTTTCTAACCGAACTTTACCAATATTACAAAAAAAAAAAAAAAAAAAAATCAAATGTAACCGAATTGTGCTATTTTTCCCACTATGTTTATTTTTGATTTAACCGAACTTTGCCCACTATGTTCGGTTGGTCGCAAAGAAGGCTAAAACTATTTTCTAACCGAACTTTACCAATATTACAAAAAATAAAATAAAAATAAAATTCCAATGTAACCGAACTGTGCTATTTTGCACACTATGTTGAGTTTCAATTTAATCGAACTTGTCCCACTATGTTCGGTTTGTTTGCAAAAAACCTTGACAAACCGAACTCTTAACTAATTGTGTGTAGTTCGGTTAGATATTGGTTGGTATGAAGTTTGCGAAACAACCGAACTTTGTACACTTGGTAAAATCTTAATCAACGCGAAGTTCGGTTACATATAGGTTGCGAACCAACCGAACTTCTAGACCCTAAAGTTCGGCAACATTGCGGGCAAACCGAACATTACTCTGTAAATCCTATAAACAAAGTTCGGTAACCTACATGTTAACCGAACGACTAAAAACCTCCATTAAGAGCAAGTTCGGTAACCTGCGTGTTTGGAAAAAATAACCGAACTACACTTTCAGATGTGTTCGGTTACCTGTTCTTCACATAAGGTAACCGAACAAGCCCAAATCTACTTAAAAAATTTACAATTTTTTTGAAATTTTGGATCAATTCAACCAACATTATCTAAGTTTGAAGCATACCGGGTACCCAAATACTCTTCCTCCGGTTGTGGTTGGTAAAATCCATGTTTTACTTCTTCATCTTCTCTAACTTTAGTCTCTCAATAATTCTACTTCTTTTTTAAAAAAACCCATTTGATTTTTTAATCTCACTAATTATCTTTAACTTTAATCATTTCACTAATCATTAACTAACTATTATTAACACTAACTAATCATCACCCAAACTTAATCAAGAGGGTAATTTAGGTATTAATAGAAATATCTAGATAAGGGGTGACCTAGATTTACTTCTAAATGTCTTACTAAAAATAGAACCATGGTCCCCAAAAAGAATGCCGATTTTAGGCATACTGAAATCTTTCTAGGCACACTCAATAAAGACAAAAAGGGTTGTGAAATAGCAAAATCAGGTATCCCCTTAACCCAATTTTTTTAATGGCAAATCTATCCTTTACGTATTAGTGTTAGTAATGATTAGTGATTAAATATTTTGTTTAGTGATTAAGATAATTTTGAGAATTATAAAGGTTGTTTAGATGAAAAATTTGGGGAAAAAAATCAAAGTTTTGAGAGAAAGAAGGAGAAAGTGAGAAAATTTTAATTCTTGATTCAATGGAGGATGAGGAGGGTCATAATTCATATAAAAACCTAGGAAAATACATATCAACTACAACAATGATTCCCAAATGGCTGATTTCTTAGATTATGAGAATGATTTTACACAAACTCAAACTCAAGCTCAAACTCAAACACAAACTCAAGATGATGATTTTGATGAGCCAAATCCAGATGATGAGCACATATATGAGGAACCCAATGCTTCTAATACACATGTACACTTCTATCTTATGCTCAATCTCACTTCTATAGCTAGAAATTATCAAAAGTTTGGATTTTTGCTTCATGGTTCGGCTCACATCTATGAGCCGAATCAACCAAATCATGAACGGTTCGGCTCACCGAATCATTTATAAGATGCGTAGAACCTATAATTTTCAATTCCCACCCTTTTGCTAGACACTAGTTCCGGCTTATATGAAAGTTTCATAGTAAGCCGAACAACATCTGCATTGCCAGGAATAAGAAAATTAATGGAAAATATATTAAAAATATTAAGAGCCGAACATGAATTTGTTAATTTTTGGGTAAAATATTGTTATTGGTTCGGCATATATTGATAATAGCGTATAAGCCGAAACCTCTAAATGTTCAAGGTTCGGCACATAATATCATTATCGTATGAGCCGAACATGAATTTGTTAATTTTTGGGTTAAAATATTGTGTGTGGTTCGGCACATATTGAGAATATCGTATAAACCAAACATTTCTATTATATTCCTTTTCTGATAATTAACCTTGTGATATTCTTTGTAGATCGTGCTTGGACCCATGAAAAATCAACCTGATCCAAAGAGACATGATTCACGAGGATACCAAGGATCACTTCCAAAATGATTTGGTATGTAAGAAATTTTTGTTTACCTTAATGTTGTCGGAATATTCCAAAGTTTTTCTTACAAATTATTTGTTTTGGAATGAACGTAGACATGGAAAACTAAACCCAAGTTCTTGATTGGCTTGAGGAACATGCGATGAAGGTAAATTGTGTACTAGTTTAAAGGACAACAAGGCCGATGGGATCGGTTTGAAATGATTTGTGAGCGTAGTGGAACCGGCGCTAGCAAGGTTAAAAAGGGTACCGTATATGTTGGGAAGACCGGGAGAAAGAATAGGACGAAGACGAAGAAAAGAATTTGCCCTTTCAAGATCGTTTTCAACCTCAAGAATAAGACCATGAAGAAAGAATATCAATATTGGATAATGAATAAAGATATGGATTGTCGTCATAACCACCCACGTCCCAAAGACCTTCATGGACATACGAAAGTAGCGCGACTCAAACCCGACGAGATGCTAGAAGTGGATAAAATAACACGAGCATGTTTGCCGCCATCTAGGATTCTTAGCAAATTGAAGGCGGACAACAAGAATAACAAGTCGACTATGCAAACTATCTACAATGCAAGACAAAAGATTAGAAGACTCAATTTGCAAGGTAGGATGGTGATGCAACAAGTAATGTGGTTAGGGGTGAAGAATAACTACGCTTGCCAAAAGAAGTTGGATGACTTCGGTCAAGTCACACACCTTTTCCTTTCCCACCTGGAATGCGCCCAATTGGATCTATGGTTCCCACAAGTTATTATATTGGATTGCACGTACAAGACTAGTAAATATGAGATGCCGTTGATGAACATTATGGGGCATACTTCGACAAAGGCACCGTTCACCGTGGCTTTTTGTTTCATGAAAAACGAGAAGAAAGAGAGTTATGTTTGGGGGTTAGAACAATTGAAGTTAATTTTCCGGGAGGGTGCTCTTTCTAAAGTGTTCGTTTCCGATCAAGATTCATCGTTGATGTATGCTATTAAGAAGGTATTTCCGGATGCATTCAATTTTCTTTGTACGTTTCACATATGGTGCAATGTGAGGAAAAAATGCCAACCGATAATTCAACCACTTAAGTTGAAAGAATTATAGAATATTGTTAAACTACCGTTGGAGACACGAGTAAAGAAAAAGAATGAATTCTTGAAAGCATATGAACATAATGAGATGTTTTAGGATTCTTTCCATCGCGAATGGGAAGCTTTGATATGGTCAATCACCGAGGATGTCTATGAAGAAAATTTTAAAATGCTTATTAAGCATTAGAAGACCGCCTACCCCGATGTCATTACTTACTTGGTCAAAGATGTGTTGGAACCTAATAAAGAAAGGTTCATGAGTTGTTTCACAAATCGTCACAAACACTTCGACAACCAAGCCACAAGTATGGTAGAGTCGGCTCATTATCGGTTGAAGAAGAACCTTTTTGGATGTGTTGACACTTTTGTCACGGTTTTTGATGCAATTGATGAATATTTCAAAAGTGATGTTGTGAGAATTAAAGCCGCGTTCGAGCATGACCTTATGTTTAGACACAAGCATTATGGTAGTAATTGGCTACGTCAATTAACTTATAGAGTCTCCCATCTATGCATCGACTTGTTGATGAAAGAAGTGGATTTGATTAAGACATTAGGCGCCAACTTGGAGGAAGAGTGTGTTTGTAAAATGAAGACATATATGGGACTTACATGCCGCCATGACCTACTTCGGTACAAGGATGGGGTCATACCATTTGAGGATATTGATCATTTTTGGAAAAAATTAAGCTTCGATCCTCTCCCAACCGAAGACGACGAGGATGATTTAGAGATATGGGACACGACAAATGGGAAAAAGTTGGCGGAGATGTATAGGAATATGTCCCGACCTCAAAAGAAATTCCTATGGGACAACATGATGCCGGTCATGTATCCTTTCACCAAAGAAAATATTTTGGAACCGGAGAAGAGTGAACCGAAATGTAGGAAGAGTAAGAAAATGAATAATTTTCAAACTAGACAAGCCAACAAGGAACTATTGGCTAATAAAATGGATCCATCCGTCATTGACTACCATGGTGTAATGTATGAAAAGGCAAAGAAGGAAATTGAGAAGTTGGTGAAGGAGGAAGAAGTCAAAGTTCCAAAAAAACGAGGTCGTCCGAGTATTCAAAAAGCGGAAACAAGTAACAAAGAGGTGAATGATAATGATTGTCCGTCACAAGCAAAGGATAGTAAAGAGGATGTCAAGGGTAAGGCTAAGATGTATCCTTTGCAAACTAAGATAAAGGAGAAAAGGACCGTACATGAAATTGGTAGGATGAGAGGACCCAAAAGAGATAAATCCGGTAAGTATTTGAGGCATATCAATTTTATATACGATAACTACTTGGAAGATCTATCGCAAATAATTCATGAGCATATTATAGCAATGGACGACGTGTAAGGTGATGGAAATTGTGGTTATTACGTCACGGCGGAACAACTTGGTCCTTTTATGGATGGAAATATTCCGGTGCCCCCTGAAAATGAAGTGAACTATATTCGGCAACGATTGTTACAAACCCTACGTAAAAACAAAGAATTACATAAGACAATGATGAGAACAGGTCCAAGAAAAGATGCAGGGGTGGCAGCGGAGTACGTTGCATTCCAACGTCGTTTGCATGGGGATTTTATCATTACCGAAGAACATTGGATGGCAATGCCCATTTGTGGGTTTTTAATAGCGGAGACATTCGATTGCGTCGTACATTGTTTCGCATGGACGGGTAGTAGCTTTACTTACGTGCCTCCAACAAAACCTTGCAATGATTGTGTAAAGGATAGAAGACTTGTTCTTGGATTTGTTCAAAATTGTCATTTTATCGGCCTCAAACTTAGACCCGGTTACCCATTACCACCCTTGATGAGTGCAGCCTTTTGGCCTCGATTTGAAAATAATTTTGCGATGGATTGGTGTGCAAATTATGCGACGGTAATGGATATTTGGAAATCTTTGCATGTGCAACCTCCAAGTGGACAAGTAATTATGTTTTCGAGTGATGAGGATGAAGATGATAAGCAAGAGGTCAGTGAAGATGATGAGAACGAGGTCAGTGAAGAGGATGAGAAAGAGGTCAGTGAAGAGGATGAGATTCGTTTAGGATCTCCATAAAAATGTTTCATGGATAAATCCGCGTATTTTGTGTTTTTTGATTTTCGTGTATGATGAGGATGATATTTTGACTAGAATTGCAGTTACATGTATACCCATCAAAACGAAATACTTGAATGATTTACTTTTTGGTTATGGAATGTGTCATTTTCAGGAAACTGGAACCATCAACACTGGAGAAGGTTCGGCTTGTAATATTATTTTGATGAAAGCCGAACCTGACATTCAAAAAAAAAAAAGTTTTTGTCGAGTTCGGCTTGTAATATTATTTCACCGCAAGCCAAACCTGACCAAATAAAAAAACCAGAGTTTTTTTTGTCAGGTTCGGCTTATCACATTATTTCACTGCAAGCCGAACCCTGGATTTCTACATTCGGCGTATAACTTAAATTACAGGATAAGCCGAACCTTGTATGATTCATGAACACAAAAAATATTATATCATTCCAAATATACTTTTCAAATTCATAGAAAATGTGGATTACACACCCGTTCTGATAATAGTCTTACAATAAATTTCTAGTCGAATTCTTCTAATATCCAAAACGGGTAATGAGAAACCTTTAAGAATGTAGTAGTGATCTTTGTAAAATTCTTTCCTTTCCATCTTCGCCATTCCTCTAGATCTAAGTCGAACCATACAATGATTTACATAATAGTTCAATCTTACAGGTTCGGCGCAAAACTAATACTATCGAATAAGCCGAACCTGAAGGACAGAGGATTCGGCATGTAACTAACATTACAGGATAAGCCGAACAAGAGTATTTAAGATTCGGCGCATAACTCATATTACAGGATAAGCCGAACTTCATAAATTCGGGTAATAAGTAACTAATTAACTGGTACGCTATCGATTAAAACATGAAATTCAAGGTGTCCATAACACAATCCAAGCACCATTAAAAACAAAGTTCAGCACCTAAAATCCAAGGTGTTTGCAACACCATAAAAGTGTACTTAATACTTAAGAAAACACTAAAAAGAACTTGGCAAACTTAAATGTGCACTTAACGACGACCCTTCTTGTTAGTTCCACGACCACCTACTCTTCCTCCTTGGCGTTCATCTTCCGACGCATCATCCCTAGTACCACCTCCGCTTGTACCTTCACCAACTTGTCGAGACCTCTTAGTGGTAGGCCTTTGTGCGGATTCCTCGGGTCCTTGTCCTTTGTTTATAATTGCATCCCACTTGTTGTAGAGGTATTTCTGTTCTTCAATAGTCATAGGTGTTTTGCAACCAAGTTTTTTCTTTATTTTTTTTCAATATCTCCCTACCCGCAGCAACCTATTTTCATTTGACAACAACTTCCAACCGTGAGTACGAAGACATTTTTACCATGAACTTATATATGCAAGAGTATAAAGTGAAATCATTCTTACCATTATCTTGAAAGCCATCACTACTTCTTCGGAAGTAGACTTGGCATAGATCTTGATTGCCTTCTCCTTCGCCTTATCAGCTTTCTTTTGACTTTTCTTATTGATAATGAAGGGATGAGAAATCTGGTTATACCAATCCATGTAGCCCGGATCCTCTTCACATGGATCATCACCTAAAGGTACTAGCTTGGAAACATCTAATTTGTTAGTATCTAAATTATTCCAATACTCATGGGTAGGGTCGGGATCATACTTTGGTTCCCATGATGATGTGGTGCTTTTAGTTCCATTACCACCCTTTGGCAACAACATGAATTTCTCGTCAAACAAAGGAACCTTTTGGATGCATCCTAATTGACGAAGTATTCTCCGAGGATCGTATATTACATAACCACAGGGATAAAACAATGGACCATGGAACATAGCAACCAAAGCATATCCTCATCTTCAACAATTTCATCATCTTCATCTTCCTTCACATATGGTTGAAAAACGACGTCATCAACACCCATTGTATCTAACTTCTCCCTCAAACTTGCCACCAACTATTTTTTGTTCCTTTTCTTCGAGTCCTCATACTCGTACCTTGCTGTTGTTGGCTCAGTATCAACCCAATCGACATCCTTTTCAAATAGTTTGGGCAATTCAAAAATTGGGAAATGGTCATATACCCACACCTACATCCAAATAACCACATAACTAACTTAAAATGATTGAATTAATAGAAACAGAACAGTAGACATTGTTTGCTTTGACACAACAAAGTAATAAAGAAATTTGAAAACTCAGTGCATTGTTCGGCTTAAAACATTGGATGGCTTATAAGTTTCGAACCTTTGAAAACTTATGGTTCGGATTATGTGTGACCATAGTAATAAGTCGAACCATACACTAATGACCCAAAAAAATTCAATTTTGACGTCGAGAATTACCTGAAGCATAGTGAAATTTCCTCCAATGTTTATGCTTGTCAACCTAGAGGCGGCCGCAAGTTGGTCCAAGCGAGTAAGCCGAGAAGCCGTTCCCCAAACATACTTGTTAATGGTTTCAATATTATTTATCAATTGGAGATAATTAGCATTTACCTTGTTTCCGGTAAGGTCAGGAAATATATCTCTGCCAAGAGTATAAAGTAAGTATGCGGTTCCGGCTTGCTTCACTTTGATCTCTTCCATTACCAACACCCCCTGCTTTACTTTCTCCTTTGTGTTCTCAAATTCCTTTTTCAAGTTAGTTAGCTTGATCTTCTTATTCTTCTTATTCCTTCCACCAGGTATGCAAACGGAATCGACATCTCTAAAGGATCGACAAAACTCCAACTCAGTTTTATATGAACTCCAACCAAGAGTTTCCTCGAACAACTTGTACATCTCTTCCCAACTCATGTCATAATAATCAGCACCCACGCTTCTACCCCTTGCTTTAAGGCCTGTAATCTTAGTCGCTTCATCAGGAGAGATTGTCATCACTCCAAAAGCTAATTGAAACGTGTAAGTCTCTGGACAAAATCTCTCGGCAAAACAGGAGGCTGTCACACTATCATATTCTTGATTCCATATTGAATGGCAGGCCATAAAAAGAGGATTGTACATAAGCAACCACCTCATCAACCTCTTGAGAAAGTTTCCATTCCGCCGCCTCCGGTGTCTCAATACTCGGACTGCACGGTTGTGATCGGGAGTCTCATAAATCTTTTTTCCCAAGATTCGGCGTAACCAATCAACACATTTCCTTCATCTTCCGGGGAAGACCATGAGGCTCACCATCCGATCTAGGTGAAATTACATCATCTTCAAGCAGAATGTGAAAACTCGTGGCCCGTTGTTCTGCAACTTTGTTCTCTGACTGGTTGTGCAACCTTCTTACCTTTCTCGGGTTTTCTTTGGGGTTTTGTTTCTTGAATATCATCAACTTCTTCATCATCATAAATACCTTCTTCTTGTCTTCCAACTCTTCCTTGTTCATCTACTTCTTCTATGTCAGTTCCTCTACGGTTCGCTCCCAATTTTTCTTACCTCCTCCTCGAGGATCGGGAGTTTTAGAAGTAGAAGGTGTTACCTCCATATTATTCTTCTTTTTATCTGCATTGTTCCTGATATAAGCATAAAACTTATAAGCCTAATACTTCGAACAACAAAGGAATACAAAGTAAATGAAATATGTATTTGATTATCATTTACAGAGAGTAGTTCGGCTCATATGCACAAAATACTTCCAAGCCGAACATGTATACTCGGCACAAAACTACTATTATCGAATAAGCCAAATCCATATTTACGAATTAAAACAATTATTCGTCGCATAATGATTTCATAAAATGAGCCGAACCTCTACACTTGCAAAAATAATGAATTCTAACAACACATATTCGGCTCAAAACAAATAGTATCGAATAAGCCGAATCTATACTTAGGAATTGTAACATATGTTCGGCGCAAAATAATATCATAGGATACGCCGAGCCTATACACTTGAACAATATATGAAATTCTACAAATACATGTTCGGCTCAAATCTAATTGTATCGAATAAGCCGATCCTAAATACAAGGCTTCTATTTAACAAAGTTCGGCTCAAATCTCATCTAAACTTTTGCTTCGAACTGTTCATATGCATTTTTAGAGTTCAGTTTCAAGAACAGATTAGCGCAAATGGGAAGTCACATACGCCGAACCCTACCTCGTAAGCCGCCGCAAAACCCTTATTTTTGACTATTAAACCTATTATACCAATCAAAAACATCAAATTACGAGATGGGTTTGTAGAAACTTACTTTCTTATTCTCATTTCAGGTGTTGGTTCTTCAGTTTGTTCTTCCGGTTCGATTTGTGGTTGGATTTCACTTTGTTCTACATCTTCATCTTCAATGAAGTTCTCTTCAATTGGTTCTTGATTGGTGCTTCAATTGATCTATTAGAACGCGTTACATTTTTACGACGACCCATTATATAGTAGAGTTTAATCGACGATTATTTTTCATGAATCGATGCGATATGAAGTGAGGGAGGCAGAGGAGGGGAGGAAGAAGAAGACTAGAAGAAGACTAGAAGAAGACTTGACAACTGATTTTGTGTTTTTGGTATTAGGTTTTTGTATTAGGGTTAGGGATAGATTAGTAATTTAGAAGATTTAAGGGCATATAGGTAATTGAACTACCCATAGGGTACCCCTCATAAGGTCACCCAAGTTAGGACTATTGCTTTGTATGCCTAGAAAGATTTTGGTATGCCCAAAATCAGGGTTCCCAAAAAAAATGGTTCTTTCGTAACTGGAATAAAAATTAAAGGCCCAACTAGAAATGAACCGGTACTGATTTGACCCAAGAAATCGGTGTCGGTGGACTGTACTAAAAGCGGTCCTAATTTGAACCCTGAAATTCTATTAATGCTTAAGTACTGAAGAAGAAAACTATTGAATTTATTTGAGATCATCATCTCAGATGAGGAGGAGTTGAATTTAATGGATATGAAGAGACCAAGAAAGCAATTATTATCACCTGTATCAGATTCAAAAACTGATTCAATTTCAAGATTTGGAGGGGAGAAGAAAAATGGGTTTAATAAAGTGAGATCAATGGGGATCTTAGTAATGATATTACCTGTTTTGGTTTTGATATCAGTGGTTTATCGTAACCCACGGTTCTCTGGGTTTGTACAAGCAAGGGAACTGGAAGTATTTACAAATAAAGGTACCACTTTTATGCTAATTCATTTAGATTTTGCATGATTTAAGTAGGTTTATTTAATGCACTTAAATCCAAATCCTAGGTTTAGATTGCTTAATCTTGTCGACATTAATGGTAATGATCGTTTGGTGATTCTTTGTTTTTATCAATTAGGAAAGTCATTTATGCAGATTAATTGATCATTGGGGGATTATATCATTAATTGGATTTGTGTAAACCCTGGTGATTCTTTTGAGATTTTAGCATGCTTGTAGTTAAGTGCATGATGATTCTTTGTTTTATCAATTAGGAAAGTCATTTATGCAAAAAATGTGAATTCTCTGGGCTAGTAGTTAAGTGCATGAATGAATGATGCATTGTTTGCAAATCTTGTGGTTAGATCCAAATTGCGCTTCTATTGAAAAGATCAATGCAGGCATTACCTTGTAATACGAATGGAATTCGAGTATTTGAAAAGTAGACGAAATTGAAATAGCTTTGTGCAACCTCTTGGTACTGTTATTTTGTTACTAACTTCAAATTCATTACGATTTCTGAACTGTTTTTAGTTCAACTTTTCTAAAAGGATGCTATTCAGTTATGGTTAGATCCACATTGTGCACTTCTATTGAAAAGATCAATGAAGGCATTACCTTGTAATATGAATGGAACTCGAGTATTTGAATAGTAGAGGAAATTGAAATTAGCTTCGTGCAACCTCTTCATACTTTCATTGTGTTACTAACTTCAAGTTCATTATGATTTAGGAACTGTTTTTAGTTTGACTTATCTAAAAGTGTGCTATGTGGAAGTTATGGTTAGATCCACATTGCCCACTTCTCTTCCTCCTCCGTGTAATTATGTCGGCTGTTGCTTATAAATTATACATTTTCTACCCTTCTCATGTAAGCATCAATCCGGAAATTGCCTAGTAATAGAGATGAAAGTTAAGCTTGAAATAGCTCATATGATATATTTTGTTCAGCCTCTTGGTACAGTCGTTGTGTTGCTAACTTCAGATTCAGTATGATTTATGAACTGTTTTAGTTTGACTTTCCAAAAGTATGGTATTCGTAAGTTTTGGTTTGTCTTCATTCACTTGTTTAGTCGTTAATTTGGATTTTGTTTCCAACTTGAAGTTTCAGAAGGTGATTCAACTAAACCCGTCACTGAACAGAAAGACAAACTCCTCGGTGGACTTCTTAGTGCTGGGTTTGATGAAGAATCTTGTCGAAGCAGGTATGAGTCTGCCTTATATAGAACAACATCACCCCACAAACCTTCTACTCATCTTCTTGACAGATTAAGGAGTTATGAAGCTCTTCATAAACGTTGTGGTCCGTACACTGAATCTTACAACAAAACAGTAGAAAAGCTCAGATCTGGACATGCCATTGAACCTACAGATTGCAATTACTTGGTATGGGTAGCATTTAGTGGCTTAGGGAACCGGATACTAACACTAGCTTCAGCTTTTTTATATGCTCTTCTCACAAACCGGGTTCTACTAGTTGATCGAGGTAAAGACATGGCTGATCTCTTCTGTGAACCATTTCCTGAGATGTCATGGTTACTACCACTTGACTTCCCTCTTAATCAGTTCGATAGTTATGACCAGAAATTTCCACAGTGTTACGGGAATATGGTGAAAAAGAACATCCTAAACAAGCCAAAAACCTCATTGCCGCCATTTATGTATCTTCATTTGGTCCATGATTATGATGACCATGATAAGCTTTTCTTCTGTGATCAAGATCAAGCTCTTCTTCAGAAAGTTCCTTGGTTGATCATGAAAACAGATAACTACTTCACTCCATCACTCTTCTTGGTACACTCTTTCGAAGAAGAATTGAGTAACCTTTTCCCCGACAAAGGAACAGTTTTCCACCACATGGGTCGCTATCTTTTCCACCCGTCAAATCCTGTATGGGGATTGATTACCAGATATTACCAAGCTTATTTAGCCAATGCAGATGAAAGGCTAGGAATTCAAGTCAGGGTCTTCGATACTGGAGCTGGTCCGTTTCAACATGTTTTGGATCAAATATTAGCTTGTGCGCTGAAAGAGAAACTACTTCCAGAAGTTAACAAACGGGAACCAGTTATTTACCCCACTGGAGTTCGAAAGTCTAAAGCTGTTCTATTGACATCTTTAAGTGCTGGCTACTCAGATAATATAAGAGACATGTATTGGGAATACCCTGCAGTGAATGGTGAAGTTATCAGTGTGTACCAGCCAAGCCATGAAGAATATCAACAGACAGAGAAAAAGAACCATAACAGAAAAGCGTTTGCAGAAATGTACTTACTGAGTTTAACTGATAAGTTGATAACAAGTTCTTGGTCGACATTTGGATACGTGGCGCAAAGTCTTGGTGGAATGACGCCATGGATTCTTACGAAACCTGAAAACAAAACTGTTCCTGATCCCCCTTGTTTCCGGGACATGTCAATGGAGCCTTGTTTCCATGCACCTCCATTTTACGACTGCAAAGCAAAAACAGGGACCGATACAGGCGCGATTGTTCCTCATGTGAGACATTGTGCGGACATGAGCTGGGGTCTTAAATTGGTTGAGACGAATGAATTCTAACTTCAGTGCAGACGGTTATTGTTGTTGTCAGATGTAAGTGAGAGTAGGAATTTTGATACTTAGTTATGTTTTGTATCTAAATATTATTTTGTGCTGAGCCACAAGCCTCCAGGAGTCTCTGCTACCTGCTACAGTAAAGGAAGTCACGCCCGTCGCCCACTAACAAGACACAAAGTAAATTGGAGAGGTGTTTTCGATGTGATATAAGGAGAGGTGTTTTTCGATGTGATATACTTTAGGAAAATTGTTGTCATTTATATCTCATAAACAGATAAGATTCCATTTTGATGTTGCGCCTCTGTTCAAGTGGTGTGGTTCAGTAAGAGACTGTAACAAGTGTCAATGCTAAGCAGCGTGTTGCTGCTATAGCTTCCTTGGTTTCAAATTTTTAACATAGTTTTGCTTGTAAGTCGGACAACAGAGTATTTAAGTCTGTAATCCTACTGAATATTTGCACAAGGACTTGATTGAAAGACATATACAAGTCTTTGAAAAGAGTAATGTTTCTCCCGTATTCTGCCATGCATAACATTCGCGCATGCTTCAAGGTCTAATAGGTGTGCTCGATGACTTTGCAACATTTTCTGGCTTGGAAACTCAGCAGCAGAAAGGATACAAATCGTGTTGTTTGGAAAATTCTCTTTTTATGGCCTGTTGAACTATTTGAAAGAGCGTAATAAAAGGACTTTTGGAAATAAATCACAAATGAATCCACACCAAATTCTTTACGGATAAAAAAAAAATTGGACATTTTCTTCTTTCCAAGTTTATCCTGCTACTGACTGAAAAATGTGTATAGCATGTTTGGATAGTAGTTGTGAGTTTTTGACTTCTAGAATTCGAGAAACCGAGAAGTTAGGAGATTGAATTTCAAAATGACTTCTAAGCGAAAAAAAAAAAAAAAAAAAAAAAAAGCAAATTTTTGTGAAGCACAACATTTTCGCATCCGATTTTGAGTGCGAAACATACACGGTACCAAACGGGTTATTATTCTTTTCAAAGCTTACAACTTTCATGATGCAATATCTTATATCTATTGTTTTACTAGGATTGGCCTGTGTTTCTAGCATCCAAATATATCATCATATGACACCGATTTCGTATTGTTTTAACTTTGTGAAAATTAGGCTAAGGCCCAACCCATGGATAACCCATAATATGAGGCCCTTAGTTGAAAGAGTTTTATTACTAGGCCCTGAATTAAAAATAAATTTAATTCGGTTTGAAATGACAAGAATAACCTTCACTATATAAGTATCTAACCTAGGTTTTCTATCAAACCGACCCATTCATTTTCATTTCAAGAGAGAGAAACTGAATCTCGGTGAGAAAAGCTGGTCGAAAACCTTCAAAGAAGTGCGGAGAGAAATTTGTTTCATAGATTTTTTTTGCGAGATCGAATAAACGAATAACTAAAACAGGTAGATTTCGATCAAATCTCTTCTTCATGTTTAATCTTTTCTTCTTCTTCGTTTTTGGAATCTGTTTTCGATATGTTTTTGGAACTGTTTTCGATCTGTATTTGATCATTTTTTATATGTTAAATCTCGGTGTATTCGATCTATTTTTTGCTTCATTCGTTGTTTGATTCGGTCCTTTGTTGATCAAAGAAGAAGACGAAGAAATAAGAAAGAAGACAACAGAGGTTTGAATCATTTTCGATCTTCTACTTTTTTCTCTCGGTTTTAGGGATTAGGTTTAGTTGATGATTTCATTTGATGTATCATCTGAATCTCATGTTTAGGAGTTTAGGACTACTGCAAATTGATGTTTTCTTCTTGTTTAAACTATGATTGATTCAATTTACATTTTGTGAACTAAAATGGCGCAAGGAAGAAGGAATCCCCACAAAGCGAGATGCTTTAAGAGGTACTTAGATGTGAAATTATTTGAGTATATGTGTGTTTATGATATCATGCTAGTGAAAATTCCTTTGAATGTTTAACTATACAAACAAGGCCTTGTGTAACTTTAAGTTACACATTCAAAATCTAACCACTGATTGTATTGTGGTATGTATATTGAGTGTGTAACTTGAAGTTACACATACAAATGAGCCTATATAGCTGTGAGTTACACATTCAAGATGTCGCCACGAGTTTCCAAGGAGTGTGTAACTATAATTTACACATTTGGAATCTCGTGTTTTGATCATATGTAATGCCTATGTATGTGTAACTATAATTTACACATTGAAAATCTCAACACTAACTTTCCAATTGATTTGTGTAACTATAAGTTACACATGGAAAATCTCATCACGAACTAAATTTGATTCGAATTTTGCTTGTGATGATGTCATGAACTAAATTTGATCTCATGATATGCTTGTAAATTTTCATAGAAATAGAGAGTGTGTAAATAAGAGTTACACATTCAAAATCTTATAGAAATAGAGCATGGTTTGTATATTGATTGTGTAACTTATAGTTACACATTAAAAATCTTATAGAAATGAGCCTAGATTTGTAACTATAAGTTACACATAAAAAATCTCACCACTGACTTGCTAAGGGCATGTGTAACTATAAGTTACACTCTAAACAATCTCACCAATGACTTTCTAAGGGCATGTGTAACTATAAGTTACACTTAAAAAAATCTCACCAATGACTCTACAATGGTTTATATATTGATTATTTGTGTAACTACAAGCTACACATTCAAAATCTCCACTTGACTTGCCTTGTGGTCTGATTAACTTATAGTTACACGGCAAATCATGATTCTTATGCATGTAAATTGAGGTTACACAACACATAATAGAATGATTCAGTTTGTGTACTTGGAAAATACACATAATTTGTGACATGATTTTGATTTTGAAGTTATAAAGGAGTGTATTTATTAAGTACACAAAATACTGACTCATGCTATTTTTTGTGTGTGATGTGTCTGAGAAAATTAAGGCAATCCTTGAATGCCATTAAGGATTTGGTAAAGGTCATAAAACCTATAGGATTGGTGAGCGGGGCTCGAGATATCTTTTAAGAGTTGCTTACGGTAAGCTCGTAATGATGTATTACGATGAGTATGATGCATTGTACCAAGTACAACAAAACAAATCACTACCAACAAAAGCGGCGTATTGAAGCTTTTGAACTGCTTTGATATGGATTGTGACACACCTTGTTCTTTCAAGTTTGGTGATGATAAGTTTATAGAGTCTACACCGGCAGTATTTGGTTTATTTACATGCAAAGGATTGGAAGTAGAAAGGGTCAAAAGCTATTAAAGAACTTTTCTCATAAGGATTTGGTGACAATGTTTTGTACAACAAGTTCTTCACCGATATTAAGTCTACGGCACATCGAGACAAAGTGACTAAGACAAAAATTTTAGAGAAGATAAAACAACTTATGACCAAAAGGAGAAAAAGTGGGCGAAGAAAGAAAATTGATGATAAGGATCTAGTTTGTTTGATAGGTTTTTATCTTTCTTTGTGTATTATTTTTTGGAGACATAAATGCTAATGGAGTGAATGTGAAATATCTTAGTGTCGTTGAAACATATGAGACGGTGCTCAAGGTGTCTTGGCCTGACTTAATACACGAGCACTTGTTTGAAGAAATTCATGATAATATTAATTGCTTGGCAAATGTGAAGGCTTGTGTGCAGTACTTACTGGTAAAGCTTGTGTGTAATTTCTGTTCCAGCACTTTTAGTGTTATGTTCAGGATATTTTATTTTAAAAATTATTTTCTCGACTAATTAAAATTTATATATGTTGCAGATATTGTTTCTTTGAACATACACGGAAGGCTCAATCCCGAAAATTGCAAACCACGAAGAAGATATCCGCGGGTTGGAAGGTGGGATCTATACCGATTTCGGATTACATTTCTATAACAGACATGACAGAGTTTTCGGTAAGTGTTAGTTGGTTTATGTTTTTTAAATTTATGGTAATATCAATATAATTTAGATAAAACTTTGATGTAATCAGAATTGTCATGTGTAGCTATAATTTACACATTTAAATGTGCTTGTGTAACCTATAGTTATATGTGTAACTTACACATGCAAACATAACACCAGTGAATTCAATTTATATGTGTAACTATAGGTTACACATATAAAAATGTGTTTGTGTAACTTTAAGTTACACATACAAGCTGAAAATTTGTACATTTAGAATGTTCAATTGTTTTTGCTATCTCTTTTTAACCTCTCCATCTGTTAATTGCAGCCAACTCCTAGCTTTGTGGTGAGTTTTCACTGACTTGAGAAGCGGCTAGGTATATCAACCGTGGTACCCAGCAAGGACGACTGCAAAGTGGCTGAAGCGCAAACCATTGAGAATGGACAAGCTGAAAGAGCAACGCAAGCAAACCAAGCAATGTTTAAAGCGGTGTATGCAATTGCAAGAGAAGGAATATCGAAGCGGATCTTTCGGGAAAATGAGAATTCAAGATTCACAATTTTAGTTGCCAAATTATGCAAGCAATGGGTATTGATCCTTACAAAGTGACCCGGGGAAGAGTTTATGCAACATGAAGATCTTTGGACATGGAGGTCTTGATCGTGGAGAGTGCCGAGCATGAAGAAGTAGAGTTCTTTGCATGGAGCAACTGATCAACAAGGAGATGGAACTACTCGAGCATGGAAGTAGTGAACATGAAAAAGAAGAGTCCGAGAAAGAGACCGAGCAAGAGAAAGAGAAAGATGACACGGAAAAATCCTTCCATGAAGAATGTAAGTAGTTGTTCATTTTTAATATGCTTCTTTAACTTGATAGAGGTACCCAATTAGTTGACACTAAGGTCTTTGAACATTTTTAGGTTCATATTTTAGTTGTTCGATTTTAATATGCTTGTTTAACTTGATTACACTTGATTATTGTTGAGTAAACTAATCATATGGATGTGTAATCCCTAGTTACACATGCTATATGCATGTGAAAACATCTGGTTACACTAGTTAGATGCATGTGTAACTGCATGTTACACTAGGTATCCATGCCATACTCATGTGTAACATGAAGTTACACATGCTAGTTATCGAAGCAGATCAATCACACATGATATATTCTTCTTGAAATTTTATTAAAAAAATTTAACATCATAATCATCATCCTAATTCTCATTTCAATGCTTGTGCGAGTTCCATGTATGAGCACAGCGGTGGAAATACGCCAAAAATTCTGCAAGCTCAAACTTTACTGCGAGGGGCGCAAGGCTCATCAAAAGAAGAAGCCCGCTAGTAAGAAAAAGCGCACTCTGCGGGTGTTGTTGATGAGGCGCGAAGAAAGGCGATGAAGAGACGCATCTGCTTTGATGAGGCACAAAAAGAAAGATGCGAGGAAGGTGGTGTTGTGGTTGAGCCGCGTGAGAAAGCCATAGGTGATGATGCAAATGTCATTGAAGAGACACCTGCAACTGTTGGTGACGGTTTGGTTCTGACTGCTCCAACTCAGCCAACATCAGAAACTATCGACGATAGTTTTGCTTCAACACAGTTTGAGGACTCCATGGTGATAACTGCTACAACACCGCAAACACAGCCTGACCATGCTCAGACCTACATGTTGGTGCAACTAGAAGCTAACCCTACTGATATGACGGATCTTTGAAGTGAGTAAAATGCTTGATGAGATTGTCGGTGACATTAACAAAAGTGAACCTGGACTGCGGTGATGGAGAATGCGGAGAACCTAGCTCAAGTGGTAACCACTCTTCCGTTTTATTTTTCCTTTATGTTTTGTTTGTAATGGAAGTGTAACTTCAAGTTACACATTGCAAAAGGCATGTGTAGCTTGTGGTTACATCCATTACATTATTATTTTGGCTTGTTTTGTTTGTAATGGAAGTGTAACTTCAAGTTACACATTGTAAAAAGCATGTGCATCTTGAGGTTACACACGTACATTATTATTTTGGCTTGTGTAACTTTAAGTTACATACATGTGCTAATTTCTTGAGATTTTGCCTTCTTTTTTTTTTTTTTTGACTACAACACAAGGGAACTTTTTAGCCTTGGAATAGATAAAACTCCACTACTGCAGGAGAGTTCTTTGAAGGAAGTTGCGAATACAATAAGAGAAAACCAACCAGCATTCATACAACAACGTGTGCTGAGGAATAGAAAAATTCCAACACAAGATCTGAAGCAGTATGAAAAGAGGACGAAGAAGATTAAGAAGAGTGTTAATGAAGAAATAATGGCCGTTGTTCGAAGTGGAAAAAGAAAGAATGGACGCAGTTCCAAGAGCGAGAAGAAGAAAGAATGTATGAGGTTCTTGAAGAAGATGACGGAACAATGAGAAAGGATGTGAAAGGTTAGAAGTTATCGAAAGGTGGAAGGCGAGAAAAAGGAGAAAGTGGTTGAGTATTTCCATACTCATCCGAAAACGTAAGTAGCTTGACTCCAAGTAGGCTTGATTGTTATTGATTGTTTGTTGTATATTACTACTTGATTACATTATGTTGATTAATAATAGTTTACTTCTTTGTAATGCGAGAGACATTACTTGGATTGAGCAACGACGAAAATGGTACCCAATTTTGTTTAATATATCGGAGAACTAATGCTCTGACTTACAAAAGAAAGAATCCTTCTTAGAGTCGAATTCATCGACTTCTACATCAGTGATTGAGGACAAAGATGAACTCTAACACTTAAGTATGACAAAGCGATATTCACGCCACAAGCATACGTAAGTACTTGATACATTTGAAATCTTATTGCATTTATAATGTGTAGTGTGTGTTGTAAAATTATGATTTTTTTATGTCGGAAAACAGTTATAATGTGTAATCTGAAGTTACAAATGCGAGTTATAATGTGTAATGCGAAGTTACACATTCTTATTTTCTAGTGAAAAACCCAAGCCCCTATGTGTAACTTGTTTTTACATAATCACTTGTTCATTTGTAAAACTTTTGATTAAAAATGTGAGTTTGACATTCCAAATGGTTTTGCGGATCACATACTTGAGCGATTTACGAAATTCAAGAAATTTTGGATTCCAAAGCTTGCGAAGGAGTATGTCAAGTACAAAACGATGCGGTCGGACTTTTTCGCCTGATAATGTTGCAACAACACACACTACACACTGATTTGGAGTATGAGTTGAAAAGCTCTAATGCTTGGTCCTACATGAACTCATCAAACATTAAGCAACTCGGGAGTGAACACCTTATTCAAGCCAAGAAATATGCATTTGCAATTACTACAAGTGAGACTCTTGTGTCCTTATGCTCTTGGGATGAATGAAACGCCAAGTATATGGCCGCACGCACAAAGTACAATTCTGTTTGTCTTCCATGTGTATGCAATTACATGAAGATCGGGATGAAGAATAAACCACTTGACAAAAAATTAAGCTCAAGTATGATGCTATGGTGGGTGACAAGCTCAACCGCATGAGAGGAAGCATGCTATACAAGATTCTTTCGGATCCATTCGAGAGATGCGTAAAGCGAGTCATTAGGATTAGAAAAAAATCTATACTAGCAAATATGTTGTTAGCCACAAAGCAGATGTTAGACTTGGAAAATATGTTGTTAGAAACTTTTAAATTTCATCGAGTTAGTAGATTTTAGCAATTCTTGGTTTTGAAAATATTTTTGGATTGAAATTCTTTGAATTAAAAACTTTTATCTTGTTAGAACTTTTACAGCTGTGTGTACAGGTTTCATAAAGTATGCAAAGGGTAAGTAACTACACATCTTAACATGATGCTTTAGGTGTAACCTGAGGTTACATATGCATTTATCATGTGTAACCTAATATTACACATGCATTCACAGCAGTGTAACTTCTGGTTACACATCCATATATTTGAGTGTAAGTGAAGCTACACATCCACGGCTAAGTATCGTCTTCGCACTTTATATCCCGAGGATGTGTAACTAGCGATTACACATCCTGCTAGTTCGAGATCACCGTTTGGATTATTTACATTTTCGCTCATCCATATATTTGAGTGTAAAGCGAAGTTACACGAGCCATTGATCGGACTTGACCAATAAATCAAAATAAAATAAATTTAAACCAGCATTTATCATGTGTAAGCTAATGTTACACATGCATTAACAAATGATGTAACTTAAGGTTACACATCGATCCAGAAGTTACACAAGCATTTGACCACTGATCAGACATACACAATAAATCAAAAAAATAGAATAAAGCGCATTTCAACCGTTAACCGACAAAATATAAAATGTCGAATGAATAGATCCTTGCACATAATCAACGTTGCGAGAAAAATAAAAACGTTTGGTCCATGCGAACCGAAATGAAGAAAACTAAAAAAGAAACAATCCAAGACAAAAAAAGAATCACACATAAAATCATTACTTGCAGAAATGAACTTTGGTAGGTTCAATCTAGTGAGGTGTGAACTTGAGGATTCTGCAACCTGCCTTGTTGTGACCTGTTTCCTTGCGATTCTGCAACGAACTTTTCTCTTCACCTTTTCTCACGTTTACTTATAATCCTCTTTCCGGGGTCCACTGAGTGGCTTCTTCACGGTAGGCGGGATGACAGTGTTATCAGGATGATATTCAACGAGCTTTGTTGTAGTTGGGAATCTATTTGGATGGCATGCATATAAGTCTTCCTAAAATAGTCGCTTGTAAAATATGGTGAAATGAAATCAATAGCCTCACGTTTAATCTTCCGTATGGCTGCAAGAGCATGAGCACAAGGAAAACCATATACGCGCCACCTGAAAAAAAAAAAACAAAAACAAAAAATCGAGTTAGTTGCACATACAAATCATAAAACACTCAAAATTAGATATTAGAAGTGCATATACGGGATGTGTATCTTTAAGTTACACTTGCAAAATATATGTGTAACTAGTATTTACACATGCATATATCTAATCTTAAAAGGAGAAAAAGAACATACAAGAGAAGAAAAAGCATAAGAAATCAAACCTTTGTGACAGTGCAAGTCTTCGTGTTCAAGGTCCACCATGTGAGACCTTTCGCTAATAACTTCAAACACGGTAGGACTAGCAACCAATACTTCCCAAGCCAAACCTTCATCTTGAAGAGCCACAAGCTTTTCTTCATACTCAGGGGTTAATGGAGTCATCATATTAGCACCAATTTCGCGACGCTCTGCCATCAAACACATTATTTTCCTCCTAATCTGAAAAGGAAAAAAAAATGATGAATACATAAAGTGACAAAACATGAAATAAAAAGACAGCAAACAACAAAACACACACACACACTTAATTAACCTGATCAAGAAGAGCAGATGCAGGCATCTTCTTGTGAACCAGAACCCAGCTATTGACTGATTCTGCTAGAGTACTAGATGTTCGTCCATAACGACAACCTTTGAAATAGGCATTCGCATATGATTCAGGTGGGATGGTCTCGATGTAATCACCACCCAATTGCAGTTCAAGTCTCTAATCTTACGTATGGCTTTCGCATGGTTTTGGTGAGAGTGAGTATGTCGCCTCTCGGAAATGGTCCATCAAGCGAATACCTAGGATCATTTGCGATGATGGGTATATTTTTCGTCAAATGATAGTAGCGAAAATTTGTGGAACCCATACGGATAGACAAGTGGAACACCTGCAAGAGTCCTTCATGGCGATCCAGAAAGGAAGGTGATTGGCCTCCCATCACCAACAACTTCAGTCAAATTCCTCAAAAACCACTCCCAGTTGTCGATAGTCTCAGAATCGACTAGTGCAAAAGCAAGGGGAAAAATCCTACAAAAAAAAATTGTGCATAATCGAAGAATAATAAGTTTCACACAAAAAACGAAACAATGTGTAAATACAAGTTACACATGCTAAAACAAATGTGTAACTTAAGGGCTGAGATGATATTTTCTTAGTTACACCTTTGGGTAAAGTAATGTGTGGCGAGAGTTACACATGTGTAACTCTCGATTATTTGTCAACCGAAGTTGTTAAAAAGAAAAAAAAACATACCTTTACCACCATTGATCGATAGCTGCCATCAAGCAACCTTTGAATGTACCGGTAAGGAAAGTAGTATCCAAGTATACCATTGCACGACAAAACAGGGTACCCTTTGATGCATGCAGCAAATGCGATGAAAATCCGTTGGAACTGTTTTATTTTCACGTTCAAACTTTATCACGCTACGAGGGTTGGTTTCCTTATAGCATTAATATACCATACCAAATGCGAGTAGGACTTGACATCGTCACCATAAATCGTCTCATAAACCTTTTCCCTAGCATTATATGCCGATAAGTACTCCATGTTAATCCCATAATTGGTCCGGAAATCAGCGACAATTTGGTTGGGCTTCTTGTGAGGATTTTTGCGAACTTCTTCCTCAATCAAACTAGACGAGAAGTGGTGGAGTATGTTTGGTTCAAGTTGCGCCCACCAGCACCACAAATGTGCTCGGGGTTATAAGACGACTTTGGAGATGTTAATACAAAATATAAAAAATTCAAACCAAAAAACAATATGGTGCAAAAAACATCATGTGTAAACCAAAGTTACACATCTTGTAACAACACATAACATGTGCTAAGCATTAGATGATGAGAACAGCGAAAACCTACACGAAACATTTCGTTCCTCTCATCAATAGAAGCCGCATGGAATTTCAGTACGCATTTTCATCTGCACATAGCCGTGAACCTAGAACGCTCATTGTGAGTTACAATCATTTTGAAACCAGGTCTGAAGACGATACTTGGTGTAAGCAACCACGACTTGCTTAACTCCTTCAACAAACACATGACCAATCTCACCAAGAACATTGGGCCAACCATCCAGATAACAAAGGTTTGCGAGGCTTGCTTTTATCTTCCAAATACATTCCATGAAGAAGATTGTTTACGGACGAACACATACTACTAGACCCGCTAGAAATAGAAGAATCGCCTAGAGTGGAGGAAGAGGCCACCACGAGGAACATTTTGCAAGAAAATATCAACACTTTGGTCTTTTGTTTACTATTTGTGATGGATATAAGAGCTTGCAGCGAATAATCACGATCAAGCGGGAAATCTTTCCCACTTTCTCGAAAGAAGAAAGTAATACCAAGAGGAGTAAAGCTGCTTCCATTCATGCAAAACTTGTTCCTTAAAATCTTCAAGTCGATATCAGTATTAACAGGGTAATAAAATGCGAAAGTAGCGAACAACAACAATGCAACTAACAAAGCTGGCGCAACTAACGGAATCCATGAAAACCTAAAAATATCAATACACACAATAACAATATCAAAAATTTAAAACGAACGCAATTCACTCGGGCGTTGCCTCGTGAGAAGTATATTCTATGCGGCAAGCTAAATATGAGTAAAAGATACGGATGATACACCTATTTACACATAAACATGTTACGGGACATATATGTGTAACTTCAACTTACACATGCTTAAAATACGATAGATACATATGTGTAAACTAAAATTACACATGCTACAACTAAAAAACATGTGCATCTTCCTCACACATGCTTAAAATAAAAAACAGGATATATGTGTGTGTAAACTAAAATTACACATCTCGCTAACTAAATAACATCCGCATCTTCCTTACACATGCTTAAAAATACAACAGGATATATATGTGTAACCTAAAGTTACACATCCCGTAAACAAAAAAAAACATGTCCAACAAATCAAATGAACTTGTTCCTTTGAAACAAAATTGTTTCTTCATACTACTCTCGTATCAACAAAAATTAACAGATCGGACATGCAAAAGAAGAATAAATAATTCAAAAAAAAATTAAAAACAGATCCGAAATCAAAACAAAATAAAATTCTTACCTAGATTTGTTGTTTTCTTACAAAAACAATGTTCTTACTATTCCTCTTCTCGGTATCAACCAAACCTGTGTAAGCATCAACAAAAACATACTCAGTATCAAAACCAAATAAAAAAAGTGAAAAAACTAGATCGCAATTGTAACAATAAAAAATCAGTTGAATTGTAACAATAATGAATCAAACCTATTCGATACAAACAGAAGACAAAATTGATACGAACCTATTTGTTGTTCTTCAATGATAGTCTCAAACTCGTCAAATCTGAAATCCAATAAATAACAGGATATATATATGTGTAACCTTGTTCTTCGTCAGGTCTTCAACACATCAATAGACTAACGAACTGTTGTTCTTCAATGCAACAATTTGTGTAGAAGAAATCAACCTAATTCTGCTGCTGAAGAAAAATAATCGAGAGAAAAATAATCGAGAGAAAAATAATTGGATTTCATTTATTTACATTATAAAACAACTATAAATATTTGGAGGTTATTTTGGGTATTTTTCACTTTTATTAAAGAAAGTCTTGACCCAACAATCAGGGATAATTCAAAACCAGGCCCCAAAAAAAAAAGTTCTGGGCAGAAATATCAAAAATAGAAAGTGTGGAGTTGATAGTGGAGGATCCACTTTGAGGGGCTTGTATATGTTGAACCCATATAGTAGGGGATTCAAGTATTTTCACTTTGACTTTCTCATCGAATAAAAAAAATAAATTGAATAATACGCGGCTTTGCCAAGATGAATCGCATAATTGATGTGGAAACACGTCCGAGGGTAAGCACACTGCCTGTACGCCACACACACCAAAGATGTGAGACCTTGGAACACTCTAACCACCAATTCCACCGAAATCACGTGATTGATTTGCAAGAAAATCAGACACGTACAAGTAGGGTAGGCATCCTTTAATGCTGTTCGGTCCACTTTTCTGTTGCGATTCACACTCTGCAGCATTTATTTATTTTTTAGCTCTTTTTTTTTTGTGTGAACTGAAAAGAGCCTCTTATTGATTGATCGAGTTTCCCGTATTGGTCGTCGATCGACTCGATCCTCAACTTGCTTCCAAAAATCTATTGGTGCACCGTCCATTTTATGCAAAAATCGTAGCAGCACATCCCTGTTTTCCCTCTTTATGTGTCATCTTCTTTACTTACAAAGAATACAAAAGATTTAGCGGTGATTTGTTGTAGACGTGGAATTGGACGTGGATAGATGGAGACATATACATCCCCCTACCTACCTTCTAAATCATCAATTGGATCAAATATGGGAGTCCAAATCTGTTCACACTCCTTTAACGAGGGTATATTTTACATATTCTTCTTATCGGTTGATTATTTAACTGATGGCCCCACTACCCTCCATGTTTAGAATCACGATCCTCGTTACATAACTCCCTAAATTAAATTAAGGGTAGAGATTGAAATGTGAAATATACACTCGTTAAGGAGTGTGCACGAATTCGCACTCCAAATATGGCGTGTTCTTGTAGAAGTAATAGGACTACTCAAAACTCTACTAGTGTTTCTTATACCTGTTGGATATTTTCAAGATTGTTTGTGCTATCCGGGGGTCCTGGGGGCGTAGCCGCTCCCGACTGGAATTTTTTTCTGGTTTTTATTTTGGAAAACCTAGAAGTTTCTATTCAAACTTGAATAGACGCGTCTCTCCCATAAGCCACCATTAATGGCTTTTGGAAGCGTCTGTTGGTGATGAAAAGGCATTACTAACATGCATGAATATCCTTATAAATAGTGAAGGCATTCTCCCATTCTAATCAATCAATTCAACTTGTTTTCTCTCTTTCTAAAGCATCATCAGAAACCTCTCTCGTATGTTCTTGGTTGGGTCAAGGGGTACAAACCTTGAATCCAATTTTTATTGTAGGGCTTTCATTGTATCCTGAAGGCATTATTTCGCATACCTGTTGTAATCGCCAACTGATATTGGGAGGGTAGAAATAATCGTCTAAAATAAATCTATTCGAGCCTTAAAAGTCTGGAGTACAACAATTTCTTTCTGTTTATTTCATCCTTTATTTGATCCCATTTCCCAACAAGACCGAGTCTAATGGTGTCCAAGATCCAAGTTTCTCACTATTGAAGTGTCGTTAATCTGGCCATTGTTTGCATGATTCCCAGAGAGTGCTTCAGTTTGCTTGGATGCGAGATGGAAGCAACCCCGGCACGCCATTAGGAACGGCGTATCCAAAAAAGCACCATACGCCATTAGGAATGGCGTACCAGCGAATATTTCATCGTAATATTCTTCGGAGCGCCATTAGGAATGGCGTGCCACGGTGCTCAAAATGGCGTCTTTGAAATACGCCATTTCAAATGGCGTCCCAGATTTATATTTGTTTGACCTTTTTTTTTACGACACCCCGTTTACACTCTTATGTTATACAACAATCTCTTTGCTTATACTTTCTCACAGTGAACGTTGGTTAAACATACCCCTTTATGAATAAATTGATACTAACCTTGGGTATACATGGATGGAATGATTACGGATCATGTAAACGCTTATTTAATCCTAAACTTAGATAAATTTTAATAAAGCGAGGCAACACATAGCATGTGAGGCAAGCCTTTAAACCGTTATGTGGCCATAACGGGACGAGTTTAGTCTCGTGAGGGTTTACATGAGGTATACCCACAAAACCATTACTATGATGTCATTGATGCGGTTGTTTTAATCTTCCTCTCCATCTTGAGGGGGATTTAGTGGTGGTTGTATCGTGTTTATTTCCGAGAAGTTAGCCTTCATGATTAAGTAGCATTGATAAAACATGAATTCTTTTCCTGTATCCCAAGTGTATTTCCTATTTGCATATCGCTCCTACACAAAAAAAAAATCTCAAGTTGATTAGTTTTTTTGGTGAAGAATACGACCAAGTGGTCGGAGTAAAAAGATTATCTACTTACAAGCCTCTCAACTTTCCATAGGAGATTGGTTCTGTGCAATATAAATTTCTTTCTGGTAACGTACGTAAACCCTCACTCCCTTTTTTATTACTCGAAGCCTACCCTTTATAGCTGTCGATGTTCTTTGATGAATATTGTGAATTGGTGTGTATAATTTTCGAAAATGCGGTTCCAAACCATATTAGCGGAACCAAATGACGGTCAACCTCGGGAAGGGTGACAACACTTGCCCACACATTTGTGATTGCAACATCCTATTCGACGGTATAAGAGCCACTATAAGTATGTTGTGCTTGCCGGATAGAAGTGACGAGAAGAAGCAATATTACCGAAGAAGATATAACTTGATGGATCTGAATATGTTATGTTTTGCACTATAATTTTGGTGGACGAACAATGGTTTTATAAAGGACCTTTCAGAATCGTGGAAACAAAACCATGCCAAACAGCTTGCATGGTGATACAAAGGCTCAGCTTAAAGCTACACTGGTTTTTGGTTTTTGAGGATATAAGTGAGTGAGAAAGGTAGAAATTGCAGAGATAAGAAATCTTAACAAGGGGTTGAGAAAACATTGAAGGATATGGTGAATTTATACTGAGGGTTAGGGTTTCAACACAGACTAGAAATTTACTCCACTGAAATCACTGATTTTAAAATTCGCACAGGGCAAACCTAATTCAATTGGGTAGATTGAGCAGCAATTGAACAGGTGTAGTAAGAGTTCTAATAGATTGAAACAGATGGCCAAATTGAATTAAACGAAGATAAAATCAATCAGAGTCGGTAATTTAGGGTTGAGATTGAGATAATTAAGCGCAAGTTGTAGCTTCATAATCATTATCATACACAAGTGGGATAATCAAATCATTACCTGACAGAGTAAGTTGATACTCAAACGTAAGCGTGTGAAGCTTTCTTCATTGTGGAGATTTCTGACGCCACCACCACTAACTATGCTCTAATTAAAAATTAGCCATGACCCAAATTAGATATGACCCATATATGCAGAGAAACTTAGTGAATTAGTTGTATCCGATCCATCAGAGCCTATGAACGGCTGATTAGCCGCTCATGACGGATGGAGAAACCAGAGAGAAAGGGGGAAGGAAAGAAAAACTAGAAAAAAACTGGTTCGCCCGTGGGAAAGCGTTTATCGGGTTTATTAGTTGTCGAATTGATACTAGATGGCTCTACTTTTTTTTGTTCCTTGTATCCCTTTGGGACCTATTTTGTTTTCAATGAATTGCCTTATTCACAAAAAAGAAAAAGAAAAAAACAAAAAATTGGTCAATGAACCCAATAACGACAATTCCTGGGTGAAAAAGACATATAAAATTTGATATTGTTTAAATGAACGAGAATGTAAAAACAGCTAGGATGTAAAACAAGTTTCATCCTACCCATTTTCAAATACTTTTTATTATTTTTTAATTTACATCAAGATGCATCCAGTTTCACCCTTGCTATTTTTTAAGTTTCAGCCAGGATGAATCCAGATTCATTCTTGCTATTTTTTGGTGTCTATTTCACCCATACTAATTTTTACTCGTCCATTAGAACCATGTTTTAAAAATACTTGGACAATTAACCCAATTTTTCAAAACAAAACTAAAATTATCCCTTATCCAAATATTTATGTTAACGCTGAAATTACTCTTCCACCACTTTCTTTGCTCTTCACACTATGCAGCAGGGTTTGAACCGAAACAGCCTCATCATTGGTTATTTGATTGTGTGTCAATCCTCAACTAAGTTCCCTACTGTATTTGCCAGTGAGCTAAGTTAGTTGTTATTTTGTGTGCATCTATGTGCACCCCCACTAAACCAGGGGTGCACATTCCTCCCATCCTTATTGGCTTAAGTCTAACCTTGGTTATTTGACATATTGGGAATTGAAGAAATAAAACTGAACCATCATTTAATTCATCTTCTTTACATTTTTTTCTCCTTCTTCTGAATTAAGCCTGCTGAATTTTAGCAACCATAATGTTACAAACATATCTTTTTCGTTGTATATACTACTAAATTTACAAAATATTTTAAAACTTCATCTAACAATGTTAAGATAAAATCAAAAGGATATGTTCATTCCAAAACGGAAGATGTGCTCGAAAATTCAGTGCAAAAAAATCGATAAAGAACAATAGAGACCTACATCAAAAGCTCGTCTACAGAAATCAAATAACAATTGATTTTCAATATGGGTTCTCATTAGAAAAAAAAATTCTAGTAATTCTTTGATGCATCGATCAAAAAGAAAAAAAAGAGTTCTTTGATGCAAGTGGTACGCAAATATATCAGTAGCTTATCATCATTAATATTAGGATATTATAATCCAATACCACCGTAGTGGTGGATTTCAGTCGATTCTCATATTGGTGCCCGTAAAGATCAATCAAATATTTATTTGGGTAATGTGAACTGTTGGAGATGTTTTCTGAATCGGAGAGAAAATCTGATTTAATTCCATGAACACGAAGATTAAAAGGAAGAAAAAAGAGAAAACATGGAGATTAAAACGGAGAAGGAAGCGAAAAATATGTTAGGAAAGGAGAAAGAAATTAAACTAGGGTTAGATTTAAGCCAATGAGGATAGGAGGAATGTGCACCCCTGGTTTAGTGGGGGTGCACATAGTCGCACTCTGTTATTTTGGACAGATTTTGTGAGTGTTTTGAGTCGGCCATAGTAAATACGGTTTTTTGTGTACTGAAACCGACAAAACAAGATTGCCATGAAGTTTATCATACTGTTGTTTGAAGTAAAGGGTTTGTGTGATAACTCCATGGATCAGTGTTATCATGTGAATGTATAATGAGCGCGTACTATCTGACATGTATCTTATAAATCAGCGACGGATCCAGAATTTTGTGTCTGGGTGGGCTATTTTTTTTTTCGTACACCAAGATTGTACTAGTCTAAATAACTGAAAATTATTTACAATGAGAAATACGCTACACGCTACTTAACAATATTTTAAATTGCGCAAACAACGTATATATTAAAATTAGTATTATTATATGAAATTGCGGTCGGAAAGTCGTCCGAAATTTTTAAATATTTGTATGGTTTTCAAATCAAATCATGAGCATCAAGCCATTTAAACATCAATTTTTTGTTATTGCAAAAGAAAAAAAGGAGATGGAAAGAAAACATCATGTTAACATATATTTTGATATTGAGTTAATTTTTAGTTTATACATGGGCCAAATTTGGGTAAATATTTGGAAACAAAATGACCTAAATTGATCAGGTTGTGGTGGAGTGGGGTAAGTTCCATTGTTGACTCTAATTTCTAAGTACTAACCTAAACATAAAATGACATACTTCAAAAGAATTAATCAAAATCGAAGAAATCATGTGAATATGTCGTACTAATGGGCTAACTAGAAATTTTATCCCGGACTAATCAATAATTTTTGGAAAATTAGGCTTGCCTAAGCAAGCTTTTCCAAACTTGGGGGAGGGGGGGTGTAGCCTACCTAAGCCACCCCCACATCCGTCACTGTTACAAATGTACGTAGATGGATGTGAATTATGTACGAAGATGGATGTGAATTTTGACGACGGATTGAAAGTGCACGATGAGAAATCTGATAGCCTAGCTAGAAGTACATCATATAGGACTTCGAGGTTGATGTGAATCACAATTTGTTTTTCTCTCACAAAATTGGTTAAAAAGACCAAAATCAACAATTCCTGGGTGAAAAAGACATGTAAAATTTGATATTGTTTAAATGGACAAGAATGTAAAAATAGCCAGGGATGTATGATTTCATCCTATCCATTTTCAAATACTTTTTCTTATTTTTAATTTACATCACGATGCATCCAGTTTCATCCTCACTCTTTTAAGTTTAAGCCGGGATGAAATCCACTTTCATTCTTGCTATTTTTTTGTCTATTTCACCCATACTAATTTTTACTCGTCCATTAGAATCATGTTTTAAAAATATTTGGACAAATGACCCATTTTCCACTTTTCTCTCCCACTAGTGAACAACAATAGTCTCTCCGACTTTGTTGCTAATTAAATGGTTAATGGCTTAATGTTACCCGGTGGTCCACCCCTGTTTTCTCCATGTGGGCCTAGGCTGTGTCTTTCGAAATTTTTCCCGGAGATTTCCACGGTCAACATATTATTCATCACCAACACACTTTATAGAAAGTCTAATTTCCCGCTTTCCCTCCTTTTTAGTGCTCACAAAAGAGGACAAAATCAAAAAGAACTCTAGTTATGTTTGCGGTGCTATACTCGTTTGTTGCAGACGTGGAATTGGACATAGGTAGAGACATAAATCCCTCCCCTAACTAATAATAAATTATTGCGTGTTCTCGTAGAAGTAAGCGATTGGGAACCTTAGTTAGCACTATAAGGAGTTTTATATTTTTTTTGATCGGTATAAGGAGTTTTATATTAAATTGAATAGATAAACTATGTATATAGTTATAAACGGAAAAAATGTTTTCATGTGTTTCATCTATATAAATACTAGTATAGCACGCATGCGCGATGCGCCTGCCGGTTTCATTTCGTAATGTTGTTGTCTTCGTGCAGTAATCAACGGTCAAAGTCAACACTCATTTCGTAATGTTGTTGTCTTCGTGCAGTAATCAACGGTCAAAGTCAACACTCAATCAACGGTAAACGCCAAGTGGTGAAAACTCATTTCATATTAATGTGCAAAAGTAATCACAACTAAATTTGAATTTTTCATTTAATAATAATAATTTTTCAATCATAAATGTCCTTTTACATCAATAATTTGTATTTGTAACTCGTATTTTTCTAAGACAAATAGACTTCTTTATACACAACATTCTTTGTGCACGTTCCCTTCTTCTTTGCAATGGTGCCTTTAGTCACTAATACTTTCGTGTTGCTACTTGACACTCCTCTCGAGAGAGCAACGTATGATTGACCATGACTGAACACATGTTCGGGGAAAAAAAATACTGTATTTTCGAATACCCCTTGCGCCTTGTTGATTTGTAAAGGCGAAACACAAACGGATCGGAAATTGTTTACGTTTAAACTTGTCCCTACGGGAGCTTTAGATTCTCGGGTGGCTCCGGTGGCATCTTGTGAATGAAGACTCGTGTACCTATGTAGTTCCCACGGTAATTCTGAAGATTAATGCGGTTTGGGAAGAATTCTTTGATTATTAACCTTGTACCATTACATAGACCATTTTTTGCATCAACATTACGCAACAACATAATAGGCGCACCAATCTTCAATTTCAAAATGTGTGATGGCAAACCTCCTGGAGCAATGTTGTTATAGTATTCTTGCTGGTAAAGACCATGAGTATCGTCATCCACGGAATCAAATGAGTAGAATAGAACCTCTTTTCCAGGAAAGATGCTAAGTAATTTCGGTCATTAAGATTCTCGACGTACTCGTTTAACGGTGTGATCAATGCCCTATTGACCATGTAGTCTATGTCTCTTGCATTTTCCACCAAGTTTGGAAATGTTACATCTATAAGTTGAGACAAAGAAACATCACTAATGCATGATATGCCCATCTCTTACAGAACCTTTATCATCTCATTAGAAACGCAAGGTTCATCCCGTCACCAACACGAATCAAAAACTCAGAATAAGATGCATCTTCGGCTGCACGCATATTCTTCTTCAGATGCAAAACATGTACATTTTCCCATAAATTTGATATGTTAAGAATGTAATATCGTAACTCAATATCATTTCGAATTATCCTCTAAAAAGTTAATTAAATACCGAGTTTAAGAAACATTAGGTATTGCATGTCAAAATAAAATAATTTTTTTTTATCTTAAAAGAAAAAAATGCAATGTACCCGCCAAGACATGCATCGTTTGTCTGTCCCCTTGTACTCTTGGAATCAGCGTGCACTGACGAAATCACCTCCCATGATTAGAATCTTTCCACCAAATGGCTCAACGATCCGGTGATATCTCTCATCGTCCGATCAAATGCTTCCAAAGAATAGCGGTGCGCCATCGTAGCTTCATCCCACATAAGGACGGTAGCATGCCTCAAAAGTTCAGCTTCCTCGGTTTGCTTCTTCGTACGACACGTTGAAGTTGATGTCGGTGTCATCGGAAGCTGAAATCTTGAAGTGTCTTTGTCCTCCCACCCGAGGTAACATAGTAGCAGATTATTCCGACGTGGCTGTTGCTAACGCAATACCACCATTTTTCCTGATGATCGCTGAGAATAGCACGATAAAGTTAGGTCTTCCCTGTACCTCCCGGACCATCTATGAAGAAGATTTTACTTTCCTTTCTCTTTATTGCTCCCATGATTGTATCGTAGGCCCTAGACTGGTCTTCATTCAACTTTTGGACAGAAGAAAGGTCTTCGTCGGATATAGGAATCGACAATTCCTCTTGAATCAGACTCGAAATCTCAACTTCCTCACCCAATGTTCCAACAATCGGCGGTAGATCATACATGGATATATCTTTATCGTGTTGCTTAAGTATCAAATTCAACTCACGAAGAAGACGATCTGATAAGAATGTGGAGCTTGTATTCCTTGAACTCGAGTAATCCTCAACCATCTTTGTTGAAAAATTCATCCCATAATTCTCTCACGCGCGTCGGATTACAAAAGTGCAAGATAGAGGTAAATTGTCTTCTCGGAAGTGACGACATCTTATTTATTCTTTCTTGACTAAAGACGCTCCGCACTCGATCATTCTCTAAGAGTCCCGGTTTTTGGTGACTCTCTTGAATGTACGTATCATCTCTCTCCATCAACAAACAATAGATAATCAAAAAAGAAGTCGGACCTCTAACGTGGTTGAATGTGCCTTAAGAACCACACCTCTCCCGCACATGAAGGTCACGTATAAACCCTTCCTATCGCCTTCGTGTACTTCGTCTCCTTCTCCACTCTTTTGTTTTTTGTATCCCAACCGGTAACATTCAGGAAATTCACGGTATAACAATTCCCTCGCTCTAAGATCGCGATCATTTGTCACAAAGAATTTTGTCAAAGTTGTTCTCAAATTCCTTTCATCGGACAAAATTTCATCTAACGTTTAGTAATCATAGTACCTGACGCTCTGTTGGTTGGGAAGGTGTATACGCTAATCTCACTACCGAATGATAGACCTTGTAAAGAGGAAAGCTAAAGATCTTCCACATTGCCTCTTGGGCACAAACCCATCTTGCATTAATATACCTTTGTATCTCGTCATGGTCTACTGGCTGCACTCCAAAAGATACATAATCCGGACCCTTGTACACGTACTTGTAAAGATATTTAACACTATCCACACTGCTACAAATTTCTACGTTTATATGACAATCATACTTCTGTAATAACCAAGGGTTATAAGGAACGACCATCCTATTATCTACTACAAAACGTTCACTCTTGTGTATGCGCCGTCCATCATTACGTCTCCTGTAAACAGGGTATGCATCTTTTCCTTGCACAGTACACTCAGAAAACACTTTTGGAAAGTTTCTCTTACATTTACCATCTCTCATGCACTTATTACCACATGGACCATGAATCATCCACTTTTTCACACACTCATGTAGTTTTGGCTCTTCCTCAGGGTTGGTATTTACCATCTCACTATCTTGTCATAATCATCGGGACCTTGTAATTTGTCTTCGTCCTCAATATAATTAACATATGAACATGAGGAAGACCCCTTTTTGAAACTCAACAACATGCACATAGGCGGCTACTACGCAAATATTGACTTGGTAAAAGATCTTCCTTTAGCTCTTCAAGCTTTGCACGGAACACCCTTGTAGTCGGATCGGGTCTATCCGTCACCCAGATTGACCGGTCCTAGGTTGGACCACGATTTCTTCCCAGTGGGTTGCAAGTCATTGTAATGAACAAATCGGGCTTAGTATTTTTGCACCAATGCCATTGTATCGATACTGTGGTACATGTCACTGGGGCTTCCCATGTATGAGGAAGGAAGCACTTTCCTTTGACCAAAATTCTCTGTCATGCAAAAAAATAAATTTCAAATTTCAAGGATGTAATTTCTTAACTATTTGTCTTCATCTTAAAACATTTCACAGTAAATATCTAAAGATAAAAAATAAAATGAATGTAGCTAGGCTTAATTGGCACTGGCAAAAAAAATGATTATCAATTAACTTACTTGCACTGGTTTCGCCTGCCGTTCGTGCATCTTGTAGACCTTGATGCAACTCAGCTCTTATCTCCTCTTGATGATCCCATAACCATCTAAGTCTAGGCGAATCAATCTTCACCCGAGTTATCCATGACATATTGTTGTAGTAGTCTTCCGCCTCGAAGAAGAAGCGAGGCGTCACCACTTCGAATCTGTCAAACGATAGCGGCAACAAATATATAAATTATTTATATTATTTATGTCAACATTATACGTGTAAGTTCAATTGTAAAGTGAAGTTGTTAAACATTTATATCATATATACATGTAGCATGTAGGAGTAGTACTCGAAGCATGTAAACTGTCTGGCGTTCTCATCCATACTATTCGGATCCATCCATAACTCCCATATGGTAGCAAAGTGGATATTGGAGATGATCATAAAACCCACGATGTTTCATTGATAAATACTTGACTCTCCTTAGTTGTTCGGACTACAATGTCTCGCTCTCGACAGTTTTGGACCCATCTCCTTCAACTACAATTGCGGCGACTTGTGAAGCAGTTGGAAGCGTGTATTGCTTCTTGGTCTTAGGTTGCTCTTTAATCACCAGCTTGCACCTTTGGATGTCTTCTCGTTGTGCGAGCGGCCTGATTACATGGACGAACCTATTATGTGTATCTAGAATTATCCTCAACTTCTCCACCACCTCTCTGTTTAGATCTTCACCACCTTCTTCCATTCTCCAATTAATCTCGTTATTTGTATCATAAATATACATAACGTACATATCAGGAATGATTTGTTTTTGGAGGATCTATTTCATTTTCAACCACGGGAGGTAGAAGACTGCCTATTCTATGGTAGATGTCACCTTGAACACGAAATGTGTACACACCTTCTCTATTATCAGCTAATTCTCTTTCATAATTCACCCCAATTGACGTTAAAGAGAAACATTGATTGTAACGTCGTATGTACCTCCGAAAGTGTATCCCTACTTCTGTTTGATCATCAAACAACTCCAAAAGCTCAATAGGGGGTGGAACAAACGGTAAAACAATTTTCCCATTTAACAACAAAAGCCTTTCGGTTCACGATAAAAAATCAATGCTTGGCACTTTGGACATGTCCGTGATGGAGGCAAACGAAACTTCTGGAATCCAACTTTGTAGGTGGTCCCTCTCGCACAATTCAAAAATGAGGATCTTCCTACAACACTTCAAGGTGGACGACCTCTCCCTCTTCCTAATTGAACTCCTTGTGAATTCGCTGCACATAAACACAAACAAGTCAAGATCTATAAATACTTTTGATTACAATGGCTTCACACATTCAAGAAAACTCCATTATCAAGTTATGCTTATAGGTGGAAGGTCAAAAACACTACAACAAATTCATCTATCAAGTTTTCAAAATTTTCATTATAGCTTCATTTTGATAGCTTTAGGAACAATTAGTTTTACTCATCATATGCTTATAAGTGCAAACCATTCCCATAGGGGTCAATGGGATTCCACTTTTAGGATAGTACCTTTCGTAAAGAAAAAGAGTTGCATGGTAACAAAACTATATGGAATTGTCAATAATCATTTCTTAGTTTGTGCAATTATCAATTGGTTAAGACTCTTACAAATTGTATTCTCAGCGTTCGCTTGTCGGACTCTCTCCATGATTCTTGGGCTTCTACGGTTGTGTTATTTTGATTCGTGATTGCGAAGATTCTTGATGTTGTGCAAGGTCGCTAAGTCTGGACTTGACGAAGGATTACATTGAGCTGGCGTCATCGAACTTGGTTGTCTAACCACATGAATTTGTTGGTTTCTTGCATCGATAAAGAATTAAGTCATCAATGTTATTACTTATTATCCATCGAGTTCTTTGCATTTTTAAATTGCCAACAAAGTGAAATGCCAATAGAGAAACAAAAGTATATATATTCTAGTTGACTCAATTAAACTTTTAAATTTTCATGAAAAAAACAGTAAATCAACACACTTAGTTGATTATACCTCTGTCAATTTGGGAAGTAGATGTTGTAGATGTCGAAGCTCCGGTAGTAGTACTTGGTCCTGGTTCATCCATTCTATCTCGGTCGACGGACCTGGAGCTTCGACAAATATTTCTGAATCTGGTGTGCAGGCCCCCCTCAACTTGATCAGGTACACTTACAACATCAATGTTCACGTTGACTTGCTCACGCATCTTGTAATGTTCGCCATCATCAGAGCTGCTATCACTATCATCTATTGACTTATTGTTCTTGTTGCCTGGTCGGTTGTCAATCCGTCAAATATAATTTCACTTTCTCAATCAACTAGATATAAATATAGTATGCGATAAGAAAGAGTTCGTATCCACAAAGAGGCTTTCGTTGTTATAAAATTTGATTTCTAAAATAACCCAAGGTATGTTTGTTGTATCTAAGCAAATAAAAGTAATTAAAAGCAAAGTAAGTAATTCGAGAAATCAATAAGGAGAAGATATTGGTCACGGGATAGTATCATTCACAAACATGTATTTTCATCAATGATTAGAATTGGTATTTTAATCTCGTATTTATTAAAAGTCCTAGGATACCTTGATCGCAAGTATAACCCGTTAATTCCTGTTTTTCATCACAACCACATTAAAAGATGCATATGTGAATTCTTCGTAGAAAGCAACCTAAAGTGTAAAAGCACAATTAAGTTTAACTCCCTAAAAGCATGAAGATTTATGGAATAAGACTCATCAATGCAAACGAATGTGTAAAAGCACTAAACGTTTTAACAAAAGTTATGATTCACTTGTGACTATTAGGATGTATCACTACAAGCACTAACCACAATTATGCTACTTAGAATCGGGGATAAACAACTTTTTCGTATTGAAAACCTAATATAACTCTAGAGATGAACACAAATCGGATTGATTAGGACTTAACCTAACAAGTTTTCAAATCTTATAACACTATTAATTGTGAATCACAAACAATAATTCTTTGAGACAAAACTAATTCATTGAATCAAAGCATGTTGAGAAATCAACTTTTATCCCATAACCAATAATATGTTTAGCTACTCATAGCTATGGAGTTCATCATAATCAATATTCAATAATAAAATAATGAAGAAGAAGAACAAAACCAAACCCTAGAAGCGTAAACAAAAACGGTTCTCCAAAATTCCAAGAAAAAGATATCCCATAAGTTGTAGAAGACCTTCCCTTTATAGCTTTTCTCCAACTTCTAAAATTAGGTCTAGTCTTCAAAGTCCATTAGATGAAAATCCACCAAGCCCATAAGAGGAGAAACCCATGTAAAAATATGACCCAAAAGTCGTTCTTAGGAAAGCTTGGTATTGTGGTGGAAATCTAGGAAAAGCGGAAATCGGTTCGGGTGGCCGGCAAAGTCCGCATGGTCACCGGTCAACAGGTCAAAACAGTCGGGTCAACGGGTCAGCTCGATTCAACTTTCAGTCAGACCGAGTCCAACCGAAATCGGGGTGTGCCGGTCGAACCGGTCAGTCGAGTTAGACCGAAGTGAGACTCGGGTGAGGTGAGTGACTTGGCACTGGCTAGTTTTGGCAGAAATTATAGCACAATCATTGTGCTTGACCATGGTCATTTGCCTTCCACGTAACGTCTCTACTCCCAACTCCGGACACGAGTCAATTCATCGCGAGAATGCAACCATTTCAAACCCCCTTTTATGCGCTCCTGTTAACCTACGACTCAACCATCTGCTTTAACTCCACACTTTGTCATGACCAGCACCAATCCCCATTGTAACTTTCGAATTCATCTCTGCCGACTAACAAAGATCGACTCGGTCTTCTCGTGCACCATCATCAAATTCGATTTAAAACCCATAAGCACATAAGCTACAAACCACCAATCTTAGCCTATAACTCCGGACCTGCAATACATTCTCCATTTTGGCAAACACCACCCCGAGTTGGATTATTTCTCACCAACAACCCTTGTACACTGAGACCATGACAATCATCTCGGTTCACTGCGCACTTTCTTGCATTCGGTGACATCCCGGCTTCAATCCTGAACAATTTGCAAATTCAACACTCTCACTGCGTTCTCAAACTGCATCTTAACTAGTGCAACAACTCGACTTAGGCCAATCATCTTCCCATCATACACCTGGACCTCAAGCCAACAAAATAACCACCAATACTAGTTGCTCAAGACTCATCTCCTTCAGTTCACAAAGACCACCGGTTTCTGACCACCGAGTTCGGCTCCATTTCCCCCATTGCTACACTACCACCGCCAAACCTACGGTAACCCATTCTTGTCCTTACTCTGCATTTCATTAGCCAAGCACCATACTTAACCTCAACTTCCACTTGCATTCGCAAATTGCACATGCATAATCTCTGCATTCTATACTTGCACTTGGTTGCACACAACCATTCCATCTTGGTAGACACAGCAACACTGCATAATACTCAACCCTTCAAAGACAACCACCAGCGAGAACCCCCTTTGCACGGCAACTAGCCTCGAGTTGCTTCTTGCGCACCCGCAATGCCATCTCGAGCCATGACTGCACTTTCACCAGTGCATCCTCCCGAGCATCAACAATACATTCACTTTGTCCACCACCTCGACCTTCTGACCACTAACCTCACCAAGCTCATGTAAAGACCACTGCTTCCATTCAAACATCCTACAAATCCTTCTCCCTAGCAAGCGCAATTTGTTCTTCAATTCCACTTCTAAACTTAAACCCGAAAATTCCATGTTCATCTCCATCAGAATCCAACAGGACCATGAGTCATCAATCCTTCTTCTCCATTCAAACAATTTTAAATCCTCATGAATATCAAGCAAAAATCTTCTTCTTCATATTATCCCGAAATCCACCTCCGATTCAAAACCATACCACGGATCCATCCATAAGTCTCCATTTATCTTTGATCAAACCCCCAATTTCAATTCGATTTCTTCCATCTCTCCTCAAAACCAAACCAAAGCACAAACCTAGCTCGATTCTTGCTTGCCTCTAGACCCTAATCAATTTCCATCGTCATAACCTCAATTTCACCAAAGAGACCTAATTCCCATCTTCACATCTTCTCAAACTAACTTAACTCGAGTTTTAATCTACGAATCAACCCCAGAACCGAGATACGGATCCCCTTTATTCACAATTAAATTCTTCGTCTCTCGTAGCATCTACCATGTCCTAGCCGGTGATTACACCAGCAACATCTCGAATCTCTCCTTCCTCGACTCCCATGGTTTCCTTCTCATGGCACAACCGCAACTCTTCTCATTTTCGGACGGGGGAGGAACAAATGATAAGAGAAATAATTCTTCTACGAATTTTAGGTTTAAGTGTAGGAAATAAGAAATGTTATACCCACTTAGGTGAAGTAGATAGGGGTACTCGGATGACTATAAGCACCCCTCCTTAGATAATGGCCACAAGTTTCTTTGCCCATGCTTCTCTAGACTAAGGCTGCGGTGGTCGTCTCCTGTTAAAGCTAGGCTCGGCTCTCAATAGCGGTTGCACGTGAGAATTGTTGCCTTTTCTCCTTCTTTTGTTCCATGCGACTCAAAAAGTACCTAATAACTCAAAAACACGCGTAAAGTACATAATACAAGAAAAATAGCAAAGAAAGCATAAACTCTAGATAGTAAATACGGTGTATTCTACACCTATCATTGCCTAGAATAACTATACTTCCCACAGCGTTTATGTCAGGAAAATAACTGTTTGCTCGGCGTCGTTTCTGTCAATAACTGTTGCTCTTCACACTATGCAGCAGGGTTTGAACCGAAACAGCCTCATCATTGGTTATTTGATTGTGTGTCGATCCTCAACTAAGTTCCCTACTGTATTTGCCAGTGAGCTAAGTTAGTTGTTATTTTGTGTGCATCTATGTGCACCCCCACTAAACCAGGGGTGCACATTCCTCCCATACTTATTGGCTTAAGTCTAACCTTGGTTATTTGACATATTGGGAATTGAAGAAATAAAACTGAACCATCAATCAATTCATCTTCTTTACATTTTTTTTCTCCTTCTTCTGAATTAAGCCTGCTGAATTTTAGCAACCATAATGTTACAAACATATCTTTTTCGTTGTATATACTAATTAATTTACAAAATATTTTAAAACTTCATCTAACAATGTTAAGATAAAATCAAAAGGATATGTTCATTCCAAAACGGAAGATGTGCTCGAGAATTCAGTGCAAAAAAATCGATAAAGAACAATAGAGACCTACATCAAAAGCTCGTCTACAGAAATCAAATAACAATTGATTTTCAATATCGGTTCTCATAAGAAAAAAAATTCTAGTAATTCTTTGATGCATCGATCAAAAAGAAAAAAAAGAGTTCTTTGATGCAAGTGGTACGCAAATATATCAGTAGCTTATCATCATTAATATTAGGATATTATAATCCAATACCACCGTAGTGGTGGATTTCCGTCGATTCTCATATTGGTGCCCGTAAAGATCAATCAAATATTTATTTGGGTAATGTGAACTGTTGGAGATCTTTTCTGAATCGGAGAGAAAATCTGATTTAATTCCATGAACACGAAGATTAAAAGGAAGAAAAAATAGAAAACATGGAGATTAAAACGGAGAAGGAAGCGAAAAATATGTTAGGAAAGGAGAAAGAAATTAAACTAGGGTTAGATTTAAGCCAATGAGGATGGGAGGAATGTGCACCCCTGGTTTAGTGGGGGTGCACATAGTCGCACTCTGTTATTTTGGAAAGATTTTGTGAGTGTTTTGAGTCGGCCATAGTAAATACGGTATTTTGTGTCTCAAAACCGGCAAAACAAGATTGCCATGAAGTTTATCATACATTTGTTTGAAGTAAAGGGTTTGTGTGATAACTCCATGGATCAGTGTTATCATGTGAATGTATAATGAGCGTACTATCGACATGTATCTTACAAATCGGCCGACGGATCAGATTTTGTGTACAGGTGGGCTATTTTTTTTCGTACACCAAGATTGTACTAGTCTAAATAACTGAAAAATTATTTACAATGAGAAATACGCTACACGCTACTTAACAATATTTTAAATTACAAGTAAAACAACGTGTATATTAAAATTAGTATTATTATATGAAATTACGGTAGAAGCGCAAGAAATTTTAAATATTATTTTAATATATTTTATAGTTTTCAAATCAAATCATGAGCATCAAGCCATTTAAACATCAATATTTTGTTATTGCAAAAAAGAAAAAGGAAATGGAAAGAAAACATCATGTTAACATATATTTTGATATTGGGTTAATTTTTAGTTTATACTTGGGCCAAATTTGGGTAAATATTTGGAAACAAAATGACCTAAATTGATCAGGTTGTGGTGGAGTGGGGGTAAGTTCCATTGTCGACTCTAATTTCTAAGTACTAACCTAAACATAAAATGACATACTTCAAAAAATTAATCAAAATGGAAGAAATTATGTGAATATAATCGTACTAATGGGCTAATTAAGAAATTTATCTGGACTAATCAATAACTTTTGGACAATTAGGCTTGCCTAAGCAAGCTTTTCCAAACTTTGGGGGGGCTGTATCCTACCTAAGCCACCCCCACATCCGTCACTGTTACAAATGTACGTAGATGGATGTGAATTATGTACGAAGATGGATGTGAATTTTGACGACGGATTGAAAGTGCACGATGAGAAATCTGATAGCCTAGCTAGAAGTACATCATATAGGATTTCGAGGTTGATGTGAATCACAATTTGTTTTTCTCTCACAAAATTGATTAAAAAGATCAAAATCAACAATTCCTGGGTGAAAAAGACATGTAAAATTTGATACTATTTAAATGGACAAGAATGTAAAAATAGTCAGGATATAAAGGTTTCATCTATCCATTTTCAAATACTTTTTCTTATTTTTAATTTACATCACGATGCATCCGGTTTCATCCTCACTCTTTTTTAAGTTTAAGCCAGGATGAATCCACTTTCATTCTTGCTATTTTTTTTTTGTCCATTTCACCCATACTAATTTTTACTCGTCCATTAGAATCATGTTTTAAAAATATTTGGACAAATGACCCATTTTCCATTTTTCTCTCCCACTAGTGAACAACAATAGTCTCTCCGACTTTGTTGCCTAATTAAATAGTTAATGGCTTAATGTTGCAGGTGATCCACCTGTTTTTCTGTTTTTAAGTTTGTGTCTCCCATAGAAATTTTTAAAATTTCCACGGTCGCTTATATTATTCAAAAAAAAAAACAAAACACACTTTATAGAAAGTCTAATTTCCCGCTTTCCCTCCTTTTTAGTGCTCACAAAAGAGGACAAAATCCAAAAAGAACTCTAGTTATGTTTGCGGTGCTATACTCGTTTGCTGCAGACGTGGAGATTGGACATAGGTAGAGACTTAAATCCCTCCCTAACTAATAATAAGTGTGTGCGTGTTCTCGTAGAAGTAAGGGATTGGGAACCTTAGTTGCACTATAAGGAGTTTATATTAATTGAATAGATAAACTATGTATAGTTATAAACGGAAAAAATGTTTTCATGTGTTTTTCATCTATATAAATAGATGATCACCCCCACAATGCTTTGCACATGTCTTAACCCATCTTTAGGTAGTAGTTTTACTTGTATAACCCAATTTATTTAGTCTTGTTTTCTCATCTGCTACAGCCTCCTCTACCTTCTTCCTCTCTTTTTCCTCTCTTTGTGTTGTGGCCATGATCTTTCTTTTTTTTTTTGGAAAGGAGAGTTTCCCTCATATCATATATAAAAGGACACGTTTACTCCATAAGGAGAGTTACGGTGAATCATTACATCGTTGTTCCATGCCTGGATATTGAGATAAGTTAAAATTGCTCTTAGGCTATTTCTGTCCGGTTATGTCTAACAGTATTTGTTACAAAAAACGGCAAGTTTCTTTTGCCCATATTATGTCTACTCTCATGACTAAAATAAAAGAATGAGCGCAAAGTTTATAACATGATGTATTATTATCAGTCAAGATCTTGATTGACCTTGCTGTCCCGTTCTCTTGATTTAGCATACATTTTGTGTCATTAACATAAGAGTCGGTTGGAGTCGCTTTTGAAAAGTTATAGAGTGTCCCTCCAATGGTAGCCCATTTGAAAATTGCTTTTGCCCATACAGCTCTAGTTGTTCTCTTGTCTGCGGTTTACAGAGGGAGACCTCTTCTTGCTTTGATGTTACACGAATAATCACATAAAGTTAGTCCGATACCAACCATAGAGTCTGCATTCATCATTGTCAATGCTATATTTATCTTAAAAGACATATCTCTGAATGTCTTTCCGTCTGATGATAGTGATTGCAGGTTCTCATCATTGAAGGATTGCCAATCTGCAGATCTGTATAACGTTGCGGCACAGAGTTGTAGATGTATTAAATAGCTATTGATGTACTTTATGATGTTATCGGAGGGTGATAGCACTATCTTGATTTTTTTTTTTGAAAACTGTAGCCCATCCTTACTTTCCAAATAAACCATATCGTTAAACTACAGAACATGCCATTTCTACGTTAGAACTTCCTCATTAGTATTCTCAAAAACGATCGGTAAACCCAATCATGGAAGGTATTTTTCCATTTCTTATATGCCCCGAATATCAAAATTTAGATGTTTCCAAACTGGATAGTAAACTTGCAATTTATAAACAAATGTGATAGAGATTCATCGCTTCATTGCGAGTTTACAAATAGTATTAGTTCTGGGAGGATGGCTGCTATTCTCTGCACTATTGAGTATAGAATGGGCCGCTTTCCAAATGAAATGTTTCTTGATGGAGTGGTGTTCATACTCCATATTTTGCTCATTTGTGATTTGTGTTTCCCACTAAAATTTATGTTTTGTATAGAGAAATTCTGGAAAAAAATACTGTTTTTGTTTAGTGTCCAGTGACGGTATCCTCTCTGTTAGTAGATGGAATCACAATCTTTTTTATCTTCTCTCTTGTTTGAGCATCAAACAAATTGATCAATTTCTCTAGGTCCCATGTGTTTTCCCTAGTTATAAGGTCACTGACTTTAGTTGGATCTTCATTTCCCACTAAATTCATGTGACATTGTGATAACATTTTATCCCTTTCTTATCTTAATTTGTCAATCAATCTATGTTAACAGAACCGTAGTTGTATTTTTGTTCTATCAGTACCCATTATTTGATTCATCTAAGAATCTATCTTTTGTTTGATTGTTCATTGATTTAATTGGTGAAATATAACAAATGTTCCAATGATCGTCGATCAACAAAGGTGATACTAATTATAATCAGTTGAAGAATCGAAGAACAATTCACGAGATTGATGAGAAAATTAGTCTTTCATTTGTGAAATTACATTAATACCACTGTATCTATTTATCGATGTTTTCAAAATGAAAATGAGGCGAGGCAAAAATGGAAACCAAAAATTGCGACTTCAAAATTCTTGTTGCTAGGGGTGTTTGCTTTATATAATATAAGAATAGATAAATGTAACACAAAATTGGTTAAAAAGACCAAAATCAACAATTCCTGGGTGAAAAGGACATTTATCCTGCCCATTTTCAAATATTTTTTCTTATTTTTAATTTACATCACGATGCATCCAGTTTCATCTTACTATTTCTTAAGTTTAAGTAAAGGATGAATCGGGTTTCACCCATATTAATTTTTACTCGTCGTTTGAGCAAAATTTTTAAAATATTTGAACAAAGAATAGCCCATTAAAGTAAATGTAATTTGTTGTATTTTTTTTTGATTTTTCTCATGTTAATAAAATACAAAAGGTGGTGGTGGTCCGTGGACAGTGGTCTGGTAGAACAAGACACTTTGGAGCCCCATAAAGTAAAAAAGGGGGAGGTCCTCAGCTCACAAGTCACTCCACGAGCAGAGTAGTAGACCCATTGTCCGCATGTCCCGTCCTCCCTCGGGATGTAGCCACCAGCTTACATGACAAAGGATGAAAATTCTGACCACCAATTCCCCGGAAATCGCGTAATTGATTTTCAGAATGACGGACACGTGTGAGGGCAATGCCTGCTTGGTCCACCACTTTCTGTTGAGATTCACACTATGCGGCAGGTTTTGAACTGAAACAGGCTCATCACTGATTATTTGATATTGTGTCGGTCCTTTAACCAAAATTCCCTACTGTTTGGCAGTAAGTTGGTTACTCATTATTTTTGGTACATTTTGCGAGTGTTTTGACTAGTAAATAATAAATGGAGTATTTTGTTTAGAACTTCTACTGGCAAAACAAGGTAGCCATGAATTCTATGATATCGTGTTTAAAGGGTTTGTGTGATGCCTTATGTATTAGTGTTACTGCAGCGGCAGGTTATAATTAACGTGTATTGTCAGATTTATTATCATACAGTTGCATATAAATGGGTTTGAGTTTTGCGGACTTATTATAAGTGCATGATTAGAAATCGGATAGCCTATAAAAATACATAATATTGTGTTATTTATGTACTCGAGTGCCTAATAGCAGCTAGCAGGATTTTGTTTTCTTCGCGACTAGTGGAGAGAACGGAACTGTAGACGCTTTGAATCTCATTATCTTTATAAAATAGATGATCACAGTTCCTGGCTAAATCCATGATCCTTGCTTGAGGCAGGTACAGCGAGGACATCGGGTTCACTTGAATTTCTCAAGTTTTGTGCTTAACACTTGGGACTCTATGTTCATGTAATCTGTAGTTTTCTTTTATTTTCTACTTTATGTTCATGTAATCTGTAGTTTTCTTTTATTTTCTTTCATTTACCTCTGGTAGAAACTTTGTACATTTTTCTTCTTAGTAAAACTTCTCTTTTGATCAAAATAAAAATAAAAATGATAGCTAGTCTCAGTGACTCTATTGCTAATGGTGAACGGCTTAATCACACCTAACCAGGCTATTACCAGCAAATTTTATGGAAAGTTTACTTTCCTGTTTTCCCACCTTTTTACAGTAAGTTTCCTTTAAGCAAAAACAAAAGAAGACAAAAATCAAAAAGAACTCCAGTTATGTTTGCCGTGGTATACACATTTGTTGTAGTCTTGTAGACGTGGACATAGACAGAGACATACATTCCTTTTTTTAATACGAAACAAATCAATTTTATAAAAAATCAAGAGTTAGATGGAAGTAAAATTGCATCCGAATTTAACATAGTTTGGATCCAGTTTGGCACACATTATTGTCATTCATGTTTACTTGAAAAAGATAAAAGTTTTTTCGCAATTGTATCCGCGACCTTGTTTCCTTCACGATGGATAAAACTACATTTCCATGTGGGTAAACTATTAAGTAAATAAATTATATCTTGAATAATGCTGGCATTGGCCCATGTGATCGCTCCCTGCTTTCCATTGATTGCATTCACCACCTTCTGAATATCTCCTTCCAGGTGAAGATGAGTGATTCCTTATTCTTTTGCCCAAACAACTGGCTCAAAAGCTGCCAATGCCTCCTTTTTCCATTTGATAGAGACATGCATCCCGACCCTAACTAACTAATAAATTATTTGCGTGTTCTCGTGGAAGTAAGATATTGGGACCTTTAATTAGCACCGGGAACTAGGAATTAGTTTTGTCAAATTGAATATTAGGTAGGCAAGCAAACAAATCAAATAAACTACTACTAGTATATAGTTATAAATGGCATGTGTTTAATCCATATAAATGGCAATTTTGTTGTTTTGATTTTTCTCATGTTCATAATAAGACACGAAACACAAAAGGTGGTGGGTAGAACATGACACTTTCAATTACAGCTCCAGAAACAAAAAACAGAGGGGGAAAATCTCAATCTCACAAGTCATAACACCACCAAAGTGACTCAATGAGCAGAGAGTAGTAGACCCCATGGTCCGCATGGCCCCTTTGTTAAGTATAGCAGAGAGAGAAGGCGAACCCTGAATATACCAAAAAGTAGCTTAAAGCTGCAATTTCAGTATACTGACCGGGAGGGACTACGCAGAGGTCCAGTTTTCCTTTCTTTATTCTTCTCCGGAGAAAGAAACAAACGGAGAAGAAGAAGACGAAGACGAAGCAGCAGGAACAGGTATGTTTTCTTTCTCTATTCTTCTTCTTTTGGCGTATAAACTAGTTAGATTTTGATGCGTGCCTTGTTCTTTTGATTTGTTAGTGTAATTTTCTTTTTCATGGCGAAGATACTTTTAATAAGTGAGGTTTTGTTGATGAAATTCCTTCCTGCTACTGCTATAAGAAGTAATAATGTAATTTTTCTGGATGTTTTTACATAATTCTCTGTATTATTTACTATGTTGAGGATTAATGGCGAAGATGTTCTAAGTGAAGTTTTGTGGATTCTGTATCTCTTGATTATTTTGAATTCTGATTTTGTTCAAGTGTTTATATCTGAATTTTCTACTTAATTCAGTTCTCACTTCTCATTATTATACTGATTCTCCGATTTCTTTCATTGATATGTTGATTTTTGGGGAATGTATTTTAAAGCCTTTTTCCTCTTGTTTTTCCCAGTGGAAATTTTGGAAACCGCCTTTTCATGAGCAATTGAAGCCGAATTGAGCTCCTAATTAGTGAAGATGAAGTTCGGAAAGGAGTATTTGTCACAGATGTTGCCTGAGTGGAAGGATGCTTACTTAGACTATAGATATCTCAAAACATTGTTGAAAGACATACTCAAGTTCAAACAGAAACAGGAGAAAGAAGGAACACAGCAGAAATCATTGGTTCGAGATTTGACATTGTACAGGACCTTCAGCGGGTTACACAAACGAAAGAGTCATGATTTCATAAATGGAGGAGATATTGAAGATCAATTTATAATGGTCAAGGAAGTCAAAGGAGCAAACTCGAATGTCAAATACGAGACCAAGTTCATTATACCCTCTGAAGATGCAACTGAACAAGAAGTAGTATTCTTCAATACCCTCGACTATGAATTCAGCAAGGTTGATGTGTTCTACAAGGACAAGGTTGAGGAGGTTATGAACGAAGTCGCGCTGCTTAATAAACAAATGGATGCTCTAATTGCGCTACGGATTAAAGTTGAAAATCCGAATCTTGATATGTCTGGTGCAGTGAGAGAGCTCGTGGCTGATGTTGCTAACTTGGCTACTTCAACTGTTTCTAACCCAAGCACCCCAAGAATGCCAAGTGAGTATCCTTACCATGTATAGAATTGATGAGTCTCCTTTACTGCAATAAGGGTGTACAATTATGGAATCTATTACTTGGCTATCTGCAATTATTTGTAATATTGTTGCTACTAGCTAGTTGCAAAGTTAAACATTTGTATGATTCTAAAATTGCAGGAAAAGAGCAAATGTTTGTGATACAAGAAACGGGGACAGCAGACGAAGAAGATTCCGAGGGCTCTAGTGGAGGTGTGGATGTTGATACAAGTAATGGTGGCAATAACAACTTTAAACCAGCTGCCCTGGAAATTCTTGAACATGTTAAAATCAACAATGAACCAGAAACTCCAAGGTCAACTATAAAAGCCATGCTTCTCAAGGATAAGAAAGATAAGAAGTTGCAATTTAACAGGAAGCAGTTGAAAAAGGCCGAAGAGCAGCTAAAGCAGGTTTTTATTGAATTCCACTGGAAGCTTCGTCAACTAAAACGCTATAGGTACATTACAAGCAATAAATTGGCTTTCAGAATTTTTTCTTTATGTAACTTTATTTCACTTAACATATTATGTTAACTGCTTGATGCACCAGCTTTATGAATCTGTTGGCACTGTCGAAAGTGATGAAGAAATATGACAAGGTCAGTACCTTTGATCATAACAATGCTTTCAAAGGATGTTTACTGTCTTGTGAAGGCTTGTGTTTTACTTTTAATGTTGCCTGCTTTCACTGTATACTAAATGAATTTGACTAGATTTTGATGAAGGATATGTTTGTATTTGTTTTGCGTCGAATTGATTTAGATTACGTTGAGGGGTGCATCAAAATCATACCTACGGGCAGTGGACAACTCTTACATTGGCAGCTCTGATGAGGTTCGTTTAAGTGTGCTCATTAATCAACATTTGGCCAGTCTTAATATTTATCAATACAATAAACGCTTTATCAAGGAAATCCCTCTCAAAAATGGAAAATTTTCTATATACAAAAAAATTAAGCTCAAATTTCTGTGCTGCATATGTTTACCACATTTCGTCTTTACTTTGTTTATCTGGAAACATACTCTGAAATTTTGCACTCGTGTTGTATTCATTGTGACTGTAGCAACTTATATATGCATTTGTGGCACAAATTCTGCTTATGGCTTTAGTTCGTATCACATGTCACCTTGACAGAACTCTAAGCTTTGTCCCATTTTATTTAGCTGTTTGACAAATCTCAGTTATGTAGGGTTTAAAACTGTCACAAATTCAGCTTGTATAATGATTTTGTGTGCAGTATCTTATGTGCTAGTGTCACTTCACAGATTCCTACTATCCTGGAGAGGGTGGAGGCCACCTTTGTCAAGCACTTCTGTAACTCAAACCGCAGAAAAGGCATGAAATCATTGAGGCCAACTGCGAAAAAAGGAAAGCACAAAACAACATTCTTATTAGGTAACTCGAACCTGTTCACCATGAATTAAACTTTCACAAATGAGTTGATTTTAGTTTAACTTCTGTCTCTTTAATTAGGATAAAGTAAAGAATATTGTTTTATTTCTGTCTTAACTAATATACTTTTTTATTCAGGATACTTTGCTGGCTGTACGACAGCTTTGTTAGTGGCTCTTGTTTTGGTAATAAATGCAAGGAAGCTTGTGATTAAGGAAGGAAGCACTCAGTACATGGAAAACATATTTCCACTTTATAGGCAAGTGAAGACATCAGTGACTTTTATCTCTCTTTTTCTTCTCCAATTATTTTAAGTATTCAGTCTATTATGTATTGTCACTTACTGTATAAGCACATTTCCTTTTTAACTGAATTCTTCGTATACCTTCATTTCAGTTTATTTGCATATATCATCCTGCATATGCTCATGTATGCTGTGAACATATACTTCTGGAGATGTTACCGAGTCAACTATCCGTTTATATTTGGTTTCAAGCAAGGGACTGAGTTGGGATATCGAGAAGTCTTTCTCCTCAGTGCTGGTCTGACATTACTTTCACTAGCTGGTGTTCTTGCAAACCTGGACATGGAGATGGAACCAGGCACTCAAAAATATCAGACAATCACCGAGTTAGTTCCTTTGGGATTAGTTACTGTAAGATTTTGAAAGCAGAAGACTCTCCTCTTAAAGCAAGAACTAGGAATTTGCAATACATGACACAACCAATCACCTTTTCTTTGTGTTTCTTTTGCAGCTCGTACTTGCCATAGCATTTTGCCCCTTCAACATTATATATCGTTCTGGGCGATTTTTCTTTATCAAATCAATATGGCGCTGTATTTGTGCTCCTTTCTACAAGGTATCCGATGATTCCAATCCCATTGTAACAAAAGTTGTAGGCTAAACAGATAGCTGAGATTATTTTATAGGTTTTAAATTTTTGCAATCACAGGTTACGCTCATTGACTTTTTCTTGGCAGACCAACTTACTAGCCAGGTATTAATCATGTAAATCTTTGTTGTTTGATAACAAAATAACAAAATATTGCATTTCCTTCACAAAAATTAACTGGTGTGTAACAATTACATTTCAGGTCCAGGCCTTTAGGAGTCTTGAGTTCTATATTTGCTACTACGTATGGGGAGACTTTAGAAAGAGGCATAACAGTTGCCGCCAGAGTGCCATTTATAATTCTTTCTATTTCATTGTAGCAGTTCTCCCATACTGGTCTCGGTTGCTCCAGGTATTACAGTAATCTCATCTTGGGTTGCACTTTTTTTTGACAGATATTCAAGTGTATTCTTAGTAGAAATTTAGGCTAAGGGACCATGTGCAAGTCTGTTATAGTTTCAGAGGCATGTATTTTAACTGTTAGCCTAAAGGACCACCACATTGGCACCAAACCTTTTAAACGTCTTTTTCAGAAAAACAAGTTTTTAGGGACTTGCTACATTTTCAACTGTTCATCTATCTTTAGGATGAAAACAGTAGTAACAAAACCATACTGTAGTTTGATGTGAACTCAGTCTTGCATCGACTTTTAGGACTCAAACCTTGCAAAACTATGTTGCTTGGTTTCACATCAATCTTGTGTGCGTCTGCGAGCATTGTTTGGGTTTAACCCCAGGTCCGCATCAAACTGTTAACTCTGTTAGTATGTGGTTTCTGTATAGTGTCTCCGTCGGTGGGTTGAAGAGAAAGATGTGTCTCAGGTATACAACGGTCTAAAATACCTCCTGACAATAATTGCAGTCCTAATGAGGACAGGGTTTGATTTAGAGAAGGGAACAAGTTGGAGAGCAGTAGCTATAATTAGCTCTGCCATTGCTGCAATCATGAGTACTTATTGGGACATCGTCAAAGATTGGGGGCTTCTTCAACGGCATTCAAAGAACCCTTGGTTGAGAGACAAACTTCTTATATCACACACTAGCGTCTACTTCATAGCCATGGTATGTATGTCACAATCCTATCATTAATTAAGACACGACATTGTATCATCTTTTTAAGTTCAAGATTCTCAAACTTGCAGAATTTTCTTCATTATAATGCAGGTGCTTGATGTTATTCTAAGACTTGCCTGGCTGCAATCTGTTGTAAACTTCCATGTGACATTCTTGCATCGAACAGCCTTAACCACCATAGTAGCATGTCTAGAGATTCTCCGTCGAGGGATGTGGAATTTCTTCAGGTATGTTGCCATTGTCTCATTGACACGTAACACTGAACCATGGAATGTGAATATGGGTTGGTGTGGTCAAATTATGAGATTACTTGACATGGCATGAGGACATCAGCTGCCACATCTACTGACCTAACAAAATGTTGCACATAAATATAGCATCTTAGTTGGTACATTTGTTACTAGATTAGCACTTCACCAAGCCGCTAGGCGCTAACTGGGTACTGTGGATGAATCAGGTTGGAGAACGAGCACTTGAACAATGTCGGGAAGTTCCGTGCATTCAAGTCGGTCCCTCTCCCTTTTAGTTACTATGATGAAGATAGTAGCAAGGATGACTAGAAAATTAACCGATGAAGCGTCGCAACACCTGAAAGGCCTAGGACACAACCGAATGATACCCCCAGCTTTTCACATTTTAGGGGACTTCTATATCAATCATCGAGCAAACTGAGGTTGGTATCTTTTCCACCCATCGAACCCTGTATGGGGATTGATTACAAGATACTACCAATTACCAAGCTTATTTAGCCGATGACAGCTGAAAGACTCGAAAGCTAGGGTCTTCAATACTGGAGCTGGCCCGTTTCAACTTATTTTGGATCAAATATTAGCCTGTGCACCGAAAGAGAAATTTGTTCCAGAAGTTAACAAACGTGAACCAATTTTTTACCCCACTGGAAATCGAAGTCTAAAGCTGTTCTATTGAAATCATTAAGTTCTGGCTACTCCGAGAATATAAGATACATCATACATGTATTGGCAATACCCTGTGGTGAAAGTGTTGGCAGAAATGTATTTTTTTTTGGGGTTTAGCTGGTAAATTGATAAAAGCTATTTACGCATCCCCTTATCAATTGGGGGTATGTGGGTAAAACATGTTATTCTCACCGGCTGATTTTTGCTTCCGAAGATACAGCTGGTCATACAGAGAAGAACACGCATAGGCGGGAAAGAAAGTAATTTCTATTTTGGAGTTTCTCTGAGTTTCCTAATCACTACTTCTATTCTTCTTATAAACTCCATCGCCAATTCCTCCCTGAATTTCACAACACAGAGAAAAAAAAAAGCCCTAAACAACTTGTCTGTTTCTTCTTTCTCCATACTCTGTTTTTTTTTCTCTTGTTCTCAGAAACCCCTAAATCAACAGCGATGTCACTGGATGCTGATGAATACGCTGATCTTTGTGCTGATACTCGACCAGATCCTGATTTCGAAATCAGAAGACTTACAGTTGAATCACCTGCTGCAAAAGCTAAGCGTATTGAATCGTTGAGAGCTAGGTGTGCTGGTCTCATCCATAAATCGGAGGTTTATCTCCATCTAACAGATGAGAGATCTCATTCCCTTAAGATGCGACAAGCCAAATTGAAAAGACAGAGAGACAGGGCAGCAGCAAGATTGGCATTAGAAAAATTGGAAAATTCTATTCAGGTCTATGATCCTCTTGCCGCCATGAGGGAATATGAGATGCTCATATCTTCTAATGCGCCATACAGAAAACTCGATTGGCATCAGTTTCTACAAACTAGTGGTATCTCTATCAAATAAACATAAGTTTGATTTATGTAGTCCGTTTTATCGGTTTTTTTTTTTTTTAGCTTTTCCATTTTAGTATGAAAGTGAAGGAGAGTATGTGGATGATGTAATTATAAGACATTGAAGAATAGAGTCTTTGTACATTGGGCATGACGGGCATATGATCGTGAAGGGTATTAGTGGTGCTAACCTACTAGTTGGGACTTGGGATTGACTGATGTCCGTTGGTGATGTAACTCTGTTTTGGTATTTGAAACTTCTTGAAAATTTGATTTTATTCTTTCTAGGAATGGTTAATTCCATTGATACCCTCTTCTTACCGGAACAGCACTCAAAGCTAATCAAATTCGAGCAGCACCTTTACCTTTATCCAAATCAGATTAATAACATGATGTTAACTAATTTCAGGATTATAATCATCTAAATTAATTTTGTTTAGAAACCATAGTTGATAAAATCCTAATTAAAAAATCATCTTCTAGAAATTATACCCATATTCTTCTAGAAATTATACCCATATTCATGTAAAGCGTTAGAAGCAGTATGCTTTATACACCCTCTCTGTTCCATTTTAGATGATGTTTTTGGAGTTTTCAAACATTAATTGCTATTAAGATAGATGTAGAAATTTTCCACCTATACCCTTAAGAAAAGTCTTCAAACATTAATTCCTATTAAGTCACTTAAAAATAAACTTATAGTTCCAAAACAAAATGTTAGGGTGCTATTGGAAATTTTGTAGAAAATATGAAAACCTTGTATGGTGGAATAAAAAATAACCCTAAAACATCATGTAAAATATAACGGAGAGAGTATATCATACATCACAGATCTTCTCCCACTTTTTATGGCATTTTTCAAACATCTCAATCTTTATCTCTCACTTTCTCTCTTTTAACCTGGAGATAAATTAAGATTCAATTTCTTTTGGGAATCATGGTGTACAAATTTTAGCATACCATAAATCATATGAGGAGCCGATTAAAAAAACAAAAAAAAAAAACATAGATCATATTAGGGTCTCTCAACACCCATGTCCTGTTAATTCAAATCTCTATCTAAATCTTAAATCCATGTCGTTTTAGTATTTGGGTAAAAAAACAGAGCACCTCTTCATCTTTGTAGGTGCAAATAATCCACAGAACTAGGTGGAACCATCCTAGCCAAGGGTGCACCAAGAGAAACAAGTACTGAAAGCACTGAATCACCTCATCAGGCCTGGGCGCGAGGAAAGAGGAACAGAGACAGCTCGAGAAATCGACATAAAGGAGAAAAGCTATGATGTGATGCTCATCGAGTTCGAGGACAATTAATGCACTGACAGGGTTGGTGAAGAGATAAGAGAAGCTCGGTAGAGCGAGACTCGGTCAAGAATCTGAAGGGCGACACCGATCACCTCCACCAAACGAACGACATCGGGTGATGACACCGTTCGGCTAGATAATTCGGCCCGAGGAAAAGTAGAGATCGACCGAAGCACCAAAGAAGTCGCAGAAAAAGAACATCCGTGAAGTCGTACCCGGGCTCAACACCGTAATATCGATGTATCACCACCGCAGCTATAAATAGAGACCGTGTGGGAAGGTAGAGGAGAGGATTTTTGAGGAGATAAGAAAAGAAGTGAGAGAGCAGAGCTGAGTGTTTTGTGAGCGTTGTTGTGCATATTTGATCCTTGTAATCTCGTGTGAAGTAATAAGATCATCCTTTAACCCCCGTGGACGTAGGTAATCATGCCGAACCACGTACTTCTTGTGTTCTTCTATGTCTTTTGTTTATTTATTTCTTAGCATAGATCTTTGGATGTAGTAGTAGGATTTTCTACATTTACATTCTGGCGCCGACTAAGGGGACCGTATAACATCTTCGGATACCTTGAAATCCGTTACCAAAAGAGAGAAATCCAAGCTCCTAAGTCACCTTGCGTGCTAGTTGAAGCTAAGGGAGAAACTCTTTTGGTTAAGAGTGTTGGTAGGCAGAGCTTGTGAGGTTTTCTTATCCTCTTTCCTAGCAAAACCTTATTGAGTTTGATGTAAGTCCGCTTTGTGTTCTTGTCTTTTGTTTAAAGTCGCCAAGACTAAATCATTAAGCTAGGCTGTTTGTTTAAGATGTCTAAGCGAGTTATTGGAAGATCGGTAAGCTCTAGAAATAACATCTTTTGATGTTGGTAGAAGCTAGAAGGAAATTCCATCTCGTTGACCACCATCTATTGATTCAACATCGTTAAAAGAGAGATTCGACAGCTCCTATAAACATCTATTTGATGATAGTCGAAGCTAAGTGAAAGACTCTAACGGTTGAAATGCATAGGTTGTTAGATTTATTGTTTAAGGACTACCTTCGTGTTTAAAAGCTAGATTTCGTTACATTTGTCTTCACTTACTTAATCCTTGAAAAGCTCACGGAGTTTTAGTTCTTCTCACCGAATCAATTCCGTCGAGTAAATGCCCTAAGATCTCTTACCTTATGAGTGAGGGATTCCGATCGGGAAAGTTTGGTTAATCTTCTTACGTCGAGTTAAACATTTTGTGTTGAGTTAAGCTCCTTGATTAAGGGTCGCCTCGTCGTCGGCCTAAGCTAACCGTTATAACCCCCAAAGCTCCCGAATGGATCATCTTTGATGATCGGTAGAAGCTAAGTGGAAACGTTATTTCGCTGTTTAAACCTTCTTAGTAAGTTAACCAAAGTACAATAGTAGTGGAGGCTAGACTAACTCGAAGTCATTGAGTTTAGTTTTCCGGAAACTACAGCTGGAAGGATTATAGTGAGCGCTTAAAAAAAAAAAAAAAAAATTAAAAAAGCCTCATTATGATCCTATACTAAAAAGCCTCACAGCATCAGTAGAAAACCAAAGGAATCCTACGGTACAACCGTCTCCGGGGATTCCCGGCAACTCGTGTAGGTAGACCGTCAGCACAACAGCTGATTGAGGGTTGTCATTATTATCAACCATAGTCAAGAAAGAAATCTTCCAATCTAGCGTACGGATGATTAATGACTTATGGCACTAGGAATGTTAGGAAAAATAATGATTAATGCATAGGGAAAGTACCGAAAACGATGTGTCGAGACAGCTTTTCAAAGATTGTCCTTTATGGTCAAAACCACTTGATTGCTGAGATCAACACGTTAGCATAAATGGAAGTGTACTGTGAAAACTTTTTCCACCTTACACAGCAGAACTGCTATACTTCATCCTTAACCTTTTCGAAAGCAGTTCGAAATAAGTGTTGTGTACTTTGCTGACGTAGGTACGAACGGGCGAGCGAGCCAAGGAACAAAGGCAGTATCGAATGTAATGGCGAGTACCTCCAGACGAGCAGATCCTAAGGAACCGAGTCACAAACGGGATCTAGTATACAAGAAGGACTCACGGATTCCCGACACGAAGATCATCGGCCAAATAACCCGAATGAGACTCAGGCGCCAGTCAAAGGCATGACAACTGTCGACGAGGAGGTCGATCTAGGCCGAGACGATGATCTCCCACCCGGGATGCTGAGGATTAACCCGAGCCAGATGGGGAAAGGGAATGAGGATGACATGGTAGACGGAAGAACTGCATCGGATACTGAGGAAGAAGAGGAAGTGCAGACGATACAGGAGGAACGAGGACGAGAAAGGCAACCGACAGAGTACCAGCACGAACTAGAACGAGAAGGTGAGAGGCTTAGGCGAGTACACCTAGCAAGGGGCGACCACAACCGAGATATTCCCCCAGCAGCGGCCGATCATCCCGTAGCTCTAATCGTTCCCCCCGTTGTTCCCTCGACAAGACCTCCAACTGCACCCCCCCAATGTAAAAGGAAACCAAGTAAATGGCCACTCTAGCCATGAAAGCACCGACCCAATGTTACTTGCTATATTGGCAAGCCAAAGAAGGCAAGAAGACCTTATGAGAGAGATGCAAAGGAGAAACCTAGCTTTAGAACATGAAAACTACCGACTCCGTAACAGGAGAGCGGGGTCGAGAGGATCGTCGAGCCGAGGCGCTTCAAGCAATCACACTCCATCGAGAAACACCCCGCCCCCGTCCTCGAGACGAGAACGCATACCCGACCCTAATCGACCAAGAGGAGGGTATGGGCCAGCCGAGGATTCTTCGACCGAGGAAGAGGCAACCAATGGGGGTACGGATGCGACAACCAAACAAAAGATCGAACAACTTGAGCAGATGGTAAAAAAACTAACAGGAATCAACGAGGATGATAAGCTAGCAGAAGTAATCAGTGAAGCCCAGAAGACACCGTTTACTAAGGAATTGGATCAGGCTTCATTCCCACCCAAGTGCACGTTGCCGATCTTCCCATCTAGGTTTGACGGCACGGGTGACGCGGGAGAACACATCAAAATGTACAGCATGTCCTTGTTACAGTGGAAGAATTATGATGTGGTCATGTGTAAATTCTTCCCAGCAAGCTTGGAGGGCGAGGCAAAGAGCTGGTTCTACACCCTGCCCGATGAATCCGTTGGAAGCTATGCGGTCCTGGTGGAAACCTTCCTTGAGACTTACATGCATAACAGTATTGCTCGGCCCAGAGTCAATAAGCTCTTCACACTTGCACGAAGATTCAGGGAACCATTGCGCTCTTTAACGGACAGATGGAGAAAGTTATGTACGGACATTGGAAAGGTGCCGGTTGATCAACAGATATTCGGTTTTGAGAATTCATTAGGGAGAACAGATCCCATTTGGGTAGCAATGTACACTGAGAAGCCTAAAACATTAAGAGAGATCCGAAAGATGTAAGAGCACTACATCTCCTTAGAGGAGATTCAGGAAGGAGCGCAAGATAGAGGGATACAAGAGGCAAACGCCACAGTAGAGGCAACCCCACGAGAAGCCCCGAAACGATCTGAGAAAAGGCCGAGAACACAACATCATGGGGAGAACAAAAAAGTTTGGGTCGAGAAAGGAAAAAAGCCTCGTCACGAACTTAGATCGTACACTCCACTAAACGCACCATTAGAAGAGATATTCAGAGAAGTCGAGAAGAGGAATGATATCCGATATCCTAAGACTCGGGGAATTCAGTTTGACGAAACAAGGAACCATCCAGAGTTTTGCCACTACCACCAGTTTCGTGGCCATTCAACTAATAACGATTGTCGGGAGGTGAAAGACATCGTCCAGCACCTAATCCGAGATGGATATTTACGGCATTTCGTCAAGACATCGCCGACACCTGCTCAACCCGACGTTCCAGTGCACCAAATAAGAATCAATCGTGGCACCCAGTTCGCCTGCAACACCATATCGCACTCGGGAGGTGAAAGACATCGGGTGATGACACCGCTCGGCTAGATAATTCGGCCCGAGGAAAAGGAGAGATCGACCGAAGCACCAGCAAGTCGCCCGAGAAGAACATCCAGGAAGCTGTACCAGGCTCAACACTGTAATATCGATGTATCACCACCTGCAGCTATAAATAGAGACCGTGTGGGAAGGTAGAGGAGAGGATTTTTGAGGAGATAAGAAAATAAGTGAGAGAGCAGAGCTGAGTGTTTTGTGAGCGTTGTTGTGCATATTTGATCCTTGTAATCTCGTGTGAAGTAATAAGATCATCCTTTAACCCCCGTGGACGTAGGTAATCATGTCGAACCACGTACTTCTTGTGTTCTTCTATGTCTTTTGTTTATTTATTTCTTAGCATAGATCTTTGGATGTAGTAGTAGGATTTTCTACATCTACAATCTTAATATGAGAAATAGAACATACACATATAAAAAAAAATCTTAATTGGGGCAATGAATGATTTGTTGCTACTCTAGTGTTTTATGATTAGGTAAAAATTTAATCATTTTGAAAGTAATTGAAAACTGGAAAAAAACAGTAATTTGTGTATCCGTGGGGTTTTTGAGCTTCTCACAAGATCTATCAATGGTACGGAAGGAAAGATTTTTCAAAATATTTGTAATTGTTTTTCTTTCTGTAAGGGTACGAGTGGAACCTAATCTCGATTACGGAGAGGATTAAGGGATTATTGTTGATTTTATTATTTACTAACTGATTTCAATTTCCAAAGTAACTATAAGACAATTATATCCCTGTTAACTTACAAGTTAACGGACCCTTCTTTGATAGCGTGAATGCGGCTTCATTATAAAATATTGCAAGAAACTTAATTATTTAACCAAGTTATCATTATAAAAGATCTTAGGACCCAAGATCTTAGTGGATTAAATAAATACCCCTCCTTTTCATGAGTCTTCACAAATACCCCTAAGAACTTTATAAATACCCTAAAGGGTATATTTTAAGTTTTTAGGGTATAGTTTTTGGCACATCTAAGATTATATCAAGTCAATTCAACCTCCGTAGGAGGTTGGGTTGACGTTTTCACGCGTCAAAAAAGTAATAGTTCATTTTCATTATCCACTTAAAATAACCTCTTAGGGGTATTTGTGAAGTTCTTAGGGGTATTTTTGAAGACCTTGAAAAGGAGGGGTATTTAATTAAGGGGAAAAATATCCCTAGCCCAATTTCATTTTTTTCTTTCTCTCAAACCCACCAATAAGATTACATATGTTAGAAACCCATAATTAGGTATAATAATAATTAATTACACAAATAACCTTATCTAACTTGAATTAATTAAATTAAGAATATATTAACTTTTTCCTATAAAACACCTACAATTAATAAGGTACACTATAAATCTACATCCCTGATTTAAGCCGTGATTGCATTTTTTTTTGTTAACCCTAACAAGTTCCCTTGACTAAGTCCCTATTCATACTCCCGTAATATAATTGATCTCACTTCACTCCCTAAAGAACCTCTCCTAAATTGTTCTCTCAAGAAAATTCAAGTATCACAATATGAAAAAACTCTTATTATCACCCTTAAAATAACTCCAATTATCACCGAACGAAAATTGAGATAACTACGGTTTTCACAAAATGGTAAAAAAAAAGTAACTTTATTTATCACCAACAATGGAGAAAATTCAAGTTTTCACATGAGATATTGGTGATAATCTAAAAAAAAAAAAAAAAAAAGTTGAAACTTTGATTTTTTTTCACGAAGTTGATCAAAATGAGAAAGTTTTTAACAAAAATAAGAATGGAAATCCAGTTGATCAAAATAACATCGTCAATCAATTGAATATGGACGACAAAGAGTGCTTCAACTACGTATACCATGATTAAAATCTAACCAACATTAGAAAAAGGGAGGAAGCACATGGATTCACGGTACGTAAGACATCTGTATGATTCCAACTTATGTATTTCCAATCTTCTTTTATATGGACAACGACTCCACACTAAACTCATTAATGGTGACCTGATATAAATTAACAGTGAGGAGAAAATTAAAGAAGAGAGAAGAGATGACGAGGATGGGCATGAAAAAATGGTAACAAATTGAACTAATGCGTAACAAACCCACAAAAAAACGCAAGACCAATCAACGGAATATTTATGGATTTTTTTTAAAATCCTTTTTTTGTTAATTATACGCTCTTGGATAAAGGTTAAGTTAGTCATCTTAAAATGTGAAAATATGAATTTAATTTTTAAACTACAAATCTTAACCGTTGATCTAATTTTTTGAAGCCACATATATATGCATTCTTAATGATGGGTTTTCAGAAGAGAGAGAACTCAAACTCGGGTTCCTCAGAAATTTCCACATTTAATTAATGTTCCCTATTTCCCATTCCTTCCCTTCCCCGCCTATGTGTCATGTAGGTATTGATTAAATTCAATAATAATAGGATTCATGTTATTCCATGGGATCAAAATTGACGAAATCTAAGGCGTAGATGAGGCTACATAATGGTGGAAGGGAATGGGAGATACGTGGCACCTTGGAAAGCTGAAATAGCTTTTCTTTCATTTTGGATACCAAGAAAGGAAAAAGCATCAATGTGGTATCCTACTTAAGATGATAGGTTCAATTTTCTTTTATTTCTCTTTCTCTCTCGGGAAAAAAATAAAGAACAGACGAATAAGCATTAATGCTGTTTGGTCCCGCCACTATCTATTGAGATTTGAACATCAAGTTTTTTATCCTACTTAACAAGTTTCCAAACACATGCGGTTACAAACGAAAACAACAAGAAAGGATAATAATGTTTGGGCTTTTTTATAAAGTGGCCAAATTTTTGTATAATTAAGAAAATGACCGTTATTTTTGAAACATTATATAAAATGGTCGAGTTAGACTAAAAAAACGGGTAATGGCAGTTAGTTGTCCACGTGTCATGTTATCTTCTCACTAAAAAGACGTTTAAGTCCCTCCAGCTACTAATGAGTTGAATCTGAGTCACCACCAAGTTGATGTTCTTAACTTAATTGAAGATAAAGAATGAATCGGAGGATTTGATTTTTATGGATCTCATAAGACCAATACTAGGGGATTGGATAAAAGAGCATGTGCAACATTCAAACGCACCAAATCCTCCCTAATCAGGGGGAAGCCTTGCTGCTTTGATTTCCATATTCAGTGGACAGAGTTCCATTATTCCATACCCAGCACTAGCCATTTTCTTTCCTATTAGAACCATTACACTCTCACTCGATTCCACCAGCACTACTTCTCCTTTTTAAGATTTCATCATCTCCCAACCCCATTACTCAAAAACTAATTAATGGAAACCAGTACTTTTCCATCATCATTCAATGCTCGATGCACACACGATATTAAAAGAATATTACAGACTTAATTAGTATTTTCTTACTTGCACTCTTATTCTCAAAATTTCTCTCCACTGGTTTTTCAAGTTTGTTTGGGTTGTAATGGCAAGAACAGAACACCCGAATGAAGAAGAAGGAAAATGGGTTGTGTTGGTACTGTTTTGTTAGGATATGATAGTCATTTCTCCATGAGAAATTGACTTAATCAACGTGATTGAACTATCTGGTGGGCCCAGATGGGAAAACTAAAGGAAAGGCCACTTTGTATAAGAGTTAAAAAAGATGGCCGATTAGTGGTATGGAAGATTAGTGGTATGGAAGCCGGTCATTTTCTTAATTTGCCCATAATGTTTTACTTGAACCAAACCAGATTTACACATGAGTATATACGTGAAACACAAAGTGAGCATACTCACTTTGAACCCCAGCGCTCAAAGCATCAAGCCTTAACAAGCTTATCGCCTCAAGCCGCTCTTAAACTCGAGTGGAAAACGAAACAAAGCAAAACAGAACGGGTGATCCACAACCCAGTAGAGAGATATCGATACGATAATACGAGTACGAAGGAATGCCCAAATACAGATAACGATAATATCTCGAACCAAATAAAGCATAAGCAATGCATTAAGTTATTGAGCACATCCATATCAAAGTACCAAAGGCCTTACAAAGCCAATACACAATCTAAAACATAAAGGCGAAAAAGTTCGTAATAATCTCGTGAGGGTGTGAATAACCAATTGTCGTAGATTATCAGAAAACTACCCTATCGTCCCGGACAATCTTCCGCAGGTCGCCATTAATATGGATTTCCCCTTGTGGGCCCGACAAACTCATTAGTAGTGTTCATAATCAAGAGGATGCTCAATGCAGTTTATAAATAGTTCGGAAACATCATTAAATACGAGTATAGAACAAATCATCAACAAATATTGATTCATAAACCATAAAACCAGCTTACCTTAGATTGTCCCTCATAAAACATGATCATAAATATATTTAAGTATTAAATCATAGAGCTGGGCATAAGCTCATAACCAATAAGTTCATTCAAAACAAAGAGTTTGCATGAAAAGTTCGTTTTAAACCACTTATACTCAAAAGAAATCGAAACTCGGCAAACTTTATCATTTTAGAAACTAGAAAAGAACTCTTTTAATACAAAAATCATTAGCAAAAAGAATGAGTTCATTAACTCAAATATCAAGGAAAAAGAGTGATTCTTAGATAATTTTAAAGAGAGAAGGATAAGCTATCATATAAAAAATATGACCAAAAATAATAAATTCAGAAACATGTATAAATCTCTCCGATAATATCTGATAGTAAAAACATTACAGAAAACCTTCAGATTTAGAAGTCTTCACTTTAAAATTCACACATGCTTCATTACTCATACAAATCTATTGTTTTTTATCTCATTTTAAAGAACAAAAGATATGTTGTTGTATAAAATATATAAACAAAACTAAACAATTCTGTAACATGGTTGAATTTCTTTGTAAAAGACTAACAGAGATAACTTGGTTACAGAAACCTATAGTTTTGGTAGTCCATACTAAAAAATTCACCCAGCCTTCATTATTTGTCGGAAGTCATTGGATCGTGGCTAGTTTTAAAGAATATAAGTCCCTCTTTTACACAAAAAATATAACTAAAAATAAGAGTCACATGAACTGGGTGATAATTTATCCCAAAACAAGGACAAAAGATTGTTTCAGAAATCCCTGAATTGCTTTTAAATTGAGTTTCAAAAGAAAGTAGAGATCAATTACAATAAATTGAGAATACCCATGGCTAATTTTTAGAAGTAATTGAAAAAGCGGGGGTATAACAAACACACCCAATATTTCGTTTAGGAAATCTGTATGGACTAACTCCAATATACTTTCAAGAGAATCAACAAGACAGTCAGACTCAATCAAGGAAAAGTGTATCCAAGAGTTATATCTATGTTTCTTAATGTAATCAACAAATCAAACAGATAGAAATCCGTGAGCCTGATTAATATAAGAAACAACTTGGAATGATATCAAAAACCGGTATCAAGTGTCAATCAATTCAATCAACAACCAAAAGGTTGGATTCAAAAATTGATTGAACTTACGCACAACCTGTGATATTTCAATTATATAAACAAATATAATACGGAAAAGAAATAACACAGACACCAGAGATTTTGTTAACGAGGAAACCGCAAATACAGAAAACCCCCGGAACCTAGTCCATATTTGAACACCACATTGTATTAAGCCGCTACTGACACTAGCCTACTACAAGTTAACTTCTAACTGGAATGTAGTTGAGCCCTAACCAATCTCACACTGATCAAGGTACAGTCGCGTTACTTATGTCTCTGAATCCCAGCATGACTCTACCCACTTGATTTCCTTAGCTGATCTCACCCACAACTAAGAGTTGCTACGACCCAAAGTCGAAGACTTGATAAACAAATCTGTCTCACACAGAAAATTTTATTGAGAAGATAAATCTGTCTCCCACAGAAATACCTACGAGTTTTGTTCCGTCTTTTGATAAATCAAGGTGAACATGAACCAATTGATACACCTACGGACTTTTATTCCCGAAGAACAACCTAGTAATATCAATCACCTCACAAAAACTTAACTATATGGTAGTAGAACAAGTTATTGTGGAATCACAAACGATGAGACGAAGATGTTTGTGACTACTTTTATATCTTACCTATCGGAGATAAATCTCGAGAAAATCTTAGAGAAGATAGTACTCCATACGATATAACAAAGTAAGATCAGAACATGCAACTACAGAGAAAATAATTGGGTTTGGCTTCAGAATCCCAATGAAGTCTTTAATTCGTTAACCTATAATGGTTTTAGGAAAAACCTAGCTAGGTTAAAGGAGAATCGACTCTAGTCGCAACTAGTATCACACAGGAGGTGTGGGGATTAGGTTTCCCAGTTGCTAGAGTTCTCCCTTATATAGTCTTCAAATAAGGGTTTGATAGCTTAAAAACAAAGCAATCAATATTCACCGTTAGATGAACACCTGATCGAAGAGTCAAGCTAAGTTTGCTTGAAACCAAAGCAATATCTCTCCACCGTTAGATATTCTCAGCTTGTTACACACAAATGAAACGTACCTTCATTTGGATATGGGTAACCATACCTAAACGTGTACACTAGGTTGGCTCAACAATTTAACCGAAGTTATCCATATGAACACTTTCATATCAACCTTGTTCATCTTAACACAACTAGTTCAAATGACTCAAATGAAACTAGTTATAGAGTTGTTCAATTGTTTATATTCTCATAGAAGTATACAAGACACAATTGATATGAAAAAACTAGTCATAGAGTTGTTCTAGATCTCATGATAAATTTCAAGGTTTCAAAGAAGGATTCAAAAAAGTTGGGTTCATCTTCTCCTTCTAGCATGAACTACCCATAGACCAAGCCTCTATTAGAATTGGATTCATCAATAATTCTTGTGGTAATTAAGACATTTGAAAGGATTTCTTCTAATGGTTTCATCTTAGAAAAGAAATTGGAATTGATTAGTGGTCATAAAGAAGATTTGGTGTGTTTTGAAAAGTATAATCTTGGAATATAATGTGATAGAGAAATTCGGCTGAAGAATCAAACTGAGAAACGTTGCAAAGAGGACAAGGTACCCGTTAAAAAAGAGCTTGACTCAACAATTGTGATTCTAGCGCAACGAATTAGGGATATCTTATCTAATGATAAACGTGATCCTGATACATTATCGTTTTGTCATAAAAAAAGGTAATGAAGAAGCTCAATGCTTCAAGTGCTGAAGATTCAGACATATAGCAAAACATTGTCCCAGCAGAAGAACTCAAAAGTGCAACAAGTCTTATGTCACTACTCTTGATGATATTTCGGAGAAAGAACCCTGTGAAGGGATATCTAACTGTAATGCACTTCTTTCCAACTCTACCAGTGATGAATCCTGTGAGTCTAATCAACTCCTAGAAAAACTTGAGTTGGGAATTAAGGAAAATAAAAGGCTAAGCCTAGTACTTGACCTTTCAGATAAAACCCAAAAGGTAAAATCTGAGCAAGGTAAAATGGTTGAAAAACCAAGAGGGTCAGAAACTAGTTTTTCTGGTAATATACTAAGTTCTTCTTGTAGAGAAAGTAACCATGCTGCAATCTTCCATGGAAATCTCCAACAAAATAAATATATCAAAGCTCTTCTCAAGAGGAAAGAGATTTTGAAGGCCGGTAAGTTTACTAGATCTCAAAAAGGAATTGCAAACTCATGCAATTATATGAGAAAGAAAGAACGTAAGGAAACACAATCTATGGTGTTCATAAGTCATCCTAAGGATGTCTTTGTTACCTGTGGTGAGAATATTTCTCATCCCAACACACACTAATTGTGTTGAAAAATGCATCCTCACTTGTTGCCCAAAATTGTGATTGTGAGGAAGCATAAATTTGGGCAGGATGTACATATCTTTTCTTTAAAGTAAAAAATATTCTTAATCGATATCTCTTACTTTTGGGAAAAATATATTTGGTTTCCATAAACCCAATTTCATCTTGATTTTCTCCCATATTATATACTTTTTCTTGTCCAAAAGAAGACTATTTTGTTTCAATGGAAAAATCGGTAAAATAAGAGTCATCTCTTGATGATTTAGCACTTTGTGCATCAGTTATGACTGAAACTCATGATGTCTCTCTTCATGATAATTCTCAAGATTCTCTAAGAAAACAGATTCTTACTGTTAAAGGTTGCATTAGATATCATGAGCTGATGATAAAGGATTCAAAAGAATTACTAGCTAATCTTCACTCTGTTTGTTTGAGATGAACAAATTGTCTCTTTTGAAAAGGAAGTGCTCGAGGGAAGAATTTGAATCCAGTTTTTGAAAGCAGTCTTCATAAGAATGAAGATTAATTTGTCTTCAAGAGAGAAAATAGACATCAGTTTTTGATTTCTTTCAATAATTGTATAAGGTATATTATGAATAAAACTAAATTATTTATGAATAAAATTATTAGTTTATAATTTTTCTTGTGATAGTTTTTCACTTACATAGCCTGTGCTTGAATGCTTTATCTTATTGCTATGTATGTTTATGGGATGTTTGATTTCGGTTTTCTTAACCTTGATATTCGATCTCATATGTTGTGAACCCTTATGGTTTGGGTGACTTTTTGGTTTAGCGGGATTAAGTTCTAGCCCATGTTGGTAGTCTTTATCAAAGGATCATAAGGGGTTCCGATTGAAACTCATGTGTGAAAAAGTCACAATATGTTGAAGCGTTTGGTTTAGCATAAAAGCTGTAAAGATCCTAAAGCACGTCAACACTATTTGACCGGTCAAGAGACTGTTTAGCCGTTATTGACTTGATTAACTAAATATGAATCATAATTGATCGAAATTAATAAAATAACCGTTAGACAGATCTCGAAAATTTACTTGGAATAGACTACTGGACCGCGTCAATCGGATATCGGGAGGAGAAGATATCACACTCGGAATCGAAGTCAAAATTAGTCACCTTGACCGTTTGACTAGGCCGGACCAAGATCGTGAACTTTGAGTAGGACCTATGGTTGGCAGAAGTTATACCTTAACAATCTCTAAGGGTTGGTATTAATAGAACTCAAAATGGTGTATATGAGGTGTAAGTCTAAATTATTAAATTAACATTTTTATTTAAAATGAAGTCTATCTCTTCAAATATTTAAGGTGCTGTTGTTGAGGAAATGGAGGAGTGAGTCATTCTTGTAGTCAGAGTTTTGATGAATCATTTAAAGAGTGATGGAATAAAAGAATTACTGTAGATATTAGGAAAGAAAAATCTTTAAAAGACAAGTACGTAGTAGTAGAGTTCCAAGTGGAAATTGTGAGTGAGAACTTGATAGAAAGCCATGGATAAGGGATTAAGGTAAAATAGAAAGTAAAGAGAGTATCTAGAGTTTGAAGTTAATACAAAACAGAGGAAGAAAGTATCAAACATGTTAGTGGTGATGTGAAGGAATACGAGATTATGATATGCATGGTAAAAGTAATTATGATTGTTATGATGGAGATGATGAATCATGCCCAAATGATCAAGTTAGTCTATATTAACAACGAACGATTCAAGGATGAACCAGTGGATTGAGGAATACAAGGTAGGCGTGGCTTGTCGTCAAATCAGGTGGGAACTCTGTAACCTTCTTGTAATCGTTAAGTTTACTTTATGTACGAGCATGATGAGGCTTTAATTTCTATAAGCATATTATTTGTAATTCAATGGGTATGTTGTCTAATATGCGTTGGGTGGTTTCCCCGCGAAGAGTGTCTGTGTTTCCCCATAGTTGTTGGCTAAGTTTAGTAGGGAAATGCTACGTTGTTTGAATATTACCTAGTAGTCCGGCTTTACCCCGGTTGATTATTATTACATTTTATTGTCTTAAGATAGTAGTCTGGCTTTACCCCGGTTGATTATTATATATATTATTTTATTTGGGAAAGTCACTCATGTGCATATTATACTTGATTGTGCAGTCTTAGTAGTATGACTGGGTTACTATGACCTTGACTTAGGAAGAAATTCTAGGTTCATGACTGGATATGGTCATTATTTGGAGACTTCGGTCTCCGAATAATGATTGGGACTTTTGTGAACCTGATGTGCGGGGTCAGGTCATAGTAATCAAAACCTTATTATATTCTAGACTTAGATGGTGGCTTTTGGATTTATGAGGTGTACCCATTCCACGATAATATTTTATGGTACTTGGATTCATGTTATCATTTGAGACTGGAGTTATTCCTGGCATCTTCTTCTCCATTGAGTGAGACGAGGTTAGGATAACATAGGTTTAGGTTGTTTAATTCGTTTCTCGTAGATCCATCCGGTGGTGGATCTTTCACGGATATTGCCACGATGGACGTAATATATGGGGATGTGAGTTCAAGCAATCTTCTGCTCTATGTTTTGTGTAAAAGATGTTTATCGTTTTTTTAAGTAGAACCGTGATGCATTTTAGTGATTACTTGAATGTTATAATGGTATCCACTGAGCCTCCTTTTGGGATGATGTGCTCACTCGTTCCCACTTCAGTTTCAGTATTCAGAAGAAAAGGGCGCGCGAAGATATACGTTCTCAAAGCTTAGAATCTTATTAAATGTTAGTGATATCGTGTATCTTTTATTATGTTTATCCTTTGTTAATTTGTTAAACAACACATTATTATATTTATATCACTTGAGAGATTTTCATTTATATAATATCAGAGTGTTTGGGTTTTGTATTGGGATTAGTTTATATAATTATGATTATTAAATTGGGTAATCTTGATTTGTTGCTTTATTAGGTTGTAATCAATTATCTAAGTAGGTGATTAGGTTGGGGCGTCACATTTTGGTATCATAGCACACTATTAGATCTTACATGGGAAACAATAGATAATAGCTAGTGCCAGTTAGTGTAATAGCTTAGTTTAGAACTTAGATAGGTTGTGAGATAAATCTTAATCACTAAAAGCTATCAATAACTAAAATATTCTTTTGATTGATTGTTCGTTTTCTTGTGGTGTGTGTATAGTGTGAAGTAAAAATTGTAAGTCAAACTAATAGTATTATGAATTAGAAGCACATTGAAGTTAGAGAACAAATAGTTTGGAATTATGTACACGTAGTGGAATCCAACACTAGAGAAATAGTGAAGTTAGTAATTTTGATAGATGTCGAATTCCTCTAGAAATATATTGAGTAGGGCTGTCAATGGATAAATATCCGCCGGATATTGGCCATACCGATAAGGTTAAGGTTAAGGGTTAGCGAACATCCGGCGGATATCAAAAAATCCAATTCGATAAGGTTAAGGTTAAGCTATCGGATATCGGATTTTTATCCGTTAAAATCCGATAGGTACAAGACAAGCACTTGCAATTTCATACTACAAGTTCAGGCATACAGAGATAAGATAGAAGAATTGAGTAAGAAATTGGAAGAGAAGGAAGGAGAAATGGAAAGTCTTCAAGATCTTAATCATACTCTCATTGTGAAAGAACGTAAAAGCAACTATGAGCTGCACTTAGTTTTCTAATTTTGACATGACCCTTCATCTTCTTGTGATCCGTATGCTGGTTTTCCACTATCTGAAGTCACGTAAACAGCGTGCAGCCTAGTATTTTTTATCAGCTCAAGGAAAGGATCAACCTGCCATGGAATTTTTTAAATTAATATCAAAATTTCGAGAACCAGAAATTATCTTCCACCAAAACTTCAAGAGAGACGAAGTGTAGGAGGCTGATAGACACATTTATGTGTTTATTTTGATCTCAATTCTCTGTAATGTTAGTACTCGATTTTGCGCTTATTTTGGTATTTTATGTCTTTGTAGGTGTTTTTGGAGAAATAAACTTTTGCGGCGAAATTGGCTCGAAAAGTGGTATTTGCGCTCGTGGGAGAAAATTACTATTCGGACCTCTCATTTGGATAAGGGGCGCTTTAATTACTAAGGGGTACACCATTGATAAAGGGCACCCTAATTGTTATTTACACTCCAAGACACCCAAGTGTTAAAGGCACCCGACATCGGGATAAGGGGCACTCATCTTCAAGAATTCAAAATGTTATTTTGGCGGGAAAACTTGACAGTCTACTGGCAGAGTTTGGATTCGATTTTGAACGTGATCTAAGGAGACTCAATCACGGATTTTGGTTAATTTAGGCATGTTAGGGATAAACAGGCTTAGTATGGGCATTTGGATCGATTAAATTGGGTCACGTGATCGAGTTTGGCTCAAACAGGGGAGGATAGTTTTCTCGGGCTTCACAGGAAAGATTTAAGCCGAGTTTTGATTGGAGTTTTTCACGAGGAAGGGACTGTGGTGAGTCATTGCGACAAAGCGAGGGAGAGTGACGTGTTTTGAGAATTAAAAAGAAGAAGAAAATCTTAGTATATTTGGTAGAAATCTAAAACGAGGGGAAGCAATATTGTTCTCGGGTATATATATATATGGAAGTAATGTGTGAGTGAAAGAAGAACATGCAGACATCATTCGTATCTACTAAATGTAGAGAGTTTTGAATAATTCAAGAGAGTATCAACTACTGAGACAGATGGCAGCGTATTTAGATGAGAAAGAATAGAAAAGTCCGAAACTTTGGTGAGGAAAAGATAAATCATTGAAGATATTCTCGTGATATGTGGTGTATAAATAGGACCTTTGGGGCTCAACGGTGAAGACGGAGAGTTTGGGGAAAGCAGAGCGAAGAAATCACGGCTGCGAGAGAAAGTTGCGGCAGCGTGATGAAGAGGAAGAAAAGAGTTGCGGACGACACTTGAAGTGTCGTTCAAGAACACGAAGAACGATTCATGAGGCAGAACTTAAATTCGGCGACAGCAGATCTTAAATTCAACGACAAAGTGTCAATCAACTATCGTTTTCTCTTGTGATGACGCTTGTAACACCAATGACAAGCGTTACAAATCTCTGATTTTATACAATTTCTTCAATAAAACACCTATTTGAGCTATGGATTATTATTTTGTGCGTGTTTCGATATGAGGAGCTAAACCCCATGTTTGGGATGACGGAGGAAGCAAATTCTCAACACCTTGTGGTAACTTTATTTAATTCTTTTTACGACTTTTGCATTAATATAATTTGAATTATGATTTTAAATTAATTAGTTGTGATTTAGTTTGATGGGTTATGCTTAGCTTAGGTGTTTTGATAATCCATGCTTACCATTTACAATTAATATTTTATAAAATCTACCTTGGCAAAGATTTAGAGTCAATAGTTATTGTTTTTGGAGCTGTTATTGTCTAAGAATTAATAATTGAACCACAGAAAAAGAAGTTTGGTGGAATCCTGAGTCCCAGTAATCTCTCAAAATTATTAAAATCTTTTCTTTGTTTCTAGTATTTTATTTTAGTAAGTCTTAAAATCAACCTCAACGAGTCCGAGCGAACGATACTCTACTTACCACAATTAAAACTACATCAGTTTTTGGCGCCGCCGACGTGGACTTGTATTTAGGTTTAGGTTTTAGGTTTTGTATATATTTTATTTTTATTTAATTTTTGTTCTATTTTACGTCTTTGGTGTTTTTGTTTTTGTTGTGCAGGTTTTGCTTGAAACGGAAAGTGGAAAGTCGAACTTGCCAAAAAAAAAGGAGAAAACCGGAGATATTATTTTTATTAGTTTTTTTTATATTTCTTTTGGACTTGTATATATTGTTTGTTTATTTTTTTTACATTATTTATTTATTAAAAAAAAAAATAACACGTGCACACACCAATTGCATCGTCAAACTACCGATTTTAGGAAAACTCGTGGATTAGTAAGCTGAACCCGTGCCTTGGGCCTTATGGGAGTTACCAGTTGAAAGTCCACAAACCTCAGCCTCGTACCTTTGGGTATATTTTTTGTGGTAACTTCGAGCCTACCCATTTTAGTCGACCTTGCATTTGCATTTGCACAAAAATAATGTCGAGCTCGGTATTACAATAGCCAATACAATGAATATCCGACCGATTTTCTAATGGACACTACTACTTTGACCACGGTGTGCATAGTGGTTGGGAACACCAACCTTATCAAGGTTATGGTTCATATCATAGTGAGCCCAATTACTATTCGCACGTGCACAGGCAATATGAGCAAGAAAATAAGGAATATTATAGTACTAGTACCTCGTCTTTGGACGACTTAATTAAAGAGTTAAAAACTAGTCCTTATTATGATCCTTCTGGTCCTATTCGTCCTCTAGAAGAGTCTCTCAAGATAATAGCTGAGAAAACTAGGGTTTTGTTAGAGACGAACGAAAGAATTGCTCGGAATAATCTTGATTACCAATTTAGCCTTAAAAATGAGAATAGTTATTCGCATAATCAAGATGACGAGGTTAGAATTGGTAACACTACTGTTTAGAAGAGGTTCAACCATTTTCATGTGATGATGATTACGATGAGGATAGTGTTGATCAAGAATCTGATAGGCATAGTAATCAGGAAATTGTTACTCCAATTGAGCTTTATAATGATAATATTTCTAGTTCAAATCCAAATAATTTTAATAATTATTCACCTATTCAAAAGGACGAGGATTTGACTAGAGTTACTCCCGTTTTAGACGATGTAGTATTTCCTTTTGATTACGAAGCTGATATTGGCTTAGAGGAACGAGTTTATTCTAAGAATAATATTTTAGAGTCTACAGATTTAGAAACAACAGTCTTAGGCAGAAGAAGAAGATGAACTCGGAGAGCTTTTAAACATGTATGAGGATGTGTCACTTTGAATATGACCTCCAAGAAGCAATTGACCATTTTCAGGATTCTGATGATCTAGAAATTAAGGAAATTGTAGCTAGTCTATCTAGAGACACCCAAAACTCTAAGTGTGGGGGTGACTATCATTCTCCATGTGCCTTACCTTTAGCTCTTCAGAGATCCTCACTTGGGACTTTATATATGTGCCTCAACCATTGTGTCAGATTTCCTTCATACTAGTTCATCAGAACCTAATAATGTCCAGGAAGAAGTTCGGTTGTTAGAAACCCATCCTCCGGTTCTTTGTGGTTTACTCGGAGCTATGATACCAAGATTGACTTTGTTTTCGCACCAAATATTTTTTTCTTCCAAATGTGGGAACGTTTGAATTTGAAATGTGTCAATTATTAAGTTCGAGACTAAACCTAATTATTTTAGGAAAATAGAATTGACACATTTGCTTAAGAATGACCACCACTCTCATTATGTTCAACTCGTGTAAGTCAAATTTGATTGACTTAGAGGATCCTCAATTATTCGGAGTTATTATTATGTGCTTCTAAAATTTTAGGACCTTAGAACCGATATTTCGGATCTTACTTATGAGGAGGGCAACCCATAAAAATATTTTATTTAGACCCCTTTATTGAACCTGAACCTGAACCACAACTAGATGTAGTTGTCTTAAACAGGAAACTAGGCAAGGGTGTGCTATGTTTATCCTTGGTTTGTTGCAGTTCCCTTTTATCTGTGTTAACACTTTTTGATGCAGATGATCCACAGTTGTTTCGGTTATTGCTTTATGATATGAAGTGATTAGTTCTTTCTTATGTCATCAAGACGTTAAACTTAGCACTTCTTGGGAGGTAACCCATGCTCATGCAACACGGTAATATCTTTCCTTAACTCTTTTCTTCAAATGGTAACAGATTTCTCCTTGTTCATGCTTTTAAATTCATCTTTAGAACATTGAGGACAATGTTAGATTTAAGTTTGGGGGTGTGGGAGAAACTTTTTAGTTGCAATAAATAAACTCCAGAGCCTAGAAATTTATGTTTATTAAGGATGGCACTAACCAATCTAAGTGGATGGAAGCATCTTGATTGTAGGAGTTGAGGAACCAATCTGATTAGATGGCAACATCTAAAGAGTCTATTCATAAAAGCACAGAGCTCAGGTGTTAGAATTAAAGAAAAAAAACATGGTAGTTTCGCCATATCTCGTTGAATCCTTTTCACTTCTATTTTTTGTTTGTTTTCTTCAAAATATGTTTATCTAAGTGATTAGGTGGGGCTCACGATTCAAGTTGTTACCAGTGCTAGGGTGAAATAGAGTGATTGCGATAAATAAATAAATAAATAAATAAAAACTGAAAAAGTGAAAAAAAAAAGAAAAAAAAAATTGAGACCAGACCATCCGACCAATAGGAATAAATTCAATAAAGTCCACCACTTTGGAACCCTTGTATATGCGATTGTGTTGACCTAGAGTTAGGATTATCGACCACTGGTTCCCTTGTATATGCCAGTGTGTTGATATTAGTCCAGACGATATCTCATCCATTAGGATAGGTTCGTTTTGGCGGTGGCCTTGAGGCAGAGATATGAGAAACACCGTTCACCTAGACAACATCAAAACCATCTACGTTTTCTATATCCATTTCTTAATCTATCCATGTGATTGGTTGACTCGGTTATGATGTCCGAAACTATCCGAGTAGAGCTCGTGACTTATATATGAATTTTAGTATGCTTGAGTGCAAACTCGTGTATACAAGAATTGGAATTTCGCATCGGTACTTCCTCCTGTAGTCGATAAGTATGCCAACCAAGGAGATTCTTTAGTGCCTTCAAGGTTTTGCGTAGATAGCTAGGGTATGGAGTAAAGGTTTTGTGGGTATATCTCTTGTAAACCCTCCCGAGACTATAACTCGGCCACTAGGGCCACCTAGGGGTTTAAAGGCTTATTGCATGCGCTAAATGCAATCGACGATGCTGCGAAAGGTGAGTTAGGATTTTATTTTATAGATTTGATTTACTCGGGACTAGCAAATAATAAGTTTGGGGTATTTGATAGGCAGCATTTATGTGTCTATTTTGATCTCAATTCTCTGTAATGTTAGTACTCGATTTTGCGCTTATTTTGGTATTTTATGTCTTTGTAGGTGTTTTTGGAGAAATAAACTTTTGCGGCGAAATTGGCTCGAAAAGTGGTATTTGCGCTCGTGGGAGAAAATTACTATTGGACCCCTCATTTGGATAAGGGCGCTTTAATTAATAAGGGGTACACCATTGATAAGGGGCACCCTAATTGTTATTTACACTCCAAGACACCCAGGTGTTAAAGGCACCCGACATCAGGATAAGGGGCACTCATCTTCAAGAATTCAAAATGTTATTTTGGCGGGAAAACTTGACAGTCTCCTGGTAGAGTTTGGATTCGATTTTGAACGTGATCTAAGGAGACTCAATCACGGATTTTGGTTAATTTAGGCCTGTTAGGGATAAACAGGCTTAGTATGGGCATTTGGATCGATTAAATTGGGCTGTGTGATCGAGTTTGGCTCAAACGAGGGGAGGATAGTTTTCTCGGGCTTCACGGGGAAAGATTTAAGCCGAGTTTTGATTGGAGTTTTCACGGGAAGGGACTGTGGTGAGTCTGTTGCGACAAGGCAGGGAGAGTGACGTGTTTTGAGAGTTAAAAGAAGAAGAAAATCTTTGTATATTTGGTAGAAATCTAAAACAGGGAAGAAATATTGTTCTCGGGTATATATATGGAAGTAATGTGTGAGTCGAAAGAAAAGAACCGCAGACATCATTCGTATCTACTAAATGTAGAGAGTTTTGAATAATTCAGGAGAGTATCAACGGCTGCAGATGTAGTAGCAGGATTTCCCACACTACACCCCTTACTCGATTTTGCTTAATTAATCCATTGGAAGATGTAAGGAAGAACCTTTTAAGATCAAGAACATTTATTGATTGAATTTATGAATTGTTTACACAAGAAAATAGAATTACACTTAGAAATTAATACACTCTTAAACTTTCTCTCTCCTAATGACTTGCCCAACAATTCTAAAAAGATCTCTCCCTCTCAACAGACTCACTCGACCCTTTATATAGGGTAATACATAGTGGATGACAAACTAAGCTATCCTTTATTTTCGGAATGTCTCATGAAGTGTCGCAGATGTACAAACATTCAATCTCGCGACACTCCTTAACCCTCGCCAAGTTCCACGTCTTTCCTTTATGTTTTGTGTGTCGTTATTCATCGCGTCGTTTATTTTAGTTTCCTGCGACTCCCTCGCGACATCGTTGTTTATTAACCCCGCGAGCCCTATGTGTTGCGATATTATGATCCTACATCTTGCCTCTTTTTCCTTGAATATTGCTTGAAGAGCGATCTTTAAGGAAAAATCTGTTGTTGTAATAATCTTTGGTCTTCGCTGATGAAGGAACAAGCAGAAGAATACTGTTCTTGAAAAGTACGTACTTGCCTCTATTCTTTTGTGAAGTTCGAAGCTTCTTTGAGATGTACATTTAGTATCGATTCTTGTCTTTCCTCATATTTCTCCTGCGAAGGGAAGAGTATCATGAGAGTGATTCTTTTGATTTGTCATGATTGTTTATCTTTATCATTTGATTTTGTACTTTTACACGGATTTTGATTATTAATGTCTTTTCTTGACACGTCTCTTTCAACCGTTTATTCTTGACCGTTCATGTCTCTTCTCGCATTAAATGACCTCGTTTTTCTCGAGGATCTTTTTCCCTATATATAGTTTTCTTTTCTTCTCCTTTTCATTCTTTAGTTTCTCTCTGCAACTTCTCTTTGATTTTCTCCTTCCGCAATTTGCGCTTCTGCTACTGCAAATCTTTTCTTCATCTTTTCTAACGCTGATCCTAATCTCCAACCTCCCATCCATTCCCATACTGATAATGGCCTCTATGAGTCGAGCATACAAGTCTTCTTTTGAAGAAGTTAAACAGAAATTGATGGAGACGGGTTTTACTCTATCAACCATTCCCAATCAAGAACCTTCAACTATTCTTTCTGCAAAATTGTTTTATGATCATCACTGTGATGATCAAAAAAATTATTGTCTCATTGGTCGGCTTCTCGCAGGACTTCCCATCCCCTTATACAATCCTGAGATGCCTTTATTTTATGAAATCCTGGCCCATGAAAAATTCTCTCGAGCTGTGTATCAATTAAGTGGCGATTGCATTCGCCTGATGCTTGAGTTCGCGAACCGCGGTGCAGGCAAAGGATCTTTATACCCTAATTCTGTCAGAAACCCCCAATTCGCAGACTTGGAAATAGTTGCTGAGAAGTACACTGTGGAAAACTTTTTTGAAAATTACACAGTGATAACTATGGTGAATGTGAAATCTCGCTGGGGCATTCGCCTGAAGAAAAAGGATAATGTCCCTGAAGATAAATTACTCATGCAGGACATCGATTGGCACCCAGGCAATAATACTTCTCCTCGTCATTCCAAAGATGAGAAATGGTGGGTTGTACCCTTGATCTTAAACGGCCCTTACATCGCGGGCTCGCATATTCTTCCTGCGAATCTCGCGGGATATCATCCTTGGGAATTCAACTGGCCTGAGAAGAAGAAAGAGGTATGTTTCCTACTTCAAATTTTTGCTTTCGCAACTTTCTTTCTATAATTGCTGAGTTTGTGAAATCTTTCAGATAACCAGGTTGAGAAGAAGCTACAAAAAGGATCCGTCGGAGGATACTCTGACATTGCTTCGATCACTTACGAGTGAAGTAAGAAACACTTCTTTTCTTTTTATTTAAAACAATATTGTTGCCTCTGTTTCTTATCTTTATGTATATTCGAAGGTTGGAGTTGAAGAAGTTGAGCGTGAAGAGTAAAAGTAAGGGCAAAACTGCCGCCGCAAGAATAAATCTTCTCGCTCCATTAACTAAAAAGCGAAAATTCAATCTTCTTCTCGCCTTAACTCAAACTCTGAATCTTCTGATGAGGATGACCATGATTCGAATCGTTCTCTTGCTAAAGAAACTCTATTGGCCGGTTCTCCTATGGATCGGTTATCTAGCATCTTCTCAGACTCTTTCCAAGGAATGGGAGATGCTCCCCTGGCTTCTCTTTGCGGGACTCTCGCAAATGTGTGTAATGCTGCTTTACTAGAAGGCAATGATTCTTTCAATGGAGCTTCTAGAGTCGTGTCTCCTGACTTGTTGAATGCACTGGGATCTTTGGTACGTGTGCAGCCACATTTTTATATATATATTAATGATTTTCTAGAGTCGTGTCTCCTGACTCTCGCAAAAGTATATATATTAATGATTTTTCTATTTCCTTTTATAGGTTGGAAGAACTTCCTTTGTAGTTGCCTCAGATCTCGAGAGGAGACGCAGCAATCTTGAGAAGAAGAATTCGCAATTGAGCAAGAAGATTCGAGAATTAGAGATTGAAGCTGCGTCATCTCGCGATAAAGATGAGAGAATTCAAAAGTTAAATACCGAACTTGACTCTCAAAGGGATAGGGTGTCCACTCTTCGAATGCTAATCAAAGCAACTTTACGGTATAAAATTTTTCCTTCTTTTATTACTTCTATTTTATCGATCGCATATTGCCACCTAACTTATTACCTTCGCAGATGTATATAATCTCTCCGATGAGGCTATTCTTCTCCATACATTTCCTGAACCTATGGATAATGACCTTCTTCTCGCTCACCTTAATCAATCTCTAAGTAGTTCCTCAGATAAAACTAATCTCCTTTCATTAAAGGATCTTCAATCCAAATATCAACTGTTAGAGATCGAACACAGATCTAGTTTAAATTTAACTAACCGCTTTAAACGAATGTACCTTGATTCCGAGGAGAAAATCAAGATTTTAAGGAAGAAAATTAGTGATCTCATAGATGAGAAGGATCGCATTACTAACAGAGGTGCACAGGCGTTAGCAGAATTTCACAAATCTCTTCTCGGTGTGCAAGTTGAACGAGATGAACTCCTTCATCAGAATACTATTCTTAAGCAAAATGAGAAGAGCAAGTTCGTTCTCTTTTGTTATTAATAGTGATGATGAATTCGCACGGGCTGCGAAAGTTTTAGATAACGCCAGAATAACCTAGGTGTTGACGTTAGTCTTCATGCCGAGCATACTTCCTTGATTAAAGATATGATATCCGATAGAGAAGGTTTCTTGTTATACCTCCATCGTTTCTTACTTGTTGCATTGCCCGTAAATTATTAACTTGTTGTTACTTATTTGCAGTTAATCCGAGAAGAGGCTTCATGTTAGAATTAGAGAGCTTGAATTCGAGAAAGAACAACTCGCCAGAATTTTCCAATGAGAATTGAAGAACTCGAAATCGAAAAACAACAGCTCGCCAAGAGTCTCTCTCTTCGTAATAACAAGTATTCCAAGTTGAAGAAACAATTCGAAACGACAGTGGCGAATTTTAACAATGATGCAGTTCGTTTTCGCAATGGAGCTATGGAATATGTTTGTAAAGACCACAAAATCCCTCTTCATTCATATCCCTGGCTCCTCGAAAAGGTTCCTGAGAATCCGCTTTTGTCTCGGATGTTTCTGATAGTGAGGCTAGCGAAGGGGAACATTCTGGCGATGAGAATAATATAACTGAAGAATCAGATGAAGGAGAAGAATCACCCAAGAGATAACTCTTTTTGTTTCTTTCGCTGTCTGTAATATTTGTACATTTCTGTTGTTCATAAATTCAATCTTCATTCCCCTTTTTCGGCAGTTCTTTTTTGTAATATAATTAGTTAGCATTATTGACGTATACTTCTTGCATCTGAAGATGAATAACAATAATCCATCTTTTCCATTCCCATCTTGCCTCTGTTATTTATTTTCAGATGGAAGATTTTAGTTGTCTTCATGAATTGAGAATTCTATATCTTTTGTCGCGACAAAGTCGCAGACCGCCTTTACATTTTCATGTAATGGCTCATTAACCTTGCCTTATCTTCATAAATATATTTTATTTCTTCTCATGGCGACAAGGTCGCAAGCCGCCCTTACATTGTCAAGCAAAGGCCCATTGACCTTGCCTTATCTTCATAAATATATTTTATTTCTTCTCATGGCGACAAGGTCGCAAGCCGCCCTTACATTGTCAAGCAAAGGCCCCTTGACCTTGCCTTAGCATTTTTGTGGGGTCTTCCGAGTTAGACCTCCCTAATTAGAGGTCTTCTCCTGCCACCTTTTATTGCGACAAAATCGCAGGACGTCTTTACATTTGCATGTAAAGACCCATTGATCTTGTCTTATCATTTTCCAAGTATTTTTGCCTCTAGCAGATGTTTTAGTTGCGACAATATGACAGGCCTAAATATCCTTGCGAACATAAAGCCCCATGACATTGCCGTCGTGCGACGAAATCGCAGACGTCCGTACACTTTCGTGTAAAGACCCATTGATCTCGCCTTACCCTCGCGTTAGTATTATTGCCTCAAGTAGGATCATTGCACAAATATGACGAGCCTAAATTCTCTTGCGAAAACATAGGCTTATGACATTTGCGTCTGTTTTGACACTTCCCCCCTAATGGAGAGCGTCGCCCTTATCATCTCCCCGGTTGCCCCTTCAAGGAGGCGAAACATCGGCCATACAAGACTAGCTCCTCCCATCCGGTCTTAACAACAACAAGTTGTTTTCGCAGCCTCTTATCCCTTATACCTATATGGTTTATGGTTACGAGATCGCACCCTAAGTGGAGTTTTCTTCGGCGAGTGCAACGCATGCCAAGACTTGCCAAGAATGGCCAGGGTAGGTTCATCCATCCCGGCACTCGCTCAACCGTGTACCTCGGCGCCTTGAGCATGCACCGACTCCTTGGAAGAGACCTCGGTCGCCCAACCGTGGTATAACCTACATATATAGTTGGGAATCCAAGGTATCTCTCCGGATAGGCTTTCATGGGCCCCAAATTTTCATGACTCGAAGCCGGGAGCGGTGTAACCTTCCCCCCGAGCCATGTCGAGAGATACCCCTTATATGACGCACTTTAGGTCTTACATTTGCCTCTTACGAAATGTTATTCGCGAACTAGGGTGTACGCCATAAAGGTTCGTCCCATTCTTTTACTCATTCATATTTGTTAAATCATTCAATCATTCATGTTTCATTATTTGTTGATTCTTGTTTGCGAAGTATTCGCACAATTCTGTATTTTCATTTTTCTTTCTTAATTGAATTCCCATATACTCTTGTCTGCGAGATTCTCGCACATCATTACTTCAATTGCTACTTTTTCTCCTGTTTTTGTTGATTATTCACTTCTTATGCTTTTTGTTCCTCATATCTTTTGCTTCTTTATTACCATAATATTCGCCTGTCTCTAGGCACTCACCTCGCGAGGTATGTTCAGTCCTTACTTCTATGGCATCCACCATCAATTTTTCCTTTCTCTGCTCATCTCTCAAATGTTGTTTCCAACCTTTTCTTTTGGCATTCCTTTCTTCGCAGCTTTCTACATCTACTTCATGACATTGTTGCGACTCCTTCCAATCTCCCTGTATAATACCAATGCCATTTGGATGTGGGAATTTAATACATTGATGATATGTTGACGCGACTCCCAAGATTTCATGAAGCCATGGCCTCCCAATCAGCGCATTGTATGGAGATTCCACGTCAACCACACGTAATAAAATATCGTTGATAATCCTTGTAGTGGTATTCTCATGTGAACCTCTCCCTTTGGCTTGTTTGCAGTGCCATTAAAGCCATATATCTTGTATGTAGAGGGGATCAAATCCTCATCTTTTCCTCCCATCGTCTTGTAAGTATGATAGAAGAGAATATTCACCGAACTTCCGGTGTCGATTAAGATTCGGTTGATCGCCCACAAGCTTCTCGCCTCGTCATCTTCTCCATCAACTGGTTTTGGGTTAATCTCTAGTTTCACAACCAACGGGCTATCATGTGTTTCTCTTCCTTTTGGCACTTCATCTGCAGAGAAAGAAATAGTCTTCAACTGCCACTTTTCTAAGCTGCGTCGTCGTTCTCGCCGACTCATTATTTCTTTATCATCAAGATCTCTCGCAAAGACTCTACCGAGCACGTTGTCATGAAAATCTTCGATTGTGCGATAAGAGGACGATAGAGTTGCAATTCAAATTTTTGGCTTTTGTTCCGATTTCTATCACAAATGTTTCCTTTCCTTTCGCTCGACACTTTGTGCACTTCGGTGGTGGTGGTAATGTTTGGCCTTTTTCTTCTCCCTTTAGAAAGTGATTTACTTCCCTTGATCAATCATCCCGAGAATAATTCTCTTTACGTTTCTACAATCGTTTGTTTGATGTCCATGGAAGCGATGGTAAGAACAAAATTCATGACTGTCGCTCGGTGGTGGTTCCATCCCCGCGTTCCAAGGTGCTGGTACATCTTCCATCACAAGTATAGCCTCCCAGATCTTTTCCACACTAGCATTCAGTGGAGGCATCTTAATTGGTTCCCATACTATTCTGCGGCTTCTCTGCCCTCCATGGTTATATTGCCTTCGTCCACCATAAGTTTCTTGCACATTATCTAACCTCTGAATCTTATTATTGCTGTTACGGTTATAGTAGTTCCTTTCTTGTTCAAATTCCTCCCGGTCATGGCTTCCCATAGCTACTATCTTCCGTTGTCTCTCATCGCCCTTCCTCGCTTGCTGTCCTTGCGAAGTGCTCGCCATCGTATTAATGAACCGAGGTAACAAGCTTATGTTCGCAAACATTCGAGTTTGTGTTCGCGATCGGATAAGAATTCATTTCATTCTGTCTTTCTTCTAAGGCGATATATTCTTCCCGTAATTCTTGCATTCGCCATCGTGATTGTATTTTTGATTCTAAAAATTTGAATGTATAACAAGTTAGTCGCGAAGAGAGCATTCACAAATGAGAGTATGAGATATCTTTCCTCAACCCGTCCCCGCCATTTCGCTACACATGGTCCTCCATCTTATTGTCAATCGCCTTAAGCTCTAGCCAACCCTTTGTTTCAACCCGAATACATCTTCAATACCTGGTCGCGAAGAGTTGTTACTTATGTATGCTCCCAGGAATGTGGCTTGTAAATGGTTAAATGATGTGATTGTGTTCCTTGGTAGACCTTCAAACCATTTTAGTGCTTCTCCTATTAAGCTTGACGCGAAATATTTGCACAATATGGCGTCATGATTCTCCCATTGTAACATACATCTCATATAAGCCTTAATATGTTGTATCGCACAGGTTGTTCCATCAAAGATGTTGGTTAATGCAGGTAGATTGCATTTAGGAGGTATTCCTCCCATCTCGTACTTCTAGCGTGAAGGGATTCTTCGCAGCTTCTACGATGGCTTCGTTCAATTGTTTCCTTCCTCCTTCCCTTCTATTGTTCAAGCAATCCTCTCATTTCAGCCAGTTCTCTTAAGATTTGTTCATTTGCCTTTAATTTGACTCTACCGGTCTTTTTAGCTCGCTTCTCTCCTTCTTCGCTCGTGCCTGTTTTGACCTTCTTGCTCGTTATTTTCTTCTCTCCTTTCCTCGCGACGCTCTTCTTCGTTTCTTTCTTCAATTCGCACGCCATTATATCGGTTGTTCTCTCTTCTTGTTGCTCTCTCAGCTCTCATCATCGCACCCTCTCATATTCTTCATTAATATTTCTATTAGTACGATTCTGTTCCCTTCTTCTTTCGCGGTTATCATGGTTATTTTGCCGGATTGCCTCCTCCATCTCTTGATTTTCCATTTCTTCTCTTAGCCTTTCTCTCTCGCGAGCTAGTCGCGCTTGTTCAATGTAGTGTCTCTCAATGTCATCCTCGATCTCTCGGTTTCTTCTCAGTTCTTCTCTCCCGTGCAAGATTATTCTCCCTTGCACTGGGTCATTCGGTTCTTGGAGTTGCATGTTTCCTTGATTTTCCCTATTCCGCTCATTTTGAAGATTTTCGGGCTGAGGAATATAACGATCTTCTATTTCTCCTCTTCTCTCGCCATGCTCTATATTCGGATTTTGTGTTTCTTCATTGGTGCTTTCTGTTGGTAAAACTCTCCTTCTTTCTTCTCCATTCGATCTTGAACTTGATCTCACGCTACTTCTAGATCTCCTATTTTGCAACCTCATATTTTCCATCCTCAATTCATGATTCTGTCTTGTCAAGTTTGCTCGTTCCTCCGCCTCTAGCCGTCTCTCTTCGTGTATTGTTTGTCTCAATCTTTCTAATCTTTGCGATTTCTTCGTTTTCTCCGTTCATTCCTTGTTCTCCTTGTCCATTGTTCACCATTCGCTGCTCCTCTTCTCTCTCGTCTTCAGAATCAGATCTCCAAGTATGTACACTTACTCTATCATAATCCTCAGCCGCGTTTGCTACCGGGGAGTTCGGTGGCTGATTTTGATCTTCTCCATCATTTCTCCTATTCATCCTTGATGATTCTCCTGTTTCATTCCTCCTTTCTCCAGCAAGTCTCCCACTTCTTCTTACAACCGTTGGTTGCCCTTGTACATTTCTTCTTCTAGCCATTTTTCTTTTCCAATGAATTCTTGAGTATCTCCTCCAAATCTTTTCTCTGTTAATCCAAATTCCTTCCAATTTCTACGTCAATCTCTCGCACAATCCTGTTTCTAGCGCATATGTAGTAGCAGGATTTCCCACACTACACCCCTTACTCGATTTTGCTTAATTAATCCATTGGAAGATGTAAGATCAAGAACCTTTTAAGATCAAGAACATTTATTGATTGAATTTATGAATTGTTTACACAAGAAAATGGAATTACACTTAGAAATTAATACACTCTTAAACTTTCTCTCTCCTAATGACTTGCCCAACAATTCTAAAAAGATCTCTCCTTTACAATAGACTCACTCGACCCTTTATATAGGGTAATACATAGTGGGTGACAGCTAAGCTATCCTTTATTTTCGGGAATGTCTCGCGAAGTGTCGCGCATGCACAAACTATTCAATCTCGCGACACTTCTTAACCTCGCCAGGTTCCATGTCTTTTTGTGTTTTGTGTGTCGTTTCTCATCGCGTCGTTTATTTTAGTTTCCTGCGACTCCCTCGCGGTACCGTCGTTTATTAATCCCGCGAGCCCTATGTGTTGCGATATTATGATCCTACAGCAGACGCGTACACGAGATGAGAAAGAATAGAACAGTCCGAAACTTACGAGTGAGGAAAACATAAATCATTGAAGATATTCTCGTGATATGTGGTGTATAAATAGGACCTTTGGGGCTCAACAGTGAAGACGGAGAGTTTGGGGGGAAGCAGAGGCGAAGAAATCACGCTGCAGAGAAAGTTGCAGCAGCAGCAGTGAAGAGGAAGAAAAAAGTTGCAGACGACGCTCGCGGAAGCAGACTTAAATTCAGCGACAACAGTCTTAAATTCAACGACAGTGTCAATCAACTATCGTTTTCTTTCACAAATCTTATTCTCTTGTAAATGTTGACGCTTGTAATACCAATACAGCGTTACAAAATCTCTGTTTTATACAATTTCTTCAATAAAACACCTATTTAAGCTATGGATTATTATTTTGTGCGTGTTTTCGATATGAGGAGCTAAACCCCATCGCTGGGATGACGGAGGAAGCCAATTCTCAACACTGTGGTAACTTTATTTAATTCTTTTTACGACTTTTACATTAATATAATTTGAATTATGATTTTAAATTAATTAGTTGTGATTTAGTTTGATGGGTTATGCTTAGCGTAGGTGTTTTGATAATCCATGCTTACCATTTACAATTAATTTTTTATAAAATCTACCTTGGCAAAGATTTAGAGTCAATAGTTATTGTTTTTGGAGCTGTTATTGTCTAAGAATTAATAATTGAACCACAAAAAAAGAAGTTTGGTGGAATCCTGAGTCCCAGTAATCTCTCAAAATTGTTAAAATCTTTTCTTTGTTTCCAGTATTTTATTTAAGTAAGTCTTAAAATCAACCTCAACGAGTCCGAGCGAACGATACTCTACTTACCACAATTAAAACTACATCAGAGGCTCTAAAAGTAATAATGGAAATGGTTTTTCAATTTCTAAACCGCCGTCGATAGAGAGACTAGAGAATAGAGATTCAGTAGAGAGTATTAGGTTCTCCCGACAGTCCATAGATAATACCTAGAGGTAGGAAATTACAAGTACACCCTTAGGCTATCGGATGTCGGATAACCTAACGGAAGCAGCCTAATCCGATTCCGATATCGTTAAGAGGTAAAATCCGATAGAATATCCGATTCCGATATCCGATATGTCGGATTAAATCCTATAGGATGTCGGATTTTCGGAAACGGATCTCGGATATCGGCTATCCGTTGCCAGCCCTAATATTGAGTAGCTTTACATATAGTTAAAACCATTAGTCCATTGAACTAGAAAGTTAGTGTGAGGAACTTAGACTTCCCTATTTGTTAGAATCTAAGTCAGCATAGTTGAACGTAGAGCTACAAATTTTAAATCTTAGTTGTATAAAGATATATAGGTTTGTATTTCATTTCATTTTGTTTCGAGCTCATTTAAAATGAGTTCGCGTGTTTGTAAGTATGAGTTGTACTTGCATTGATAGGTAGATCGATTTAAAGAAACTAAATAGTTAGATTATATCCTTAAAGAAACTAAAATACATGATACCATAAACATAGACACTTACGTTTATAAGTATTGGTGAAGTCATTATCAAATAATTAATATTTAGCGTACTAATTGAGAAATTAATAATAATAATAATAATATTTAGTTGTACTAATTGAGTGGGAGCCCAGCTTGTCGCTAGGCTTCCTACACACCCTGTGTAATTCCGGACTTGGTTTTGCTTCTATAATAATAATATTAATAATAATAATAATAATAATTGAAGAACGGGCCCCTAGCTCAGCTGGTCATCCCCGTTCCCCAAAGTTTAATGCGCTCCGGAGGTCTCGGGTTCGAGTCCCCAATGGCGTAATATTGCAGAATTAACATGGAAGGTAGTGTTAGTTTGCCCCCTTGTGACACAATCCGCCCCCCTCCCGCGTTTCGGCCCCCTTGGCAAGGTTTCCCATGAGGCCTGGCCATTGGTAGGCTAGCACAAAGAACTGTTCAATTAATGTAGTAGTATGTCGTTGGAGCTTAGCTTGTTAGGCTTCCAACTAGTTAATGTAATACTCTTTATCCAATAATAAAAATAATAATAATAATAATATTTGATTCTACTTTAGTTTGTAAATATCTAAATAATATAGTTATTTAGGTTAACAATAAAAGTTGTTAGTAAATATTTATCGTGGTTGTATTTAGTTAGACAAATTAGATAAGACAATAAAATGAAGAAGATGATAATAACCTAGCTATACAAATTAGAAATAGTATTTATATTTATGTTCTATGTAATAACACCAACAGTTCAGTAGAATACCCGATAAGATAAACAAATAATAATACTATTTAATAATTGTTATAAAATTTAGAATTATTGCGAATATTATTTGGATAATAAGCATATAATACGATTAACAAAGGATATAACTTTCATTTATAGTGAAACTTAAAATTAATTATCGGAGGTATAATCAATACTTCTTTATATAAAGGGGAATAATCATGCTGATGTGTCGAGAGCACGTTCAATTTCAAGTTTTCACTAAATATAGAGCTCCACGTCGGATAACAGTTATTTGTCGAAACAAGATTTACTTCCACGAATGCAAGAAAGTTAAGAGTGCGGCCATGTGGCAGGAACAATACGTGAAAAGATACAACTCTTAACTTGAGTCCCTTTTCTCAACCTTTCTCCTCAAAAAAAAAAAAACTTGGAGTCCCTTGAGAAAGAAACTTTTCACACAATGTTTTTGATTCAAGTGGTACGACTCTTTGCTTTGAAAACCATAAATAGTCACATTGGATCTCTCAAAATCATCAAAAAGAAATTTGATATTTGATGACAACATAGTTGGCAGTCAACAAGAATTTTTTTTGCAACTTCGTGATCAAGTTTTGATATACATGTGCACGTCTGCAATCTGTTCATGTTGCAACCTACTATACGAGTAAGAACCTTCCCAATTCTCTTTATCATTCTTCCTATCAGGGGTAATTCAAATATATACCTAAACGTTTAGATAACATTTTCATAATATCCGTTGAAACTCTTCTCCCTGTTTGAATCTTACCTTCAATCTTTGTCGAGAAAAATAAAAAACAATCACTCTCAAGGATTTATGTTTATATCGTTAACAAAATTTCCATCGGTTGATTGTATTATTTTGCTTAAAAATTTTGGTTAAAAAAATATCTTTAAGTAGAATTCATCCTTCTATTTATCTTTGGTTTGATTTTGTAAGAGGGTTTGGGAGTTTGATTTTCTTAAAGGTCTTATTTTACAAAACGGGATGTGATAAAAAGGTTTGATTTGGGATTACTTCAAGATATCAAATAAGTTGCTAAGGTGTCTCATGAAAAAATCACCAAGAAGATAAATGCAAGAAGAAAACTCAAGTAACACTTGGATCTTGGATGAGGGTGCAAACTCGATTTATATGGTAAAAGAGACCTGGCAAGGGAATATACCTCGGGTGGGAGCATGTGTCCAGCAAAAAATCGTGGGGACTGCAAAACTTAAAGTATAATTCTCTTTATTTTTACAAGAAGATAAATTCAACGTGTATCACATCGTTAAAGTTCTTTTCATGCATATGGTTGATTGTTCGGCTCTTTTTTTTTATTAACAATGTCTTGTCTGCATCATGGTCAAGTGAAATATGCGAGAATGCGCTTGAAGAGCAATATCTTCTTGATGGTTCTCAAGGTGTTGTTACACAAAAGAAGCTCGTAACGCCCACTTAGAAAATATGCATTTTTACACTCCCTTTTGAGGTGACCCCTTCTTTTAGTTTCTTGGAACTCTATAGTGTATCATTCTTTTAGCTTCATGGGCTCTTTATCTTATTTTCTTTTCTTGGTAACTAAGGTAAGTATACAGGTGAGCGGCTTTCCGGATTACCAGTGTTGTCATAGTGTCATTACTCCAAGTGGGGGTTATTACTGCTTGATTCTCTCCAAATGGTGTCGTCCTGATTCACATTTACGTCTTTCCATTCTTAGATGGCTGACTAATGTTTCATTCTTTTCTAAATATTCTCTTCTGAGTTGTTTGAATCTAGCTATCAAGGATGTTGAGTTGTTTGAATCTAGCTATCAAGGATGTTGTTCGAATGTTGTTAAAAAATCATGGTTGGGCTCCATTCACATTTTATATGTTCTACTATTTTGAATTCCGATATATATTCAACACGTATGCATGAAGGGTGGATGAAGAGTTACATGGTTTGGATTCAAGATACCAGATACAAAGAAAAAGATTAAGGTTCTTCATGTGACCATTACTTGGGTCCGTATGTCTCCTATACAAGATAGTCACACTTATTTATTTTCTGTCGCGAAGGAAGGATTTTATGCTATAGTTTTGGAGTCTCAAGAAGTGGAAGGTAAAGGTTCAAGCACTATAAAGCAAGTACGTATCATCTACTTTTGGGTTAGTTTCTTCTGAATTCTTGGTTGCGTTACTTGGCTAAGTATTTTCCTATGCAGGGTGATAACAATTATTGGCTTTCGTCTGCCGTGAAGGAAGGATTTTATATGCAAATGTAAATCACAGACAAATTCGAGGTTTAGGCCGTTGACACAACTAGGTTTGGAGAGACGTAAATGTGAATCAGGATAAGCTAGATTCAAACATCCTTGATTTTTTAACAACATTCGAACAACATCCTTGATAGCTAGATTCAAACAACTCAACATCCTTGATAGCTAGATTCAAACAACTCGTAAGAGAATATTTAGAAAAGAATGAAACATTAGTCAGCCATTTAAGAATGGAAAGACGTAAATGTGAATCAAGACGACACCATTTGGAGAGAATCAGCAAAGAATAACCCCCACTTGGAGTAATGACACTATGACAACACTGGTAATCCGGAAAGCCGCTCACCTGTATACTTACCTTAGTTACCAAGAAAAGAAAATAAGATAAAGAGCCCATGAAGCTAAAAGAATGATACACTATAGAGTTCCAAGAAACTAAAAGAAGGGGTCACCTCAAAGGGAGTGTAAAAATGCATATTTTCTAAGTGGGCGTTCTGAGCTTCTTTTGTGTAACAACACCTTGAGAACCATCAAGAAGATATTGCTCTTCAAGCGCATTCTCGCATATTTCACTTGACCATGATGCGATTTAAGACATTGTTAATAAAAAAAGAGCCGAACAATCAACCATATGCATGAAAGAACTTTAACGATGTGATACACGTTGAATTTATCTTCTTGTAAAAATAAAGAGAATTATACTTTAAGTTTTGCAGTCCCCACGATTTTTTGCTGGACACATGCTCCCACCCGAGGTATATTCCCTTGCCAGGTCTCTTTTACCATATAACCGAGTTTGCACCCTCATCCAAGATCCAAGTGTTACTTGAGTTTTCTTACTGCATTTATCTTGCTGGTGATTTTTTTCGCAGACACCTAAGCAACTTATTTGATATCTTGAAGTAATCCCAAATCAAACCTTTTTATCACATCCCGTTTTGTAAAATAAGACCTTTAAGAAAATCAAACTCCTAAACCCTCTTACAAAATCAAACCAAAGATAAATAGAAGGATGAATTCTACTTAATGATTTTTTTTAACCAAAATTTTTAAGCAAAATAATACAATCAACCGATGGAAATTTTGTTAACGATATAAACATAAATCCTTGAGAGTGATTGTTTTTTCTTTTTTCTGACAAAGATTGAAGGTAAGATTCAAACAGGGAGAAGAGTTTCAACAGAGATATTATGAAAATGTTATCTAAACGTTTAGGTATATATTTGAATTACCCTGATAGGAAGAATGAAAAAGAGAATTGGGAAGGTTCTTACTCGTATAGTAGGTTGCAACATGAACAGATTGCAGACGTGCACATGTATATCAAAACTTGATCACGAAGTTGCAAAAAAAATTCTTGTTGACTGCCAACTATGTTGTCATCAAATATCAAATTTCTTTTTGATGATTTTGAGAGATCCACGGTGACTATTTATGGTTTTCAAAGCAAAGAGTCGTACCACTTGAACTGAAAAACATTGTGTGAAAAGTTTCTTTCTCAAGGGACTCCAAGTTTTTTTTTTTTTTTGAGGAGAAAGGTTGAGAAAAGGGACTCCAAGTTAAGAGTTGTATCTTTTCACGTATTGTTCCTGCCACATGGCCGCACTCTTAACTTTCTTGCATTCGTGGAAGTAAATCTTGTTTCGACAAATAACTGTTATCCGACGTGGAGCTCTATATTTAGTGAAAACTTGAAATTGAACGTGCTCCGACACATCAAGATGATTATTCCCCTTTATATAAAGAAGTATTGATTATATACCACTATCATTTGTTCAACGAAGTCGCGTAATGAACCTTTTAATGAATTAGATAAATAATACACTAGTAGTAATACTAAATAAATAATAATAATAATTTTTGAATAGGTAATTAGCATAATTCTAGATTATTCATAAAAAGTAATTGACCACTTAGATATAATAGCAATTGTGGAATTATAATTTACACTACTAGTTAAATTTACAGGTCATTTAGTATAATATATATATTCGTTTGGAAACTTAATATAGATTAGTTAATATAGTCAATAATTTTAGAAAATATAGTATATACAGATTTGTATAAAGTACATATAAAAGAAGTCAAATTCACGTTAATAATAATATGAAAATATTATTTAGTTACAATACAATTGTAAAATTAAATTTAGATGATAGTAATTTAAAATAAAGGTTATATATATAAAAACAATGTGTGTTGGTTGTACTAAATTACGTATGATTTTGAATCTCAATCTTAGTGTTAATCAAAGTCATCTCAGATGAATTTGAATTTCATGTGTTTGTAAGTTTGAGCAATACGAGCAATACTTACATCAAGACGGGGAGATGATTTTACCTATAAGGTGGGGAGTCCTGAAGACTGGAAGATCGTTCCTATTTTCGAGGACGGAAATGTTATAAGGTGGGAAGAATGTAAAGATCCTAAAGCACGTCAACACTATTTGTCTGATCAAGAACTGTTTAGTCGTTATTGAATCGATTAATTAAATATGAACCATAATTAATCGAAATTAATAAAATAACCGTTAGATAGATCTCGAAAAATTACTTGGAATAGACTACTGGACCGCGTCAATCGGATATCTGGAGGAGAAGATATCACACTCGGAATCGAAGTCAAAATTAGTCACCTTGACCGTTTGACTAGGTCGGACCAAGATCGTGAACTTTGAGTAGGACCTATGGTTAGCATAAGTTATCCCTTAACAATCTCTAAGGGTTGGTATTAATAGAACTCTAAATGGTGTATATGAGGTGTAAGTCTAAATTATTAAATTAATATTTTTAATTAAAATGAAGTCTATCTCTTCAAATATTTAAGGTGTTGCTCTTGAGGAAATGGAGGAGTGAGTCATTCTTGTAGTCAGAGTTTTGATGAGTCAATTAAAGAGTGATGGAATAAAAGAATTACTGTAGATATTAGGAAAGAAAAATCTTTAAAAGACAAGTACGTAGTAGTAGAGTTACAAGTGGAAATTGTGAGTGAGAACTTGATAGAAAACCATGGAGAAGGATTAAGGTAAAATAGAAAGTAAAGAGAGTATCTAGAGTTTAAAGTTAATACAAAACAGTAGAAGAAAGTAACAAACATGTTAGTGGTGATGTGAAGGAATACGGGATTATGATATGCATGGTAAAAGTAATTATGATTGTTATGATGGAGATGATGAATCATGCCCAAATGATCAAGTTAGTCTATATTAACAACAATCGATTCAAGGATGAACCATTGGATTGAGGAATACAAGGTAGGCGTGGCTTGTCGTCAAATCAAGTGGGAACTCTGTAACCTTCTTGTAATCGTTAAGTTTACTTTATGTACGAGCATGATGAGGCTTTAATTTCTGTAAGCATATTGTTTGTAATTCAATAGGTATGTTTTGTAATATGCGTTGGGTGGTTTCCCCGCGAAGAGTGTTCGTGTTTCCCCATAGCTCTTGGCTAAGTTTAGTAGGGCAATGCTACGTTGTTTGAATATTACCTAGTAGTCCGGCTTTACCCCAGTTGATTATTATTACATTTTATTGTCTTAAGATAGTAGTCCGGCTTTACCCCGGTTGATTATTACCTAGTAGTCCGGCTTTACCCCGGTTGATTATTATATATACTATTTTATTTGGGGAAGTCACTCATGTGCATATTATACTTGATTGTGCAGTCATAATAGTATGACTGGGTTACTATGACCTTGACTTAGGAAGAAATTCTAGGTTCATGATTTGGATATGGTCATTATTTGGAGACTTCGGTCTCCGAATAATGATTGGGCCTTTTGTGAACTCTTATCAGGGGTCAGTCATAGTAATCAAAACCTTATTATATTCTAGACTTAGATGGTGGCTTTTGGATTTATGAGGTGTACGCATTCCACGATAATATTTTATGGTACCTGGATTCATGCTATCATTTGAGACTGGAGTTATTCCTGGCATCTTCTTCTCCATTGAGTGATACTAGGTTAGGATAACATATGTTTAGGTTGTTTAATTCGTTTCTCGTAGATCCATCCGGTGGTGGATCTTTCACGGATATTGCCACGATGGACGTAATATATGGGGATGTGAGTTGAAGCAATCTTCTGCTCTATGTTGTGTGTAAAAGATGTTTATCGTTTTTTTAAATAGAACTGTGATGCATGTTAGTGATTACTTGAATTTTATAATGGTATCCACTGAGCCCCCTTTTGGGATGACTTCAGTTTCAGTATTCAGAAGAAAAGGGCGCGCGTAGATATACGTTCTCAAAGCTTAGAATCTTATTATATGTTAGTGATATCGTGTATCTTTTATTATGTTTATCCTTTGTTAATTTGTAAACAACAAATTATTATATTTATATCACTCGAGAGATTTTCATTTATATAATATCAGAGTGTTTGGGTTTTGTATCGGGATTAGTTTATGTAATTATGATTTTTAAATTGGGTAATCTTGATTTGTTGCTTCTATTAGGTTGTAATCAATTAGCTAAGTAGGTGATTAGGTTGGGGCGTCACAAAAGCATATGTGTTTTGGGGTTTCAACTTTTGCACTGCATTAGTTAAAACCGGTTTTCAACCTTTCTCTGGTAAAGGTTGGTCTTTGTTGTTGTTCTTTTGTCTTGCGAGAGGATGACAACATAATGGGGGAGAGTTCTATCTTGAACTGGCGCTTAATGACATATCTTTCTGGGGTGAAGAGGATGTGGAATTTGAGGTAACAAATTTGTTAGTTAATCGTTTTCCTGTTTAAGAAAAGCCCGAGTTTATTGAATATGTTTATTGCTTTTGCTTAACAAAATTTTGGTACAATTGATGTTTATTCCATTATTTGTGTATGGATGTGTTTGTGATTCAATTGTTTAGGTTAAGAAAAACTATTTTTATCTTGCTTTATTGTTTGGTATCAATTGTTTAGGTTTACAAAATTTCGGTGCAATTTCGGTACTTTAATGTCTATGTTCAATTGCTTTCGGTTGAGGTAAATAATTATGCAAGTTGATTTATTTGGTTTGTATGAATTGTTTATGGCTTAACAAAAGGTTTTCGGGATGAATTGTTTAGTCCAATTTGATTTCGGATAATAGAAACTAAGTTAATTTTGATCTTAGTTAGACTTATCAAAGTGGAGGTTTCGGTTATTCAAGTCTAATCGAATGCCTTAACAATAAATGCTAGTTAACTAACCTAGTACTTGTCTTGTTTAAAAGTGAAAGGTCTAAGTTATTATTTGAATAATTAGAACCTGATGAGAAAAATAGAGTTAATTATGATCTTTATTTTGGTCTTATTGAACAAGCGATTGTATTTGTGCAATCGGTTTAACAAAGGAACTAAGATGCTTAGTCGATTTTTTTTGGTTTGCTAAACTATTGGGGAAAATTGCTTCGAGCAATTGTTTCCTTCGTAACATATCAAAACAAAATTACTTTGTAGTTTCGGTTTTGATATTGGTTATCAAAAATGGTGTGTGGAAACCTCGTGCTTAACTCTTATAGGTTGCAAGTCTTTTGAGATTTGTAAGATCCTTTCGGTTTGTCCTTTATTTGCTCGTACCTTTGTCATTTTGTGACAAAAAGGGGAGAAATATATGGAGTAAACAAGTGATATTGATATTTATTTGTATTGATTTGGTATCACTAAGAAAAGGACAATGATGCTTTAATGTTTTATCTAACGAAAGAGTAAAGCATATACTAAAGGGGAGTAGCATATCATATTGATACTTGTAGTTACATGGACTACAAGGGGAATAACAAAGACGGATTGAAAATCTACCTATTGTGCTTTGTTAAGTCCGAACCTTTTATCAAGTAAACATACTTCATTTTTGTATTGTCTCGATCTTGTATCCATATTCAATCACACAAGTTATCTTGTTGTCGTATTGTCTCGATCTCGTATCCATAGACGATCACATGAAGTGTGAATCGATTAGTTGTATTGTCTCGACTCAGTCCATAGACAATCACTTTAGGAGAAAGGACTTATAGGTGGAAAAGTTTTAGATTGAGGTATATTTGGGTACCCTCATATTTTCAATATGGAAGATGATAAAAGCTGATAAAAGATATAAGATGTATTCTTAAGGCTCTGGATGTCTTCTTATATAGAACTCTCAAAGTTAGGCTTTAGAATCCTTTTGGGACCGTGTTTCCTTGAGATAGAAGTCATTTTCACGTCCAAATATGTCCCAGGAAATTGTCAGGTTCGGCTCATAACTTGCCGACCTTTCCCAGACGAACTTGACAAGTGAAAATTACTCCAAGCGATCACCAGGTTCATCTCACTTGATTAGATTGATTTTGAGCCGAACACTCTCCTGTATACTCTTAAAAATATTGATTTTTAAGTTATCAGCCGAACCGCTCTCTGTATCTTCAAATCTTTCAATCTTGTTTTTCCTATAACTTCTTCTTCTGAACTCGGAATAACCTCATTCTTTTTACGTTCACTTCGTATTATCGTTCTCTTCAAGATGGTAATAAGAAATCCTAGATTTGAATGAGTTGAATTTGGTCCTTGGCCCTTCCTTCATTGATAGACTCCACTTCCTTGTTCATTTAAGCACTTCGTAGCTCCTTTTTGGATGATTCACCTGATATGACACATAAACTAGAAAATAATCATAATAAAAAGTAATATGTAAGAATTATAGCTAAAACAAGTATGGAATTGACACTATGAACATGTAAATTAAGCACTTATCAGGGACCTAGTCCATATTTGAACACCACACTGTATTAAGCCGCTACAAACACTAGCCTACTACAAGTTAACTTCGGACTGGAATGTAGTTGATCCCTAACCAATCTCACATTGATCAAGGTACATTCGCGTTCCTTACGTCTCTGAATCCCAGCAGGACTCTACGCACTTGATTCCCTTAGATGATCTCACCCACAACTAAGAGTTGCTACGACCCAAAGTGGAAGACTTGATAAACAAATATGTCTCACACAGAAAAGTCTATTGAATAGATAAATCTGTCTCCCACAGAAATAACTACGAGTTTTGTTCCGTCTTTTGATAAATCAAGGTGAACAGGAACCAATTGATACACCAGACTTATATTCCCGAAGAACAGCCTAGTAATATCAATCACCTGACAATAAATTAACTATATGGTAGTAGAACAAGTTATTGTGGAATCACAAATGATGAGACGAAGATGTTTGTGACTACTTTTATATCTTACCTATCGGAGATAAATCTCGAGAAAATCTTAGAGAAGATAGTACTCCATACAATAGAACAAAGTAAGATCAGAATATGCAACTACAAAGAAAATAGTTGGGTCTGGCTTCAAAATCCCAATGAAGTCTTTAAGTCGTTAACCTATAATGGTTTTAGGAAAAACCTAGGTTAAAGGAGAATCGGCTCTAGTCGTAACTAGTATCACACGGAGGTGTGGGGATTAGGTTTCCCGATTGCTAGAGTTCTCCCTTATATAGTCTTCAAATCAGTGTTTGATAGCTTAGAAACAAAGCAATCAATATTCACCGTTAGATGAACACCTGATCGAAGAGTCAAGCTAAGTTTGCTTGAAACCAAAGCAATATCTCTCCATCGTTAGATGGTCTTAGCTTGTTACATACAAATGAAATGTACCTTCATTTAGATATGGGTAACCGTACCTAAACTTGTACACTAGGTTGGCTCATCAATAGTTAACCGAAGTTAACCATATGAACACTTTCATATCAACCTTGTTCATCTTAACACAACTAGTTCAAATGACTCAAATGAAACTAGTTATAGAGTTGTTTAATTGTTTATATTCTCATAGAAGTATACAAGACACAATTGATGCAAAATCGGTTTTGATTCACTCGAATCAATTCATGAACATTATTGCCACGGTTTGCAAAGATTGCAATCCTTATTATATAAATGTATTCGTTCATGAATATGTAAACATACTTAACCGATTTTAGAGCTTACCCCACTCAAGTATGCAAATATGTACGCATCCTTAGAGTTCCCGGACATGGTCTTGTTCATCAGTATGCAACTGTGTACGCATACTGTCGTTCATGACCAACTCAGTTGAAATCAGTACGCATACGTACGCATACTATAGTTCCCGGACTTCAACTGTTGAATCAGTACGCTTACGGGTATGCATACTAAATTTTCGGACTTGGAATATACTTGCAACAGTTAGCATACAAGTACGCGTACTCTGCTATATCCAATCAATGGTTAATTATTATAAACTCCCATTTCAAACATTGAAACATTTTTAGAAGACGAGAATAGCTGTCTCACACAAACTATTAGCTTCAAAGCAATTTTTCAAGTAATCAAATGATTAATATGAAACATTCTGAGTCTACATCAAATGAGTGTCTCACACAAATCATATAAAATGTTACCAGACGATTTTCTTCTGATAATCTTTTGACTTTCGTCAAGAATAAAAGATGAACTTGGTTAAAACGAAAGCTTACCAACACATATTTCGAGAAATATGTAAGCGAGTTAAACTCAGCTCTAAATATCAAATGTGTATAATTTAAAGTCTATATAGCTATACGACTTTGTCTCAATAGAAGATAGAATATAAATAGACTACTGAGTGATAGATGAGTTCAAGTTCCACATACCTTTTGTTGATGAAGTTCCACAAGCTCCCCTTAGTAGTTCTTCGTCTTCAATCGATGAACGCCGTGAAGTCTAAAGCTCAACTACACATTCTATCATAATCCGAGACATAGATATAAGTAGACTAGAAATCAAGAGTGATAGTTTTGACAATTAAACTTGACAAACAAGCTTGAGATAGCAACGCTTGCAAGTTCGAATAAGCAAGTACTCTAACAGTAATATAGTTTTAACATCAAACTAGAAGAAAACCATAACTTGTTTCATGAATCCTAGAATCAAAATCAAGATGAACAAGCATGAGTTCGTTTAATCATTACAAATACGTAACATAGAATATTATGAATTCGTTTAAACATTACAAATTCATAATATAGAATATTATAAGAGTACGAAGAAGCTTCAATTCCATTGAACATGAAATAAAAAATTGAAATCATAAAAATCAATTCAAAAAGAGTTTCGAAGAAGAAATTCCCCCTACCTTTTGTGTAATTGAAGCTTTCAAATCAACCAAATCCAATCAACCAAACGATGTAACTAAGCTTCCAATTTTCGAGTTTAATGAAAATGTTTGTGTTGTAGGAAGAAGAAGAACTTGAAAGGGAAGAGAAAGAGCTGGTGTACGTTTTATTAAAGTAATTAAAAAAGATCGAAATACCCTTTTTTTTTTGACTTAAACTTGACACACAACCAAGACAAGTATCTTTTTGCGACAATTCGAATATAAACAACTCAATTAGCGTCCGTACACGCTCTTTGGTAGGCTCACGCAAAGAGAAATATGATTTCTCGAGGGCAAAATTCAAGTGTTCAAATGCAGAACACAACTAGGTTTCACACTCCACATTGCGCTACTTCTAGTCTTCAAATCCAAATAGATTGGGCATGCACCCTAGTATTTTAAGAAAAACAACGCTAGTATTAAAGAATATCCTTGTAAATAACGTCTGTTCTTGGATCACCATCAATCCTCCTAGAAGAAAATTTGTTAATGAGATCCTTAGCATCACTTTCTATGATAATATGAGTTAGATTTTGCTCCACAACCTTCTTTAGCACTACCTAGATAGCTTTAGCTTCAACCTCCACAACATATTCAACATCAAAGACAATAGATGCACAAAATGCAGAATTACAGGATAAATCTCTCATCACATATCCTGCACAATTTTCTAGAGTAATGCCATCAAAAGCTCCATCTGTGTTGCATTTTATCCATCCTAAAGCTGGGGGCATCTTTCATTATAGCCTACAATAAGTTATTTACATTTTTTTTCTTTCTTTTTCAGATAGATCTTGCCACTTGCAAGTATTTGTGACTAGTAATTAAGGTTGTCTTATGTTTAGAAAAAATGTGGCAAAATAAGATAGTTATGATATTTATGTTTTGTTAATGGGTAAAAATCGTTTCTGCTGATTTCGGTAATTTCGGCGGGTGAGTGAGAAACTGGTTCAAACCCTAAACAAATGTGCTGCACGTGAGCACTTTATAGATTCGAGAGATCAATCTGTACAAGTCCGGCCTAAACCAAGAAATGGCCGTTCCAGACTTGCTTCGGTCACAAAGTGGAGGAGAAGGGTTGATTTGGGGAGGGAAGCAAAGAAAAGTGTTGAGGAGAGTAGTATCTCGACTTGTATCAGAAAGTGAAAGCTTAGGAAGCTTGCAAGAGATGAAAGCTTTTTTAGGAGAGCTTGCAAAGTTTCCTATCTGAGAGTGTAAGTGTAGTATATTTCTCCTGACCAAGACTTGTTGTCTGGTGGAAATAGGTAAGACCTATTTATACAAGTCGAGATTGAAACGTACCCTGGCCTCATGAAGGAAGAGAGATAGTAAAGGGTGAAATAATGGGAGGAGGTGGTAACCGCATGGTTTAATGGGTGAAAACGTTTTTCACCATTATTTCCTCTTTTATTTGACCGCTTTATTCCTATTCACGCTTTCTTAATTGTGAGCGTAATGTATCGCCGCATGTCAGTGATCGCCAAACCAAAACCCTAAAGAAGCATCCCCAGTTTTGTGTTGATATCTCGTTGGTTGCGCCTTGAGCGCAAGTGGTGCTTGCTAATGGCGCGTGTGGCATGTGCCAATGGCATGTGCGGAATGCCTTGGTGGTAGGTTGCATGGTTTCGCAAGTTAGGCTACCAGCGTGTATGTTTGGCATGTGCCAATGGCATGTGCGGAATGCCTTGGTGGTAGGTTGCACGGTTTGCAAGTTAGGCTACCAGCGTGTGTGTTTGGCATGTGCCAATGGCACGTACGGCCATGTTGACCTAGTTGCAAGTCTTGCAAGCCTAGGGCGCTATATTTGGCGTGTGCCAATGGCATAGCGGCTTGGAATATGGCTTTGCGGCACGTGTTGGCATGTGCCAATGGCATGTGCGGCCATGTTGACCTAGTTGCAAGTTTTGCAAGCCTAGGGCGCTATATTTGGCGTGTGCCAATGGCATAGCGACTTGGAATATGGCTTGCGGCACGTATTGGCATGTGCCAATGGCATGTGCGGCCATGTTGACCTAGTTGCAAGTCTTGCAAGCCTAGGGCGCTATATTTGGCGTGTGCCAATGGCATAACGACTTGGAATATGGCTTGCGGCACGTATTGGCATGTGCCAATGGCATGTGCGGCCATGTTGACCTAGTTGCAAGTCTTGCAAGCCTAGGGCGCTATATTTGGCGTGTGCCAATGACATAGCGACTTGGAATATGGCTTGCGGCACGTATTGGCATGTGCCAATGGCATGTGCGGCCATGTTGACCTAGTTGCAAGTCTTGCAAGCCTAGGGCGCTATATTTGGCGTGTGCCAATGGCATAGCGACTTGGAATATGGCTTGCGGCACATATTGGCATGTGCCAATGGCATGTGCGGCCATGTTGACCTAGTTGCAAGTCTTGCAAGCCTAGGGCACTATATTTGGCGTGTGCCAATGGCATAGCGACTTGGAATATGGCTTGCGGCACGTATTGGCATGTGCCAATGGCATGTGCGGCAATGTTGACCTAGTTGCAAGTCTTGCAAGCCTAGGGCGCTATATTTGGCGTGTGCCAATGGCATAGCGACTTGGAATATGGCTTGCGGCACGTATTGGCATGTGCCGATGACATGTGCGGCCATGTTGACCTAGTTGCAAGTCTTGCAAGCCTAGGGCGCTATATTTGGCGTGTGCCAATGGCATAGCGACTTGGAATATGGCTTGCGGCATGTGCGGCCATGTTGACCTAGTTGCAAGTCTTGCAAGCCTAGGGCGCTATATTTGGCGTGTGTCAATGGCATAGCGACTTGGAATATGGCTTGCGGCACGTATTGGCATGTGCCAATGGCATGTGCGACCATGTTGACCTAGTTGCAAGTCTTGCAAGCCTAGGCGCTATATTTGGCGTGTGCCAATGGCATAGCGACTTGGAATATGGCTTGCGGCACGTATTGGCATGTGCCAATGGCATGTGCGGCCATGTTGACCTAGTTGCAAGTCTTGCAAGCCTAGGGCGCTATATTTGGCGTGTGCCAATGGCATAGCGACTTGGAATATGGCTTGCGGCACGTGTTGGCATGTGCCAATGGCATGTGCGGCCATGTTGACCTAGTTGCAAGTCTTGCAAGCCTAGGGCGCTATATTTGGCGTGTGCCAAAGGCATAGCGACTTGGAGATTTGGCATTGTCGCCATGGTGCGCAGAGTGCGGCTTGGTTTGGCATGGTTGCCATGGTGCGCAGAGTGCGGCTTGGTTTGGCATTGTTGTCAATGATGCGCAGAAGTGCGGCTTGGTTTGTCATGGTTGCCATGGTGCGCAGAGTGCGGCTTGGTTTGGCATTGTTTCCAATGATGCGCAGTGCGGCTTGGTTTGGCATTCTTTGCCATGGTCTTGCGCAGATGCGGCTTGGTTTGGCATTGTTGCTAATGATGCGCAGAGTGCGGCTTGGTTTGGCATTGTCTGCCATGGTGCGCAGAGTGCGGCTTGGTTTGGCATTCTTTGCCATGGTGCGTGAGTGCGGCTTGGTTTGGCATTGCTGCCATGGTGCGCAGTGCGGCTTGGTTTTGGAATTAGGGTTACGTGTTGAAAACCCTAATCCCGGTATTTTGAAAAAATACCCTATTAATTATTTACACCTGAGTTAAATGCTCTTAGTTAATGTGTTGTGGGTAACACTAGGTCATGGGGTTTTACGATTTTACCCTTGTCTAAAAACCACCATCAACATTAAGTCCTCTCGCTTAGCTCGGAGCAGGGGCTTTGTTGCGAGGTAAGCATAAGATGGTGACAAACTATTAACAAAGAAACCGTAAAGAAAATTGAAAGAGGCTTGTCCGACCTTTTATAAATAGGATTTGGAATCCTTGCCTCCGTAGTTTTGCACAAATCGGGGAGGGTGGCATAATTGGTTGGCCCGATGCGGCTTAAAGCGACGTTGGGAAGTTGGCGTGAGTTGGGAAGCGAGTTGGCTAATTGGTGGGACCCGGGGCGCAAAGTGTAGAAGCCGTGCGTGCTTGCGGGCGTGACTTGGGCGGCATTGAGAAGTCGCAATTGGTGGGGCTTGGCCCAATTTGGAAACCATGCTTGCAGCGTGACTTGGGCGGCATTGGGAAGTCGCACCTTTGCGGGCCGTTTCTTACACGCGTGATTTTGGTAAAAGGAAATCCTTCCCTATTTCATAGTCTTTCACTTTATATATATATATATATATATATAAAGCCCCTTTTCCCCATTCTGCGCTTTATTCTTTCCTCTTTTCATACTAGCGGCAAAGAGAAACCGACTTCCGTGTATGTCTTGAGTACTCTTCTCTCTCTCTTTTTTTTTTTTTCACATAGGTATAAACCTTAAGAGTAGGCGCTTCCACAATCCTTGCATATGATTCCTTGGCGTGCCTCTTGTAGAAAATATTGTACGTATGCGACCAAGGGAATACTGCATATATTGCATATATGAATTTTCGGTCCTGAAAGAAATATTTGAACCCTGAAGAAAATACTGCGTGTGTATTTCGAACCCGTAGAGAAACCTGTATGAATCCAGAAGAAGAATACTGTGTATATGCTTCATATGACTTCGAACCCGCAGGAAATATTGTATATATGATTTTTGCTTCTTGAGAGAAGTACCACCACGTGTGATTTTGAACCAATAGAAAAATGCTCCATATATTTTTGAACCCGAAGAAGGATACTGTAGACACACTTGTACCCGTATAGAATGCCGCGTATATAGTCTCGAACCCGAAGAAAATACTGCGTATATAGTCTTGAACTCGAATAAAATACGTCTTCCTACCCCTTTCTCTTTTTTTTTTTTTTTTTTTTTTTGGGTACGATTATGTGTCAGGGAGATAACTTCGCCTTTCTTCGTTTGTTTTGTGCATACATCTTATTACCAAATTGTTATGAAGGAATTCGATAAGATGTTACCTGAACCAAATTTCACTTCGTCGAAGGATGCTCATAATTCCAAGTCGAACATAGATGATGAATTCTTCACTAGAGCCCTCGCCCGCTCCGGAAGAATCACCCCGGGTTTCGTCCGATTTTGCTAACCGGTGGTGAGGATGACGGGAAGACACGTTGGGTTCGCCCGTGAGAGCACCATTCGATTCTCGTCTTCATAAAGGGGTATATTCCTCTTCCAACATTGACTTCAAGATGTGTCAAAGTCCATTGCGTTCTTTGACAGATGGGTTGAGTTTATGGTGAGCGAGGAGCGTATAAATACCAACTTGACTCGAGCGCAGGTCATTGATGTCCCAAGACTTCAAGTAAATCTCCGGATTAGGAAGGACATCCCAGGCTTGGTTGCTTTCATCTCCGGATGGTGTTCGGACACCCATACAATCATATGTAGATGGGGTGAGATAACTTTCTCCTTGGAGAGTGTGGCTCTCTTGCTGAATCTTCCCAGAATCGGGAACCTTAGAATCCAATTATCCGAAAGTGAGGTGAAGATGCGGGATGACACGGACGCTAAGTTGGGAATTTCGCTCGGAAAGACTCCATTGCGAAGTCGAAGGACTCTGCCGGAAAGAGGATGAGAGGTGCCCTTACGGTTGGTGGATATCTCAATGGTTTCCGGACGAGTTGGAGCACGAACATAAAAGCGTTGATCTTCATGTCGCGCGTTTTTGGCTCTCTCGGTTGTCTAGAGACATTTTTGATGACGGCTCTGCAAGAAAGGAATAAGACCCGAGTTGTTAGCGATTCTTTGTGAAGTTGGCAAAGGGTGAAGTTCTTCCCATTGGCAAGTTTGTTCCTTGGTTCCCCGTATGTGCATCCGGATCACCTAGTTGCGAACATGCGAGTTTCGAATGGTTTCATGAAAGTGGATTCATATGTGCACGTTGCTTTTTCGCAAGTCCGGCTATGGGAGCACTTTGAGAAATATGCTCCGAAACCGTTGCCTTCGCTTCCCGTGAGTTGGGGTGGCTCCGAATTCTTCGATGGGTGAACAGGCGTCCAAGAGTTGGCGTGAGCTTGGTTAGTTTTCTTGACAAGTTGCACGAAATCAATTTCCGTCCATGGGAGCCAGGTCCATAAATCGGTGGCTCAAATTGACACTTTTGCTTCGCCTCCGCTCATGTCTTTGTCTTCGATGGCGATTTGAGTGTTGGTGAAAACTCGTTTATTCAAAGCCGCTTGCCTAGGTTATATGCCGTCTTTCTTCGTGGGGTCTTTCCAGATAGTCGCTGCACAATATTGACCGTCTTTGCTTTCGTCACATGGGTTTCGATCAAGGGGTACCTCTTGCTTACCAGTAGGTGCTTCCTAAGGATTCGTTGCGTGCTGCCCTCAATGCCGTGCCTTCGAGCCGGGCATCCATCTTCCCTTCTTACAAATGGGAAGAGTAACCTGACGACCTTTGGCTATAATGAGTTAGTGCGACGAGTTTACCATGATCCAAGCTTTTGTGAATAACGTGGTAGAAAATGTTCGTTGCAAACCTTCCCCTAAGTTCGAAGGAGTATCCAATGTTGAGAGATCCTGTTTAAAGCCGCCTAGTAATTCGGAAAGTCCCAGGCCAAGGAACGGAGAACGAAAAAATCGTCTTTGGCGGGTTCCGGGATGGTTTCACAAGATCCTCTCACGGCTCTTGTGTCTTTCGGCTTCTTCCAATAACCCGGTATGTGTCGCCTCTTCTTTGGTTTGTCTCAAAACACGCGAATTTGGTGAGAATATGTGTCTTGTTTCCTTCGGGTGGCTTCGGTAGTGTTAATGCTTTCGTTTGCTTTCTTGCACGTTGCCGGGAGACGGCAATTTCTTCAAAGAACTCCAAAGAGCATTGAGCCTTCTCGTAGTGATGATGAGTCGAGAGAGAGAAGAGGGTTCGACAAGTGAGAGTGATTCTCTCCAGAAAGTGTCGGTTCTGTTTCGGGAAGTGGTTGGTGAGTTTCGCACTTCTTTTCTTTCTTCTTTTGTTTCCTCTTTGGGAAAATATCTGACTCAAGTTCGCAGGAGGAATCCGATCCAGAGGATGATTCTGGGGTAGAGGCACACGAAAGCTTGCCTTTGGTGACCACCGCTGGTGACTTGGAGATGGGCGTTAGCCAATTGTCGAGCGGATGTGGCTCAAACGGCGGATGATTCTACGATGGTTGTTGCAGTAGACATGGAGGAAGACCCTCTCGAGAGTCGTGAGGCCAGTGCGAGCACCATTTTTGATCCTCCGTACTTGGTTCCTCATCCGTGTCATGTCTTTGGTTGGCGGCTTGGGCCATCTTAGGCTAAGCACGCAGGCGTTGTACACCGTAACTGGGAGAAATACGGACATATGGCCACAACCAAGAAAGTCGCTAGTCGATTTGCACTTTGGTTAAGCGTGTGGAAGAGGCTTTATCTTCCATCGAGGATATGCGTGAGGTGACCGGTCACACGTTTCAAGAAGACGTTATTGCCGACTGGGAGCACCATCGCGACGTGTGCGTAGATAAGGAGTTCAACACTTCGTGGTTTGTCGAAGGCCTTGCTGAGATCCAAAAGTTGAAAGATGCGGCAATCGAAAGCCTTTCCACGAGGAGATTGCACGACAGAGGTGGAACTCGAAGAGCTTTCCAAGATGTTGACTATGAAGAGAGCGGCTCTCGAAGATGCAAAATTGACTTTCTCCAAGAAGAGCAGATCTCGTTGGATAATTTTCCTTGAACGTTTCTCTGCTAAACTTTCATTTAGGTTCTTTTTCTCTTTTTTTTTTGAAAGACATATTGGATGTCCGGTTCAAAGTTTGACCGGTTTTGGTAGACAAGTTGGTAGCTTTTGAGGATATTGGATTATTTTCGGGATAAATGGTTTTGGTAATATGACTACGATTATGTTTTGGGAAAAGAATATTGCTTTTATGAAAGTGTGTGCTAGCAATAGGCACAAGACTCAGTAGCATGACGGTTTTACTAAAAACCTAAAAATAGATTGTATATCTTGCCCATCCTGAATTTACTCACTTCATAGGTTTTGCGAACACACCCCTCTCCATGTAAAAAGGCGGTTCTTTCTTTGGTGGCTTTGTCTGGTAGCATCCCTGACAAGTCCCCATTATCGGTAGCTTCTTCAAATGAGTCCCTGGGCTCGGTGTAGTTTTAACAACCGCAACCGGGTTGTCTCGAGCGGACCGGGGTCGCAAGTCCCCAATCGCTGGTAGCATCTTCAACGAGTCCCCAGTTTTAGGTGTAGTTTTACAACTGGTAACCGGTCGTCTGCGATTGATTCGGACGAGTCGCTTTCCCTACCATCTTGACATCTCGGGGTCGAAGAACGAGATCGACAGTTTGACATTGTAGCCGATAGATCGATCCTCCGCTGTGGTCGCCAATTGTTTATGGGTAAAAATCGTTTCGCTCGATTTCGGTAATTTCGGTGGGTGAGTGAGAAACCGGTTCAAACCCTAAACAAATGTCTTTGCACGTGAGCACTTTATAGATTCGAGAGATCACTGCACAAGTCCGGCCTAAACCAAGAAATGGTCATTCCAGGACTTGCTTCGGTCACAAAGTGGAGGAGAAGGGTTGATTTGGGGAGGGAAGCAAAGAAAAGTGTTGAGGAGAGTAGTATCTCGACTTGTATCGTAAAGTGAAATCTTAGGAAGCTTGCAAGAGATGAAAGCTTTTTAGGGAGAGCTTGCAAAGTTGCCTTTCGAGAGTGTAAGTGTAGTGTATTTCTCCGACCGAGACTTGTTGTCCGGTGGAAATAGGTAAGACCTATTTATACAAGTCGAGATTGAAACGTACCACTGCCTCATGAAGGAAGAGAGAGAGTAAAGGGTGAAATAATGGGAGGAGGTGGTAACCGCATGGTTTAATGGGTGAAAACGTTTTCACCATTATTTCCTCTTTATTTGACCGCTTTATTCCTATTCACGCTTTCTTAATTGTGAGCGTAGTATACGCCGTTGCATCTTTGTGACCGCCAAACCAAAATCCTAAAGAAGCATCCCGCTTTGTGTTGATATCTCGTTGGTTGCGCCTTGAGTGCAAGTGGTGCTGCTAATGGCGCGTGTGGCATGTGCCAATGGCATGTGCGGAATGCCTTGGTGGTAGGTTGCATGGTTTCGCAAGTTAGGCTACCAGCGTGTATGTTTGGCATATGCCAATGGCATGTGCGGAATGCTTTGGTGGTAGGTTGCACGGTTTGCAAGTTAGGCTACCAGCGTGTGTGTTTGGCATGTGCCAATGGCACGTACGGCCATGTTGACCTAGTTGCAAGTCTTGCAAGCCTAGGGCGCTATATTTGGCGTGTGCCAATGACATCTTGGAATATGGCTTTGCGGCGCGTGTTGGCATCTCGCAATGGCATGTGCGGCCATGTTGTCCCTAGTTGCAAGTTTTGCAAGCCTAGGGCGCTATATTTGGCGTGTGCCAATGGCATAGCGACTTGGAATATGGCTTGCGGCACGTATTGGCATGTGCCAATGGCATGTGCGGCCATGTTGACCTAGTTGCAAGTCTTGCAAGCCTAGGGCGCTATATTTGGCGTGTGCCAATGGCATAGCGACTTGGAATATGGCTTGCATGCGCGTATTGGCATGTGCCGATGGCATGTGCGGCCATGTTGACCTAGTTGCAAGTCTTGCAAGCCTAGGGCGCTATATTTGGCGTGTGCCAATGGCATAGCGACTTGGAATATGGCTTCGGCACGTGTTGGCATGTGCCAATGGCATGTGCTTGGCCATGTTGACCTAGTTGCAAGTCTTGCAAGCCTAGGGCGCTATATTTGGCGTGTGCCAATGGCATAACGACTTGGAATATGGCTTGCGGCACGTATTGGCATGTGCCAATGGCATGTGCGGCCATGTTGACCTAGTTGCAAGTCTTGCAAGCCTAGGGCGCTATATTTGGCGTGTGCCAATGGCATAGCGACTTGGAATATGGCTTGCGGCACGTATTGGCATGTGCCAATGGCATGTGCGGCCATGTTGACCTAGTTGCATGTCTTGCAAGCCTAGGACACTGTATTTGGCGTGTGCCAATTGCATAGCGACTTGGAATATGGCTGCACATGCCATTGGCACATATGTGCCAATGGCATGTGCGGCCATGTTGACCTAGTTGCAAGTCTTGCAAGCCTAGGGCGCTATATTTGGCGTGTGCCAATGGCATAGCGACTTGGAATACGGCTTGCGGCACGTATTGGCATGTGCCAATGGCATGTGCGGCCATGTTGACCTAGTTGCAAGGGGCGCTATATTTGGCGTGTGCCAATGGCATAGCGACTTGGAATATGGCTTGCGGCACGTGTTGGCATGTGCCAATGGCATGTGCGCCATGTTGACCTAGTTGCAAGTCTTGCAAGCCTAGGGCGCTATATTTGGCGTGTGCCAATGGCATAACGACTTGGAATATGGCACGGCACGTATTGGAATGTGCCAATGGCATGTGCCAATGGCATGTGCGACCATGTTGACCTAGTTGCAAGTCTTGCAAGCCTAGGGCGCTATATTTAGCGTGTGCCAATGGCATAGCGACTTGGAATATGGCTTGCGACACGTATTGGCATGTGCCAATGGCATGTGCGCCATGTTGACCTAGTTGCAAGTCTTGCAAGCCCTAGGGGCGCTATATTTGGCGTGTGCCAATGGCATAGCGACTTGGAATATGGCTTGCGGCACGTGTTGGCATGTGCCAATGGCATGTGCGGCCATGTTGACCTAGTTGCAAGTCTTGCAAGCCTAGGGGCGCTATATTTGGCGTGTGCCAAAGGCATAGCTGCTTGGAGATTTGGCATTGTCGCCATGGTGTGCGAGACGCGGCTTGGTTTGGCATTGTTGTCAATGATGCGCAGAGTGCGGCTTGGTTTGGCATGGTTGCCATGGTGCGCGAGTGCGGCTTGGTTTGGCATTGTTACCCAATGATGCGCAGAGATGCGGCTTGGTTTGGCATTGCTGCCATGGTGCAGAAGTGCGAGTTGGTTTGGCATTGTTGCCAATGATGCGCAGAGTGGCTTGGTTTGGCATTCTTTGCCATGGTGCGCAGAGTGCGGCTTGGTTTGGCATTCTTTGCCATGGTGCAGAGTGCGGCTTGGTTTGGCATTGCTGCCATGGTCTTGCAGAGTGCGTCTTTGTTTTGGAATTAGGGTTCCGTGTTGAAAACCCTAATCTGGGGTATTTTGAAAAAATACCCTATTAATTATTTACACCCGAGTTAAATGCTCTTAGTTAATGTGTTGTGGGTAACACTAGGTCATGGGGTTTTACGATTTTACCCCCTTGTCTAAAAACCACCATCAACATGTTTATAGTACTTGTGTCGATAAATCCTCCACGATGGATATGTGTTATCACTAACTCAGTGCACAATAAACTTCTAGCCTGCCAGATCTATAAGTTGTTGTCATCAATGCGTTGACGTCAATTTAAAAGTGTATGTTCATTGTGTCAAAAATGTGATAGCAGGACCTCCAAGGTTGATATGGTATAGATGAGAATGTGAACGACCCAATATCACCACCGCATTTTATGCGAAGGTTTCCTAGAGTTTTCCCTTTTTTTAGTCTTTACGATGAGCGTCCTTTTAATAAAGAATCAAAATCAAAAGCAACGGATCATACTTACGAGCAATAAAGCATTTACTTTATAGTAGTATTTTTTTTGCCCGAAATGTGCTTACACCCGTCAAAATGTGTTATAACGATCACGCCTAGTGTCGGTGACCTGAGCCATGACCCGTTTTTTCAAACCTTGGTCTATTCTGACTTCCTTCAAAACCGTATACACGACCCAATCATACTTTCTGGAAAGTTTTATCGTCTTCAAAGAATACTATTAGGTTCCAACAAAATCTAAAGAATTTCAGTTAAGTAGCACCAGTATCCGTTTTTCTTTTGTTCTATTCTTTTTTTTTCCTTTCAGAAGCATATAGTAGATAGGTGTAGATGTGGAATCTCAAAACACGCCACTGACTAGTGAGTAAGTAACCAGACCCAATCCATCATCAAGCAACAAGGACGTCGCACCAAATACACATAATTGTTAAAGACTGATACCATTTGAATGATCCAATGACTAGAATCACTTAACTCCTTTATTTTATATGAAATGAAATGGTACCAGCGCTGCTAATGCTGGTACCGGCCTTTTAACAATCGTGCACATACCAAGCAACAATGAAAGAGTGTTTGATAGAAGGAAATAGAGAGAAGCCAAAGCTAGAGGTGTAAATTGGGTCTTGTCAAGACGAGCATTATTCAAAGACAAAGACGCTAAAATTTGAGCACGGTATTGACCAAAGACGTGACTTAGCCCAAGACGCGGCACAACACGTTTGTTAAATGGGACGTCTGGGTTTGACTAATTGGCACGATGATATGACAAAGATAAAGACGCGGCACGGATAAGCACGTGGCCCAGCCCAGCACAGCACGTTAAGAGAGCACGTCATAACATGTACAAATCAATAGTATAAAGCATAGTTTAGCTAACTTTGCCTATCTGAGTGGTGGTCAGGATTTATCCTTGGCAAAGATAAATCAAAGGCTATGGTTCTCCGTGCCACACCCTACAAGTCGCACATGTGGTGTTCATTCCAATATTATGAATTAAAAATGAATACTCAAGTCAAGATATGGAATTTCAAAATTTATAACGGGGAGGTTCGAACTCATGACCTATTGTGTCATAAGAGTGGCCTCTAACCATTGTTCCACCTTGGTTGGAATTGATAGAAAAGATAAATCAACAGTGGTTGTTTGTTCAACTTAAATATTAATTAGTATAAGTGTTTTATTAATTAGTATAAGTGATTTGTCTAGAAAGAAGATAAATCTATGGTGATGGTTTGTTCAACTTAAATATTGATTAGTATAAGTGTTTTATTAATTGATGTCTCATTAATTTCTCATGATAAATGATTTATTAATTTTACATCATAAATGTCCCTTAATTAAATCTGGATGGTTTTAATGGCGGTGGTATTGGTTTTTTTCTTTTTGAATAAAAAATAATAAAAAAAATTTTTACATGACGGGTAACATTATATTGTGAAAAGTATAGTTTGTGTATTTGACACGATCAATAAAGGCGGATAACAAATACTTTTGGGATGATACCAAATCATATAAGACAAAATGGTTGTTTTTGTACCATTTTTCGCTACCTTTAGTAACAGATTAAAGACGCATGATTTTCAGTATTAACAAAAAACATATGGTTGAATAAATTAATTGACGACCTAAGTTTGTTAAATCTAAACTTTATACATGACGTGTGGGATTAAAAGTTATAAGTGTGCCCAATATTCTACGAGGGATGGAAAATGGTGGTGGTGGAGAAAGAAGTGATATCTGGTGATTTGTGATGTAACGTAGGTATTGATGAGTAGTAATTGACTATGTTAATTATGTCTTGCTACAAAAGGATAACACTATAAATTAGAAATGTGGTTGATCGTCTTAATGCTAATATAAACTCGGTTAAAATACACTAAAAACTACATATTTAGAATCAAGGTTTCTCCGTCCAATAGATATATCTAAGGTTCTATTGAGATCCCATAAGCAGAGGGCGAGTTGGTCTTGGATTTGTGAATGATAATGAATATAATGAAACGCTCCCTCTCGGTTTCTCCGATGAAAACCAAACCTTCTAAAAAAGTAATCAATCGAACAACACTTAGATGGAACGATCACTACCAAAGGTAAACTTCTCTAAATTGCTACATATCCAAATTGAATTTTCATGAGATTAATCTGGTGATTTAGTCCTACCGTAGTTTTTAACGAGGCATGCAATTAAATTAAATCTCTAATAGTGATTTTAAAGGTATTTAATAATTACAAAATTCTCTTATAAGTTTTGTTTATGCAAGTATTGATTTAACTTGGGTTCTTTTATATTTTTGTGTAAAGTTGATGACTTTTTAATTTGAATACATGTTTGGTTAACAAACTTTGATACATATAGGTATTTTCTTTGTAGCATCGATGTTAGTCTCTCATTTTTCCCAGTTAGCACTTTGTTTCGATCCCGTATTTGTAGACATTATTTGACTAATGTTGGGGTATTTGTTTAATCTAAAGGCCGATTAAACCAGGTGTGTGTGTTCTATACATTGAAGAATGAAGTTTGTGTCGGCTCTACCTTGAAACTAATAATTTTTCTTGAAGGTTAGTTGCATTTATGTAGATACAACTATCAATATGACTATGCTCTTTAAAACTCCAAATTACTTGAGTAACACTAGATGTGAGAGCGTCATTCATGCACTACTTAGCATAGTTGGTGTGAAATCTTTTTATCCACGAATTTCTTCAATTTTATGTTATCAATATGATTGAGAAAGAATCTTACACATGTTTTGATTTACTATTATAAGTTCATTTTTTCAACTCACATGTGTATATCTCATCCTTCCGATAGCCAAGGGTTCTTCATTTTTATAACTCTCACATTTGCAAAAAATAAAAAAATAGTGTTTATCTATAGTAGGGAAAATATTATGGGTTTTTGCTTCACTCTTTAGAGCCTTAGTTATCAATAATTTCAGAACAAATGTATTCATAAACATCATGGAGTTGGATTGCCTGTTTAGGTATATGTACTGTTAGATGAAATATTCTTTTTGAAGTTTGAAATTATGGTATGATGGAACAATAAATGGGGAAATTTTTTAGTTCTTTGTATTTTTTATTTTTTTTCATGTTGGCACAACATTATTACTAAAATCCAAATAATAAATTGGAATAACATGCTTAAGTAAAAAATAAAAAGATCAGGTAACCCATTTTGTTTCCCAAAACCTATTTGAATATCAAAATAATTACTCACGAAAAAAATGAAGCAAGAGGAATGTGAACAATATCGTATTAGTGACAAAACATCTCGTGCCGTCACGGCACGGGTTAAGATCTAGTACACCATATAACAAGGCATAATACATCACATTTTTTTGTATATTTCATAAAAGAGTCAGTATTCTAGCTAGTTTTAACATTTTATGTTAGCTTATTTTTAACAACACATATAATACCTTAATATTTAGAAAATATATTTCAATATCATTGTTATAATGTCGTCACCTATATTTAACTAGAACATTAATTTACATGACAATAATCCAATTTTATATTTGATGGGTTATTTTTTGTATTGAATAAACTTGTTAATTTTACTTGAAATAATTTAAAATGATATGTTGTCTAATTAAATTCTTGTGATAATGGCCGACTTAATGTATACATTAAGTGATTTCAAATTTTTTATAACACGTGTGCTAAGACGCAGACAAAGATGTGACACGTTTATTCGTGTCTTGCCTAAAGTAGGATGTCTTGCCTAGCTTTTGACTAGTAAAGACAACAAGGCACAACACGTTTAAATCGTTGGCAGAAAGACAAAGACGCACATGGCAAGACGGAAGCACGCGATTGCAGTATGTCGGGTGTCTTAGGGCGGGCACGTTTTACACCTCTAGCCAAAGCTTTCTTTTTGCATTCCAAGAAAGAAAAAAACAGCAATGTCGTATCCTACTTTTCTTTCTCTCCCCCTCTGGGAAAAAAGAGATAAAGAAGTAGTATTGTGACTATAGTAAGCATTAATGCTGTTTGGTCCCACCACTCTGTATTGGGATTCTTCACACAGTGAATGAAGTTTGAACTGAACATCCAAGTTATTTACTTTTTTTTTTTCTTTGTTTGCCACTTGCAAGTATTGCGACTAACAATTACAGTGGTCTTCTGCTTTAGAAATACTACGGTAAAACAAGCCAATTATGATATTTATGCTTGAAGTACTTGCGTGTCGATATATCCTCCTAAATGGATCACTGTCATTTGAAAGATACTAGTCATGTTGATTGTTTGTGTGTGTTGTGCATTCCAAAACGTGATAGCAGGACCTCCAATGTTGGGATAATATAGATGAGAATGTGAACCGCAAATCTCACCACCACACCGTCCACACTTTATGGAAAGTTTTAGTCTTTTCACATTGAGGGTCCTTTTAATAATCTTGGAATCTAAAAAAATTTAAAAAGTTGAATGGACGAATAAAAATTTTACTTTACAAAGAATGGTATTAAACTTAAAAATTGTCGTGGAGAAAAGAATTTGGAAATTGAATTTTTTATAGATTTAGACAAAATTTAAATATATCTAATTATTGATTTTGGATTTTTTAACCAATTTTGGGTTTAATAATCAAAAAGACAAAAACAAAAGTAACAAATCATACTGGGTATCAATAAAAGCATTTACTTTACAAAGTGGTATTCTTTTGTCGTGGACGTGGAAAATTGAACATAGATAGACAGAGATATCAGACTATCGAACATATCCCTACCCTACCCGCTCTAACTAAACCAATTAATCAATTAGTTTAGTATTGAGTTAGATTACATATAGTATTAGTATGTTGGTAAAAATGTTTACATGTGTTTTGTTGATTGTTTATAACGTGTCTGGATACACATCTGTTTCTGACTACAGGCAAACTGCTTTTTGATATTTTAATTTCTATAAATCGAAAAACTACTTATGGAATCCAAACAAATTATTAAACTTTTTCATGTAAATAAGACAAAGAAATACAAAATGTGGTGGTGGTGGAGGAGGATTTGCTGAAGTTTGTCGTTATGAAGCCACTTTACAGCTCTCGAAAGAAAATCAAGAAATCAAGAAAAGAAAATCTCACAACACACCATATGAGTAGACCCCACAGGAATTTAAAGGACATCGCACCACTATAAGAGTGTGTTTGTTAGAGGGAGTAAAGTTGCTTAAACCAATCTCACCACACTCTCTCTACTCAGGTCGTCCAAACCAATCTCCGGGAGAAAGAAAGAACCGGAGACGAAGAAGAAGATTAGTTGATTTACGAACCAGCAACAAAGAGGAGGTATGCTTCTTTTTTTTCGGTGCATAATTTAGTTACATTTCCATTTGTTAGTGTAGTTTTCTTTAATGGCGAAGATACTTTAATAAGTGAGTTTTTTTGTTGTTAAACACTCCTTCCTGTTACTATTTATGGAAGTAACAATAATGGAAGCCCTTTCCCTTATTATTTTCTTGTTTTTCTCAGTGCTCAAGTGGAAATCCTATTAAGACCGTAATTATTGAGCAATTGAAGCTAAATTGAACTCGTAATTAGTGAAGATGAAGTTTGGAAAGGAGTATTTGTCACAAATGTTGCCTGAGTGGAAGGAAGCTTACTTAGACTATACATATCTCAAAACATTGTTGAAAGACATACTCAGATTCAAACAAAAGGAGGGGGAGGATAAAGGACAAACACAGCAGAAATCATTGGTTCGGGATTTGACATTCTACAGGTCCTTCAGCGGATTACACAAACGAAAGAGTCATGATTTCAAACATGGAGGAGGAGATATTGAAGATCAGTTTATAGTGGTGAAACAAGTGAAAGGAGCAAACTCGAATGTCAAATACGAAACCAACTTCCTTATATCCTCTGAAGATGCAACTGACCAAGAAGTGGTTTTCTTCAATACACTTGATGATGAGTTCAGCAAGGTTGATAAGTTTTACAAGGACAAGGTTGAGGAGGTTATGAACGAAGTCGCGCTGCTTAATAAACAGATGGATGCGCTAATTGCGCTACGGATCAAGGTCGAAAACCCGAATCTTGATATGTCATTGTCAGGTGCAGTGAGGGAGCTCGTGGCTGATGTTGCTAACTTGGCTGCTGCTTCAAATGTTTCTAACCCAGGCACCCCGAGAATGCCAAGTAAGTGTCCGTAGCATATTCAGAATTGATGCGATTGTTTTAGTACAATGACAGGATACAATTGCGGAATCTATTACCTTGTTATGTGCCCCATTTGTCTCAGAGATTCTACATGGATTAATCTGGAGAAAAATAAGATTAAATTTGTAGTATTCTTGTTACATAGTTGAAGTTACACTTCCGTATTTGAAGGCTTCTAAAATTGCAGGAAAAGAGCAAATGTCCGTGATACAAGAAACGGGGACAGCAAATGAAGAAGAATCTGAGGACTCTAATAGAGGTGTGGATGTTGATAAAAGTGATGGTGGCAATGACAACTTTAAACCAGCTCACCTGGAAATTCTTGAACATGTTCAAATCAACAACAAACCAGAAACTCCAACGTCAACTATAAAAGCCATGCTCCTCAAGGATTCCAAAGATAAGAAGTTGAAATTTAACAAGAAACAATTGAAAAAGGTCGAAGAACAACTAAAGCAGGTTTTCATTGAATTCCACTGGAAGCTTCGCCAACTAAAACATTATAGGTACATAACAAGCAGTAAATTGGCTTTCAGAATTTTTCCGTATATAACTTTGTTTTACTTAACATATTATATTTACTGCTTGATGCGCCAGCTTTATGAATCTGTTGGCACTGTCAAAGGTGATGAAGAAATATGACAAGGTCAGTACCTTTCATCAGTATTAAATTATCAATGCATTATTTAAGGCAAATTGTGGCCAGGATATCTACTGTCCGGCTAAGGCTTGTGTTTTGCTTTCCCTGTACTAGATAATTTTGACTAGATTTGATGAAGGTTATGTTTATATCTCTGTTTTTGTGTCATATTCATGTAGATTTATATCTAAGAGCAGTAGACAACTCTTTTGGCAGCTCTGATGAGGTTCGTTCAAATGTTTTCATTAATCAATGATAAGCAGTGCAGTTTGGTCAGTCTTATTTTTTATCAATAAACTTAAATGCTTTGTAAAGAAATCCCTCTAAAAACAGCGAAAATAATCTTCTGCATATAAAATTGAAGAGCTCAAATTTCTACGCCAAAATTGTTTCCTCTGCTGTCTATGTTTACCAAATTTCATCTTCTTTTGTTCATCTGGAGACATAATGTGACTGTAACAACTTATTCCGACACCTGGAAAATACATAAAAATTGCCTCATTCTCTGTTTATGGGGTCTTCTTATATTGGTTCGTTCCCAAATTCCATGACTTAGCTGTTTGACAGATCTCTCTTCTGTATGGTTTTAAACTGTCAGAGATTCAGTTTTTGTAATGATTTATAGGTGCAGTATCTTATGTGCTAGTGTCACTTCACAGATTGCTACGATCTTGGAGAGGGTGGAGGCCACCTTTGTCAAGCACTTCTGTGACTCAAACCGCAGAAAAGGCATGAAATCCTTGAGGCCAACAGCGAAAAAAGGAAAGCACAAAACAACATTCTTGCTAGGTAAATTGAACCTGTTCACAATGAATTAAAACTTTCACAAATGAGTTGATTTTAGTTTAACTTCAATCTCGTTAATTAGGCTAAAGTAAAGAATGTTGGTGTATGCGACTGCTGTAACTATTAGGCCTCAGCTAATATACTTTTGTGCAGGATACTTTGCTGGAGGTACAACAGCTCTTTTAGTGGCTCTTGTTTTGGTTATAAATGCGAGGAAGCTTGTGAATAAGGAAGGAAGCACTCAGTACATGGAAAACATATTTCCACTTTATAGGCAAGTGAAGACATCAGTGACTTTTCTCTCTCTGTTTCTTCTCCAATCATTTTGAGTATTCGCTTACGGTATAAGTGCATTTCCTTGTTTAACTGAAATCTTCATAACATTTGTTTCAGTTTATTTGCGTATATCATCCTGCACATGCTCATGTATGCCGTGAACATATACTTTTGGAGATGTTACCGAGTCAACTATCCGTTTATATTCGGTTTCAAGCAAGGGACTGAGTTGGGATACCGAGAAGTGCTTCTCCTCAGTGCTGGTCTGACATTACTCTCACTAGCTGGTGTCCTTGCAAACCTGGACATGGAGATGGAACCTGGCACTCAAAGCTATCAGACAATCACTGAGTTAGTTCCTTTGGGATTAGTTACTGTAAGATTTTCAAAGCAGAAGACTCCCTCTTAAAAGCGAGAACTGGCTAGGGATTTGAAATACATAACAGAACCACTAACCATGTATTTATGTTTTGTTTGCAGCTCGTACTTGCCATAGCATTTTGCCCCTTCAACATTATATATCGTTCTGGTCGTTTTTTCTTTATCAAATCAATATGGCGCTGTGTTTGTGCTCCTTTCTACAAGGTACATAGTCCATTAAATCAAAAACTGCAGACCAAACAGATAGCTGAGATTATTTTGCAACTTTAAACATTTTGCATTCACAGGTTACACTCATTGACTTTTTCTTGGCAGACCAACTTACCAGCCAGGTATTTATCATGCAAATCTTGGTTGTTTGATGACAAAAATAAACAAAAAAAAAATATTCACAAATTCACTGATGTGTAACAATTACATTTCAGGTCCAGGCCTTCAGGAGTCTTGAGTTCTATATTTGCTACTACGTATGGGGAGACTTTAGAAAGAGACAGAACAGTTGCCGCCAGAGTGCCATCTACAATTCTTTCTATTTCATTGTAGCAGTTCTCCCATACTGGTCTCGGTTGCTCCAGGTATTACCATAATCTCATCTTGTGTATTTTTTTTTTTTACAGATATTCAAGTGTTTTCTGAATAGCAATTCAGGATAAGGGATCATATGCAAGTCTGTTATTGTTTCAATGGCGTGCATTTTAACTGTTAGCCTAAAGGACCACCACATTGGCACCAAACCTTTTAAATGTGCAATTTCAACTGTTCATCTATCTTTAGTATGAAAACAATACTGTACTATGATCTGATCTCAATTTTGCGTCGATGTATAAGACACAAACCTTACGAAACTATGTTGCTTAGTTTCACATCAATCTTGTGTGCGTCTACGAGCATTGTTTGGGTTCAACCCCAGGTCCGCATCAAACTATTAACCCTGTTAGTATCTGGTTTCTGTATAGTGTCTCCGTCGGTGGGTTGAAGAGAAAGATGTGTCTCAGGTATACAACGGTCTAAAATACCTCCTGACAATAATTGCAGTCCTAATGAGGACAGCGTTCGATTTAGAGAAGGGAACGAGTTGGAGAGCAGTAGCTATAATTAGCTCTGCCATTGCTGCAATCATGAGTACTTATTGGGACATCGTCAAGGACTGGGGGCTTCTTCAACGGCATTCAAAGAACCCTTGGTTGAGAGACAAACTTCTCATATCACACACTAGCGTCTACTTCATAGCCATGGTATGTATGTTATAATCCTATCATTATCTTTTTAAGTTCGAGATTCTCAAAAATTTTCTTTATTACAATGCAGGTGCTTGATGTTATTCTAAGACTTGCTTGGCTGCAATCTGTTGTGAACTTCAATGTGACATTCTTGCATCGAACAGCCTTAACCACCATAGTAGCATGTCTAGAGATTCTCCGTCGAGGGATGTGGAATTTCTTCAGGTATGTTGCCATTGTCTCATTGACCACGTAACAGTGAACCATGGAATGAGAATATGGGTTGGTGTGGTCCATATAATTTTGCATTTCTTAAGTGAGCCACGAATTCTGAGATTACTTGACATGGCATGATGACATCAGCTGCCAAATCCATGTCATCTGACCTGATAAAATGGTGCATATAAATAGCATCTTACTTTTCAGTACATTTATTCTAGATTAACATTTCACCAAGCCGCTAACTGGGTACTGTGAATGAATCAGGTTGGAGAATGAGCACTTGAACAATGTCGGGAAGTTCCGTGCATTCAAGTCAGTCCCGCTCCCTTTTAATTACTATGATGGAAATAGTAGCAAGGATGAATAGAAAATTAACAGATGAAGCGTCCCAACACTTGAAAGCCTAGGAGACAACTGAAGTGGCACCCCCAGCTTTTCACATTATAGGGGACTTATATATCTATCATTCAGCAAACCTTGGTCGGTATCTTTTCCACTCATCGAACCCTGTACAGGGATTGGTTACTTACCAGATACTAATGCAGCTGAAGTCAGGGTCTTCGATACTGGAGGCTGCCAGTTTCAACATGTTTTGGATAAAATATTAGCCTGTGCACAGAATGAGAAATTACTTCCAGGAGTCAACTAACGCAAACCAATTTTTTACCCCACTGGAAATCGAAAGTCTAAAGCTGTTCTATAAGTTCTGTCTACTCTGATAATATAAGAGACATTTACTGGGAATACCCTGCGGTGAATGGTGAAGTTATCAGTAGTATTACCAGCCAAGCCATGAAGAATATCAACAGACTGATAGCACAAGGACTTATTCTTGCATTGGCAGTTGCAGCTGTGCAGAGAATTCATTGCAATTTTTCTCAAGCTGTATTAGATTGGTTTCTGTAATTAGTCCTCTTTGTTTTCTTTTGTTATCTGCTTTTACCGTGCGTATAAGCTGGTGTAACTTGTAAATTCTTTCTTCCCTTCTTATATCGAAATAAAAAGATGTCTATCAAAATAAAAAGATGTTAATTTCGCCGACTTATGGATATCACTTGATCTAAATTATCATTCTGTGAATGAATGTTATGAATAACAGGCCCGATTAAGTATGTGAAAATCATTTGCGCAACTCCAAAACCATCGAAAGTTGATAACAAATAAGAATTCACAACGGGGTAGTTTCAAACAGGTTTCTATCGGAATAGGGTCGGGTACTTATTCTGTTGCACATTTTGATAGTTGGCATAGATACGGGCCTATAAATTCAGCCCAGGAAACTGCACGTAATATTGATTGGGAAAATTAGGCGCAAGCCCAAAAAAATTAATATTCTTGTTGTTAACAATGTTCTGAAAACTCGGCCCGGATATCAACCCGGAAAAATTACGGAATCAAGGATTAGTGGTTCAACCAGTGGTTTAATCCGGGTTCACTGGGTCATATGCAGCTTGGCTATGTAAATGACCCAAGCTAACTCTTTATACGTCTGTACTATGTAGTTTTCTTTTTAAATGTTTTTCCTTTCTATCAGAACATATACGTATTCTATCCTTGTTTGCAAGTCCAAGTGTCGCACATGCACTGATTCAAGCCAACAAAACCATAAAATCAATTAAAATATTGCACTGGGTAACCATTCTCTATCATCTGTCTCCTCTTTTTTATCAATCTGCGCATGAAGAAGTTCCTAGTTCCTACTCCTAGTTTGTTTTTCTTTCTCCCTTTTTATTGATAACTGATTCCCCTGTTGTATTATGGATTTTTGTTAATCAATTTTGTAATTAGATCTTAGTGTGGATGTGTTAATCAATTTTGTAATTAGATCTTAGCGATGTGTTTGATTTTTGATTCAAAGAAATGAGTTTGTGATTTTGATTGTTGGCTTGATGAAGATTGAGATATGTTCTTATATTATTATCTTTTTGACATCATTTGTGGTTAATTTCTGTAAAGCTCATCTAACTAGTAGCTAGTGATTCGGTTGAAATTCTTTAATAACGCACAAGATTATTTTTAGATTCCGTGTCACCCATAATTATATGAAATTATGAACAATGACTGCACGACGGGTTATGCTTCCTAATTTTCGGGGTATAATTGACAACTCAACTTGGATATAGCATATCTAAAAAACCGCGCCTTGAAATTTTACAAATTTTATATCGTTGGAAATCTTTTAAAGAGAGCGTACAAATAACTATATCAAATTTTTGTTTTTCACGAAAAAAATCAGAGGTGATCATCATTTTGGACAAAATTTTCAAAAACTTGATACATAACCATTATCGACCACCAAAAAGATGCATAACACATAATGCGAGACACAACAAAAAGATGCATAAAACGTTATGCAACCATATTTTGGTTCATGCATTTACTAATTGAAGTAACCCTAGCGAAGTGAGGGAGGACCTTTATATGACCACTTTTTTGTAAATCTAAGTGATCAATTATCACAAAAAGATTGAGAATGGTCCATGTTGAAAAACCAAAAAATGTCCCCCCCTTTTAGTCCAATTACCATAACTCTTTGTGTATACTATCTTTTCAGGGGTATAATTGGAAAGCAAACTTTAATATAACATATCTAAAAATCCGTGCCTTGGAAATTTACAAAATTTATCTCGTTGGAAAGGTTATAAAAAACTCTACGCAACAAGTACTAACAACAATATCAAATTTAGAGTTTTTACGAAAAATTCGAAGGTATTTATCATTTTAGGCACAATTTTAGAAAATTAAATGTATATCCATTATGCAAACCACCACAAAAGATACATAATACTTTATGTAGCAAAATTTTGGTTTATGCATCAACTAATTTTCCGTTGCAACTAACAAAACGATGTACTCCCTCCGTTTCAAGAAAAATGATACTTTAATTTTAGGCACAATTCTCGAAAATTGAATGCATAGCCATTATGCAAACCACCACAAAGGATGCATAACACATCATGCAACCATATTTTGGTTTATGGATCGACTAATTTTCCGTGTCTGAAAAAGTGATACTTTCACAACCCGTTTCAGAAAAGTGAAACTTTCGTCTCGTTTGAGAAAAGTGATACTTTGGTCGTTTGGAAAAAGTGATACTTTGGCAATGGAGCGAAAGTATCACTTTTTCGGAAACCAGGTGAAAGTATCACCTTTCTTAAACGGATTTAAAGTAATCAAACGCTAATCCCACGTTCGATTCTTTTTGATTGGCCCCCACCGTGGCAACGGCTATACTAGTTTAGTTATGCAACCACTAAAAGAATATATACGCCTAAAAAATAACATCACAAAAATAACATCACAAAAAACAAAAAGACGCATATTTAATTATGCAATAATTTTCTCAACTATAACAAGTTACGCATCCATTGTTTTGGTTAATCATAATCGCTTAAAAAAAATGATGCATAATGTGTTATGCAACCATATTTTGAATGCATATCAAGTTATGCATCAATTCTTTTATTTCAGTGCTTACCAAAAAGTGGTTGCATAATGCTTTACGCATCCGTTTTCATGACTACATAACATGTTATGCAGACTTTATTGTATGTGCATGACAAGTTATGCGATTTTTTTGTTGTTGGTTTCAATAATAACAAAAAAGTTGCTGATTTTTCTGTACTGCATAACAAGTTACGCATCAACTCTTTTAGATGTATAACATGTTATGCAATTATTTTTTTGGTTGAATTCAGTTCTAACAAAAAAAAGTTTAAGTCTAATGTGTCATGAAACTATTTCCTCATATGTATAACATGTTATGCATCCATTTTCTCGAATGCATAACAGGTTATGCAACCATTTTGATAATTGCATAACATATTATGAATGACAAAACCAAACAAAAACAACATAAAACCGAATATCCTTATAATATTGCAAAATTTACTTATGCACTGAATAATAGTACAAAATATTTAGTTGGTAAAAAAATAAAAGAAGCAATTAAGTTGACGCACATAAATTAGTTACATTATTCTAATTACCATCGGAAATCTTCTTTAGCCTCCTACTTTATTCAACAAACTAGGCATATCCAACAAATTAAGAAGTTTCGTGCTTCATCATTGGAGGGTATAATATATATTATGCTTCTTCTAAGAATCATAGTACGACAACAAATGAAATTAAATCTGTAATACTAGTTCCTAGCGGTTCTAAGTTTCCTTACCCTCTTGCTTTCAGTTTAGCAAGACGTCGTGAAAGATTATGCCCATCGACTTGCTCTGTAGTTGCTGTTGGAATTACACGGGCGACTGGTGGTGGAATTCCAACAAACACCTCTAATCCATAATCATCAGCGGTTATGGTCACAATATAATTTTATAAATTTTGGGTTTGTGAGAAATTTTGTTACATAATATGGGTGCGCGCATAAAGTTTTACGCCAGTGGGTCTCATGGTGGAAAAAATCTAAAAAATGGGCCTCACAGTAGTTTTTCACATATTGATTTTAGACTTCTAGTTGAATTGAATAATTCGGAATCCATTAATTTTTTTTGATCGGTCAAAGAGAATTGATTAAAAAGCACACCAGCCTTGTGCTGGCAGATACAACTATGAGCGAAAAGCCCATAAAAACTAAAGACTTTAATCAAATAGTTTTTAAGATTACAAAGAGTATCAACAAAAGATGTCACAACTTGTGAAACCTAGCAATGTAAGAGCACAACTTTTGGAACCTAACAATCCAAGAGAAACTTGAAAACCACGATGAGTGACCAATGCTTATTGTTAATAAGCATACTCATCGACATCTTCTATAATTAAACCATCATGGTTTTTTGCAAGATCGCAAAACATTTGTTTATGACGAGTCTTTTGGTTTGGAAATTCTAATCCCCATGAAGAACCAAAATCCACAAGTTTATCAGCCGAGACTTTGTTAGGAACGTTAGATCTAGGAGGCTTTTTCTTTTTTAAACTTGAAAGGGAACCATTTGGGAGCATACTTGTACCTTTGTGTTTCATACTCAATTTCATACAAATTCCTGTCATTAGCTTGGACGATGACGGCTTTGTGATGATTACCTTTGAATCTTCCAAAGCTATTTGGGAAGTGGCTACATCCCCTTCTTCTTTTTCTTCCTTCTTCTTCTTCTTCTCCTTCTACTTCGAAACCATGAAACCTGTTATGGGATTCATAATCAGGGGGAATGGTAGGATCAGCATATGAGGTGCTTGCACCTTCCACAACTGGTTGACCATTTTCAGGAGTAGCATACATGTTCACTGTAGGAATCTGTAAGTGCTTCTCATTTTTCTTTTTGATGGTGCCTTTCTTTCTTTTATAAATTTTCCACTCACCAAGAGACTTTTCTTGTTCAGATGCCCTCTCACCATTCACACACTTCTCTGCACAGGGATCAATGGCAGAAGACGATGCTTTCAGAGTAGCACCCCCACTCAACTCATTCTCGCAAAGCAGCAAAGAAGACTCATTAGCTTCTTCATTGCCTACATTTTTACTCCCATTTAATCTTAGAGCATCATCTCCTTTCCCAATAACTGCACTCTCATGCTCTACCTGTGCAATCTTCGCGGCGACATCCTCCACCTCTATAATCTTTGCAGCATCATTCCCTGCACTCTTTTTCACTCTTGTAGACCAATTTTTCTACTTAATTTTGCCTGATGTTGGGCAAGAGCCCTTAGAGTGACCAGAGGATGAGCAAACATCACATCTTGGTGGCTTCCAAGAGTACTACATAGAAACTTAAAACTCAACTCTATCAAAAGATGTTGGAATACAATCTGGATAGTCAAAATTTACCTCTATTTCTACGCAAACTCTAGCAAAGCTCATCCTAGTTCTAGCTATCGTGTGCTTGTCAGCGAGTAAAGGAACCCCTAAGTAGCTAGCTATCTTACTTATTCCTTTGACATTCCATAAATGGATGGGGGTGTTCTTCAAGCTTAGCCAAATTGGGACAATCTTCATCCTTTGCACTGATTGTTCCACAAATAAGTGCCATGGTTTGATCAAAAACAGTTTGTTTGAAATGAACACTGACCCAAACTCCATGGAAGCGAGTCTATCTTATTCAATGTCAAATTTAAAAATGTAAACATTATCACCGTTCATAGTCACAAGAAGCTTCCCTTTGAGTTTCCAAATTTTTTTTAGAGCAATCTCAACTTTAGGAAAGTAAACTCTACTACCCACAAAATAGCCAACAAGAAAAGATTCACATTTCCTAATTTCTTCTGCAAAATCAGTAGCAGACATGGAAATTTTCTTACCTTCAATTATATTTGGTTTGTGGAAGAATAATTTGCTTGTAGAGGCATCTTCACAGACAACCTTTTCATTAGTGAGCACTGATTTCCATTCTGCAGACTCAAAGGTTTCAGGTGTAACCCCATTTGAAACCCTAGTTGAAGCAGCACCATTTGAAGAAATTGGTGGAAGAAAATCCCCCCCAACAACCAATCCCTTTCCCTTTCTCCAATTACAGAGTCCCTACCGTCAGAATTTCCTCCAGCCAAAGCAGGTGAAGGATTTGATTTCAAAGGGGAAAATCCTTTAACCCCAGAGAAACCCCTAAATCCATAGCAAAAGGGACCATTCACGAATTACAGATCAGTAAAAATACCTCATACTAGAAATCCAGAAGAATTGGAATCTAAAGCAAGAAAAATCATGATATTTGGACAAGAAATTAGAGATAATCAATGAGAAATATATTTCTAGGGTTTGGTTTTCTTCTTTCGCCTTATCACTCTCGGTTTCTCTCTCTTATGAGGTTAATTCGGAATCCATTAATGAATCACACTATTCAGAGTTCAGACAGACATACAAATAGAAGTAGTCTTTTAGTTAATTAAAAAGAAAGAGAGGATTGGCTATCTATTACATACTCAAGACCAACAAACATAAAACACAGAGATGGTGTGACAGATAGGATATATGCTGGATTATCAGAGTTAGAGTGATGTAAAAGAGGTGTCACACACGTTTAAGTGTTATTAGCCCCCCTTAAGGTGATGGTGGCTGATAGAGGAAGCAGCTTCAGCTTGTTGCGCATCATATAAAATCTAGGACCATCCTAACATTTAGTAAAAATGTCTGCAACTTGAGTAATAATAGAGATATAAGATACCTGTAAATCTTTGTAATGAACAAGTTCACACACAAAATGAAAATCGATTTCCAAATGCTTCATTCGAGAGTGAAAAATTAGATTTGAGAAATAAGAGATAGCACTTTGATTATCACACAACAGTGTTGGTGGAGAAGGAAAAAAATATGTGCAAGTTATTCAGAAGTTTACAAATCCAAAGAACCTCGGCAGTAGAGTTAGTTAAGCTTCTGTATTCAGACTCAGTGGAAGATCTAGCAATTGAAACTTATTTCTTACTAGACCGAGAAATAGGATTAGACTAAAAAAAGATGCAATAACCACTTTTGCTTCTCCTAATATCTGGATCTCCAGCCCAATCAGCATCACTAAAACCATGAATAACTGATAAACCATTGCTAAAAAGAATACCATAATCCAATGTACCTTTAATATACCTGAGTATCCTTTTGGCAGCAATAAGATGATCAGGAGTAGGGTGATGCATGTGTTGACAGGCTTAATTTACAACATAATTGATTTCAGGTCTTGTCCAAGTTAAGTATGTTGAAGGGCACCAACTAGAGATCTATAAGAGGTTTGATCAGAAAGTAAAAGCCAGAAGATGCTATAAGTTTGCAATTAGTAGGAACTGCAGAATTGCATGGTTTTGCACCACCCATATAAATTTGTCCAAAATGCATAATTTGTTTGAGACATAAACAGACAGTGTGCATTCTTCTTTACCTCAAAGACCAAAAAATAATGAACATGACCCAAGTCTTTGATAGGGAAATGTGTATGAATGTGTGATAAGTTTAGAACAATATGCTTAAGAACTTCCAGTGAGAAGAATATCATCCACATAAATCAAAATTAGAGTAATTCTTGAGTTGTATTTGTGAATAAAAAAAGAATAATATGCGGTTGATGTTGTAAATCCCAAGGAAAGAAGCACATTAACCAATTTCTCATACCAAGCTCTAGGTGCTTATTTGAGTCCATAGAGTGATTTATGAAGTTTGCACATATAGTCTGGATGAGCTGGATCAACAATCCAGGAGATTGGATCATGTAAACATCCTATGTAAGATCACCATGCAAGAATGCATTACCGACATCAAGATGAGTAATTGACCAATTAAAATTAACAACAAGAGAAAGTATGATGCTAATAGTTGTAGGTTTAACAACATGACTGAAAGTCTCAATGTAATCCAAACCCTCTTGTTGGTCAAACCCCTTTGCAACTAATCTTTCTTTGAATCTGTCTACAGCATCATCTGGTTTGTGTTTTATCCTAAAGACCCACTTGCAACCAACTACATATTGAGAATGATGAGGAGGAACAATATAGAATGTACCTGAATAACTTTTGGCATAAGTGAGTATTGTGAGTGAATCAGGTTGGACAACGAGCACTTGAACAATGTTGGAAAGTTCTGTGCATTCAAGTCAGACCCACTCCTTTAATTACTATGATGAAGATAGTAGCAAGAATGACTAGAAAGTTAACAGATGAAGCGTTACAACACTTGAAAGCCTAGGAGACAACTTAATGACACCTCCAGCTTTTCACATTATATATCTTATCATTCAGCAAACCTAGCTAGGTCGGTATATTTTCCACTCATCGAACCCTGCACGGGGATTGATTACAAGACAGTACCAAGCTTATTTAGCTAATACAGCTGAAGGACTAGGTATTAAAGTCAGGGTCTTTGATACTGGAGTTGGCCCGTTTCACCATGTTTTGGATCAAATATTAGCCTATGCACCGAAATAGAAATCGAAACTCTAAACCTGTTATTTTGGCATCATTAAGTTCTGTCTACTATGATAATATAAGAGACATGTATTGGAAATACCCCGTGGTGAATGGTGAAGCATAGCTGTTTGTTGGGTTCTTTAGATACTGAAGCTCGAACACTTATTTACATGGGCAGTTGCAGCTGTGCAGAGAATTCATTACAATTTTTCTCAAGCTGTATTAGATTGGGACATCATCTTTCTGTAATTATTCCTTTTTGTTTTCTTTTGTTATATGCTTTTACTATGCTTAGAGCAATCACAGTCATGGACGGGACTAAATACTAAAAACCAGACTAAAAGCTAAAAAAAAATGGCTTTAGTGGAGGTGAAGCGCAATGGTAAAAGATTAAAATTTGGTCTGGCGGACGATATAACAACGCATGAAGTTAAGCGGGTGTATAAGGTGCGTATGGTAGTGAGGCGTAGGTATTGTGTACGTACACATGGGGCGCAAGTATTACTCACGCCTGGCATGGGGCGCACGTATTACTCTCGCCTGACTGGGGCGAAAGTATTACTCTCGCCTGACCTAGATTAGTAATGTAAAGCATGACGGTTTATATTTTCATAAAGTATTATATAATTGGGGCGGAGACTATAACTACGCTTGGTGTGAGGCGTACATATAGCAACCGTTTTTCCTGGAGGTGTTTATAACCGCGCCTCATTCAAACTCTAATTCTATTAACGCTCCACACTCAGACGCTCTTTACACTAACGCCTAATCCCAGACGCTCATTATACTCACGCCTAATATCACACGCTCATTATACATACGCCTCACTATATTTTGATTTGGTCTGGGTTGACGACTACATTTATTCCCAAACCCTAGTTTTCCAGACTAAATATAACTATGGTCATCTCCATTGCGCTTCACTTTCGGGCCAAATTTGGGTATAGTCCTCAAATTTGGTCGTGACTGTGGTTGCTCTTATGGTCTAATTAAGCTGGTTAAAGTCTGTAACCTGTAAATTCTTTCTTCTTAATACATCCCCTTCTTAATTTCGCCAATTTATGGACACGACTTGATCTAAATTACCATTCTGTGAATTTTATGAATAACAGGCCCGAATTAAGTATGTGAAAATTATTTGAGCTTAAAATTTGTCACCAGGTAAAATTGCACTTTACACAAAACAGTAATTCTGATTTTCACATACAAGTGGTAAAAAAAGCTAGTGGACTCAAATAGTCAATTACAGAAAAGAAATTAAATACAAAATCTGACTTCACGTAAACAAACTCATTTGTGATCTTCCTTCATGAGTAGCTTCAGGCATCAAATTGTACAAACTTTCCATTACTCAATCAGTCACACAAGCAGGATCTATACTCATCCGGCACAAATATCAGGTACATCTCCCAAAGTAAATTCGACCAACCTCCGAAATCTGAAGATCTTTCCACCAAAATAAGGCAAAAGATCTGAATTTAGAAACTGATATTTCAACTCACAGTGCATCATCTTTTACCTTATGTTCATCGTATGTGCGTTCGACGTATCACCAGACCCGTGGAATTATGGAAAATCATCACTTATAATCATTGATTCTTGCCATTCACCATTGGACAAATTTTTTGTCTGACCAGTCATCATATTCATCTGCATTCAACACTTCATCGTACTCATCCATGTTTAGCTTTCAACTATAAAAACAAAATCACAGGCTTTTGTTGTTCTTGATCAACTCAGATCCTAATTTTGTTTCTGATGACTTGTTAATACCTAGCTATATCACCTTATGTAGAGAAGTTAGAAGAGGGGAATTCAAAATCACGAAATATGGAAATGCGCTTAAAAATACAAGTATATTTCCTAATCCTGTAGTAGAAATAAATTTTTTAATTTTGTAGTAACTCGGTCTGTGCCACAGTTTTTAGCATGGAGCATGCTAAAAGATGTGCCATGGCCTAAGATGAAGCTTCATTTCAAGCTTCTGTTGCGTTAAGAGGAACATTGGCCTAGGCCAATATAGAGCCAAGTATGGTGCATTTCGAATACATATTGTCTAAGGGCCAATATTGCACCAAGTATGATACATTACTTGGGTTATATCGGCCAAGGGCCAATCTAGCAGCAAATGGTGCATTAAGCTAGTTGGGAGGATGACCTTGAGAAAAGTGATGCTAACATAGCACATTATGCAGGTCATTGGCCTATAGCCAATACCAGTTAGGCCAGAGATGGATGGCCTAGGAAATGTACAACCATCATGGATGGACATTGGATTTACCCTAAGGGCCAAAGTTGAAAAAACAACCATTATGACCCTTCAATGTATCTATATTAGAAAATGTTTTGTCATCTTGGTCGGACATTGGAATTGTCCTGTGGGCCAGAACAAAATGTACAACCATCATGGTCGGTTATTCAGAAATACATGGCAACAACCATGAATAGTTAAGCAAGCACCTCAAAAATAGTACTTGGTGAATGTCATTTACCTCCCCAACTGTAAGTTGTAAAAATGTCATATATATTTTTTTTACTCGGTCAATAAAATTAGATAAAAAGCGAGAAATTGTACAGGGGCTAGACCAGACTAGAAGCTAGACGTGAGGCCATCCATTAAATAAAAATGTTTTATTAACATTTTTATTGTAAAAATGTCAATAAAACATATATAGGGAGGGGTAGTTGGTTGAAGGTGCATATGCGGACTATGCACCAAGTAAGCATCATAGCTTAGCCAAAAGAGTATAAATGATGCTTAGCCTCATTTAATAGCTGCGTAGCCTTGCCATTGGAGCATATAAGCATGGGCATCACTATGCCATGTCGTGGATTAAATATGCATTACTTTGATGCATTTTGACGGAACGACCTACACGGACTAGTCCACGGCCTTGCAAACGAGTTGGCTTTAATTACAGTCCCTTCGAGGATGAACTATGGTCAGTGCTTGATCCCTTTAGAGTAGGAAGGGTACGTAGGAAGCCGCAATGAGTTACAACATTGCCAGTCCAACACTTTATCGCTCATATCATCTAATTAAGAGATGATTCCGACATATTGGCCTCTCATATCATCTGGCTCAGTATTGCGATGCAAGAGATGATTATGGCCAAAATTGATGAGGCAAGTTGCAATCCATTCCTTGGATGCTCATACTTCATATCAAGGTGTTTGACGTAGGCATGCACCAGTGGCGCATTGGGCATGGACATAAAAGCAAGTTACATCGGTATGCAAGTAGCGGAGCTTACATAATCCTAAGGAAAGTACGATATGAGCCTGATTGATGCACCCTTGGCACGAGAAGTTAAGTGCATGCTTTAAGCTATGCCGAAACTAAGTAAGATGGATAGAACTAGGCCGCTATAATCTATGCGCAAGTTCAAGGCATGTATTATGCCTAGAAAGGACTCAAAGGTCAGTGATGCATGCAAGATGCATCGGGCATAGCCTATATGACTTTAAACCCTTTGCAGAACAAGGGGAATTTGGAACGGTGTGGAAGCTAAGTTAGCTGCATCATGTTCCACTAGCATGCTTGCATGGGAAAATGAACATGCAATTGCCTAGTTTCAAGGCCTTGTAAGTAGTATAAATATGGGGCACCGGGGGTAGTTATGGCCTGCGCACCCTGTTGCGCTAGGCGTAATTTTCCGGTCCGTCACATCTTTCCTCGAGTTAGGAGCAAATTAAGTCACAATCAAGGGACAACTGCAGAGCTACAATTTCTATAAGTATATATGAACCTTAATCTTGAAAGACGCAGTGTTCAAGAACAAGGAAGGCCAAATGGATGTCGGCAAAGTTAAAATTGTTTCATGCAACTCCAGGTCGTTCCTTCTGTGAGTTCAGATACACCATTTTCTCAAGATGTTCACCAAAACAAAGATTTGGTTCAAAAAAATAATAAGACTATTGGTTGATTGTTGTAGGATCAGAATATCGCAATACCAACATCTATGCGAAATCCATAAATGTTATATAGCGAAGGCGTCGCAGACGAGTAAAATAAGTGACGCAATGGATGACGACAGCCAGAACACGAGAAAGATGTGAAGACCTAGCGAGATCTAGGAGTGTTGCGAGATTATGTATTTGTACACTTGCGACACTTCGCAAGTCATTCCCGAAAATAAAGGACAGATTAGCTGTCATCCATTATGTAATACCCTATATAAATAGCCAAACAGGCCTATAGGAGGAGAGATCTTTTTTCGAGTGTTAAGCAAGTCATTAAGAGAGAGAAAGTTTGTAGTGATTGTATTTTCTTGAGCTCTTTTCCGTTTTATCTTGTAAACATTCAAGAAGTCGATCAATAAAAATTATAATTGTTCATCTTAAAATGGCTTGATTGTGTGGATTCTTGTGAGGGGTGTATTGTAGGATTTCCTGCAACTACATATTGGAGAGAGATCGAGAAGTGATTAGAGAAATAATTCATGGAAATGAAGAGGTCACAGCATTAGAGACATTGAGACAAACAATACATGAAGAAAGACGATTAGAAGTAGAAGAACGTGCAAATTTGACAAGGCAAAATCATGAGTTAAGGATGGAAAACATGAGATTACAAAACAGAAGATCGAGAAGCACTACGAGGTCAAGCTCGAGATCAGTTAGAGAGGAAATAAGAAGAACTTTACCTGTAGAAAATGCTAATGAAGAAAATCGAGAGGAAGTGCAAAATCCGGGTGAAGAACGTTGCGAAAGAAGAGAAATAATTGAAGATCGTTATATCCCACGTCCCGAGACTTTTCAAAATGGGCGAAATGATAGAAATCAAGGAAATAGGCAGCATCAGGGGCGGAATAATCCAGGTGATGAAGAAAATCAAGAAGAAGGAAGAAGAATATTGCATGGGAGAGAAACACAAAGGAAGCAAAAAGAAATTGAAGATGAAATCGAAAGACACTATACTGAGCAAGCACGCCTAGCTTGCGAAAGGGAAAGATTGAGAATAAAAATGGAAGAACAGGAGTTACAAGAGGTAATTCGCCAGAATAATCATGATAATATAGAAAGAAGGAGAGAACAAAATCGCAACAATGGTAATATCAATGAAGAGTATGAAAAAGTACAAAGGAGGATCGAAAGGCAGCAAAGAAGAGAAAATGATAGATATAACGGTGTGCGAATTCATGAGAGGGATGAAAGAGAAGATCGCAGATAAAGACAAGAAGAGAACGATGAACAAGAAAGTCAAAACATACATGAACGTAGAAGAAGATAGGTGGAGTTAAAAATACCAATGGAGCCAAACTCTGGTATAAATGAACAAATTCTGAGAGAATTGGCGGAAATGAGAGGAATGTTAAATAATAAAAAGGGAGGAGGTAAGAGACAATTGGATGAAGCCATAGAAGAAGCTGCGAAAACTCCATTCACACAAGAAGTACAATTAGGAGGAATACCCCCAAAGTGCAATTTTCCTACGTTAACCAGCATTTTCGATGGAACAACTTGTGCGATACAATATATCAAAGCTTATGTGAGATGTATGTTACAGTGGGAGAATCATGATGCCGTATTTTGCAAATATTTTGCATCAAGTTTGACAGGAGAAGCTTTGAAATGGTTTGAAGGATTACCGAGGAACACAATAACATCTTTCAATAATTTGCAGGCTATATTTTTAGGGGAATACATAAGTAATAACTCCTCGCGACCTGGTATTGAAGATGTATTTGGGTTAAAATAAAGGGTTGGTGAAATCTTGAAGCATTTAACCGTGAGATGGAAGACAATGTGCAGCGATATGGCTGGTCGTGTGGATGAGAGATATCTCATTCTATCATTCATTAACGCTATGTTCACAACCAACCTGCTATATATTCAAATTTTTAGAATCAAGAATACAATCACAATGACTGAGTTGCGAGAGCTTCAAGAGGAGTATATTGCTCTAGAGGAAAAACAAAATGAGATGGAATCATATCCCGTTGCGAACACAAGTTCAAAAGTTGCGAATGCAAGCTTGTTACCTAAATTAATAAACACAGTGGCGACCACCTCGCAGGGTCAACAAGAAATGATAGCGGATGATGGTTAACGAAAGTTAGTAGCCATGGGGAGTCGTGATCAGGAGGAATTTGAGAGAGAGCGAAACTTCTATAACCGTGGAGGAAATAACAAAATTCAAAGACTTGATCAGCCACAAGAAACTTATGGAAGTCAGAGGCAGAGTTATTATAGAGGACAGCGAAGTCACAGGGTAGTCTGGGAAGAAATCAAGATGCCACCACTGAGTGCTAGTGTGGAGAAAATATGGGAAGAAATAATCTTAATGGAAAATATACCTATGCCATGGAACATGGGAAATGAACCACCTCCAAGTGACAGAAGTCATGAATTTTGTTTTTATCACCATTTTCATGGACACTCTACAAATGATTGTAGAAATATAAAAAGAATCATCCTCAGAATGATAGATCAAGGGAAACTAAGTCAATTTCTAAAAAATCAACCTCAATCTCAACCATTACCACCACCGCCAGAAATTCACAGAGCAAACTGTTGATGGGTGAAAACTACTCCTGCAGAATTTGGTAATTTGGGGTGTGGATGAGGAATGAATCTAAACCTTCAACAAATGCACTTTGCGCGGTGAGTGCTTGTAGATTCGAGAGATCAATCAGGCAAGTCCGGCCTAAACCAAGAAATGGCCGTTTCCGGACTTGTTTCGGTCACAAAGTGAAGGAGATGGGGTTGATCTTAGGGAGGGAAGCGAAGAAGGTGTTAAGATTGTGAAGATGTTGACTTGCTTATGACTTATGTGAAAGATGAGATGGCTTGCGGTTGATGCAAGCAGGCTCTGGGTGTTTGAATACGATTTGTATTAACACTTGGTTTTCTGTCTCGTCTGAACTTGTGTTGTTCTCCGTTATTCCTTGTTTGAAATAGGGCGGAGAACCTATTTATACAAGTCATTGAGCCTCATTCACATTTCTCGTGGGAAGTGGAGGTAGTGGAATGATGGAGTAGTGGAGTTGTGTGTCGGTGATACACGACCGGTCTTTCCCACTTCTCCTGTTCATCTCTAACCGCCCATGACTTCCTAACACGTTCTTGTGATGGCGCGTTACACGCCGCACGCAGTAAACCGCCAGACCAATACCCGATATGTATCCCCGAGTTTGTGACATGATTGATGTCTGGAATGTGGATCGTGGATCCACGAAAGATAGCATGTAATCTTTGAATTGAATAACTGCGTTATTCGAAAGTCGATACTTGTGAAGTATCGTGTGTATTTTATGCGAGTACCGCATTGTGGTGTGGTAAAGGCGATGGGTAATGACGCCTCATCGACCAATTGACTCTCGACCGAGGTTGTATAACCAAGCTGGTGAAGTTGGATGGATGAGATGAGCTTTGAGACACTCATCTGCGACCGTTAATGAATATTAGGTTTTTTGAAGAGGTGCGCAAGCATCACTCTTGACTTGGTCGAAACCAAGTATGGGAAGGATTTTGAGAGGACCGACCATACATGCGTGTAGACGGCATGATGGTGTAGGTGCACGTATTCCGTTCCCTCACGAAAGCGCGATCTGGGCCACTCAATTTGACCGGCAAAGAGGAGTGGTCGAGATCGATTTTGCGATAAGAGTTTGATACCGCAAGAAGCCGCGCGCCATACTCTTTTTCCGGCGCGTTTTCCAAGACGACCTAGCTTGGTCGGTCCTGGCCGGTTGGTTTGGCGTGAAGATGGTAGGCTGATGTTCACGCTCATGTCTCACCGTCCCATGAAAACGTGATTTAAGCCACCCAATTCGTCCGGTGAAGTTGAGTGGTCGAGATCGATTTGCAATTTGGGAAGTGTATCCACGCATGTTTGAGCGGGCGTTTTGGATTGGCCAGGCGTGATATGCCTTGGCCGACCGCATGAAGAGGTAGATGGTCCCACGGTGGTCATCTTTGGTATGACCGGACACGCTTAATCTAATTCAGTGACCCTCCATTCGTGCCGGAGAAGATGGACGCGCGTGATGGCTTGAACCCTAATTTTGGCTTTCAAAGCCGCGCGACCATGCTATTTCAAAGTGACGAATGTGTTGTAACCAACCATGGTTGGTTTTGACCGATTGGTCAAGTGTGTAGGCGGTCACATGGTGATTGTGTCGACATGCTCCGGGCCCTTTGAGTACATCTACACCCTCCATCTATACCTGCGAAGATGGATGGTTGAGACCGTTTTGCGGCACATGTAATATGCCGCAAACCCTAATTTAGGTTTTCCGCCCATAATGCTTGGTATGGACGGTTTCTTGGCAAGCAAAGGCCAATGGTCGACCATGCGGGGTCGGCCGTGTGTATTCCATACCTGCTTGGGGGTTATGGAATTGATCTGTGGTCAACCAATCATGCTTGTGGAGTTGGATGACTGCGATCAGATCATATCTGGCAAGCTAAGGCCGTGGGTATTCCATACCATGCTTAGGGTGATGGAATTGATCTGTGGTCATCCAATCATGCTTGTGGAGTTGGATGACCACAGATCGAGATCATATCCGAAGGCGATACTGATCAAGTCCGGATGCTCAATCGGGCTAGTATAACATACCGAGAGGGGCTCAATCGGGCTAGTATAACACACCGAGAGGGCTCAATCGGGCTAGTATAACACACCGAGAGGGCTCGGGCTAGTATAACACACCGAGAATCGGCACTGCACGGGTATTTCGTACATGGTTTCATTATAGTGCTTGGAGGTTCGTGTTACTTTGTATGAGTAACACTCGGTCTCATGCCACACCGATAATGATTCATTATAGTGCTTGGAGGTTCGTGTTACTCTATAAGAGTAACACTCAGTCATCATGCCACACCGATAATGAGTAAAGAAATACAAGGTGAATTAAGTGAGGGAGTATCCAACACTTATAAATGGCTTTATCTTTTACAAGATGTCAGCGCATGATTTTTCTGGTTTTTTACAAACTCAACCTTGAACGAAAATACACCATCAACATTAAGTCCCCTGCCTAGCACACAATGGTTACACTATTGTGTGGTAGGCATGAGATGGTGACAGTTAAAGATAAAACTTATGAGACAATGTTAGATGTTACGGGGAGAGATGGGTCGTCTGTCCTTCGAGCATGTCACGTTCAAGAGACGTCCGAGAAAAAGTGTTCCCCTAGCATGATGTCGGTCTTGCTCGCTTCGATCGACCTTTGCTATGATTTCGGTCGAGGGGCTATTGCGCTGCCGTTCAATCGTGGGGATGTGCCTAATCGACCGATTATTGCGCCGCTTCGTTCGTAGGGTTCTGCGCTGCTTGATCGAACGTGGGCTTGTTGTGTCTGCTTCGGTTGAAAGTGGGTCTACTGTGTACATGCTTCAAACGTCAGCCATGTGCTTCGACTGAAACCGGCCCTGCTGTGTGCGCCTATTATACCAGCCTTATGTCGTGATTAACACCAGCCTTTGCGACTTGAGCAATACCAGCCTTTTGACTTGAGCAATACCAGACTTGAGGCTTGTACTAGTACTTAAAAATTGTACAGACTTGAAATCAATACCAGACATGAAACTTGTACTAGGACTTGAAATCAATACCAGAGACTTGAAAACTTGAGTTATACCGAAGCTTGATCAATACCAGACTTGAATGATGTTTGGACTGGCCATTGTGTGAGTTGTGTCTTGCTTTGTGTGGCGACACTTCTCATATGCTTTCATACAAGTTCTAACTCCTGTCTTTTATTTCATTGCGGTAGAAAGAATCCCTGTTGAGATGTCTTCTGGAGATAATGCTGGTGCCAAGTCAGGAAGTGTTGACAGCTTCAAAGATATGCCGAACATCGATGATGAATTGTTCACCGCGCCCTTTCAACTATATGAAAACATCCGTTCCACGGGATAACCTTCCTCCTATCGACTTCGGGTTTTTCATGCTCCGCTGGGTCCTCATGAAGGATGGATGAGACGACGTTTAAGCAATGAGTACATCAAAGATAACTTAGAGTGCAGATTATTGATGTAGCTTGAGTGTTGAAACGACTCGAGAGGATGTTAAAGTGGTTTACGAGTGCGAACATTGAGGTAGATCCTGGAGAGAGTGTTGAAGAAGGATTCGAAGTGAACAGGGTCCGGAGAGAGCATTGAGGCGCCTCTTGAATAGACTATTGAAGCATCTTATGCGAGAGGGAGAGTTGAAGTGGCTTCCTCTCCAGTTCGATTTACCCTTGCGAATTCCATGATTCTTGACAGACCATCTTTCTCGTGTTGAAGAAATCATTGACTGACGGTGAAGGAACTTCATGCCGAGCCTCAGTCCCCAAGCGTGGTTTACATGGTTTGTCCGTAGTGGTTGTTGTCGAGTGCGGGTATGGAATACCTTGGACGTTGTTTCATCATTGTGGGATTCGTGCACGTGGTAATCTGGAGTTGGAGTTGATGGACGCGCATGATGTTGTATCTTGGTGGTTTTCTCTCTGCCGCTTCAAGGAATCTACATGAAGGCTGAATGTTGTATCGCTTTGTTGGTGAGATATATGCCCCTACAAACATTATGAGGCTCTTGGCAGGCCCGGTTCTTTCTATCGGGGCATATGTTGTTGTAGATGAGCGTTCAACGGCTCAGAGGATGACCAAAAGCGCGGATTCTCCAATATAGCGTGATAGACATGTACTGTCGTGTCGATAAAGTGACTCACCCGGATCTTGTTCGACACTGTCTGATAGAGTAACTCGCCCGGATCTATCTTGATATGACGGTTGGACATCGTTATCTTCTTGAGGCTGCTCCATTGAGGTATCGGCTCCAGTGGAAGATTACCGTCATAGAGCGGTTATACGTTGAGCCGGCACTCTTTAAACCAAATGGCAGCATGGTATAATAAAAATTTCCGAGAGGAGTTCGAAAAGATATCTTACTTGCATCATGCTCGTACATCCTTATCTCATTTTGTAGCCGCTACATCCATCCATGGAGGAGAACATGCCGTGTCCGCTGGTTGTATCTATTAACATGTCGATGTTAGGCGAGAGGAGGATCGTTTTGGAGCAAAGCACTGTTCAAGTCTCTCAAGTCTATGCAGCACCGATCTATCCATTTTCCTCATGTATGAACTAGAACTGTTTAACCGACTTGGATATCTGGTATGACATGTATATGATGGGTGACCAATTTTCATCCCGGCATTTCTTCATATCTCCAAGCAAATATGTCTGGTACTCTTTGAGAAGTTGCACGAGCTTCGTGCGTTTATCCGTACACAAGGTTGAGCTGATGGAGATAGGCCTAGGAGATTCCTCAACGATTTCAATTTCATCGGTTGTAGAGTCGGTGCCATCTTGCAGCTGTTGTGGAGCATCTAGCACTTGCTCTTGTGGTTCGTTGCTGTTGTAGCATTCCATTAGGTGGAGAGACTGGGTAACAGTCTCCTCTGCTGATAATGGCAATGCCGGTATATCGTTTTCCTTTCTGGTCACGACCCACCATAAAAGTTCGTTCCCTCCTCGTGTGAACGTGGATTGTGGCTTCACAGTATGGAGAAGAATGCTTCGTCAGCAAAGATGCATCGTGGGTACTAGCCCTCAATGATGCAAGTCGGTCTTCTTCCGAATTGACGCCCACATGGGAGTGGGATGCAACGAACTTGTGCGATTCTTTCCACGGAGCTTCTCCCGTATGTGCTGGTTTGGTTTCCCTCGAAGTCCGTCATTGTGGTAGGCTTCCGTACGACCTTGCCTGGGAGAGCCTTGGATGTCCTGAGAATCTTGAGAGTAATGAAGACGATCCTGTGTAGATAAGGGTCGTCTTGTACTCTGAATCCTTGATGCGTGCGGTGACATGTAGGTCACGGTCGTGACCTTCCTCTGGTTGATAGCAAAAAACGCCTCCGCGTCGATTCTTCGAGAGATGTGAAAGTTTGCATAAATTTTCCACTAGAGAAACCGCTTCCCGATCCACCGGCCTCTGGTTCATAGTGAAACTATTTACTTGAGGAAGATCGTTGTGAGGATCAGTCCCCAGTGTAGGAGCCTCCATGACAGGACCGCTCATATCTGATGTCGCTTCTTTGATAAGGTCCATGTAGGTCCGTGCCATTGAAGTACCTTCTCCAGGTGCGTTGAATTCATTCCTTGTTGGCTCCGGGGGTCATTGCGGGTCATGTGGAAATCGATCGTTAATGTCTTAAGAAAAGTGAGTACCTCTTTCCGAGTTGCGGCCATATCCGTTTGAGTCTTGACAAGAACTTCTGCTTTTCCATCAAGTCCGCAATAATGGGAGATGGTCCTCCTCTCGCCCCTCCGGTTCTTCGTCCCGATGAAGGAGTGGAAGTTGTTGCTACGGTAACTACCGGAGGTGTTACACTTGATGAGATGCCGGGACTTGCACTGCTCTGGCTCGGTGATGGGAGGTGTTGTAATATCACTTCTTTGAGTCATCGAATTGAACGTTCCCATCCTCTCGTACTCACGTGTTCCTTGATTGATCTCTCCTTCCTCAAGCATTTCTTCACGGCTTGACAAGGGTCTTGAGATATAAATCTTCCGTGCAGGATCCGTAAGCTGCAGGCTCCATTTCTTTATTCGGTAGACGTTGTAGTACTCCGGATAAGTCCTCTCTTGCCTCGGTTCTTCATTGTTGACTGGACCATGTTGTTCATCTTTCCTGAGTCACCTGCGGTTACGCGCTCTTTTTGCCTCTCCACCGGTAAAGGTGTGACTCGACTAAGGATTCGGCATTTCTTGCACCGCTTGAGTAGATACTGCCGATCCTTCTTGTAATTGTGCTGCTATGTCATTCAAAAGGCGAAATGTCTCGCTCGTCTTCGGGGTGATACCGACTTGATTTGCCAAGACATCCTCCAGCATTCTATCTACACTTCCCATGGTATTCGAACTGCTTTGTGGTTTCCGATGAGGATGCATCATGAGCCGAAAACCGAAGAATTGAGAATTCAATTTTTTGCAACCGATAGATCAACCTCCCTCTGTGGTCGCCAATTGTTGATGGGTGAAAACTACTCCTGCAGAATTTGGTAATTTGGGGTGTGGATGAGGAATGAATATAAACCTTCAACAAATGCACTGCGCGGTGAGTGCTTGTAGATTCGAGAGATCAATGCTGCAAGTCCGGCCTAAACCAAGAAATGGCCGTTCAGACTTGTTTCGGTCACAAAGTGAAGGAGATGGGGTTGATCTTAGGGAGGGAAGCGAAGAAGGTGTTGAGATTGTGAAGATGTTGACTTGCTTATGACTTGTAATGAGAAAGATGAGCAGGCTTGCGGTTGATGCAAGCGAGCTCGGGTGTTTGAATACGATTTGTATTAACACTTGGTTTTTCTGTCTCGTCTGAACTTGTGTTGTTCTCCGTTATTCCTTGTTTGAAATAGGGCGGAGAACCTATTTATACAAGTCATTGAGCCTCATTCACGTTTCTCATGGGAAGTGGAGGTAGTGGAATGATGGAGTAGTGGAGTTGTGTGTCGGTGATACACGACCAGTCTTGCCCACTTCTCCTGTTCATCTCTAACCGCCCATGACTTCCTAACACGTTCTTGTGATGGCGCGTTGCACGCTGCACGCTGTAAACCGCCAGACCAATACCCCAGTATGTATCCCCCATTTGTGACATGATTGATGTCTGGGAATGTGGATCGTGGATCCACGAAAGATAGCATGTAATGCTGAATTGAATAACTGCGTTATTCAGAAAGTCGATACTTGTGAAGTATCGTGTGTATTTTATGCGGTACCGCATTGTGGTGTGGTAAGGCGATGGGTAATGACGCCTTACCGACCAATTGACTCCTGACCAGGGTTGTATAACCAAGTGGTGAAGTTGGATGGATGAGATGAGCTTTGAGACACTCATCTGCGACCGTTAATGAATATTAGGTTTTTTGAAGAGGTGCGCAAGCATCACTCTTGACTTGGTCGAAACCAAGTATGGGAAGGATTTTGAGAGGACCAGACCATACATGCGTGTAGACGGCATGATGGTGTAGGTGCCTGTATTCCGTTCCCTCACGAAAGCGCGATCCGGGGCCACTCAATTTGACCGGCAAAGAGGAGTGGTCGAGATCGATTTTGCGATAAGAGTTTGATACCGCAAGAAGCGCGCGCCATACTCTTTTCCGGCGCGTTTTCCAAGACGACCTAGCTTGGTCGGTCCTGGCCGGTTGGTTTGGCGTGAAGATGGTAGGCTGATGTTCACGCCCATGTCTCACCGTCCCATGAAAACGTGATCTAAGCCACCCAATTCGTCCGGTGAAGTTGAGTGGTCGAGATCGATTTGCAATTTGGGAAGTGTATCCACGCATGTTTGAGCGGGCGTTTTGGATTGGCCAGGCGTGATATGCCTTGGCCGACCGCATGAAGAGGTAGATGGTCCCACGGTGGTCATGCTGGTATGACCGGACCTGCTTAATCTAATCTGTGACCCTCCATTCGTGCCGGAGAAGATGGACGCGCGTGATGGCTTGAACCCTAATTTTGGCTTTCAAAGCCGCGCGACCATGCTATTTCAAAGGACGAATGTGTTGTAACCAACCATGGTTGGTTTTGACCGATTGGTCAAGTGTGTAGGCGGTCACATGGTGATTGTGTCGACATGCTCCGGGCCCTTTGAGTCTGCATCTACACCCTCCATCTATACTGCGAAGATGGATGGTTGAGGGCGTTTTGCGGCACATGTAATATGCCGCAAACCCTAATTTAGGGTTTTCCGCCCATAATGCTTGGTATGGACGGTTTCTTGGCAAGCAAAGGCCAATGGTCGACCATGCGGGGTCGGCCGTGTGTATTCCATACCGCTTGGGGGTGATGGAATTGATTTGTGGTCATCCAATCATGCTTGTGGAGTTGGATGACTGCGATAAGATCATATCACGGCAAGCTAAGGCCGTGGGTATTCCATACCATGCTTAGGGTGATGGAATTGATCTGTGGTCATCCAATCATGCTTGTGGAATTGGATGATCTGCGATCGAATCATATCCGGAGACCGATCTGATCAAGTCAGGATGCTCAATCGGGCTAGTATAACACACCGAGAGGGGCTCAATCGGGCTAGTATAACACACCGAGAGGGCTCAATCGGGCTAGTATAACACACCGAGAGGGCTCGGGCTAGTATAACACACCAAGAATCACTGACGGGTATTTCGTACATGGTTTCATTATAGTGCTTGGAGGTTCGTGTTTTTCTGTATGAGTAACACTCAGTCTCATGCCACACCGATAATGATTCATTATAGTGCTTGGAGGTTCGTGTTACTCTATAAGAGTAACACTCGGTCATCATGCCACACGATAATGAGTACAGGAAATACAAGGCTGAATTAAGTGAGGGAGTATCCAACACTTATAAATGGCTTTATCTTTTACAAGATGTCAGCGCATGATTTTTCTGGTTTTTTACAAACTCAACCTTGAACGAAAATCCACCATCAACACAAACATAACAAAAGGAGGAGAAACATTTGTAATAGAAGTCGGAGCGAAAGCCAAGAATTTGTCTTGCAACTCTATTGTACATTCGTACAGGACAGTTGAAGATTTTCATGATAGTGTTCTCAGTAGGGTTTTCGCAAGAGATGCTGATAATAGAGAAGTAATGAACATCGCGAAGACATCGCCACTAAAGGAATGGCAAAAGCAGATTATTTCTTTTACCGCAAAAGAAGTACCTGAGGGTGGAGAGATGCATGACAACCCATTTGTGGTAAGATTGGAGATTAACCCAAAACCTGTGGATGATGAAGATGATGAAGCAGAAAATTCATGGGCAATCAATAGAATCTTAATCGACAATGGAAGCTCTGTAAATATCCTTTTTTACCATACTTACAAGACTATGGGAGGGAAAGACGAAGATCTAATACCTTCAACTTATAAGATCTATGGTTTCAATGGTACTGCCAACAAGCCTAAAGGAGAAGCTCATATGCGAATACCACTGAAAGGATTATCAACTGAAATTTTGTTATGCATAGTCGATGTGGAGTCTCCCTATAACGCATTGATTGGGAGACCTTGGTTACATGAGATTTTGGGTGTAGCATCGAATTATCACCCGTGCATCAAATTTCCTCATCCCAGTGGTGTTGGAGTCATAAAAGGAGATTGGGTAGAGGGACAGAAGTGCTATGAAGTTGATGTGGAGTCTTACGAGGAAAGAGATGCTCAGAAGAAGAACTGGAAGCAAAACATCAAAGAAGAACAAAGAAGGGAAAGATTGATGGTGTACGCAATAGAGGTGAGAGAAAGAAATATGTTGCGAAAGCAATGCTTGAAAAAAGTTGGAAATTGCGATGACTTCGCAAAAGGGAAGGCAGTATTAGGAAATTTTAATAATGAAGAAGCAGAGAGCAACATAAGTAAGAGGCGAAAGGAATGAATGATTGATTTTAGACTTGCGAAAATCGGCAGTGATATTTTCAGAAATAACCAAAGTAGAATTATCTTGCGAAGATATCGCAGGAGATGTAAAGACATCTCGAAACCAAAGTTGGATTGGTAACCAAAATAGAATTATCAAGGTTGAAAAAAAAATTGAATGATAAAGACAGGCTGAAGATGCAGAGATTATGATAATCGAAAAAAGAATACGTGAAGCTTTCGCAGATAGTTGAGTGATAAAGACAGGCTGAAGATGCAGAGACTATGATAATCGAAAAAATAATACGCGAAATTCTCACAAAAATGATGATAAGAAACAATCTAAAATGAATGACATATCAAAATGGGACGAACCTGCTATGGCGTACACCCTAGTTCACGAATCAAAATTTCGTAAGAGGCAAATATAAGACCTAAAGTACGTCATAAAAGGGGGTATCTGTTAACATGGCCCAGGGAAAAGGTTACACCGCCCCTGGAACCTGGGTCATGGAGAGTTGGGGTCAATAAAGCCCGTCCAGGAGAGATACCTTGGATTTCCAACTATATATATAAGGTTATACCCTGGTTGGACGACCGAGGGTCTCTTCTAAGGAGTCAGCGTATGATCAAGGCGTCGAGGTACACTGTTGAGCCAAGAGTAACTAGGGCATTTGAAGTGTCTCGGCCATTCTTGGCAAGTCTTGGCATATGTTGCACTCGGCCCGAAGAAAACTCCACTTAGGGTGCAGTCTCGTAACCATAAACCCTATAGGTAAAAGGGATAAGAGGCTGCGAAAACAACTGGTTGTTGTTAAGACCGGATGGTAGGAGCTAGTCTTGTATGGCCGATGTACGCCTCCTTGAAGGGGCAACCGGGGGAGATGATAAGGGCGACACCCTCCATTAGGGAGTGATAAGTGTCTTAAGACACAAATGTCATGAGGCTTTATTTTCGCAAGAAAATTTAGGCTTGTCATATTTGTGCGATGATCACGAAGAGGCAATAATACAAAAGACAAAGATAAGACGAGATCAATGGGTCAGTACATGAAAGTGTAAGGACGTCCTGCGATTTCGTCGCAAGACGGCAATGTCATGGGGCTTTATTCTTGCAAGAAAATCTAGGCCTGTCATATTGTCGCAATAAAATTATCCTGCAGAGGAAAAAATACTAAGAGATGATAAGGAAAAATCAATGGGTCTTTACATGAAAGTGTAAAGACGTCCTGCGATTTTGTCGCAATGACAAGAGGTGGCGCAATAAGACCTTTAACTAGGAAGGCAAAATAAGACCACACAAAAGAAAAAGAAAACAACCAATAAACATTCTCTCGCGAGAGTACAATAGCAATAGTTGCGAGACTGAGGCATGTTACAATCCAAAGGTTATTTGCTTAATCATTCATTTGAAAACAAATAACAGAGGCAAGTACGGGAATGAATAAATTGAGAACATGTTATTTATTTTCAAATGATAGATTTACGCACTCATAATATTGATTAACTATATTGCAAAAAAGAATTGATTTTTTAACATGTGCAGAAAGAGACAACAAAAATAGAATTTGTATTTGAAGATTCAAGAAACTTACAATAAGAGATTATAAAAACGGAAGATTAAAAGGATAAATGTACATATGTTACAAAAAGAGAAAGAGGAAAATGGAGCTACTTCTTGTTTGATTCTTCTTTTTCATCAAATCCTTCTACTTCACTATCTTCATCATATTCTTCTTTGCTAGCATCACTATCAGAGATATCCAAAGAAGACATGTTCTCAGGAATTTCGTCAAGAAGACAAGGGTATGAAGAATGAGGAATACTGTTGTCATCACAGACTGTCTTAATAGTCTGATTGCGAAAGAGAACATCATCATTTTTGAAATTCGCCACAGTGATTTGCAGTTGCTTCTTCAACTTGGAATACTTGTCATTGCGAAGAGAGAAGTCCTTTGCAAGTTGTTCTTTTTCGGATTCAAGTTCTTCAATTCTTTTCTGAAATCTCTTCTCAGCTTCTGCGAATGTAGAATAACGAATCAACAACTTAATGACAGCTTCATATATATATAATAAATAATTAAGTAAAGAAGAATGATCAACAACCTTCTCTATCAGAAATCATATCCCTAATCAAGGCTGTGTGCTCAACTTGAAGACTAACATTAACACCTAAATTATTTCTGGCATCATCTAGAACTTTCGCACCCAAGCGAATTCATAAATCCTTTATTTATGAGAAGAAGGGAATGAATTTGATTCTATCTTTCACTAAGAATAGTATTTTGGCGAATGGATTCATCCCGCTCAACTTGAACTTCAAGAAGAGTCTTTTGAAATTTTGCTAATGCTTGGGCACCTTGATTAGCAATGCGATCTTTATCATCTATAATATCACTAACCTTCTTCCTCAAAGTATTAATTTTCTCTTGGGAACTAAGATTTAGGTGTTTAAGTTGGTTGGCTAAACTCAAATTAGACCAATGATCAGCTTCTAAGAGGCGGAATTCGGATTGAAGTTCATTTAAAGAAAGAGATTTGATTTTGTTATTCGAAAAGCTATTTAAAGAATCATTGAGATGGGCGAGAAGAGCATCGTTATCCATAGGCTCAGGAAATGAGTGAAGAAGAATGGCTTCTTCAGAAAGGTTATAAATGTCTGCGAAAATGATAAGTCAGATAAAGAAAAATAAATGACATAGCAAAAGCAAGGAAAACAGAAGAATTTTATACCATAAAGTTGTTGATTAGCATTTTGAAGGCTAGATATATTGTCCTGCTGAGAGGAGGATTCAACTTCCAGTTGTTTGGTCTTTTCGCTAAGAGTAGCAGTTTCATTCTCAAGTTCTTTATCTCTCTTGCGAAGAGCAACAACTTCAGTTTCCAATTCTTCATTCTTCTTAAGAAGTTGAAGGTTTTTCTTTTCGAGAATGTTACGCCTTTTCTCGATATCTGAGGCAACAACAAAGGAAGCTCTCCCAGACTATAAAAGAAGAAGAAGAAATTGTCAAGATGAGGTTTATAATTAAAATCATGCAGAAATAAAAAAAATATAGACATACCAAGGCCCCAAGTGCGTTTAGGAAATTGGGAGTCACAGCTCTGGAAACTCCACGGAAAGAATCATCATCCTCTAACAATGGAGCATCGCAGATATTTACGAGAGCTTCGCATGTGGCAGAAACACGATCATCTCCAATTCCTTGCATAGAATCAGAGAAGATACTAGATAGTTGCGACATAGAGGATTCAGTTGGATGATTCTCCTTCGCGAAAGAGATGTAAACATCATCGTTATCTTCATCAGAGCTCTCACTAGATTGAGGACTGGAGCGAGAAGAAGAATGGATCTTCCGCTTTTTAGAAGGTGGAGCAGCAGATTTCTTCTTACGAATAGGAATTTTACCCTTGTCTTTAGCTTTCGCAGCTTCAGAAATATCTTCTTCTTCAATAACTTCAACGCCAACCTTCACACACGAATAAAGGTAAGAAACAGAGGCAACAATATTGTTAAAAATAGTGAAGAAAAGTATTTCTTACTTCATCCGTGATCGATTGGAGAATTGCCAGAGTACTCGCCTTAGGATTTCTCTCGTAACTTTTTCTCAATTTAACAATCTGAAAATTTCGCAAGATTAGTAGATGAAAAAAAAGAGAGGTAATAATTACAAATTGAGCGAAATTCGGGAAGCACACCTCTTTAGCTTTCTCGGGCCAATTAAATACCCAAGGTTGATAGTTGGCGAGATTCGCTGGGAGTACATTCGAACCTGAAATATAAGGTCCATTTAAAAATAGCGGAAATACACACCATTTTTCGTCTTTGGAATGTCGAGGAACATTGTTCTTGCCAGAATGCCAATCAGTATCTTGCATAAGTATTTTTTCACTAGGGATATTTTCTATTCTTTTCAAACGGGCACCCCAGCGAGTTCTATCGTTCTTCATGTTTATTACTTCATAAATTTCAAAGAAACTCTCTACTGAATACTTCTCACCGAATATCTCTAAGTATATGAATTTAGGATCTCTGACTGCATTAAAATAGAGAGACCCCTTACCAGCGCCACGGTTGGCGAACTCAAGCATTAAGCGGATACAATCTTCACTTAATTGGTAGATGGCTCGCGACAATTTCTCATGAGCAAGAATTTCATAAAATAAAGGAAGTTCAGGGTTGTAGAGAGGAATGGGAAGGCCGGCGAGAAGCTGACCTAGCGAGAGTATGATCTTTTGATTATCACAACAATGATCACCAAATAATTTGGAAGAGATAATAGATGAAGATTCTTGATGCGGAATAGTGGATAATGTGAAACCTTTCTCTTGTAAATCCTTTTGAACCTCTCCCAAGAGAATTTCATATCTACGACCAGATGGAGACATTTTCAGAGTATGGGAATGATTAAGGAGTTGAAGATCAAAGAGAAAAATTTACATTGGCAGAAGCGTAAGTTACGAAGGAGAATTGAAGAAAAATTGCAGAGAGAAAGTAAAAAAGAAGAAGAGGGGGATGAGAAAACTATATATAGACAAGAATTCTCGAGAAGATAAACGCATTTAATGCGAGAAGAGACGTGAATGGTTGAGAAGTAACGGTTGAAAGAGACATGTCAGAAAATGGGTGGGAGAAGAGACACGTATTATAGATTTTATGTAAAAGTATGAAGTCAAATCGCCAAACAGAGATAAGGACGAACAGTTGCGGCAGTTTGAAAATGATAATTCTCATGAAGTTCTCTCCTTCGTAGAGAAGACATCAGAAGAGGCAAGATGTAGGATCAGAATATCGCAATAACAACATCTATGCGAAATCCATAAATGTTATATAGCGAAGGCGTCGCAGACGAGTAAAATAAGTGACGCAATGGATGACGACAGCCAGAACACGAGAAAGATGTGAAGACCTAGCGAGATCTAGGAGTGTTGCGAGATTATGTATTTGTACACTTGCGACACTTCGCAAGTCATTCCCGAAAATAAAGGACAGATTAGCTGTCATCCATTATGTAATACCCTATATAAAGATCCGAACAGGTCTATAGGAGGAGAGATCTTTTTTTGAGTGTTGAGCAAGTCATTAAGAGAGAGAAAGTTTGTAGTGATTGTATTTTCTTGAGCTCTTTTCCATTTTATCTTGTAAACATTCAAGAAGTTGTGTGGATTCTTGTGAGGGGTGTAGTGTAGGATTTCCTGCAACTACAATTGTCTTACACTCCATGTTGGAAAAAATGAGTCTTTTTAATGTGTTTTAATTTTTTGGTCTTGGTTAGAATTGATCTTATGACCTAAAGGTCTAAGGGCACTTTTTCGTTTTATATGGGTGAATTAAATGAAAATATGGGTGGGTATGGGACACTCGCCATACCTAGTGCTTGTATGCACATGCGTGAGTCAACTATGACTAAAATGAAAACAAGGTTTGATTTCTAAGCTGATTAAAATAAAAACAAGTTTTTAGTTTCTATTGCTAAGCCTTATGCCTCATTCTTTGGAGATGGAGGCACTAAAGTTTCTCTGTTTACTCCGAGTAGCTAGTCTTTCTATTAAATTTTTTTTTCAAGAAAAAAAAGGATTTGGAAAAACATAATCTCCAAAAAAAAAAAAATTAAAAAAAAAAACTTGTTTCAAGAAGAAGAAACTTTTGAAATCAAGAATCCAAAGAACTCTTTTGTACCTATATTAATTTTGCAAACTTGTTAACAAACCAAGTTAGACATATAGTTGTTTAAAGAGACGTTTACTAAAACTCTCCAGATGTAAGAGATACTTATCAAACAACAAGAGAATCTTTTTGAAAATAAACTAAAGATGAAAACTTTAAAACTAACATTCAAAGTCGATCTGTTGTCAATAAACTGGGAAAAATATTAAAAGATGCTGATAAAATTGAGAATATTGTGCATAGTTTAATATGCTCGTATGAACTTGTTCTTATATATTAGGAGAGAAAATATACTAGAAGGTAATTTATGACTATATATCGAATGTAGTTTAATCATTATTGATACTTTTCAACTTATGCAAATTCTACTTTATGTCTATATATGTTTTATTTAGCTAACAAAGTATTTACATGTTTAAATTATATGGCTCATTGGTGTTGATATTGGCTGATAGAAGACTGAAACACTTGTTCCTAATAAACATATCTTTATATTGGTAGTCACGATATAAAGTTTGGTACTTTCATAGATATGATTGTTTATAAAAGTTTGTTATTTTTATGGTTAATGGTTTTGACTTGTATCTAGCACAATTACTTGTTTTTTTATCGTTCGACTATCAAAACTTTGCATATAAAAATCTGTGATGGTTATGTCATATGTATGATATGTAAGTCTTACTTTTATGTTTTAATGTCTATCTAAGATGAAAGACAATAAAAAAATCTGCACAATGGTCTATTAATATATATTTAATATAAACTATGAAAGAATGATATAAAAAATAAAATATATATAAATTAGTGGTCTCAACCTGCATCAATGTCATTCTTGGATTTTTTTTTTAACATCAATATTATTTATAAAAATATATTTCCTTTGAACATATAATACCTAGATTTTCTTTTCTTTTCTAGTTTTTTTGTGTTTTTATCGTAGTTTTATTTTTAGTTTCTTTGTTTTTCTATCTTGTTTTACATGTGTTCAAAAGAAAATAATCTCTTTCAAATTAAGAAAACCTAGTTAATTAAGTTTAGTGGACTTCTCTCTCCAATCCTCCCCGGGGAGTGGAACCCTATATTTTATTTCGAAATCTTTCAAGAGAGTGAAACCTAGATTTACTCATGGTGGGTTTGATTTAGTAGATAACTTTATTTTAATCTTCTTCTTTCATACGGTTGTTTCTTATACGTTTCAAGTCATAAGGGCCGGATTTTATTTCTTTAAAGAGCAGTATTTTGAGGCACCATTTTAGCATAGTTGAGAGTAATTGGGTTCCTTTCGAAGGTCTTTCTGATCAAGAAGTTCCGAGGAAAGGACATACTTTAGGTTTTACTAAAGCAACATCGCTAGCGCCAGACTTCACTGATGATAAGACAACCGACGTCAAAGTGAACTTCTTATCTAGAGGAATATTGAGTGGCCATTTGTTTGCAATAGTGGTTTTGAATGTTGAATAATTGACTCCAAACAAACAAAAGGCGATATTCGATCATAATATCTGGAGTTTGTTTGTCAACGATGGAATTTGTTATGCATTCTGTAAGTCATTTGATTCAGAGATGCCACTCGTACCCTGGATGCTAATGACATGTTAAGAAGATGTCTTTAATCCAGTGAGAATTGAAGCCACCTGTAAAGGGAAATTATGATATTATTTGTGTTTGCTTTTTGTGTATATCATGTATCGGGTGTATTACGTACATTTGTGTTTTGATTTGTGTTGCACATGGATATGTCAGAGTTATGTTGGCCTTTCTGGGCCTATATGAGCTCTTGGTTTCGCTTGATTATACATGACGACATGTATGCTGTCCTATATTGTTCCATGTTTTTCTGTTTGGATTCAAATATGATAGGTGCTAAAAAGAGCTTTTCCTATGTCTTAATCTGCAAGTGCAGAGCCTTTGAAGGCAAAAGTGGCAAGCACGGAGTCTTTCCACGGGGAACTAGGGTGTGCTATGTTATTCTAAGGCTTCTCAAGTGTTTTCGGGGTAAGTGATGAGAGATACAAAGGCTTTTGTTTAAAGTCTTTACGACCGAGATGAAAGTTTCACACTAAGGCAATATGAAATTCAAGTTATGAGTATGAAGGATACTAGGATTGCCCAATCCACCACAGTTCAAGTTATGTGTGTCAACTAGATGAAGTGTTCTTAATCCTATGACAGATAAGGATAATGTGTCAAGACTATCTCTTATCTAAGGAGTTTCACCAATATGATAATGCAATCAACGACTAGAGTACCAAGCGAGCACTAATTGTCTAAGTTAAGCACAATTAGTCAAGGGTTTGGGAACTATCTCTTAGGCAAGAGCTGAGCACAGTCAACACAGTTTAATCCTAGCTACAATAAATACATGATATTCACCGTGAAAGCAAAGTATTGAAGTGCAAGAATTGCAACTATCTCAAGAATTAAGCATTCAAGAACAATCTCAACATAGTTGATCAACAGAACAAGAATTAGGGCTTCATGTAAATCCTAGCAAATGGAATTAGCCCATGGTGAACATAAAAACAGATTTAATTGAAGCTGCAGACTAAATATAAACCCTAAAATTGACTCTAAAACTGACTAGTTTTCTCTTACATCAGAAACCCAATTTATAACTCACAAAAACAATCCTAACTAACCACTACTCTGACCCAAACCTGATGTCGACCTTGTCTTGCCTCTGAATCGAACATGCATGGTGGTTGGAGGAAAACCCTAAGTCTAACTTATCTCTAACCTAGCTTCTAAGGTACAGAGAAGCTAAGACTGAGATAAGTCGAAGTAGAGCTGGCAGAGTTGTTGCAACAGAAGAAGGGGATGGATGTGATGATGGAGCTCTGCTATAGGCGTGGGAATAAGGAGGTGGAGGTAAGGTTGGGTAGGGTTTTCTCTGAGAGATCGTGGGTGAAGAAAGAGAAAGGTGAGGGAGAAATGAGGGTTAGCTCGAGTGGTATAGGTATAGGGTGCTTCGATGTGAAGCAGGGACAGCGACGGATGATGGGAAGGCCTCAGCGAGCGTTGGATCTTTGGGGACAGATCTCGAACGGCTCGGGATGAACTCGGGGTGATCTCGGTGTGGAGCGGAGACATCAAGGGTCGATACGTAGGAGGCAGCGAGCGTAGGATGCAGCAAGATGAGATCTCAACGGCTTGGAGTGTACGGGCTCGGATCCGGGTCGCGGGTCGGGTCTAGCTCAAGCCCATGTCTTGTAGATGAGTTGCTACTTGTTGGGTTGCAACTGTTTGCGCTTGGGCTTTGGCTTTCTGCTCCATAGATGCTCGACTCCAATTCTTCTCTCTTTTGGCTCCTCGATTCTCCGAGCTTTATTTATTACCTAAAAACACAAAATTAATTAATACAAATATTTATTCTTGAAAACAAAGAAAACACGAGAATGCGGGATAATATCGATTTCTAAACGCAAAAGATGAGTAAAATGCCAATAAAAAGGTGTATAAATATGCACTATTTGGCACTCATCAAATACCCCCAAACCCGAATTTTACTTGTCCTCAAGTGAAACAGAAATTAAGAAATCCTAACTATACCCATGTCGCAGTCTCTCGAATGCATTTAGCGTATGCACTAAGCCTTTAAACCCCTAGGTGTCCCTAGTGGACGAGTTGTAGTCTCGTGAGGGTTTACCAGAGGTGTACCCACAAAACCTTCTCCAACTTCAGAGTGTAAAAGAGTCTCAAGCATCCAAGGAGCTATGAGGACATAGAGTTTCTGCATACTAGTAACAAGAAGTTATAACTACCAAAGAACGCATTCTCATCCTTAAGTCTTTGAGCGAGAAGTAACCATACCATATGAAAGAATTCGGATTCGATTGTGATCATAAGCCTCGACTTCGCCTCACCATTAGGGTTTTATGATAATTGCACTCAAAAAGATCGCTTTTAGTCTCTCATGTGTGCAGCGGGAATAAAGAGAGAAATCCCGCACACGTTGTAGGTAAGAAGGATAACCTTAGAAATAAAACTGGAGACTCCACGTAAATGTGGACAAAAAGAATCTTTTTCTGATGATCTCTAAGAAAGGAAATCAACCATTAGCAAGGGGTGGGAGTACTCACTCACTTCTCACCCGATCGGCAATTAACATCAATCTCTCATAGGAACCATAGAAACGTCTTCAATCTTCGGTCTTCAAATGTTGATGACGAACTTCTAAACTTCACAAAACTTGACAATTTTTAACTTTTCTACTCAAATTCCTTGTTGTTTGGATTTTTCTTTTTAAATTCTTCTTTACCATGGTGGTATCAAAACTAAGAAAATAAACTACAATATATATATATATATATATATATATATATTTTTTTAATGTTAAAAAGTGAAAATAAAAATACAAATAATGAAACAACTAACTCCATGGACAAAGGACTTTATCACTCAATTTTTCACAACTTGTATTGTCTTGATTTTATAAACTTCATTAATTCTCATCCTCTTTTTCTTTGTTGTATGTAAACCTTGGACTATATCAACTTTCTTCAAATATTCTGATGTTGCTCCGCTTGCTGACGATGATGTGTTTCTATGGAACTACTGATTGAGAGAGAGAGTGTGATGCTAATTGCAAATAGATATTTAGAAGGAGTTTTCATCTTTAGATGTCACCCTCATGATTGACGGAATTAGCACTCAAGAGATCAAAAGTAGTGCTGAAAGTGGTGCGAAGTTGGGTAGCTCACCATTCCTACCAGGAATTGACGTACGGTGACACACACTCTAAAAGCTTTTCTAGAAAGTCACAAAGAGTGAAGGTCGGTACCTCGCTTGATGTAAAATGGGTAGTCTCCACTATGGTTGATCACAATTCTACTACCGAATATCTAAACAAAGACCTAATTCGCCCTCCGGTATGGTTAAATCCAACTTTAACGCTCTAATCAACTAAGGAACCCGATTGCGTTCTCCAGTACTTCCAAGTTCTTGTTATTTCGGTCAGACTCTCTATGTAAACATAGCTAAAAGCATGCTAGTGACTCTAAAATCTCTAAATGTTGGAGGTTTTTATGCAAATTTTTGAGTTTTTCAAATTTTTTTTTTTTTTTTAAATATACAAAGAAGTAAAACAAAAAGACTAAAAACTCTATATGCAAATCACACCCCCAAACCTAGATCAAACATTGTCCTCAATGTGTTAACAGATAATAAGAATTTAAGCATTCACATACCAAGAGAACTATGTTGAGAGGAGAAAAGGGAAGAGATTACCGGATGCAAGAGGGTGTTGCCAAACCATATAAAGATGAATGCTTTGAAAGCAAACAATCAAGAGCGCAAGACAAAAAGGTTTGGTTAGCACACAACAAAATTATGCAAAAGAAAAAGAAAAAGGGGAAGATGATGGATTTTTAGTCCATATGTATGTACACAAGTGAACTAGATCAGTCCACATAGATGGGGTCTTCCAAGTCAACGGTCTCAACTTCTGGTGGAAGATGCTCCAGAAATGGTTTCAATCTCTGACCATTGACTTTGAAAATGTTCTTGTTTGCTGGGTTTTCAACTTCTACGGCTCCATGGGGAAAAACGGTACGTACCACGAATGGTCCAGACCATCGGGAACGTAGCTTCCCTGGAAACAAGTGCAATCTAGTGTTGTACAATAAAAATTTCTGTCCTGGGGTGAAAGACTTGCGCAGAATGCGCTTGTCGTGAAACACTTTCATCCTATGTTTGTACGTTTTGGCACTATCATATGCATCGTTTCTCAATTCTTCTAACTCATTGAGTTGAAGTTTTCTATGGGTACCATCTTTAAGATCAAAATTCAACTTTTTCACAGCCCAAAATGCACGGTGTTCTAACTCAACAGGTAAATGGCATGCTTTCCCGTACACAAGTCTGTAAGGAGACATCCCAATGGGAGTCTTGTATGCAGTCCTATAGGCCTATAAAGCATCGTTTAGGCGCAAAGACCAATCTTTCCTAGAAGGATTGACGGTCTTCTCAAGAATATGCTTAATTTCCCTATTGGACACTTCCACTTGGCCACTGGTTTGAGGATGGTAAGGTGTTGCGACCTTGTAAGGGCATCATGTTTCTCCTAGATATACTTCCTAATTTCTGGCATCGGTCACAAGCAACACAGAATGCATGGCAATCCTTAAACAGATATGTTGGCCAATAGAAACCGCTTTGCAAGATCTTTGCAGCAGATTTTCTTGGCACTAAAGTGGCCTCCACAAGCATGGTCATGACAGAAAGAGATGACGTCCCTTTGTTCAGTAATTGGGGACACATCTCCTAATGATTTGGTCTTGGCAAGTACTTAAACAAATATGGGTCATCCCAAAGGAAATGTTTAACTTCAGCCAAGAACTTAGCACGGTCTTGTTTAGACCAATGCAAGGGCATTCTACCCGTAGCAAGGTAGTTCACAATATCGACAAACCAAGGCATCTCAGACACAAGCATCAATTGCTCATCGGGGAATGATTCCCTAATCAACACAGACTCATCGAGAAGATTCAACATTCAACCTAGACAAGTGATCGGCAACAACATTTCTCGACCTTTTCTTATCTCGAATTTCGAGGTTGAACTCTTGTAGAAAGAGTATCCATCGAATTAGACGAGCCTTAGCATCTTTCTTAGACAAAAGATATCTCAATGCAGCATGATCGAATAAATGATGACCTTAGACCCTATCAAATAAGATCTAAACTTGTCTAATGCAAACACAACTGACTAGCAACTCCTTCTCAGTAGTGGAATAATTCAATTGAGCATCATTAAGTGTTTTACTAGCATAGTAGATCACATAAGGGAGTTTGTCTACTCTTTGGCCTAAAACAGATCCTACAGCATAGTCAGACGCATCACACATAATCTCAAATGGTAATGACCAATCAGGGGGTCTGACTATAGGGGCAGATGTAAGGAGAGCCTTCAGTTGCTCCCATGCTTCCTTACAAGCATCATCAAAGACAAATGCAACATCTTTTGCAAGAAGATTGCACAAAGGTCGTGAAATTTTACTAAAGTCTTTGATGAAACGGCGGTAAAAACCCGCATGGCCTAGAAATTATCTGATGTCCCTCATAGAACGAGGTTGAGGCAAGTGTTGGATGAGATCTACCTTGGCTTTGTCTACTTCTATGCCTTTTTCCGAGATAATATGCCCTAAAACAATGCCTGAATTAACCATAAAATGGCATTTTTCCCAATTCAAGACCAAACTCTTCTCCTTACACCTAACTAGCACACATGTGAGGTGATGAAAACACTCATCAAATGAAGATTCAAACACAGAAAAATCATCCATAAAAATCTCAAGGAACTTATCTACCATGTCGGAAAAAATGATCATCATGCAACGTTGAAAAGTAGCGGGTGCATTGCACAGCCCAAAAGGCATACGACGATAAGCAAATGTTCCATAAGTACATGTAAATGTGGTCTTTTGTTGGTCTTCGGGTGCTATGTGAATTTGGTTGTAGCCAGAATAGCCATCTAAGAAGAGTAGTACTTATGTTTGGCTAACCTTTCCAAAGATTTGGTCAATGAAAGGAAGGGGAAAATGGTCTTTCTTGGTTACTATGTTCAGTTTTATATAATCAATACATACTCGCCACCCAGTGGTCACACGGGTGGGAATGAGCTCATTCATCTCGTTTTGAACAACAGTAATGCGGACTTCTTGGGTACTACCCGAATAGGACTGACCCATCAAGTTTATCGGGGACGGGGTAGATGATACCGCGTCAAGCGATTTGAGATCTCACTCTTGACAACATCTCTCATGTTGGGGTTAAGTCTCCTTTGCATTTCCCTAGATGGTTTAGTGTTCTCCTCAAGGTTTATATGATGCATGCAAATTGTGGGACTTATACCCTTAAGATCGGAGATGGTCCAACCTAAAGCTCCTTTATGTTCTTGAAGTACTTCTAAGAGTCTACTTTCTGTTCCGTGTCTAAACATGATGCAATAATCACACGGTAAAGTGTCGAAGGACCTAAGAAAGCATACTTCAAGGTATCGGGTAATGGTTTCAAATCAAGCTTAGGTGGTGTATCAAGAGGTGGGGCAGATTTGGTATCGAGAGTGGAAGGGGTTCCACTGCATTCCGCCATTTAGCAATATCCATGGGTGGCACAGACTCTAGCAAAGAGTGGACTTCACTAATGTACTCAGAACTGAAGAGATCTAAGTCAAAATTGTCTAAACATGCTTGCACAGGGTCCATTGACAAAATGTCGGGCAATGAGTCTTGAATCAGACTCTCAATCATGTTAACCTCGTGCAATTCATCATCATCACACTCTATGGGTTGTTGGTTCACACGAAAGACATTCGGTTCTACGGTCATGTTGCCAAAAGACAAATTCAATATCCCGCTACGACAATTTATGATAGCGTTTGACGTTGCCAAGAAGGGACGTCCTAAGATAACGGGAATATGATTTTCGTGATTATGCAGGTTGTGTATATAACACAATGAAGTCCACAAGGAAATAAAATTTATCAACCTTGATTAGCACATCTTCAACGATTCCCGAGGGATTCGCACAGATCTGTCCGTAATTGTAGCGTGGACAGAGTGGGTTGCAATTCCCCAGACCCCGCACATACACGAGAATATGGCGGTAGATTCACACTAGCTCTAAGTCCAATAAAGCTTTTCGATTGTATGCTCACCTATAGTACAAGAGATAGTCGGGCTACCCGGTCTTTAAACTTAGGTGGGGTTTTGTTTTGAATAATTGAACTTACTTGCTCGGTGAGAAAGGCACGCTTATGCACATGAAGCTTTCGCTTTTGTGTGCACAGGTCCTTCAAAACTTAGCATAGGCGGTATTTGCCCGATTGCTTCGAGAAATGGAATGTTTATGTTAACTCTTTTGAAAAATTCCAACATCTCGTTGTATTGGTACCCCTTCTGTTGCACCAACCGTTGTGGAAATGGAGCAACAGAACATGACTTGGCACAGAACATCTATATTAGTAGGACTCTTGGTTTTCTCAATGGGCTCGATTCTTTCTCTACAAGTAGATGTTTCCGGTGGTGTTGTGTGTACTTGGGAGTCCGATGTAGACTCGCTTGATGGTGGTACACCTACATGGTTCTCAAAAATTCTACCACTTCGGAGAGTGGTGACAAGATTCGCTTGACTATGTGAAGTTTCATTGCAGGTAGAGGAGCCCGCTGAAACACGATCTTTGGATTTTGTAGGGGTTGACTAGGGAATTTTCCTTTCTCTCTCTCATTCAATGCATCACAGATTTGCCCTATCTTAAGATCTAGGGTTGTGAGACGTTGGTCGGTAGTTTTCTCAAGTTTTGAAAGACCTTGGGTCAACGAGAATGACACAGTCTTCCAAGCTAGTCTTTTTCTCTGTGGTACCGAGGGGTGGTTGTACTTGGGGGTTTCTAGGATATGAGTATCCTTGGTTGTTATGTGTTGGTCCCCCTTGTACAGGTCCCTTGGACCATGAGAAGTTAGGGTGATTCCTCCACCCTGGGTTGTAGGTTTGAGAATAAGGGTTGTTCTCTTGTCTCTGGTACAATGCATTGGCTTGCTCGGTTTGGGACTCTTGAAATGCATGTAGATCTGGACAGCTGTCCACTAAGTGGTCAGAACTATGGCATGCGGCACAAGTGGCCATAGCAATTTGGTCACGGAGAGTAGGGGCATTAGATCTTACATGCTTTTCCAACTCAAGCTCTTCTATCTTAGGGCCATAGCAGCCATTTTGCCCTTCCCTCAAAGTCGACTCGATTCTATAAACATTGTTCGTAGGGGTAGTCCGTTTTGGTTCTCGGATGGACTCCCACTGTTGAGTCTTTCTGCGACTTCGATTAAGAAAGACCAACCGTCATCGGCACTCTTCTCAATAAATGCACCATTGCACATTGACTCGACTGTGGTTCGGGTTCTAACATCTAGACCCTCATACAAGATTTGCACGAGTCTCCATTTTTCAAAACCATGGTGGGGACATTGGAGTAGTAATTCACTGAATCTCTCCAAGTACCTTGCTAGAGTCTCATCTTCTAATTGCACAAAACCATTTAGACTTTGGCGAATTGCCGCAGTCTTATGGTTTGGGAAAAACTTTTTGAAAAACTCCTTTGTGAGGTCATCCTGGGTTCTAATGGACTGTGGTTGTAGAGCATGTAGCCAAGACTTGGCTTTGTCTTTCGAGAGAAAAAGGAAACAATCTCATTTGAGGGACTCCTCCGGCATTTGGTTAAAACGCAGAGTCCCACAATATCCTCAAAGTCTCTCACGTGATGGTAGGGGTTCTCAGCATTGACCCTCTAAACACGGGTAGCATATGAATGGTGCTTGCTTTCGGTTCAAACCGACAAGCACGGTGTGCAGAATGATGCAAGAGGGCTGGGTTGCCCTAGTTGGGTACATGTAGTCCTTGAGACTACGGGGTGGGTTTGGTTCATCACCCATGGTTTCTGATTCGGATGGGCTTTCTGATGGAATTGGGCTTTCTGTTGAAGAGCCGGGTATGCTAACGATTTCGTCAGGCGGATTCTAACTAGTCGGTTTGTTTGGTCTCTAAAAGACACAATCATAGCCTAGCTAGCATCTAGCATGTTAACAAACAATCAAGTTCAACACATAAAAGCAAGGCTCAAATATGACTCACCAATACAAGACTCAAGCCCAAAGGAATTGGTTATTGGTGTTGTAGAGCCCAATTTGAAAAGGTTGGTTCAGCCCCAAAAGGTGTAGGTTTGATTGTTGCACGACCAGTTGGGTTGAGAAATATATAGCCCGATTGTTGTGGTGTTGGGATCGGTTTTGTGCAAGCCCGAAGTGGGTTGATAATGTGACCCAGGTGAAAGAGCCCGGTAGTTGGGTTTTTGTTTTTAATGCTTTGACCCAGGTTTGTGGGCTGAGGGTTTAGTGGAATGCAAGCCCAAAAATGGGTTTTAGCTTAGGCAGCCCAGGTTGGTTTGGGTTCAGTTTGGTTTAGTTTGGGTTGTGGGCTTCAGCTGTGTATAGAGCCCAGATTGGGTGAAATGTACACGGCCAGTTGATGGATACTGACCCAGCGGTGAAGGTCAAGTTATGTGGGCTGAAATTGTTGCGCAACGAGCCCGAGTTTAGGTGAGACTCATTGAAACTGGTTCTAGCCCAGTTTAGGATTAAATGGTCAGGCACTGGGGCAAGTTATGTGCAGCCTGGTTTGTTGCACAGATCAGTGCAACTTTGTGCTTTAAACTCAGGCACTGGCTGGTCACAGGTTGACAGCCTAGTGAGAGGCTACACAGCACAGCTTAGGCTGTTTGTGCAGGTCACAACACAACACAAAATTCAGTGGAGCAAGGAGAGCACAGCTTAAGCAATCAATAAAGAGTAAAAGCAAAGCACAGGCAAAGAAAATTTTTTTGTGATGTGCACAGGTTATTGGATGTGCCCACTCAATGGTGCAGCATGTGCCAGGGTTGTGTTGTTTGAAAAACACTCTAAATGCTATCTCTTCTTCTGCTACTCAAAGCTCAATCACACAATACAAGATCACACACAGACTTTCAAAATATTAGCAAGGTATCCACTTCACAACAGTTACAAGTTACTCATCACATACACAGTGCTTATATTTTACAGCATGCTCAGCACTTGACAAAGTAGCTAATGCTCACACAAGGTCTCAAACAGAATTGCAAATTAGCAAATGACTAATACAAGCAATTCCCAGCATGAAAACTAATTTATCAGGCAATTATGGTCATGTTACATACAGCACAGGCTAACAAATGGGAGTACATGGCTCACAGGGTTGCAGCTCAGGGTTGACAACTCAAGACAAGTCTCATGCAAGGGATGTCAACAAGGTTTGTTTAACTACTTGGTTTTCACAGGTGATAGCTCAAACTTGTAGCTTCAGGGGCTAGCAAGTGAGCAGGGTCTGGTATTCAACACAATGGTCAAACAAGCAAGCAAGTATCACTCATTCATTCATGTATGCAAAGTTTGGGATACATTACCACCAGTATAGCACTGGGTTTAGGCAAATCCACCAATGGTTTTGCTCCAGCTACTCCTTGGGTTATGTCTTAGCCCACAGCAAGCACCTGTAACTCAAGAGAGAAATCTCAGTTCTCAAACTTGCAAAGTTAAAGCAAAAGAGCAAGAGTGTTATGGCAAGATTCTAAACTTCACCTAGCTACAACTGAGTTATGCTCAGGGTATGTAAACAAAAGGCAATGACAGAGGAAAACAAGTTACCCACTGTGGCAGACAATGAGCTAGAATAAGCTCAAAGGAAACTTAACAATGTAATATTCACAATGGATGGTTAATACACAGTTACACTAGGGTGACACCAAGAACTAATGATGTTATGTAATTATAGTTGAAGATATGCAATAAAAGATATGTAATAAAAGAAAACTACAGCTAACTAAGCTAAAAGAAGCTAAAATAAGGGATTCAAAGCAGAAATATACAACATAAGATAGCTCAGATGATTGAATAGTCAAAATGTACAGGGGAGAATTGAAAACAGTGAGATGAAGCTTTAAAGACAATTAGCACACTACCGGTTCCGGCGGCGGCGCAAAAACTTGATAGGTGCTAAAAAGAGCTTTTCCTATGTCTTAATCTGCAAGTGCACAGAGCCTTTGAAGGCAGTGGCAAGCACAGGTCTTTCCACAGGGAACTAGGGTGTGCTATGTTATTCTAAGGCTTCTCAAGTGTTTTCAGGGGTAAGTGACAGAGATACAAAGGCTTTTGTTTAAAGTCTTTACGACTGAGGCGCCAAAAACTTGATAGGAGCTAAAAGATGCTTTTCCTATGTCTTAATCTGCAAGTGCAGGCCTTTGAAGGCAGTGGCAAGCACAAGTCTTTCCACAGGGAACTAGGGTGTCCTATGTTATTCTAAGGCTTCTCAAGTGTTTGGGGTAAGTGAGAGATACAAAGGCTTTTGTTTAAAGTCTTTACGGCGAGATGAAAGTTTCACGACTAAGGCAATATGAAATTCAAGTTATGAGTATGAAGGATACTAGGATTGCCCAATCCACCTTGGTTCAAGTTATGTGTGTCAACTAGATGAAGTGCTCTTAATCCTATGTGAGATAAGGATAATGCGTCAAGACTATCTCTTATCTAAGGAGTTTCACCAATATGATAATGCAATCAACAACTAGAGTACCAAGTTGGAGCACTAATTGTCTAAGTTAAGCACAATTAGTCAAGGGTTTGGCAACTATCTCTTAGGCAAGAGTGAGCACAATCAACACGGTTTAATCCTAGATACAATAAATACATGATATTCACTGTGAAAGCAAAGTATTGAAGTGCAAGAATTGCAACTATCTCAAGAATTAAGCATTCAAGAACAATCTCAACATAGTTGATCAACGAGAACAAGAATTAGGGCTTCATGTAAATCCTAGCAAATGGAATTAGCCCATGGTGAACATAAAAAACAGATTTAATTGAAAATAGACTAAATATAAACCCTAAAATTGACTCTAAAACTGACTAGTTTTCTCTTACATCAGAAACCCAATTTATAACTCACAAAAACAATCCTAACTAACCACTACTCGACCCAAACCCGATGTCGACCTTGTCTTGCCTCTCCGAATCGAACATGCATGGTGGTTGGAGGAAAACCCTAAGTCTAACTTATCTCTAACCTAGCTTCTAAGGTACTGGAGAAGCTAAGACCGAGATAAGTGAAGTAGAGCTGGCGAGTTGTTGCGACAGAAGAAGGGGATGGATGTGATGATGGAGCTCTGCTATAGGCGTGGGAAGAAGGAGGTGGAGGTAAGGTTGGGTAGGGTTTCTCCGAGAGATCGTGGGTGAAGAAAGAGAAAGGTGAGGGAGAAATGAGGGTTAGCTCGAGTGGTATAGGTATAGGTATAGGGTGCTTCGATGTGAAGCGAGGGACAACGACGGATGATGGAAGGCCTCGGCGACGTTGGATCTTTGGGGGACAGATTCGAACGGCTCGGGATGAACCGGGGTGATACGGTGTGGAGCGGAGACATCAAGGGTCGATGCGTAGAGGAGGCGGCGAGCGTAGGATGCGACAAGATGAGATCTCAACGGCTTGGAGTGTACGGGCTCGGATCGGGTCGCGGGTCGGGTCTAGCTCAATCCCATGTCTTGTAGATGAGTTGCTACTTGTTGGGTTGCAATAACCATTGCGTGCGCGGGCTTTGGCTTCTGCTCCATAGATGCTCGACTCCAATTCTTCTCTCTTTGGCTCCTCGATTCTCCGAGCTTTATTTATTACCTAAAAACACAAAATTAATTAATACAAATATTTATTCTTGAAAACAAAGAAAACACAGAACTGGGATAATATCTGATTTCTAAACGCAAAAGATGAGTAAAATGCCAATAAAAAGGTGTATAAATATGCACTATTTGGCACTCATCAAAATAATATCAAAATCTTTTGATATATCTTTTATGTGAAGTTTCTTGATGAAATACATGTTGTTTTTGTACGACAGCCCTTTTATTGGCACCAAATATTTAAAAAATCTTTTTTCAGAAAAACAAGTATGAAAACAGCAGTAACAAAATCATACTCTACTATGATGTGAACTCAATTTTGCATTGATTTTTAAGATGCAAACCATACAATTTACTATGTTGCTTAGTTTCACAATATCAATCTTGTGCAGGGTCCCATCAAACTATTAACCATGTTAGTAACCGATATCGTTATAATGTCTCGGTAGGTTGAAGATAAATATGTATCTCATACATACAACGGTTTAAAATACCTCTTGACAATAATTGCAGCCTGAAAGTATGGGTTTCCATTCTCCATATAACTTTTCGTTTCTTAAGTGAGCCACAAATTATAAGACAAGTTGATATGGAATGAGGACATCGGCTGCCACATCCATGTCGTGTGAACTGATAAAATATTGCATACAAATGGCATCTTACTTTCAGTATATTTATAACTAAATTAACATTTCACCAAGCCGCTAATTGTGTACTCTGAATGAATCGGGTTGGAGAATGAGCACCTGAACATGTTGGGAAGTTCCGTGCATTCAATTCAGCCCCACTCCCTTTTAGTTGCTATGATGAAGATAGTGTTGGGGAAAATGAGTTTTAATCTTGGTGTGGTTTGATCTGATGACTTAAGGGTACGCATTTTGTGAGTGAATGAAATGATCTTTTAGTCCCACATTGTGGAAAACTAAAGAGGATCTCCACTATATAACAATTTGCTTATGTATATATTTAAAAACGAGGGTGGAGAAAATGATACATGGCCCAACCCATGCAATATGCGCGTATACCATGCACCAAGTCTTGTGTTTACTCAAAATTATTTTTGCAAGTTTTTTCTTTAGTAAATTAATTCCAGAAATAATTTATTTAAGAGTTTTATTTATGGGAAAATTCCAATAACTTTCATAAATAATACATGGCCCAACCCATGCAATATGCGCGTATACCATGCACCAAATCTTGTGTTTACTCTAAATTATTTTTTTAAGTTTTTTCTTTAGGAAATTTGTTCCAGAAAATAATTTATTTAAGAGTTTTATTGAGGGGAAAATTTCTTTTCATGATTTATTTGTTTTAAAAGAAACAAAACTCGTTTTAGAAGAAAACCTAAACCTAACTTGATTTGCAAGTTACTTCTCCTATAAACACAACTCGAAATATATATTCAACTGGCATCCATAAGCGGCTCTATCCCGTATTCTTTTCACATCTTCTTGCTTTGTTTTTGCGCTTTGCTCGTTTATTTACTTCAGGTCCCTTTGCTAAGTTCAGAGAGGTAGCTTGCGTTGTGCTAACACAAGTTATATCAGGCAGTCTTATTCTCGACACATCTTCGCATGTTGGGGTTTAGCATTGCTTATTTTGAATATACCAGTGAAATAATGCGTTAAGGACAACTTTTGAATTTGTGATTCTTCCTCGTCAAGTTGTCATGGAGAGTTGTTTTGATTGACTCTTTACATATTATTTTTGATACATCTAACGTGTTGTTCATTGTTGTAAGATTCCAACAGATAATAGCAAGGATGATTGGAAAATTAACAGATGAAACGTTACAACACTTGAAAGCCTAGGTGTTGATGGTGGTTTTTAGACAAGGGGTAAAATCGTGAAACCCCATGACCTAGTGTTACCCACAACACATTAACTAAGAGCATTTAACTCAGGTGTAAATAATTAATAGGGGTATTTTTTCAAAATACCAGATTAGGTTTTCAAACACGTAACCCTAATTCCAAAACCAAGCCGCACTCTCGCGCATCATGGCAACCATGCCAAACCAAGTCATTACTCCGCGCATCATTGGCAACAATGCCAAACCAAGCCGCACTCTGCGATCATTGGCAACAATGCCAAACCAAGCCCACTCCGCGCACCATGGCAACCATGCCAAACCAAGCCGCACTCTGGCATCATTGGCAACCATGCCAAACCAAGCCGCACTCTGCGCATCATTGGCAACAATGCCAAACCAAGCCGCACTCGCGCACCATGGCAACCATGCCAAACCAAGCCGCATTCGCGCATCATTGGCAAACAATGCCAAACCAAGCCGCACTCCGCGCACCATGGCAACCATGCCAAACCAAGCCGCACTCTCACGCACCATGGCAACAATGCCAAACCAAGCCGCACTCTGCGCACCATGGCAGCAATGCCAAACCAATCCGCGACTCTGCGCGCATCATTGGCAACAATGCCAAACCAAGCCGCACTCTGCGCAAGACCATGGCAACCATGCCAAACCAAGCCGCACTCTGCGCTGCCACCATGGAGCAATGCCAAACCAAGCCGCACTCTGCGCATCATTGGCAACAATGCCAAACCACGCCTTTTCTGCGCACCATGGCAACCATGCCAAACCAAGCCGCATACGCACACCATGGCAACAATGCCAAATCTCCAAGCCGCTATGCCTTTGGCACTCGCCAAATATAGCGCCCTAGGCTTGCAAGACTTGCAACTAGGTCAACATGGCCGCACATGCCATTGGCACATGCCAATACGTGCCGCAAGCCATATTCCAAGTCGCTATGCCATTGCCACACGCCAAATATAGCGCCCTAGGCTTGCAAGACTTGCAACTAGGTCAACATGGCCGCCACGTGCCATAGGCACATGACAATACGTGCCGCAAGCCATATTCCAAGTCGCTATGCCATTGGCACATGCCAAATATAGCGCCCTAGGCTTTAAGACTTGCAACTAGGTCAACATGGCCGCAAATGCCATTGGCACATGCCAATACGTGCCGCAAGCCATATTCCAAGCCGCTATGCCATTGGCACACGACAAATATAGCGCCCTAGGCTTGCAAGACTTGCAACTAGGTCAACATGGCCGACATGCCATTGGCACATGCCAATACGTGCCGCAAGCCATATTCCAAGTCGCTATGCCATTGGCACACGCCAAATATAGCGCCCCTAGGCTTGCAAGACTTGCAACTAGGTCAACATGGCCGCACGTGCCGTGGCACATGCCAATACGTGCCGCAAGCCATATTCCAAGTCGCTATGCCATTGGCACACGCCAAATATAGCGCCCTAGGCTTGCAAGACTTTGCAACTAGGTCAACATGGCCGCACATGCCATTGGCACATGCCAATACGTGCGCAAGCCATATTCAAGCCGCTATGCCAATGGCACACGCCAAATATAGCGCCCTAGGCTTGCAAGACTTGCAACTAGGTCAACATGGTCGCACATGCCATTGGCACATGCCAATACGTACGCAAAGCCATATTCCAAGTCGCTATGCCATTGGCACACGCCAAATATAGTGCCCTAGGCTTGCTAGACTTGCAACTAGGTCAACATGGCCGCACATGCCATTGGCACATGCCAATACATGCCGCAAGCCATGCCATTGGCACACGCCAAATATAGCGCCCTAGGCTTGCAAGACTTGCAACTAGGTCAACATGGCCGTACGTGCCATTGGCACATGCCAATCACACACGCTGGTAGCCTAACTTGCAAACCGTGCAACCTACCACCAAGGCATTCTCAAGACATGCCATTGGCACATGCCAAACACACACGCTCGGTAGC